>CM069860.1:27564984-28164984 GCA_036172795.1 Pelodytes ibericus
GACTGTGTGTGTGTGTGTGTATGGGACTGACTGTGTGTGTGTATGTGTGTATGGGACTGACTGTGTGTGTGTGTGTGTGTGTGTGTGTGTGTGTGTGTGGGACTGACTGTGTGTGTGTGTGGGACTGACTGTGTGTGTGTGTGTGTGTGTATGGGACTGACTGTGTGTGTGTGTGTGTATGGGACTGACTGTGTGTGTGTATGTGTGTACGGGACTGACTGTGTGTGTGTACGGGACTGACTGTGTGTGTGTACGGGACTGACTGTGTGTATGTGTGTATGGGACTGACTGTGTGTGTGTGTGTGTGTGTGTGTGTGTGTGTGTGACTGACTGTGTGTGTGTGTGTGGGACTGACTGTGTTTGTGTGTGGGACTGACTGTGTTTGTGTGTGGGACTGACTGTGTTTGTGTGTGGGACTGACTGTGTTTGTGTGTGTTTGTGTGTGTGTGTGTGTGGGACTGACTGTGTGTGTGGGTGTACGGGACTGACTGTGTGTGTGTGTATTGGACTGACTGTGTGTGTATATGGGACTGACTGTGTGTGTGTGTATATGGGACTGTGTGTGTGTGTGTATATGGGACTGACTGACTGTGTGTGTGTGTGTGTATATATGGGATTGACTGTGTGTGTGTGTGTATATGGGACTGACTGTGTGTGTGTGTGTGTATATATGGGACTGACTGTGTGTGTGTGTGTATATGGGACTGACTGTGTGTGTGTGTGTGTGTGTGTGTGTGTATATATGGGACTGACTGTGTGTGTGTGTACGGGACTGACTGTGTGTGTGTGTGTATGGGACTGACTGTGTGTGTGTGTGTGTGTGTGTGTGTGTGGGACTGACTGTGTGTGTGTACGGGACTGACTGTGTGTGTGTGTGTGTGTGTGACTGACTGACTGTGTGTGTGTGTGTACGCGACTGACTGTGTGTATGTGTGTATGGGACTGACTGTGTGTGTGTGTGTGTGTGTATATGGGACTGACTGTGTGTGTGTGTGTGTGTGTGTGTGTATATGGGACTGACTGTGTGTGTGTGTGTGTGTGTGTGTGGGACTGACTGTGTGTGTGTGTGTGTGTGTGTGTGTGTGTGTGTGTACGGGACTGAATGTGTGTGTGTGTGTACGGGACTGACTGTGTGTATGTGTGTATGGGACTGACTGTGTGTGTGTGTGTGTGTGTGGGACTGACTGTGTGTGTGTGTACGGGACTGTGTGTGTGTGTGTGTGGGACTGACTGTGTGTGTGTGTGTGTGTGTGTACGGGACTGACTGTGTGTGTGTGTGTGTGTGTGTGTGTACGGGACTGACTGTGTGTTAATATTGGACTGTGTGTGTGTATATGGGGCTGTGTGTATGGGACTGTGTGTGTGTGTGTGTGTGTGTGTGTGTGTGTGTATGGGACTGACTGTGTGTGTGTGTGTGTGTGTGTGTGCGCGTGTGTGTGTGTGTTTGTGTATGGGACTGACTGTGTGTGTGTGTGCGTGTGTGTGTGTGTGTGTACGGGACTGTGTGTGTGTGTGTTTATGGGACTGACTGTGTGTGTGTATGTGTGTGTACGGGACGGTGTGTGTGTGTGTGTGTGTGTGTACGGGACTGTGTGTGTGTTTATGGGACCGACTGTGTGTGTGTACGGGACTGTGTGTGTGTGTGTGGGACTGACTGTGTGTGTGTGTGTGTGTGTGTGTGTGTGTACGGGACTGTGTGTGTGTTTATGGGACCGACTGTGTGTGTGTACGGGACTGTGTGTGTGTGTGTGTGGGACTGACTGTGTGTGTGTGTGTGTGTGTGTGTGTATGGGACTGTGTGTGTGTGTGTGTGGGACTGACTGTGTGTGTGTGTGTGTACGGGACTGTGTGTGTGTGTGTGTGTGTACGGGACTGACTGTGTGTGAATATTGGACTGTGTGTGTGTATATGGGGCTGTGTTGTATGGGACTGTGTGTGTGTGTGTGTGTGTGTTTGTATGTATGGACTGTGTGTGTTTGTATGGACTGTGTGTGTCTGTGTATGGACTGTGTGTGTCTGGACTGTGTGTGTCTGTGTATGGGACTGTGTGTGTCTGTGTATGGGACTGTGTGTGTCTGTGTATGGGACTGTGTGTGTCTGTGTATGGGACCGTGTGTGTCTGTGTATGGGACCGTGTGTGTATGGGACCGTGTGTGTGTGTGTGTATATGGGACTGCGTGTGTGTGTGTGTATATGGGACTGCGTGTGTGTGTATATATGTATGTATATGATGACTGTGTGTATATGTATATGATGACTGCGTGTGTGTGTATATATGTATGTATATGATGACTGTGTGTATATGTATATGATGACTTTGTGTGTGTGTATGTATATGGGACTGTGTGTGTGTATGGGACTGTGTGTGTGTGTGTATGGGACTGTGTGTGTGTGTGTATGGGACTGTGTGTGTGTGTGTATGGGACTGTGTGTGTGTATGGGACTGTGTGTGTGTGTGTATGGGACTGTGTGTGTGTATGGGACTGTGTGTGTGTGTGTATGGGACTGTGTGTGTGTGTGTATGGGACTGTGTGTGTGTGTGTATGGGACTGTGTGTGTGTGTGTATGGGACTGTGTGTGTGTGTGTGTGTGTATGGGACTGTGTGTGTGTGTGTGTATGGGACTGTGTGTGTGTGTGTGTGTGTGTATGGGACTGTGTGTGTGTGTGTGTATGGGACTGTGTGTGTGTGTGTGTATGGGACTGTGTGTGTGTGTGTGTATGGGACTGTGTGTGTGTGTGTGTGTGTATGGGACTGTGTGTGTGTGTGTATGGGACTGTGTGTGTATAGAACTGTGTGTGTGTGTGTATAGAACTGTGTGTGTGTGTGTATGGAACTGTGTGTGTGTGTGTGTGTATGGAACTGTGTGTGTGTGTGTGTGTGTATGGAACTGTGTGTGTGTGGGACGCTGTGTGTGTCTATGGGATGGCGGGTGTGTCTATGGGACGGCGGGTGTGTCTATGGGACTGCGGGTGTGTCTATGGGACTGCGGGTGGGTCTATGGGACTGCGGGTGGGTCTATGGGACTGCGGGTGGGTGTGTCTATGGGACTGCGGGTGGGTGTGTCTATGGGACTGTGTGTATGTGTTTATGGGACTGTGTGTATGTGTTTATGGGACTGTGTGTATGTGTTTATGGGACTGTGTGTATGTGTGTGTGTGTGTATGGGACTGTGTGTGTGTGTGTGTGTGTGTGTGTGTGTATATGGGACTGTGGGTGGGTATATGGGACTGTGGGTGGGTGTGTATATGGGACTGTGGGTGGGTGTGTATATGGGACTGTGTGTATGTGTGTGTGTGTGTGTGTGTGTATATGGGACTGTGTGTGTGTGTGTGTATGGGACTGTGTGTGTATGGGACCGTGTGTGTATGGGACTGTGTGTGTGTGTGTATATGGGACTGCGTGTGTGTGTGTATATGGGACTGCGTGTGTGTGTATATATGTATGTATATGATGACTGTGTGTATATGTATATGATGACTGCGTGTGTGTGTATATATGTATGTATATGATGACTGTGTGTATATGTATATGATGACTGTGTGTATATGTATATGATGACTGTGTGTGTGTGTATGTATATGGGACTGTGTGTGTGCATGGGACTGTGTGTGTGCATGGGACTGTGTGTGTGTGTGTGTATGGGACTGTGTGTGTATATGGGACTGTGTGTGTGTGTGTATGGGACTGTGTGTGTGTGTGTGTGTATGGGACTGTGTGTGTGTGTGTGTGTGTGTGTGTGTGTGTGTGTGTGTGTATGGGACTGTGTGTGTGTGTGTGTGTATGGGACTGTGTGTGTGTGTGTGTGTATATGGGACTGACTGTGTGTGTGTGTATATGGGACTGTGTGTGTGTGTGTATATGGGACTGACTGACTGTGTGTGTGTGTGTGTATATATGGGATTGACTGTGTGTGTGTGTGTATATGGGACTGACTGTGTGTGTGTGTGTATATATGGGACTGACTGTGTGTGTGTGTGTATATGGGACTGACTGTGTGTGTGTGTGTGTGTGTGTGTGTGTATATATGGGACTGACTGTGTGTGTGTGTACGGGACTGACTGTGTGTGTGTGTGTATGGGACTGACTGTGTGTGTGTGTGTGTGTGTGTGTGTGTGTGGGACTGACTGTGTGTGTGTACGGGACTGACTGTGTGTGTGTGTGTGTGTGTGACTGACTGACTGTGTGTGTGTGTGTACGCGACTGACTGTGTGTATGTGTGTATGGGACTGACTGTGTGTGTGTGTGTGTGTGTATATGGGACTGACTGTGTGTGTGTGTGTGTGTGTGTGTGTATATGGGACTGACTGTGTGTGTGTGTGTGTGTGTGTGTGGGACTGACTGTGTGTGTGTGTGTGTGTGTGTGTGTGTGTGTACGGGACTGAATGTGTGTGTGTGTGTACGGGACTGACTGTGTGTATGTGTGTATGGGACTGACTGTGTGTGTGTGTGTGTGTGGGACTGACTGTGTGTGTGTGTACGGGACTGTGTGTGTGTGTGTGTGGGACTGACTGTGTGTGTGTGTGTGTGTGTGTACGGGACTGACTGTGTGTGTGTGTGTGTGTGTGTGTGTACGGGACTGACTGTGTGTTAATATTGGACTGTGTGTGTGTATATGGGGCTGTGTGTATGGGACTGTGTGTGTGTGTGTGTGTGTGTGTGTGTGTATGGGACTGACTGTGTGTGTGTGTGTGTGTGTGTGTGCGCGTGTGTGTGTGTTTGTGTATGGGACTGACTGTGTGTGTGTGTGTGTGCGTGTGTGTGTGTGTGTGTGTACGGGACTGTGTGTGTGTGTGTTTATGGGACTGACTGTGTGTGTGTATGTGTGTGTACGGGACGGTGTGTGTGTGTGTGTGTGTGTACGGGACTGTGTGTGTGTTTATGGGACCGACTGTGTGTGTGTACGGGACTGTGTGTGTGTGTGTGGGACTGACTGTGTGTGTGTGTGTGTGTGTGTGTGTGTGTACGGGACTGTGTGTGTGTTTATGGGACCGACTGTGTGTGTGTACGGGACTGTGTGTGTGTGTGTGTGGGACTGACTGTGTGTGTGTGTGTGTGTGTGTGTGTGTGTGTATGGGACTGTGTGTGTGTGTGTGTGGGACTGACTGTGTGTGTGTGTGTGTACGGGACTGTGTGTGTGTGTGTGTGTGTACGGGACTGACTGTGTGTGAATATTGGACTGTGTGTGTGTATATGGGGCTGTGTTGTATGGGACTGTGTGTGTGTGTGTGTGTGTGTTTGTATGTATGGACTGTGTGTGTTTGTATGGACTGTGTGTGTCTGTGTATGGACTGTGTGTGTCTGGACTGTGTGTGTCTGTGTATGGGACTGTGTGTGTCTGTGTATGGGACTGTGTGTGTCTGTGTATGGGACCGTGTGTGTCTGTGTATGGGACCGTGTGTGTATGGGACCGTGTGTGTGTGTGTGTATATGGGACTGCGTGTGTGTGTGTGTATATGGGACTGCGTGTGTGTGTATATATGTATGTATATGATGACTGTGTGTATATGTATATGATGACTGCGTGTGTGTGTATATATGTATGTATATGATGACTGTGTGTATATGTATATGATGACTTTGTGTGTGTGTATGTATATGGGACTGTGTGTGTGTATGGGACTGTGTGTGTGTGTGTATGGGACTGTGTGTGTGTGTGTATGGGACTGTGTGTGTGTGTGTATGGGACTGTGTGTGTGTATGGGACTGTGTGTGTGTGTGTATGGGACTGTGTGTGTGTATGGGACTGTGTGTGTGTGTGTATGGGACTGTGTGTGTGTATGGGACTGTGTGTGTGTGTGTATGGGACTGTGTGTGTGTGTGTATGGGACTGTGTGTGTGTGTGTGTGTATGGGACTGTGTGTGTGTGTGTGTGTATGGGACTGTGTGTGTGTGTGTGTGTATGGGACTGTGTGTGTGTGTGTGTATGGGACTGTGTGTGTGTGTGTGTATGGGACTGTGTGTGTGTGTGTGTATGGGACTGTGTGTGTGTGTGTGTATGGGACTGTGTGTGTGTGTGTGTGTGTATGGGACTGTGTGTGTGTGTGTGTGTGTATGGGACTGTGTGTGTATAGAACTGTGTGTGTGTGTGTATAGAACTGTGTGTGTGTGTGTATGGAACTGTGTGTGTGTGTGTGTGTATGGAACTGTGTGTGTGTGTGTGTGTGTATGGAACTGTGTGTGTGTGGGACGCTGTGTGTGTCTATGGGATGGCGGGTGTGTCTATGGAACGGCGGGTGTGTCTATGGGACTGCGGGTGTGTCTATGGGACTGCGGGTGGGTCTATGGGACTGCGGGTGGGTCTATGGGACTGCGGGTGGGTGTGTCTATGGGACTGCGGGTGGGTGTGTCTATGGGACTGTGTGTATGTGTTTATGGGACTGTGTGTATGTGTTTATGGGACTGTGTGTATGTGTTTATGGGACTGTGTGTATGTGTTTATGGGACTGTGTGTATGTGTGTGTGTGTGTATGGGACTGTGTGTGTGTGTGTGTGTGTGTGTGTGTATATGGGACTGTGGGTGGGTATATGGGACTGTGGGTGGGTGTGTATATGGGACTGTGGGTGGGTGTGTATATGGGACTGTGTGTATGTGTGTGTGTGTGTGTGTGTGTGTGTGTATATGGGACTGTGTGTGTGTGTGTGTATGGGACTGTGTGTGTATGGGACCGTGTGTGTATGGGACTGTGTGTGTGTGTGTATATGGGACTGCGTGTGTGTGTGTATATGGGACTGCGTGTGTGTGTATATATGTATGTATATGATGACTGTGTGTATATGTATATGATGACTGCGTGTGTGTGTATATATGTATGTATATGATGACTGTGTGTATATGTATATGATGACTGTGTGTATATGTATATGATGACTGTGTGTGTGTGTATGTATATGGGACTGTGTGTGTGCATGGGACTGTGTGTGTGCATGGGACTGTGTGTGTGTGTGTGTATGGGACTGTGTGTGTGTATATGGGACTGTGTGTGTGTGTGTATGGGACTGTGTGTGTGTGTGTGTGTATGGGACTGTGTGTGTGTGTGTGTGTGTGTGTGTGTGTGTGTGTATGGGACTGTGTGTGTGTGTGTGTGTATGGGACTGTGTGTGTGTGTGTATGGGAATGTGTGTGTGTGTGTGTGTATGGGACTGTGTGTGTGTGTGTGTGTGTATGGGACTTTGTGTGTGTGTGTGTGTGGGACTTTGTGTGTGTGTGTGTGTGTGTGGGACTGTGTGTGTGTGTGTGTGTGTGGGACTGTGTGTGTGTGTGTGTGTGTATGGGACTGTGTGTGTATAGAACTGTGTGTGTGTGTGTATAGAACTGTGTGTGTGTGTGTATGGAACTGTGTGTGTGTGTGTGTATGGAACTGTGTGTGTGTGTGTGTGTGTGTGTATGGAACTGTGTGTGTGTGGGACGGCGGGTGTGTCTATGGGACGGCGGGTGTGTCTATGGGACGGCGGGTGTGTATATGGGACTGTGTGTATGTGTTTATGGGACTGTGTGTATGTGTTTATGGGACTGTGTGTGTGTGTATGGGACTGTGTGTGTGTGTGTGTGTGTATGGGACTGTGTGTGTGTGTGTGTGTGTATGGGACTGTGTGTGTGTGTGTGTGTATGAGACTGTGTGTGTGTGTGTGTGTGTGTATGGGACTGTGTGTGTGTGTGTATGGGACTGTGGGTGGGTATATGGGACTGTGGGTGGGTGTGTATATGGGACTGTGTGTATGTGTTTATGGGACTGTGTGTATGTGTTTATGGGACTGTGTGTATGTGTTTATGGGACTGTGTGTATGTGTATATGGGACTGTGTGTATGTGTATATGGGACTGTGTGTATGTGTATATGGGACTGTGTGTATGTGTATGTGTATATGCGACTGTGGGAGCATTTGAAGAGCAGGGTGAGCCAGTGCTCCACTCCGCTGTTTTCTTGGGAGACATAGGTCCATGTCAGGGTTTTGGACTGTCTCCAAATATACTGCTCAGATGCAGGTAATCAGCTGCAGCAGTAGGAATAAACCCCTCCCTGCTAGTCAGGTAAGGAGAGATTTTGTTTGTTTCTCTCTTGAAGGACTGAACAACAGGCTGCCTGAGAACCAGAGTACAGAGGGCTGACAAGGCACTAGGTGGGTGAAACCAGTATGCTTTTCTTATAGTTTAGATCTTGACAGATAGGGAAGTTTATGTTAAGTGCTCAGATGAGCTAGGGTTTTTGTTTACAAAGGTTTATGTTATGGTTACATTCATTTTCTGCTGTATCCGGGGTGAACCACAAAAATAAAGTACCTGAATTTAAGACAATTCAAATGACTGCACATGGTTTCGCCCAAGAGGACCGTGCTAACTGAGAACAAGGATCACAGTGTGTATATGGGACCCTGTCAAAGGCCTTCTCGGCATCCAGTGACAGGGTCAACATGGATCCACCCTGAGCTCTAACTGAGAACAGGACATCCAAGTTTCTCCTAATATTGTCTGTTGCAGATCTTGATGGTATAAAGCCCGATTGATCTGGATGTATTAAACATGATTTTTTTTTTCATCCTGTCTGCCAGCACTGCAGAGTAAATTTTAACATCAGTTATCAAAGATATTTTTTAATTTCAGTATTATCTTTCCCCTCTTTTAAAATAGAGCTGATATTAGCTTTGAGCAACTCTTTAGGCATCTCCTTTTTCTCTTTGATTTCCTCAAATAATCTTAATAGGTATGGTGTGATCTCATTCATCTTATAAAAGAGGTTTGAAAAGCCATCAGGTCCGGGCGACTTATTTCTCTTCAAGTTTCTTATTATTTCTGCTATTTCTATCAAGGTGAACAGCGCATATCCTGTTCTTTTGCTGTTAGTTTGGGTAAATCCATTTAGGTATGTATTTTCATTCTTGCCTCCTCTCTTGATTTTTATTAAGATGGTAAAGCTCACTATAAAATTCCACGAATACGTTGCCTATTTTCACTGGATCTAGCAGGATCTTTTTCTGGTGTACTATTTTATTTATGGGGTTTTTAATTCTTTGTTTCTTCAAAAAGTTCGATAGTAACTTTTCCGCTTGGTTTCCCCTCACCACTTCTGTTTTATGAATAGCAGGTTCTTATTCATCCTCTTGATAGCTTCTTGTGGCCATAGAGAGGGAGCATACACTTGTAAACCGAGTGGGATGTATACACTGGGGGGGGGGAAGGTCCAACTTATTAACAGCAGAAAGATTCAACGCAGGACAGATAGACGTTTGTCTCCTTGTCTGTTTGATGAAGTTGGTGTGTATACTTCAGTACCGATGAAGCCTTCATTGCCACATATAGATGTAAAACCCACTCTATGGTTGGGCAATCAAAAAGCCTAAAAATGTTGTAGCATTACAGTCCACAGGATTTCTTCAACGGGGATAAGTTTCCTCCATGGGGATGTTTGCATCGGTCTGGTGGGAGTACAATTTGTGGCAAACACAGGCATCTATGGAGTCAGGATTCTCTATAAACAGTGTTTTGTCTTCTGTAGCCACCGATAGTAGTTGTGGTAAGCCCCATCGGTATTGGACCTCAAGTTGTCTCAGGTGGGTCGTTAATGGTCTCATCGAACGACACCAGAGCATGATGGCCAGAGAAAGATTGTCGC
The DNA here is from genome assembly GCA_036172795.1 of Pelodytes ibericus. Classification (NCBI taxonomy): domain Eukaryota; kingdom Metazoa; phylum Chordata; class Amphibia; order Anura; family Pelodytidae; genus Pelodytes; species Pelodytes ibericus. The sequence continues at coordinate 27,574,594 of CM069860.1, forward strand.
AGATCTGGAGTGCAGAGCCTTCAAAATCTGTGCAACCCCCTTTTACGTCCAGTTGTCAGGAGAGACAATATTTTGGCAGGGGAGGCAAGCCGTACCATAACATCCCACAGGGCTTCATGCGTAGCATGTTGGGCTTTGTGGACACGAAACTAGTCAGGTCTCAGGTAGGTACATAGGCGGGGAGGTATGCCTCACACCTGGATGTTGGCATGGAAGAGTTTGGATTTAGCAGGGAGACTTGCCTTTGTAAGTCACATACCTGCCAGGTTAACAGCACAGTTAGCTCTATTGTCTTCATGTGTTAGGTCTGTGTCGTAGCAGCCGAAGCATCCACCGTAGACACTCTGTTTTGCAAGGTAGACATCTCAAATCGCACACACGCTATAGCCGTCTTCCAGATTTCATGGAGGTAACGTACCAGTCGTTTAAGATCACCTTTTGTGCAGGGTGCGTCATCAGGGTTATGTGACGCCACCTTAGAGCAGTTTTGTGACTAATGTGTGTCCACTGATTCTGAAGAGTTATATCCATCCCTTGTGACAATATGAATAGCCACGGGCAGAGTAACTTGAGGCCTAGGCAGCCTGTTCAGGTAAGTTCCAATAGTAAAGCTGTTGGTCGGTTTCAGCTTATCGCCTTTTTTAGACTTTTGCCCCATTGCCACTGGTTGATCAAATAGTTTCCATTTTGTTTTTCTGGACAATTCAGCCATTAAGGCACTCTAATATCTGTGTCCAAAGCTAGGAGTTTAGTTGCCATGTGTCAGGACTTGCTTTCCCGGAGTTTTCCGGGTTTCAACGATCAGAAAATATTGTTAGTTAATCACATTCTGTGAGCATATTGCTATACGTGTAATGCTTAATTCTGTGAGTAGACCACTCTAAAGGTTTATAATGTTTCAGTGACAATCCTGGATAGTTTACTCCAACTTTACTTAACTGGATTACCTGATTATGTTGGGTTCATTATGTCTCTTACTGTGTGTTTTGCAATTAGGTCTACTCACTGTATGGTAATTTGGTTGCAGTCTGAAAGTCGAATGTGTTCCTAGCCCCAGTTAGTTGGAGAACTATGTTTAGTTCCATCCCCCCATTGTATACTAATGTCTGTGATGTCATGTTTATGTCTTTTTATAAGTCTGTGTTGTTGCACAAATAAAGTAGATCTCTGTTTAACCCTCAACACGGAGCTTGGTCTCGTACCTGGGGGTATGGGATTCAAATGATTTACTCGTGAGGCTGTTTGGTTCGTGAAGGATTTCGTATGGTTCCTGTTCGGCTAATTGGAACTGCTGTTAGCTGCTTCTTCATTCGGAAAGAGAACGTCCTCAGCGGTATTAAACTCTCCTATACCGGAGTGTACCGTAACAACTGGTGGCAAGCGACGGGATGGTTCTCACAGTCCAGAAGGTCAGTACACAACCCAGACGGATGGAAACACTGTATGAGAAACTACTACTTAAGGACTACTCTTAAGGACTTACTGGAACACCGAGATCGACAAGCCAGCAACCGTAAAAAGATAAATTATTGCAGGCTGCTCGAAATGGATGCAGCGCAAGGAACAGAGAGGGTTAATATACCCAGCATCATGGATCTGACACCTGAAGAAATATGCTTTAACCGGGCAGTACAAATAAGGCTGGCACACTTTGGCCCCAACCCTACACCGGACATCATTGAGCGGGTCCAAGCAGCCGTGATAGCAAACTAGGCACTTCAACAAAGAGGCGCTGCAGCAGCGGAGGTACCTAACAATAATGGAAGAAAGAAGGTACACTTTGCTACGTTTAAAAACTTCGTAGAAGCGGAGGGGGAGATTGATGGGTACCTGGCCAATTTCGAGAGGCAGTGTGCCCTATACCAGATACCCGCAGAGGAGTGGGTCACAATTCTCTCTGGGAAGTAATCCGGCCGGGCAAGCGAAGCCTTCTGAGTCATTCCCGATGAGGAGATTACAAATTACCCGGCTGTGAAAGAAGCCCTCTTAGCCAGGTTTGCTGTTACCCCAGAGGCATACCGGCGAGGTTCCCAGAGACAAACAAGCTGGTTGGAGATTCCTACACTAAGTGAGCATGCCGGGTGCACTGCAATGCAACCCACTGGATGGCGAAGTGCCAAGCCGTATCCGGTTGGAACATCTCTATGATAAATTACCTACAGGAGTCAGAGAGTGGGTCCAGGACCGTAAACCCTCCATGATGCCTGAAGCTGCCCGCCTGGCAGATGAATACACCGATGCCCGCAAACTGGACCATGCTGCAACCAAAGTCCCTGCCAGAGTGAAGTACCGACCAGCAACGCCGCAGGCCACTAATGCCTACCAGCCCCCGGCACACCGTACTACAGCTCCAGCTGCAAGCTATAACCAGCAATCCAGGTTTAATTCCCGGGACTACTCCCAACCCATCCGGTGCTTTGGATATAAGCAGCTGGGGCACAAAAGGCCAGAGTGTCCGTTAAACACCACAACCAAGCACAGTCCTGGAGGAGACCCGCCGGCGAAAACCAGCATAACCCTCAGCCTGCTGCCCACTGCATAGAGGAGGAGGAATATTGGGGCATCTTGCACGAAGCAGACCCCGTTCAAGCAGCCCACCGGGACAACAGACAGCAGCACCGACAAACCATTGACGTAAATGGGAAAGAGGTCAGTGGTCTGCGAGATACCGGTGCTACTATGACCTTACTTCAAAAGAACTTGGTGTCGGAGACACTGTGGTGGTGAGGGTAGCAGGGGGAGCTGTGATCTGACTGCCTGTTGCCCAGGTGCATTTGGATTGGGGAGTGGGCGCTAGACATGTGAATGTGGGAGTCATGAGGGTTTTGACAGCAGATGTTCTCCTTGGAAATGATTTGGCCCCCCATGTGTCTGCCTACGCTCCAATGGGCCCCGCTGATGTTAACATTGTGACTATCCGTGCCCAGACCCGTGCCCCCGAGACAGGCCCGCCTGCTGCTGAGACCCAGGTAAGACCCTCTCGCCCGACTTGTACCCTAGAGCAAGCCCCCTTAGGCTGGGATACCCCAGAGGCGTTTGGGAGGGAAACCCGGGAGGATCCAACCCTCCAGAAATGTAGGGCTAGGGCAGATGCTAGGGTAAAGGGGGTAGACGGGGAACGTTATGAGTGGGTGGGGGACAGGCTGTATAGGATCCCTAAACCATCCCAGAAAAGGGCTGCCCCTCCGGAGAATCGGCAGCTGGTAGTGCCTGCGAAATACCGGCAGGAGATTCTGCGGATTGGGCATGATGTGCCGTTAGCTGGAAATCTAGAGTCCCGCCGCACAGCCCATAGGATCACCCAAAATTTCTTTTGGACCAATTTTAACCAGGATGTGTAGATATATTGTAGTACTTGTAACACATTTCAACAGGGTAGGTAAGCGGGGGGACCACCCAAAAGCTAGGCTTATGTCTAGGCATATCATTGGGGAGCCCTTTTTCCGCAAAGCCGTTGATCTTGTGGGTCCCCTGGCCAGGGCTAGTCCATCCGGGAAGAAATACATTCTCACCATGGTGGACTATGCCACCCGTTACCCAGACGCAGTAGCGCTGTCTAATATTGAGGAAGACAGTTGCTGATGTCCTGGTTAAGATTTTTACTAGTGTAGGGTTCCCTAAGGAGATTCTCTCTGACCAGGGAACCCAGTTTACTGCTGTGCTCACCCAGCAGCTGTGGAAGGTGTGCGGCATTAAACCGCTGCTCAGTTCACCTTACTGTAATGGTGTGTGTGTGTATTTATGTAATGGTGGGTGTGTGGGTGTATTTTTTTAACTGTGTGTGTGTATTTATGTAACTTTGTGTGTGTGTGTATTTATGCAACGGTCTGTGTGTGTGTGTGTGTGTGTGTGTATTTATGTAACTGTGGGTGTGTGTATTTATGTAACTGTGTGTGTGTGTGTGTGTGTGTGTGTGTATTTATGTAACTGTGTGTGTGTGTATTTATGTAACTGTGGGTGTGTGTATTTATGTAACTGTGTGTGTGTGTGTGTGTGTGTGTGTATGTATTTATGTAACTGTGTGTGTGTGTGTGTATTTATGTAACTGTGTGTGTGTGTGTGTGTATGTATTTATGTAACTGTGTGTGTGTGTGTATGTATTTATGTAACTGTGTGTGTGTGTGTGTGTGTGTGTGTGTGTGTATTTATGTAACTGTGTGTGTGTGTATGTATTTATGTAACTGTGTGTGTGTATGTATTTATGCAACGGTCTCTGTGTGTGTGTGTGTATGTGACTGTCTATCTTTGTGTATGTGACTGTTTGTGTGTGTATATTTGTGTGAATGTGCTGTTGTCTGGCTCCTAGATATTTGTTCTGGCTCCTAAAACTAAGTTAAATTTGTCAAGCCCTGGTTTATGGAGTTTTATATCTTTAAAATGTCATAGTCCCATCATATCATATTGTAAGATATCATAGAGGGAGGTCCAATGGGAGATTACATTTTTTTTTTTTTGTCTTGTATAGTGCCAGTTTCAAATCAATGGCATAGTATTTGAGGCTCTATACCTTTAAATTTCCACTGTAAAAATCATACTATATTGTAAGAGATTTTGCTTTTAATGTAGAAATATTGAAAAAAAAAAAGACCGTCAGGTCCCGCACCCGCCGAGGCCACTTCCCCAGGGTTCCTTACCTGGCACTGCCGCTTCCAGGCTCCAAACGCCCCATCGGGGAGCCGCGCAAGCGCGATGTAGGCCGCATCCCCGGACTGTAGTAACTCACGTCCCGCGTTTCGCGAGCGCGGGTACTAGGCTACAGGCTGGGGGCGTGTCCTGCATTCAGCTAGCGCGCCCTCATTGGAGACTAGAGGTGTGTACCCTTTAAGGACTAGGCAGACTATAAAACAGGCAGGTACTGTTCATTCAGTGCTTGCTCGTCCAAGCTGCAGTACCTAGTATTGTTCCCTCTGGTTATCCCTATCCCATCCACAGTTCCTATTACCGTATTTGCTCGATTATAAAAGACGACCCTGATTATAAGACGACCCCCCCCAAATTTGTACATTCTTTTAGGAAAAAAACTAAAAGCCTGAATATAAGACTACCCTATAGGAAAAAAGTTTAACTTGTATATATGTAAATTGCTTTTTAATATTTAATTAAAAAAAATTATATTATACAAATGCATTTCTTGTTTTTATTTCCTTTTATGTGCCAATGCAGCCTCCCTCCCCCAGCGTTGTCTCTCTCTCTCTCCCCCCAAAACTTCTCTCTCTTCCCCCTTCCCCTTGTCTCTATCTATCCCCCCTCCCCTTTTCTCTCTGTCCCCCTTCCTCCCCTTGTCTGTCTCCCCCCTCCCTCCCCTTGTCTGTCTGTCTCCCCCCCCCCCTTGTCTGTGTCCTCCCCACTCCCTTTGTCTCTATCCCCCCTCCCCTTTTCTCTCTCCCCCCCCCTCCCGCCTCTCTGCCCCCTCCCTGCCCCTCACCTGTTTAATAATCCCTGGTGGCTAGTGGGGGCAGCCGGGGGATGTCTGCACGATACGTGCAGACATCCTCCATGGTGCCTGACACGGCAGTCTATTATGACGGACAGCTGGTCCGTCATAATAGACTGCCGTGTCGGGCAGCATGGAGGATGTCTGCATGTATTGTGCAGACATCCCCCGGCTGCCCGATTCTCCCTGGTGGCTAGTGGGGCAGCAGAGGATGTCTGCGCGATGAGCGCAGACCTCCCCTGCTGCCGCCCGGCACGACCACCGGGACTTCTGTGACGTAGCCGGAAGTACCCAGCTTCATAGAATTTCATAATTCATAATCAATTTGAGGTCAGATTATAAGACGAGCCTCGAATGTAAGACGAGGGGTATTTTTCAGAGCATATTGCTTATATTCGAGCAAATACGGTACCTCCCCCTGATTGATTTCCCTGCTGCTGACCAATTTTTTGGACTTCATCTGTTTTTGCTGCCTTCTCCTCGGATTTTGACCTCGGCTTGGATTATCACTTGTGAACCCTCTCTGACTGCCCTGACCTTCGGACCGAACTTGAACACTCTTTTTGCCTGCTCCTCTGGTACCTTTGCTGCGGACTTCCCTTTTTGGTTGCTGACCCCTGCGCTCTGCTCCCTGGTTCACCCCTCCGACAAAGACAGTTTGTAATCAGTGTGCTGGTATTTGTAGTTCTATATAAAATGCTATCATCTTGTAAAATAGCATAAAGGGCTGTGTGTATAACACATCTGCAATGTTAATATCTTGGTCCAATGGAAGATTTTGTCTAAAATTATTTAGAATTATTGAGAACTGTTTTTCTATTGAATGGGCTGGCATTGGTGCTCTATATTACAATTCCATAGTAAAATCATACCATATTGTAATATATCAGAGATTTAAAAACAAAATATTTAGAATTATTAAACAGTGTCATTTTGTAATAAGTGAGCTGGAATTTGGAGCTCTATTTAAATTTTCCACAGTAAAATCATACCATAAATTTAAGATATTATAGAGCAGAGGCGTCCAACGTGCGGCCCACAGGCCAAATGCGGGCTAAGAGGTGCGGCCTGCGTGAGATAGCAGCGGTAGCCGCACCTCCAACTTGCTGCCCGCAGCATCGGAGAATCCCTCCTCCTCCCTGCGCAAGGGTCGGAGAGGGTAGAACGAATGCTAGGGGGGAGTGAGCAGTCGGAAAAAACAATGGCTGTGAGGGAGGGACTAACAAAAGCTGGGAGGGAGGAGGAGGAACGAACGCTGGGATGGTGGGTGGAAGGGAGTAGGAGAAAAAATGCTGGGATGGTGGGTGGGAAGGATGAATGAGGAACAAATGCTGGGATGGTGGGTTAGAGGGAGGAGGAGGAACAAATGCTGGGATGGTGGGTTAGAGGGTGGAGGAATAAACGTTGGGATGGTGGGAGGCCTAATATGCCCCGTGTGTGCTCCAGCCGGCCTGATATGCCCCGTGTGTGCTCCAGCCGGCCTGATATGCCCCGTGTGTGCTGCTTGCAATCCAGCCCAAAACTGTGAGTTACTACTATGCAGCTCTGTTATGAACATTGCATATAATTGTTAATTGTACTGTTTCGGGGTTCTGTGATACTCATTCTGCACATTATAGTGAATTTTATTGCTGTGGAGTCTGTGATACACTCACATTCTGCACATTACTGTGAGTTTTATTGCTGTGGAGCTCTGACACCACACATTGCTATGAGAAAGCATTTCTTGTAACTGCCGTAAATGGTAAATCTTTCTTTCTTGCACAAGTTGCAACCTTCCAGAATTTTCTTGTCAAGCCTGGACAATGGATAAATGGCTTGAAAAAAATCACAACCACAGGACTCCCGCATGACTGAGGAAAGTGCCAGTAGTAGCAACAAGCCACCAAAAAAAGAAGACACGAGCATTGGAAGTGGAAAATCGCAAGATCAAAGAAGAATGGGAAATTGCATTTTTTGTTACTGAAAAGGATTCCAAACCACTTTGTCTCCTTTGCAACAAAAAACTCTTGGTATTGGTAAAAAAAATACAGTGTTTCAACTCACACTTAAATGGAGAAGAGATTTCCACCAAATCTGAGACGAGAAAGCAGGAGTTACAAAAGGTGAAAAGGGAACTGAATGCAAAGACACAGCGAATGAGAAAATTCATAGGTGAAGGTGACATGGTTACAATTGCTACACTCAGATGTGCTTGGATTTTGGCAAGGTGTAAGAAATCTTTTGGAGATGCAGAGATGTTGAAAAAAAACTCTGCTAACAGCAAATGGAAGCACTAAGTTTTGACTTTGCAGAAAAGGAAAGAGAAAAACTGACTAAAAGGATCAAAATTATGCCATTAAGCCGACAAATGACAGCTAGAAGAATTGTAAATTTGTCAAAGAATATTGAAGATCAACTGAAAAAAAGAGCTGCAGTCCTGTCTATCATTTAGTATTGCACTTGATGAATCCACCGATATTAGAGACACTGCACAGCTGTGCATTTGCACAAGACTGGTCACTGAAAATGTTCACGTTAAAAGAAAAACTACTAGCCTTGTCCCCAATTAATGACCGAAGACGAGGATGTACTTCAAGCTGCCAGTAAGAAGTTTGAGAAATCTGAATTAAACAGGCACAAACTGACATCACTTGCCACAGATGGGGTACCTTCAATGAAAGGTAAATATGATGGCTTCAGCAGTTTGTTCAAATTAAAGGAGAAGGTTTGTGTTCCCAGCTTCCACAGCATCATCCGTTTAATACAATGTACATTGATCAACCAGTTAAACTTTCGGCATTTCCAGTATGAGCTTTGTCACCCAGAAGAAGTATTCAGTGTGAAACGATCGTCGGTGGCTGATGACGTTCCTGTTGGAGGAGCTGAGTGCGTAGAGGAGCTGTGTGCCTAGACGGCTGTTGCGCAGGCGATATGCCAGGCTGCCCGAAGCACTTTTAAATTTCGCTCCCTATTGGTAAAGAACTTGGGACTTGAGGCTTCATCCATGTGCCTCCTATGTGTGAGACGGAACCAGATGGAGCTAGACTAATGGGGGTGTCACTTATCCGAAGCAACCGGAGGGTTGCATCTGGAAGCCTAAGGTACCCTGCTAATCATCTGTCCATAGTCTCCCTGGTCACTGCCTGCATACCACAGTGAATCCTCAGCTCGAGTATTCCTTCATTTGATCTTAATGGGATTTTCATACGAGCCCGCTTAATTTTGGCACCATCAAAAGTGCACAACGTCCTAGGAGTAGAGACTCATTAATCCATCTCAGACGTCTCAGCATATGTTTTTAATCAGCAAATCTTGCTCAATTCTTCAGATTGATAATTTATGGGTTATTAAACCTATTACCTTTTGCTTGCAACAGAACCTGTTGGAGTTGGAACGTCTACATTTCCCTTCATGCTTATTTTTTGCTTACAGGTTATTATCGATCTAAGTATTGCTGTGGACGCACAGCTTTTGTGAAGTTTTCTGTGAGTAGGCATTTTTGTCTGTTTTTTTACACAGCCTCTGCATGCCTATCCTGCAGGATCAGTTTTTAATGTTTATATATATTTTTCACATGTGTATATTAGCAGTGTTATTGTGTGTATTCATTGTCTGTTTTTGTGACTGTCATCATTATGTGTGATATATATATATATATATATATATATATTTTTTTTTTTTTTTAAGACATGCTTTCATCCTGAGGTACCCTACGTTTAGGGACCCTGAATAAATTATATAATTTTTCAATACTACTTTGGAGTGTATCGATAGTGCCCTTTTGAACAGACCTCCGTTGTGAACTGGGACCTTGGTGGTACCACTGTCCAGGTGTTGTTTTAACCGATTATTAAAATGCATTACACAGCTAAAATGCAATAGTTTTCTCAGTGAAAAATAAGTGTGGTCCACACACACACACACATATACACACATTTCTGATGAAGTGGCCCTCTGCAGAAAAAACTTGGACACCCCTGTTATAGAGGGTGGTGCGTATGACACATCTACATTGACAACATATTGTCCAATGCAAGATTTTAGTTTATAATTATTTCAAATTTTTAAAATGTGTTCATTTCTAACCAACAGTCTCATATTTGGAGCTCTATATCATTAAGTTTCCAAAGTAAAATCATACCATGTTTTAATACATTTTGTGCATATGGCATCTGATTAGTTATCATATTGGTCCAATTGGAGATCTTATGTTTAATGTATTTAGATTTAAGGAAAGGTATCAGTTTCAAATCAGTGGGCTGGTACATTGCTCTATTTGTTTAAATTTCCACAGTAAAATCATACCAAATTGTAAGATATTATAGAAGGGGTTGTGTATGACACATCTGCATTGACAACATAAAGGTCTAATGTGAGATTATTTTTTTAAATATTAAGAATTATTAAAAAGTGTCTGTAATCAGCAGACTGGTTAATGGAGCTCTATATCATTAAATTCCCACATTAAAACCATACCATATTATAATATATAATAGAGTGGTGTGTGTATGACACATCTGCATTGTGAATATATTGGTCCAGTGGGAGATTTTTTCAAAAGATTATTTAGAATTATTTTAAAAAGTGACTGTTTGCAATCAGTAGAGTGGTTATTGGAGCTCTATATCTTTAAATTCTTATATATCATACAGTGGTGTATGTATGACACGTCTGCATTGTCAATATATTGGTAAAATGGGAGAAAAAAAATTAGAATTACTAAAAAGGGTCTGTTTGTAATCAGTAGGCTGGTATTTGGAGCAATATATGTTTAAATGTCCATAGTAAAATCATAATATATTTTAATATATAATAGATGAGCATGCGTATGTCAGCAGATAAGAACCATTCGGTCCACCTAGTCTGCCCAATTTTTTTTTTGAGTACTTTTATTAGTCCCCCGTTCTCGGTCTTATAGCTAGGATAGCCTTGTGTCTATCCCACGCATGTTTAAAATCCTTGACTGTGTTTACCTCTACCACTTCTGCTGGTTTACCTCTAGACACATCTGAATTGATATCATACTGGTTCATTGGGAGATTTTAAAAGAACATTATCTCAAAATGATTAAATAGTGTCCATTTGTAATCAGTGTGTTGGTATTTTGAGCTCTACATCTTTAAATTCCCACAATAAAATCATACCATATTGTAAACCATCATAGAGGCGGGTGCGTATGACACATCTGCATTGACAAAATATTGGTCCAATGGGAGCTGTTTAAAATGTAATTATTTTGAATGGTTAAATAGTGTCCATTTGTAATCAGTGTGTTGGTATTTGGAGCTCTATGTGTTTACATTTCCATAGTAAAATTATACCATTTTTTTAAGATATCATAGATCATGGCTTGACAAATTAAATCTGAGTTTAGGAGCCAGCAAAAAAATGTAGGAGCCAGACAAGCATACACGCAATTCATAAACACACGCCTACTTCACATATATACACACACACCTACTTTACATATACCCAAATATACAAACACCTCACACACACTTACTTTACATATACACATATATACAAACACCTCACACACACCTGCTTTACATATTTACATATATACAAACACCTCACACACACCTACTTGACATATACACATATATACAAACACAACACCTCACACACACCCACCTCACACAGTCTTTTCTTGGTTTCTTCTTAACGCTGCAGCATGTCTTCATTGATCGGCCTTCTGAGTGCCAGGATGTCACGTGACGACACACGGCACTCAGACACGCGTTGCGCAAGGGGGCGGAGCTTGCAGTCTGTGCCATCCGCATAGACTTTACCCCCTCGCGCTCCGAAGAAAAAAAAAAAAAATCGGATGGCAACGGCAAGGGGACCACGAGGCTGACGGCACCCAGGGGCCAGGTTTAATTTCCTGGTCGCCATGGCGACCTGGTGCCTGGGGTTTGTCGAGCCCTGTCATAGATGGCCATGCGTATGACACATCTAAACTGATATCATATTGGTCCAATGGGAGATTTTAAAAGAACATTATCTCGAAATGATTAATTAGTGTTCATTTGTAATCAGTGTGTTGATATTTGGAGCTCTATATATTTCAATTCCCAAAATAAAATCATACCATATTTTAAGATATCATATAGATGGGCACACGTATGACACATCTGCATTGACAAAATATTGATCCAATGGGAGTTGTTTAAAATATAATTATTAAGAATGATTAGTGTCCATTAGTAATAAGTATGTTGGTATTTGGAGCTCTATATCTTTACATTTCCACAGTAAAATCATACCATATTTTAAGATATCATAGATGGGCATGCGTATGACACATTTGCATTGACAAAATAGTGATCCAATAAGAGTTGTTTAAAATATAATTATTTAGAATGATTAAATAGTAGCCATTTGTAATCAGTGTGTTAGTATTTGGAGCTCTATAACTTTAAATTCCCACAATAAAATCATACCATATTTTAAGATATCATATAGATGGGCACACGTATGACACATCTGCATTGACAAAATATTGATCCAATGGGACATTTTTTAAAATTTAGAATGATTAAATAGTGTCCATTTGTATTCAGTGTGTTGGTACTTGTAGCTCAATATCTTTAAAATTTCCACAGTAAAATCATGCCATATTTTAAGATATCATAGATGGGCATGCGTATGACACATTTGCATTGACAAAATAGTGGTCCAATGGGAGATGTTTAAAATATAATTATTTAAAATGATTAAATAGTGTCAATTTGTAATCAGTGTGTTGGTATTTGAAGCTCTATATCTTTACATTTCCAAAGGAAAAGGATACCATATTGTAATATATGATAGAGGGCTGTGCGTTTGACACATCTGCATTATTAACATACTGGTCCAATGGGAGGTTTTTGATCTATGTAGATATATTTGCAAATATCAATTGCTGGTAATGGGCTTGAATTTGAAGCTCTATACCTTTAAATTTTGATAGTAAAATCATATAATATTGAAGATTTTATAGAGGGTGATGTATGTTTAAAACCTCTGGCAAGTCTAAACATTATTTAATTCATTGTTATGTGTAGGTTTTCTGTGTTGCTTTTGTGAAAAAACCTGTCTAATAGCATGGCCACTGTTTAGAAAATGTCTGATAGCTTTACTGCAGTATGTTAAGTTTACAGGCACTGTATGGGAGATATATTTAGAGTGTACATTTCACCGTATCTTATAGTGTGTACTACGTTTTTTGCACATTTGTTGTTGCACAGGTGTTTTTTTACACATTATTTATACATTCTCACAAGCACTTTAATTATTGGGTTATTGGTTGTGTCCAAATGTTGGGCGCCTCTGGAAAGCTTCTAGTTTGATCAGACATTCTCGACAAATCACATTTTTTATATTTGACTCAAGCCCTCACCCAGTGATTACACTACATGTATACTTCAGCTGCAGCAGCACTGATTATGTAGACACTGAGGATATAAAGTTTTGTTTGATTTAATTACTTCCTATGCTGCAGGAATATAAAAAAAATTGTGCGGACCAGTAGTGTATGTTCCACAAGGCACTTGCCTATGGCGGCACTTTGCCAGAGGGTGTTAAAGTACACTTCTGGTGCTTCAAACATTTTCTCTCCCTTTCCCACCGTTCAGCAAGCTTTAGCTCCTTCCAATTAATCAGGCTGATGGGTGCATGTAATGGACATGGTAGGAGTATGTAATGAGGGTGATGGGGCATTTAGTGTGTATGCAATGTCGTGGGTGATGTGGCATGTCGCAGGTATGCAAAGTGGGTGGGGGGTGCCCAAATTTAGCAGCATAAAACCAAGATACACCACTGGTGAGTACTCCAATTGACATTGCTCTTGTAGGATCTCTTAACAGTGCGCCACATTGATTACATTACTAGAGAGACTAGAGCTGGGGATAGGGTGTGTAAGTCTACCATCTGACATTTAGTGCATTTCATAGAGGTTTTTTAAAGAGATTTATATTCATACAACCATTGATAACGTGTAAATGCTGTCAGGTACCCTGATTGTTGGTATGACCATGCATTGTGAGCACATTTAAACCATTTACTATTCGTTCAATGTAAATAATATGTATCTATCAAAACTTACTCAAGTAGAGAAGAGCTTGAATAATAATATTTTGCCACAATAGGCCTAAACGAGGCATAGTGCATAAAAATGATGGAATTGTGAGGATTTGCCTTCTTGTGAGCGGTCAACGTTTTGGGACTATAAGAATTCAACAGCACAAAAATGCAGACGGTAAAAATATAAGATATACGGTAACAATATTTTTGTTTTTAAATTGCATTACATGTAAAATATTTGCTATGCTTCATTTTTTTATACATTAATTATATATATATATATATATATATTAACATACTAACCTCTGGCAACCCGCAACGACCCTTATCTGGATATGGTGACAACCCAGCCGCATAATTTACCGACATTTTGCAGCCTACACGATCAACAATAAAGCTTTATTTGTTGTCAATAACTCATTTGGGGTGCTCGGGAATATGACGTCACTCGCAATCCATCTTGGTACTCCATACCCCTAGCAGCCCTGTTACCATCTCCACGCTTTTGTCACGTAGTTGGGCTGTTTGGTTTTTGTGTGTGACGGGTGGAGTTGAAATTTTTATTCTGGCCGCATTTTTGTATCTAAGCTTCCTGAGTCCTCCTTCATGAGCTCTCTAGTCCTCCAAGCAGGATGACTGTAATCATCGTGGCGCCGAGCGCGTGACGGGTGGTTTATAGGGGAGGAGTCTTGAAAGAAAGTTCGCCCTGTACACAAATATAATAGCGCGCGAAATATTCCCGCAGTTTATGAAAGAAGACGATTCCAGTTGCGTTAAATTGTCATAGCTGTTCTGTCACTGAGTTGTATCAGACTATTAAAAGAAGTTATATTGGTAATAGAGCAAAAAAACAATACTTTGCGATCACCATAATTGTAGAAAAGCTAGATAAGGGATAGATGAATGGTTGAGGCTAGTTCCCACCCAGTAGAAGGACCCTGTCCTTTCAGAGTTTAGGAAATAGCTTGCTCAGTGTGAGTGAGCTAGTTCCTATCCAGTAGAAGGACCTTTTTGCCCCCTATTAGTCAGGTCCTGTATAGGGATTGGAACTAGCAGACTCACACTGAGAGATCTAGTTCCTATCCAGTAGAAGGACCTTTTTGCCCTCTAGTGGTCACGTCCTGTATAGGGATTGGAGCTAGCCGACTCACACTGAGAGAGCTAATTCCTTTCCTGCCAAAGGACCTTTTGCCTCTAGTTATCAGGTCCTGTTAAAGGATAGGAAATAGACGGTTCACAGTGAGAAAGCTAGTTCCTATCCAGTAGAAGGACCTTTCTACCTCCAGCTAACACAGGTCCTTTACAGGGATAGGAAATAGACGGTTCACAATGAGAAAGCTAGTTCCTATCCAGTAGAAGGACCTTTATACCTCCAGCTAACACAGGTCCTTTACAGGGATAGGAAATAGATGGTTCACTGTGAGAAAGCTAGTTCCTATCCAGTAGAAGGACCTTTGTACCTCCAGCTAACACAGGTCCTTTATAGGTAGTACTTATACTGCTAAGGGGGCATATGTACCTTCAGCTAACACAGGTCCTTTACAGGGATAGGAAATAGATGGTTCACCGTGAGAAAGCTAGTTCCTATCCAGTAGAAGGACCTTTCTACCTCCAGCTAACACAGGTCATTTACAGGGATAGGAAATAGACGGTTCACAATGAGAAAGCTAGTTCCTATCCAGTAGAAGGACCTTTATACCTCCAGCTAACACAGGTCCTTTACAGGGATAGGAAATAGATGGTTCACTGTGAGAAAGCTAGTTCCTATCCAGTAGAAGGACCTTTGTACCTCCAGCTAACACGGGTCCTTTATAGGTAGTACTTATACTGCTAAGGGGGCATATGTACCTTCAGCTAAAACAGGTCCTTTACAGGGATAGTAACAAGATGGATCATAGTGAGAAAGCTAGTTCATATCCAGTAGAGGGACCTTTCTACCTCCCAGCTAACACAGGTCCTTTACAAGGATAGGAAATAGATGGTTCACAATGAGAAAGCTAGTTCCTATCCAGTAGAAGGACCTTTGTACCTCCAGCTACCACAGGTCCTTTACAGGGATAGGAACTAGACGGCTCACAGTGAGAAAGCTAGTTCCTATCCAGTAGAAGGACCTTTGTACCTCCAGCTACCACAGATCCTTTACAGGGATAGGAACTAGACGGCTCACAGTGAGAAAGCTAGTTCCTATCCAGTAGAAGGACCTATATTCATTCAGTTAAAACAGGTCCTTTACAGGGATAGGTTCTAGACCAGTGATGGCAAACTTCTTTGGACCCGAGTGCCAACACGGCATACACACACACTTATATTCTCACATAAACACTTATACTCATACTCACACTCACTTATACTTACACACACTCACACAGCCAGGTTCACCTCTCGACTGTTCCGTCTGAGAGGAGCAGGCATCAGTGTATAAAAGATGGGCGCCGCTGGTCATCTACTTCTCCCGATAATTGGGCGCATGCTCGCTATGTGGAAAAGCGTTCAAGTCGGAAAGCATGTGTAACGAAACGGCTAACCAAGGCAGTAGCCCCTCTGTCCCTTGTGTGAAATCACCTCCTTAGCCCCCGATTAAAGCTCAGCATCCACCCAGCAAGTCTTTCTGGAGCTTGCTCTTTGTACCCAAATAGCAGACAGGACCACTAGAAGTTAGGTCCAGCAAGAATGAATAAAATTTATTTGTGAAAACAGCACAGGCTTATATACACACAAACATGACATCAACTGGTGGGGAGACACAGGGGTACAAATTATAACATGTAAGCCTCAAACAATAGAAAACCTTATCTGAAATAGGGAATTAAACACGGCATAACTTTACTTAAAATAAACATGCCATCTGTAGATCCAGACTACAAGGGACAATAGATGGCTCACAGGACAGTAAACACTTAGTGTTGAAATGTGTACTTACCCAATCAATAACATATAACAACATTTCTTAACCTGGGGGAAACACAATGAACAGAGCTGTCATAACTTACCTCGCAGCAGATCCACAGAGTATCCCCTTCTAATCGTGCACCCAGCTGTGCCTGACTGCACACAGCCGGGGACGCGCGTTTCTCCGCTATCTGAGCTCAGGCGCGCCTTTCGATGACGTCACGCCCGACGTCAGCGCGCGACTAGCGGGAACATTTAAAAGTGCTCTTCACAGTAATACCTATGCTTGGTGATTCTCGTGTATTCCCTGAACTCTGGCGTTTTTCCCTTTTGGATTTCTTGTTGCCGATTTGGATTGTTCCCTGGACTACTCTGATCTTCTGGTTTCCCTACTCCTGGTCTGTTACCCGTTTGGTGTTGTTCTGTGTATGACCCTGGACTGTTTAACGTTTATGAAGTTTGCTGATTCCCCTGATTCTGGACTGTTTACTGTATATGAAGTTTGCTGATTCCCCTGATCTTTGATTTACCCCCGACTATTCTATTTCGCATACCCTTATCTGTACTAAGGAGATCTCTGCTGATTATCCTGAGTTATCGTGTTATTTTATCCTGCTGAACTGTGTCACCACAATATTTTTGGTTCTCCTTTTATTGGATTACAAATATTGTCAAGGACAGGAGACAGTATCTCTCTTCAGTCAAGTATCATCTGTGTCAGGTTCGTGCCGAATTCCAATATTATTTTACCTGTGTGTACTATATCCAACCCTGCATAGCGGTCTCTCCTTCCTCCCTATATCAGTACATCACAAGAGCAAAGGCTTGGACCTCAAAGTACACATCCTGGCTGACATCCTGAATGAGCCTGTGTTGAAGTCCAGCTGCATTGAAGCAGGGTGTCACTGATGCCCCCAAAGTATGCACCCCCCAAACATAGCACATGAAAAGACAGGGTCCATAGTCCACTAGGAGGTGTTTGGCCATTTGGGCCGTCCAAGAACCCCAGTCACGCAGACTGTCATGATTCACTTCATGACCAATCAAATTTTTGGGGGGAGACTGGCACCGGAGGAGCCCCCAGACAGAATAGCTTTAAGCCAAAATTTTGGCACCATTGTGCACTTCAAGAATAGCACTCACCAGCCCCAACTCTGCCTCTCCCAAAGCACATTTCTGCTGCTGGGGAAAAGTGTCAATTGATCCTTCTCCTAGTGGTTCTCTCCGCCGCTGGGGAGCAGGTAGAAGGGCTGGGTTAGTCATCTCAGATTCCATGAAGTTGTCCTGGTTCCAAGTTCTGGGGGCACCGATGGCAGTGCTTTTGTGGAGGCAATATAATCCATGGCACTCAAATTCTCAAAGGCAGCTTGTGGATAAAAAAAGTGAGGGGCCATAGCTTCAAGGCACTGGGGCTGAGGCCAGCGGTACTCTGTCCTGATGCCAGCAATTCAGCTGGAGACTTTGACTGTGCCAGCGGTAATGCTTGGCATTCAAGGTGGGGCAGGGGTAATTGTTCTGGGGACGTGGCTTCAGCAGGGGCATCCACGGAGGAAAAGGGACACAGTACTGGGGCCAGGATTAGACAGGGACTTTGCCCAGCTACCAGCAGCTTAGCTGGGATATCTGCCTGGGATGGGGGTGTGCTTGGCCGTCTCTGAGGACACAGCTGCCAACACTTTTGCTGGGGCATTAGGACAGGGAAAGGGCAACAGTCTGCCTAGGGCAGCACAAAACCAAGATACACCACTGGTTGGGAGCCGGGTGTGGAGACAACTGCCGCATCCACCCCTCCCGGGTAAAACTTCACAGATCTTAAATCTGCTAAATCCAAATCGGGTCCCAGTTGCCTGTTGTTGAGCAGCTTGGCAAACAACTTTTCTAGCTCCCACTCTTCGTGAACTAAAAAGTCCAAATCAGCATCCAACTCTGCAACATCATACTCCCACCCAGTGGTATATCTTGGTTTTTTGCTGCCCTAAGCAGACAAAATTCAGGCACCCCCCTACCCATGCACAACATGTCCCATAACCCACATCACTCCATTATATGCCTCCATCACCCCAATTACATGCCCCATCACATGCGTCCATCACCCCAATTACATGCCTCCAGCACCCCAATTACATGCCCCATCACCCCCCATTACATGCCTCCATCACCCCAATTACATGCCCCATCACCCCATTATATGCATCCATCACATGCCCCCTCACCCCAGGACTTACCCGATCCACCAACTCGAAGGAAGAGTTTGGCCCATACACATCCAGATGTTCCATTACCCTCTGGGTGATCACATCTTCCACCTCCGGGATGCTGAGTAACCAGCAGGACTGAAGATTTTGCCCTTTCCGGCCATGGTTCTGCTTGTAATCCCTTGTTGGTGCTCTGCTGCTAATCCACTGGGCTCTTGCAAGAAGGATCCCACCAGTTTAGCTCTACATTGTGCAGGTACCTGGTTTGTTTCCCCTGCTAAGCAAACTCCCCACAATGTATAGCTAAATTGGTGGGATTAAATGTTCATATAACAGTTTAGTGAATAGCCCACATAGAGGGTGATTTTTACAGGGAACTTCTGTCACGAATATCGGGAGAGTGAAAAAAGGTGCAAATGGCTATTATATTTATAGTATGCATCACAGCACATTTGGATTCTAAAATTGAGACTCTGCCACCCACAGTTTTTAGGTGATTAGAGCAATTTTAGACTTTAATAAATGGGAAGTGTAATGGACTCCCTGGTACCCAGACTGGGTGCCTCTGTTATATTAGACTGATAATCCACAGAAACCCTCCAGTATTATATCCCTTGGATGTAAATGTCCCCTCGAATAATTGACGCAAACAAGAATAGAGGATAAAAATGCAGAGGAACACTTTATTACAAACAGTACCGTATATTTATATGTTTGTACGTCTTGATGAACTGGAAACTGAACACTACAAACAAATTGACTTCATACAATAGTTAATCCCCTTAAATCTAGCACCAGTAATGGGGCAACCAATGGAAGAGTAGATGGGGAAAGAAGCAACAAATGAACTGGCTGTAGGCAGGGTTGAGTCCCTTTTAAACTCTTAGACCTTTAAACGCTGGACCAATGAGCTGGGCACCCACGGGCATAGCGATCAAAGACTGCTGACGGTCTAGAGGGCGAGCGAGAAAGCTCCAAGTGGCCGTGCTTTATAACCTTTATTGTGGCTGGCCGCTTAGGGTACTCACTCACTTGGGGGAATCACATCGCTAGAAAGGACACATAAAAACACACATAGATACAATTACGCTTATCTTTCGGATGTAATTTGGTCTCCCATTTTGCTTGTGTAAGGAGGGTGTGTGTATAGGTAAGATGTATATGTGAGGTGTGTGTGTGTGGGAGAGGTGTATATTTGAGGTGTGTGTGTGGGGGGGGTGTTTATGTGAGGTGTGTGTCGGGGAGGGGTTTATATATGAGGTGTGTGTGTGTGGGAGGGGTGTATATATGAGGCGTGTGTGTGTGTATATGTGAGGGGGTGTGTGGGAGGGGTGTATATATGAGGCGTGTGTATATGTGAGGTGTGTGGGAGGGGTGTATATATGAGGCGTGTGTGTGTATATATGTGAGGTGTGTGTGTGTATATGTGAGGTGTGTTTATGTTTGTGTGATTTATGTACCAATGCCTGGCTCCTGAACAGCAGGAATCAGCAAAGCACAGCAGGGCCCAGCCTGGCAAAGCACAGCAGGGTTCAGCACGGCAGTGCAGTGCTGGTCCCTGCTGTGCAGTGCTGGTCCCTGCTGTGCAGTGCTGGTCCCTGCTGTGCTCTGGTCCCTGCCGTGTTGTGCCGTGCTGATCCCTGCTGTGCTCTGTTGTGCTGATCCCATCCTCTGCTGTGCAGTGCTGTGCTCTGCCGTGCCGATCCCTGCTGTGCCGAGCTGATCTCTGCTTTGCCGTGCTGTGCTCTGCCGTGCTGTCCTGTGCTGATCTTTGCTGTGCTTTTCCGTGATTATCCTTGCTGTGCCGATCCCTACTGTGCTATGCCAAGCGGATCCCTGCTGTGCTCAGCCGATCCCTGCTGTGCAGTTCTCTGCCGGTCCCTGCTGTGCTGATGAGATCAGCAGAGCAGGGATCAGCAGACCAGAGATCAGCAGAGCAGGAATAAGCAGAGAAGGGATCAGCACAGCAGGGATCATCAGAGCAGAGATCAGCATAGCAGAGCATCACAGAGCACAGCAGGGATCAGCAGGGCAGGGATCAGCAGAGCAGAGATCAGCAGAGCAGGGATCAACACAGCAGAGCAGGAATCAGCAGAGCAGAGCAGAGATCAGCATCGCAGAGCAGGGATCACCAGAGCAGGGATCAGCAGAGCTCAGCACAGCAGAGCAGGGATCAGCAGGGCAGGGATCAACACAGCAGAGCATGGATCAGCAGAGCAGGGATCAACACAGCAGAGCAGGGATCAACACAGCAGAGCAGGGATCAGCAGGGCAGGGATCAGCAGAGCAGGAATCAACACAGCAGAGCAGGGATCAGCAGAGCAGGAATCAACAGAGCAGAGCAGGGATAAGCAGAGCAGGGATCAACACAGCAGAGCAGGGATCCGCAGAGCAGGGATCAGCAGTGCAGGGATCAACACAGCAGAGCAGGGATCAGCAGAGCATGCAGAGCACGGATCAGCAAGCAGGGCAGGGATCAGCAGAGCCGGGATCAGCAGAGAAGAGCAGGGATCAATAGTGCAGAGCAGGGATCAGCAGAGCATCGCAAAGCACAGCAGAGATCAGCAGAGCAGGGATCAGCAAGCAGGGCAGGGATCAGCAGAGCAGGGATCAACAGAGCAGGGATCAACACAGCTCAGCAGAGCAGGGATCAACACAGCAGAGCAGGGATCAACAGCACAGCAGAGCAGTGATCAGCAGAGCAGTGATCAGCAGAGCAGTCATCAGCAGAGCAGCGATGAGCAGAGCAGGGATCAGCACAGCAGAGCAGGGATCAACACAGCAGAGCATCGCAGGGATCAGAAAGCAGGGCAGGGATCAGCAGAGCAGAGATCAGCAGAGCACAGCAGAGCAGGGATCAGCACAGCAGAGCAGGGATCAACACAGCAGTGCAGGGATCAGCAGAGCATCGCTGAGCACAGCAGAGCAGGGATCAGCAAGCAGGGCAGGGATGAGCAGACCAGGCTAGGGATCAGCAGAGCAGGGATCAGCTCAGCAGAGCAGGGATCAGCTCAGCAGAGCAGGGATCAGCTCAGCAGAGCAGGGATCAGCTCAGCAGAGCAGGGATCAGCAGAGCAGGGATCAACACAGCACTGCAGAGCAGTGATCAGCAGAGCAGGAATCAGCAGAGCAGAGCAGGGATCAGCAGAGCAGGGATCAGCACAGCAGAGCAGGGATCAACACAGCACTGCAGAGCAGGAGTCAGCAGAGCAGGAATCAGCAGAGCAGGAATCAGCAGAGCAGGAATCAGCAGAGCAGGAATCAATCTGCACAGCAGGGATCATCAGAGCAGAGCAGGGATCAGCAGAGCAGTGATCATCAGAGCATCGCAGGGATCAGCAGAGCAGGCATCAGCAAGCAGGGCAGGGATCAGCAGAGCATAGCAGAAATCAGCAGAGCAGCGATCAGCAGAGCAGGTTCAACATAGCACAGCAGAGCAGGGATCAACACAGCAGAGCAGTGATCAGCAGAGAAGAGCAGAGCAGTCATCAGCAGAGCAGGGATCAGCAGAGCAGGGATCAACACAGCAGAGCAGGGATCAGCAGAGCAGGGATCAACACAGAAGAGCAGGGATTAACAGAGCAGAGATCAGCAGAGCATCACAGGGATCAGAAAGCAGAGCAGGGATCATCAGAGCAGAGATCAGCAGAGCACAGCAGAGCAGGGATCAACGGAGCAGAGCAGGGATCAACACAGCACAGCAGGGATTAGCAGAGCAGGAATCAGCACAGCAGGGATCAACACAGCACAGCAGAGCAGGGATCAGCAGAGCACAGCAGAGCAGGAATCAATCAGCACAGCAGGGATCAGCAGAGCATCGCAGAGCACAGCAGAGCAGGGATCAGCAAGCAGGGCATGGATCAGCAGAGCACAGCAGAGCACAGCAGAGCAGGGATCAGCAGAGCAGGGATCAACACAGCACAGAAGAGCAGGGATCAGCAGAGCATGGATCAACACAGCAAAGCAGAGCAGGGATCAGCAGGGCAGGGATCAACACAGCAGAGCAAGGATCAACACAGCACAGCAGAGCAGGGATCAGCAGAGCAGTCATCAGCAGAGCAGAGATCAGCAGAGCAGGGCAGGGATCAGCTCACCAGAGATCAGCACAGCACTGCACACAGGGGCAGCACAGATCAGCTCCATTGATTTCAATCTCCCGCTTTGCAGCTTCCTTTAGTTATCTGTAACATGTGACCAAATAGTCACGTGATCTTCTGACGTCTCCAGGGTCCTTCTACATGGTAGGAACTAGCCGCTACCATGGATGAATTAGAGGATATGCATATCTCCCAACTTCCCGAAACGGGTCAGTAGTAAAGCAAAGCAGGACAGAGCCTTGAATCCAGGAATGTCCCTCATAAGTGGGACAATTGGGAGCTATGGATATAGCAACCTTCCAAACTCTTTTGAAACTTTTTTTATTTGTACTACAAAATAAGAAGAGGTAAGAGTAACAACCAAGTTAAAATCAAATAACTTACACAAATAAAATACATTTTTTTAAAATAAAAAGCATGCAGCAAAGACGAGTTCTATTGGGTCTATTCACTTTAATTGAGAATTTGGCACACAAGTGTGGCTTGACCTCCCATTACATTCTATAGGGAAGATTCGAACCTGCATTTTTTTTCTAAGTCAAACTCGGTTGCCAAATTTAAATTATTTTCAAAATTAAAGTCAACCTCCAAAGTCTAATTTTAGTGAATAGACCCATTTGTGTAATAAAAGCAATGGTAGTGTGAAACATGCTAAATAAGTTATCACCACTAGGTGTCAGTCTTAAAAAAAAAAAAAAGGGTTAAAATGATACCATTTTATTGGTTAACAGTTTGGTTGCAAGCTTTTAAGACCACGTTGCTAGGTCCCTTCCTCAGATATAAATGAGGCTGAAACCAAATTCATACTTACTTCATAGTTAACAGCTTGAAAAAAAAAAAAAAGGCAAGAGAAACAGGGTATGTGGCATCTGAGCAGAAAATGCTAAACTAACGAAAGCTGAATGAACGAATGGTTAATAAACGAAAATCATTCGTCCATTCGTGCTATTGGCATTCTATAAACCGAAATAGAGTCAGTTTATAGACTAGCATTACATACATTGCATAAACCGACATAATGAACGACTTTCGGTTTATGGAATGCATTAATGCTATTGCTATTCTATAAACCATCAATTGACCTATTCTTATGAATGGGGACTCTAGTTCGGTTTATAGAAAGCCAATAGTATTACATGTATTCCATAAGCTGAAAATCTATAAACCGAACGACTTTCGGTTTATAGAATACATGTAATGCTATTGCTGTTCTATAAACCGAAAGTCTATAAACTGATTTGTCTTTTGGTTTATAGACTTTCGGTTTATGGAATGTGTATGTCAATTGATTCGTACGAACGAATAAAACGAAACGAAAATAATGAACGAATTTCGTCTGAAACTAATGCAGTAATGAACGAAATTCGTTTTAGACTAAATAAATAACATTTTTGTCCGAATGGACAAAAACTAAACGAAAATTTTAGTTTTTTTCTTGTCTATTCAATACCCTATGTTTTTCTTGTCTTTTTTTCAAAGCTGTTAACTATGTTTTGTAATTAGGAATTTGGTTTTAGCCTCATTTATGCCTGAGGAAGGGACCTAGCAACTTGGTCTTCAAAGCTTGCAACCAAACTCTGTTGGCAAATAAATTCTATCATTTTAACCCTACTTGTTTCCTGTTTTTCCACAGCTAACACAGTACTTACTCCTTTACCTATACCAAAAGACCAGTTAGTCAATTCACTAAAATTCGAGACTAGTTTGAGGAGGTTGACTTTCATTTTGAGACTAAGTCAAATTCAGTTACCGCGTTACTGAAAAAAAAAACAGGTTTGAATCTTCCCCATTGAAATTAATGGGAGGCAAAATTATCAAAGCTACTTGTTTTTTTTCTATGTACCGTATTTGCTCGATTATAAGACGAGGTTTTTTTCAGAAAAAAAAATCCCCACTATGCCCCACTAGCCACCAGGGAGAATTATGCAGCCGGGGGATGTCTGCACGATACGTGCAGACATCCTCCATTTTGCCCGACACTTCCGTCTATTATGACGGACCAGCTGTCCGTCATAATAGACGAAGTGTCGGGCAGCATGGAGGATGTCTGCACGTATCGTGCAGACATCCCCTGGCTGCCCCCCACTAGCCACCAGGGACCAATAAAAAGGTGAGGGGGAGGGAGGGAGGTGGGGTGAGGGGTAGAAAGACATGGGGGACGGGGACAGGGGGGGGGAGAGCAACAAGGGGAGGGAGGGGGGGAAGAGACAGAGACAAGGGGAGGGAGGGTGGGAAGAGACAAGGTAAGGGAGGGGGTTGGTAGAGACAGAGACAAGGGGAGGGAGGGGGTTTGAAGAGACAGAGACAAAGGGGGGAGACAAAGGGAGGGGTAGAGAGAGACAACACTAAGGGAAGGAGAGAGAGACAACACTAAGGGAAGGAGAGAGAGAGAGAAATGGGGGCAAGGGAAAGAGAGAGGCAGCATTGGCACATAAAAAGAAATAAAAACAAGAAATACAGTTTTTGATATCATAATTTTTTATTAAAAAAAGCAATTTACATGTGAATATATACAAGTTGAACTTTTTTCCTATAGGGTAGTCTTATATTCAGGCTTTTAGTTTTTTTCCTAATGGAATATCCAAAGTTTGGGTGGTCGTCTTATAATCAGGGTCATCTTATAATCGAGCAAATACCGTAATACTAGGGTGTAAAATTTGACATGGTCTCAAAATAAAAGTCGACCCTCCCCCGAGCTAGTCTCGAATTTTAGTGAATAGACCAATCATTAGCAATTATATGTATAAAATACTGACTTGTGACAATGTAGTAGAAAGTTCTTGAAATTGTCTTGAGCAATGTATCCAAAAGAGCTATCCAGGAAAACAATTACCGTATTTGCTCGAATATAAGACAAGGTTTTTTTCAGAGCAAATGCTCTGAAAAAGACCCCTCGTCTTACATTTTAGGTCGTCTTATAGTCTGACCTCAAATCGAGGTCCTTCCAGCTTCATCATAAAAGTCCTTGCGGGAGTGCCAGGCAGGAGCGGGGGATGTCTGCGCGTTTCGTGCAGACATCCTCCAGCTGCCTCCACTGGAGACCAGGGAGATTTGGGCAGCCGGGGGATGTCTGCACAATACATCCTCCATGCTGCCTGACACTTACGTCTATTATGACGGACCGGCTGTCCGTCATAATAGACGGAAGTGTCTGGCAGCATATACTTTTAACAAACTATTCATTGATTGAATGTAATTGACTAGTTTGAAACAATGAGTCATGCATTTTGAATTGGGTTCAAACGCAGTTCGAGAGAGAGCAGAAGTCGAGCAGCATTAAGCCAAGAATCAACGTTAGTTTAGGAATGTAATACTCACAATCACAAGTATGGTTTACAGATTCAAGGTATTAAAGTTGCACTGTAACACTTGCTGTATCAGTACACCCTGAAATTCAAAATGCAAGGTATATGACCTTGTGACCTTTATATACCTGTGTATAAAGCAGAATCTATCTATTACACTCTGTTTCTGCATTATTTTCAGGGTAATTAGAGGTATGATATATTAAATATATTACCTTTCTGCTATGGGCGCGCTGAATTAGCGCCATCTGCTTTGCTTAGGCTAATATACACTACAGTAAATCAGCTATGTGTCCCCTGTAATTTCTGTTATGCTCCATCCAGTACTGTGTTCGTTGTTTAGTTGTCTAGATCTGTATTAACCAAATAATATGTTATTATCTGGCCACCTGTCCTGTCCTGCAATAGCTGCTGGACTGTTCCTTTAGCAGACAGGCATGTAGCAGTTTGCATTTCAGTATCAGTGGCAGTTTTATGATTAATTTACTGTGTTCGTTGTATAGTTGTCTACATTTTTTTTTTTCTCTTCTTCCTTGTGCTTTGTCGATGGCCGTTGCTCAATACTGTCTCTCTCATGTTTTACAAACTTGCGATCATATGACACTTCAGTAAACGATTTTCATCGTATTTATTCATTTTATTTCATTTTAATTCAGCTATTCCGCCGTTCGACTAACTGGGTCATTGTATTATTCGTTTGATTATGTTACGTTCAAGCATCACTCATGTCCCCTTTTTCTCCTGTCATGTGCTACCTCAATTTCAGGTTTCGCAAGAGTATTTCGCTACAAACCCGGTTGTTAGCTTCACTATTCCTCGCGTTTATCAGGTGCTAATCAGTATTTAGTCATATCATCATTTTTTCTACCTCGCTATTTTACTGCCTGTACAAGCAACGCAACACCGGCAGGGGTTACTAACATACGGGGGCTTGATTTCTTGACTTGCCTTGTCAGGCCACAGCTTCACTCAACTGCTCGTTATGCGTTATCGTCAACTCTTTATATCACAATAGACGTCCTATACTCCTTCTACATCTTTTTATTCTTTACCAATTTTTTTTTCTTCCTCTTCTCTTGCCCCTCTTTCTCACTATCGAGGTCACGCTTAAGCACCACACGCTCAGGGCTGGTAGTGATATTCTTTCTGCATCGTTATAAAAAAATAAAAATAAAAATATATATATATATATATATTACCCCTTCCCATTCTTCTTCTCCCTCCTCCTACTCTTTTCCTACTTCTCTTGTCATAGGTCTCTTACAGAAGTTTCCTCACTGAAACCTCGCTTGGGTTTCGCTAGGTACGTGGCGTTACCCCATCCCTCAAGCCCCTGTTCAGGGTCAGAGAACTGGCTGTGTAGGGTTAGGCGCTAGCTTTAGTCGAACGGTAGTTGGTCCCGTGAGGCCAACTCCCCAATCTCAACACGGAGATTTGCCCCTCGGCCCAAATCATAGTTAGAGCCTCACATTCACCCACTGTAAACCCATTGGGTTTACAGTCAGGGCCACACATATTAAATCTTTTACCGTCACTGAGAGGCCGACACCCTGCCACCACGCTAGTGGCTCGAGCCCCACGCCCACACCATAGATAGAGCCTCTCATCTGCCGCTTGGCAACTAGCAGGGCCTCACTTGTCACGGGCTAGAGAGCTTTTTCGCCTCGGAACTAGTTAGACAGCCAGTTCTATTTATGCTCAACGATATCTTATTAACCAGGTCATTGTTGCTGTGTTTTTTTTTTTCCAGCATGTCTCAAGAAGCCAACCCACGCGAAGAGTCACCGCCCCCCCAGCACACCCACTAGGTCTTACACCCCGGTTAGAGTTGGTACCCCCAGGGAACTCTGAGAACCATCCAAGGCATCAGAGTTCAAGTCCAGGCACGGTCAGTTCCTGACAGACATACAAGGGACACTAAACACCATCCAGTCATCTCTACAGTCTATCAATGATAGACTGACCAAGTTGGAAAACACTAACCCAGCTGTCACAGACCCTCCTCCCGTAGGATCAGTACAAGCACCCACTCTTGACAGCTTACTGGGTAGGCCCCCAACCTCGCCATTGTCCTCCCTTTCTACTACACAAGTTATAACCCCAGCACACATGGTCCCTCCAGACCTCCTTAAGGACATTTTAGATGGGAAAGATGTAAATCTAGTTTCTTTGATACTTGCCTCCCAAGACATGGTGGAAAACAGAGTGTATAATTACGGAGATTTGGCCGTTGTTATGAAGGCTAGAGATAAAAGGATCTATAAAAAAAACTTGCCATACTGTCAGGGTTCAATACTGACCTTCTGACTCATGCATTTAAGTCATTATTTATGTGCTTATATTCCTCCTGCCTCCTCTAGAGGTCTCCCTACCTTACTTTGCTTGTATTCCTTCCCCTCTGTTTGGTGTCAGGTGTGCTCATTACCTTTTGCTCACACCCAGGTTAAATAGCTGCAGTTTCTTGCAAACAGTGCTTTTGCATTGAAGTTGGATGCCTGATTTATGAGAGCTGCTGCTTCTGTTCCTGATACTCTCCTTAAAGCCCATTTGTATTGTGACCCTGTCCAGGAACTAGGAATCTGAACCTGAGTGGCTCAACCATCTCAGTAGATGGTTTTCAGCATCTCCTGAGACCCTCTGAGTACATCAAGATCTCTTCAGCTAAGTTATTCCCTTAAAGCTACCCTTCTTATTTCTCACCCTCACTAGGGTGTTCCTTACTGCTTAGCTAGCCTTCTCTGACCTCACCCCCTCTCGGGTGTTCCTGCTTAGCTACCAACCTCTGACCTCACCCCCTCTCGGGTGTTCCTGCTTAGCTACCAACCTCTGTCCAGTAACTGGGAATCTGAACCTGAGTGGCTCAACCATCTCAGTAGATGATTGTCAGCATCTCCTGAGACCCTCGGAATTCATCAAGATCTCTTCAACTAAGTTATTCCCTTAAAGCTACCCTTCTCATTTCTCACCCTCACTAGGGTGTTCCTTACTGCTTAGCTAGTCTTCTCTGACCTCACCCCCTCTCAGGTGTTTCTGCTTAGCTACCAACCTCTGACCTCACCCCCTCTCGGGTGTTCCTGCTTAGCTACCAACCTCTGACCTCACCCCCTCTCGGGCGTTCCTGCTTAGCTACCCTTGCCTCTGGCCTGAACCCCTGCCTCAGGCCTGAATCCTTGCGTCTGGCCTCTCTCCTTGTTTAACTCTCTCCACCCCACCTTTGCTTTGTCTACAGTCTCTGCTATAGCTCTTTGTTCTTACTGCAGTTCCTACTCATACTCTTTTCCTATTCTGCAGTTCTTTGCTAAATTCCCTTTTGTCTCTCCTTCAGTCTTTATTCCTATACCTAGCTCTGTTTCTTTATCTGTTCTCCCTTTGAACTATATTTAACATGCAACCAGACACCTCCACTATCCCTGCTCTTAAACTCCTACCTGATCTGGTAAAGGCCCTGACACATACCAGAGTTTGTCCTAGCCTTCGGTATCAACAGGGACGTGGTATGCTCGGTTTATCCACAGCGCCGGGAAGAATTAGACTTATATCTACATAAGGTGGTAGACTTAGGCCACAAGTACGGGGGTTTTGCGTTTCCACAAGTCCGTGTCGGCAAAAGCAACCGCTACCTTGGCCCAATTTAATGTCCGCACTGACTGGAGTCTCTTGGACACGGAACTCTTTTGCAGGCATTTTGCGGGCTTAATACCTCCGTCTTGTGCAGTATGCTCTTTCACCTCTCATACCACCAACCTGTGCCCCTCAGAGGCCGAACCCTCCTGTTCTGATACCTCAGGGGGAGCCGCCAAGACGGACCAGTGCAGTCAGAAAGATAAGCTCGGCCGTCCCATCGTCTATTTAGGTAAAACCCAGATATGTAATAATTTTAATGCAGGGGCATGTAGCTTTAGCGCCTGCAGATTGCTGCACATCTGTTCCGTGTGCTTTAGGGCACATGCCAAAACCATGTGCCCATCTAAATTGTATCCCAAAAAATGACTAACCGAGGTAAATACAAGTTGTCTAGCATTCTACTTGAAATCACACCCGTCTCCTCACTTGGTGTCGTTCTTATTACTTGGGTTCTCAGAAGGTTTTCACACCGGGTTGGTGTCACTCCCCCTAGGCAAGTTAGAATGTCCCAACCTCCTTTCAGCTAGGAACGATCCACAAATAGTAGATGAACTGATCGATAAAGAAATTCAAAAAGGCTTCATGATAGGCCCATTTCCCTCCCACCCTTCACCTCCTGGCGCACAAATCCGATTGGCATAGCCGCCGGTAAATATTCCAATAAAAAACACCTCATCATCGATCTGTCTGCTCTTCATTCGTCCACGAACCCGAGCCTAATACATTATTTAGACGACTTCTTGTTGGTAGAATGTGGCACCTGCACTCCGCTCAGTCTAAAGAGCACTATAGCACTGTTTACTACATTAGGCGTCCCTCTATCACTGGACAAAACAACTGAGCCCACCACCAAACTCGACTTCCTGGGAATCACTCTGGATTCTGACACAATGCAGTCTAGTCTCCCCGAGGACAAGCTCAGGCGCATACGCGAAGATATAGTCAGGTTTCTTCAACAAGGTACTTACACTCGTAAAGACCTACAATCTTTGTTAGGTTCTTTGAACTTTGCAATGCGCATAATTCCCCAGGGTAGATCGTTTATTTCCAGGTTATTATGTTTATTACCTGGTCTGCCAGATGATCAGATTGGTCACTTAGATCCCCCGGCAATGGCAGACCTAGCCATGTGGAAGGAGTTCTTAGAACTTTGGAACGGGTACTCTATGTTCATCCCTCAAATATCTGACCAATCTCCAGTCTTTTGGACAGACGCAGCCGCCAATACCGGATTTGCAGCAATATACAAAAACTCCTGGTTAAGAGATTGTTCATATCCTCATATTTTTCATATCTCCCCATCCCCTCAGTTTAAGATCCTGTACATTCTGTTCCAGAACAAAATGAGCGGTGGTATCACTTTATCACTCATCTTTAATTTCCTCATAAGTATAAGCCATGCACTCATTATATCACTCAGCACCCCAGAGGAACATTTTTTAATTAATCTGTGCATATCCTGTGTCATCCACAGTGCAAATTCCAGAGATTCAGGAATTTCTCAAAGAGATCCTGGAATTCCTCTCGGGTGTGGTCAGCAACTCTTAATGGTATCATCCTGAATAAGTAGAGAATCTTTGGTAGAATATAGGATCTTAATATATTAACTCTCCCCAGCCAAGATATATTTAGTCCCTTCAAGATTAATTTTTTTTGCGGATATAGCTTACAAGAGGGAGAGGGTTAATTCTCACTAATAATTCAATCCACTTTAGAGGTTATACTGATGCCCAAATACTCAATTTTATACTCTGTCCATTGTAAGGGGAATCTTTGCTTCAACCGCTGTACCTCATCATCCTCTATTCCCATCCCTATGACTAGTGATTTTCCCATATTTCATCTGTAATTTGAAAGCTTTGCATAGCTCTTTAATTCTTCCATCAGAGAACGTATATAAGGCCATGATTGAATCAACTAGCCCCTCCCCAAAACCAAAGGCGACTAAAGCCTTCTCGGCATCCAAAGAGAGGGCGGCCAATGGCTTCTTTTTGTTCTATGAAGTCAATTAAATCAATAACTTTCCTTGTATAACCATCCGGTCCTGGGGATTTGTTGGATTTGTGTCAAGATCTGTCCTGCAGTAGCTCCCCGACATAGCCACTGTTACTCTCCAGCCGGGATCCACTGCACACGCTTGCAAGCACACCCATACCACTGACACCGATATTTCCTCTCCAGCAAAGGGGCGCGCTCCTGATGATGTCACACCCGTCGAATCAACTAGCCCCTCCCCAAAACCAAAGGTGACTAAAGCATTCTCACCATCCAAAGAGAGGGTGACCAATGGCTTTTTTTTGCTCTATGAAGTCAATCAAATCAATAACTTTCCTTTTGTTAAAGCAAGACTGTCTCCCTCTCATATCTGATCGCTATGAATTAAGTGTAGTATCTGTCTGATATTATTGCTGAGTATATTTTTGTATCGATGTTGATTAGCAAGATAGGTCTATAATTCTTGATGTCAGTGTCATCTTTCCCTTGTTTAGGGATTGGTTTTATAAAGGCCTATAACATTTCTAATGGGAAAGCTCTTTGATCTCTTATTTTATTAAAAACGTTTACCAGATGTGGTGAAATTAGGTCTCTAAGTTTTTTGGAAAAAACACTTGTATAACCATCCGGTCCTGGGGATTTGTTGGATTTGTGTCAGGATGTGCCCTGCAGTAGCTCCTGCAGATAGCCACTGTTACTCTCCAGCCGGGATCCACCTCACACTCTTGCAAGCACGCCCATACCACTGACACCGATATTTCCTCTCCAGCAAAGGGGCGCGCTCCCGATGATGTCACACCCGTCGCATACCAGTGAGGCAAGGGAATATTTAAAAGGCAGAATCACCAAGCACTCATTGCTTGGTGATTCTCATGTATTCTGAAGCCTAGCATTTATTATTTCCTTCCCAATTGTTGCTGATCTCGGATTTCCTCTGCCTGCCTGTGAGCCTGAACCTGGACTGTTACCATCGATTTGCTGATTCTCTGGTAACCTGACCCTGGCTTGTTTAAAAGTTTTGCTGACTCTCTGATACCCCTGATCTTGGTCTGTTTTACCGTACTGCAGTTTTTCTGGTATTCCTGACCCTGGTTATCTTTACTCACCTGTGTTAACCCTCGCAGTGCTGGATTACAACTGTGGTGTGTTCCTGCATTTACCCTTGCCGTGAAGGATTACAAATGTGGTGTGTTCCTGCATTAACCCTCGCAGTGCTGGATTACAACTGTGGTGTGTTCCTGTATTTACCCGCACAGTGTTGGATTACAATTGTGGTGTTGTTATATTTAACCATCTCATTACTGTAATACAGATATATTATCCTTCCTTGCTACCTACTTTGTATTGAACTCTGTGTTACGAACTGTGTCCTGTTCATACTGCACTACTATCAAGTTACGGGTTCAAGGTTAGTTATCACCTTCTCACATACCCAGTATAATTTTATTATTGTGTTATTTAGATTCTGTATATTGGCCTCTATCCAGTATCCCAATCCTCACAATTTGAGTCTCTGGATAGCTTGTCAGACTTCTTGTTCCAAAAATGGTCTTTCCAAAGTATCTTTCACTGACTCAGAGACCCTAAGTAAGTCCAATCCTGACAGGTATTGTTTAATTTGTCCTTTGTCTTTATTATTTGACTGAATATTGTATAGTAGTGAATAATAATCTCTGAATGCAGCACCTATCTCGTCCGGGGACAGACAGACATTTTGTTTCTTTAGCAGATGTGACATGACCTTATCCGCTCTATTTCCCTGAAGAAACCATTTTTGTTTCATCTTAAACATAGCAAAATTATCCCTTTCCAGTATCTTGAGTTTTACAAGAGCTCTGATTCTGTTGATTTCTTCTATCACCCCTTGGGGTAATCTTTAATTCTCTCTTGAGTTTTCATTCAATTTAACAGATAATTGAGGGAATTTTTTCCCTTCTCTTATTAAGATGTGACTCTAATTTAATAAAATGACCCCAAATGACACTTTTGTAAGTACACCATACAATTGGGGGCTGTACCTCTCCTGTGTTGTTTTCTTCGAAACAGTGCCCCTTTTCCAGTTTTATTGCCTCTAATGAGTCTTGACCTGAAATCAGTGAATCCCTCAATCTCCATGGTCTAGCTTCATATAGTTCTCTACCTCCATAGTAGAGTATCACTGGGTTATGATCTGACCAAAATACTGAGCCAACTCTTATGCTATTTATACATTTGGGAGGTGCAGTTTTTGGTTTTCCAACTTGAAATTTTGACATGCATACAGCCTGCACCCATGTCCCATTTGGGACATATTTGAAGCTAGTCAGTGTATTTTACCCCATCAACCCATATATATTTTAAAAGTATACACCCTAGCCTATCTCAAATGGTGGTATTTTAAAACATTCCATGCACTAATTCTACCACCAGCCTTTCTCAAATTTGTGGTAGTAATTTTTTTTTTTCCACAAACATTGTACTTCAGACATAAATTCACAGATTTTGGTATCTGTCACTGCCAAACAACAACAACCCAATATGTGTTCAACAACATCTCCTGAGTACAGGGAAACCACCCATGCATAGGTTTGTTGGGTTGTTTGGGGGCTAAAATGCCACATTTTGAAGGTGCGCATTTCCAACTTGGAATTTTGACGTGTGGGACTTTCTTTGAAGCCGGACAGTGTATTTTACCCAAAAAAGCATTTATTTTGTAAAAGTAGACACCCTAGGCTATTTTAAATGGTGATATTTTAACACTTTACATGCACCAATTCTACCACCAGCCTTTGTCAAAGTTTGTGGTACTAATTTTATTGTGTATTTTTTCCCACATACATTGTACTTTAGCCACAAATTCACAGATTTTGGTATGTGTCACTGCCAAACAATACCCCAATATGTGTTCAGCAACATCTCCCAAGCACAGGGATACCACCCATGCATAGGTTTGGGGGTTAAAAGGCCACATTTGAGAGGTGCGCTTTTTGATTTTCCAACTTGGCATTTTGACATGTAGAGCAAGGAAGGGGTTATATGCTCTTATAAGAGACTTTTTAGTACTGTACAAAAAATGAACCCCTAAAAATGCACAGACAAGAAAAAATGTTCTGCTGTGCAGTGATCAGTGGCAGGGAAGTGGTTAATACACAGGGTACACTATACAAAGGGTATGGCTTTTATAAAAGCCCTTAGTTCTCACAATTTTGTAAAATTTAATGTAATTTATTACAATTAAAAACTTATACAGATCTGTCTCTCTCCCTCACTAAAACTCAAGTGAGGAGAGGGAGGCAGATCCATATGTGTCAGAACAATATTTACCAATATTGATCTGACCAGTCGAATGGTGATGCTCATCTGAGCAATCACCAAACCGCCTTTGCCACTGATCGGCTGTTACTGATCACTATATGATATACTGTAATAAATGACAGTAAAAAAATTAACCACGAAAAAATGCACAGACAGCAAAAAATGTGCTGCTGTGTAAGATCAATTGCAGGGAAGGGATTAAACACTGGAAAAGTCTTTTATAAAAGCCCTTGGGTCTCAATTTTATTAAATATATTATAATTAAAAACTTACATTATACAGCTCTGTCTGTCTCCATCACTAAAACTCAAGTGAGGAGAGGGAGGCAGATCTACACGGGTCAGACCAGGCGAATGATGATGCTCATCTGAGCAGTCACCAAACCGCCTTTGCCACTGATCAGCTGTTACTGATCACTATACATGCACTCAGACAGCAATTTATTTTTTTACGTTAAACGCAATCCCCTAGTGGGTATAATTAACACCAAGATTGCTGCATTTGCCCTAGATCGCTGCTTAGGCAGTGATCTACAGCAAGCAAGGGGTTAATAGCTCTTAAAAGAGCCTTTGTTCTACTGTAATGAATTACAGTAAAAAAAAAATTAAGCCCTAAAAAATGTGCTGCTGTGTATGATCACTGCGTAAACAGCGATCAATGGCAGGGAAGGGGTTAAACACTTGAAATGGTTTCTAAAATTTTATTAAATACTTAATTTTATTGCAAAAATATTTTTTTTTACATTTTCTGATCTGTTTTGCTCCCTCACTAAAACTATAGCGAGGAGAGGGAGGCAGATCAATACTTGTCGAAAGGTAATATTTACAAATATTGCCTTTGACTGTATGTTAAGTGCTCATCATAACATTTATCATACATGCCTGGACACAGATCACACTGATCTGATGTGAAGGGATCGATTTGCACCCCATGGAGCAACAAAAGTTAAAGAAAATCAGATGCTCTAGCCAGTAGAAGGGAAGCGCTGCCTGTACAGGCAGCTTTCCCTTCTGCTGAGCCGATGGGGTCGCTCTTATTATTCTGTTATCTTATCAGCCCATATATTTTTCTAGCCATTATGTAGCCCCTATAACAGTATCAAGTGTGTAGCTATTTCCCTCATATGTTATGAATATCTTAAATGGGATGCCCCATTCATATTTGATTTTACTTTCCCTTAAGGCATCTGTAAAAAATGTCATGGCCTTTCTCTTTTGTCTAGTCCCAGCAGACAGATCCTAAAAGAACAATAAATCTTTCCCCCCATTATCAATGTCCCTCAAGTTTCTGGAGGCAAGCCATATTTTCTGTCGGATATAAAATTAAGAGAATCTGATGATGACGTCTCTTGGTGCTTCTTCGGGAACATTCCTCGGCTTCTGAATTCAATGCGCTCTTTCGATTGCATTAGGGAGAATAGCTTCACCTATATCCAAGGTATTGAAGAAATGCAGCAATTGCTCTATCAATTTCTTCTGCTCAATGTTTTCTGAACATCCTCTAATCCTCAGATTTTTCCTCCTGGATCTGTCTTCTGAATATACTAAACAGTAAAAGAGCACTGGAGGACCTCCTGGTCAGATAAACCAAACATAAGTAATCCCTCCGATTTCAGCCTGTTGAAATAACAAAGTGGAGCTTCCCTCAACGCCAGGCTATCCAGTGAACCACACAGTGAGAAAGACGCCTTACGCGTTTCGTGCTTCAAAAGCACTTAATCATAGGCTATGATTAAGTGCTTTTGAAGCACGAAACGCGTAAGGCGTCTTTCTCACTGTGTGGTTCATTTCCTTTTTTGTACTAGCCTGTTTTACATAATTTTTTTTCCTCCTTCTGAATATACTAGTCTGGTCTCTAGCTCCATGATTTTGCTCTCTAATTTGGATATCCTATCTTTGGATTAATTTGCCACAAATTCAATATTCTCCATTTTTTGGTCTGTATCTTTCATTTGCTGCTTAATTTCTCTCAGTTCTTCTTTGAAGTCCACAAAGTGTTTCTTCATCTCTTCCTTAATCTGTAGCAGTTGTTTATCTAAGCAGCTCTGTAACTGTGCTTGAGAGACTGCCTGGATAGTATCTATGGAGACGCTCTCCCTAATGCTTGGGGATGTCTCAATCTCAGTCTCCAAAGTTACATTATCTGTTGTACATGACAACTGATGTCTAGAATTTTAGTCTTTAACATAATATTTATTGTTTGTTCATTAGCTAAGAACCGATCAATATAAAAATACATATTATAAGAGGTTGAGTAAAATGTGTAATCACTTTCATTTTCGTGCTAGATTCTCCAACTGTCAAACAGGCCATGAGAAAACAAGTATTTCGAACATAAACTTGCCAATTTTTAATGTTTGTAATCCTTATTCTGATATTTATTTTCTCTAATTATGTCCAGCTCCCAATCCATCACAAAATTTGTGTTACCCACAATTATAACTTTACTGGTGGAATTTTTTAAAACTAGAGTAATTATTTTTTTAAGGATTTGAAATTGACCAGAATTAGGGAAATACAAATGTGCAAGGGCATATTCTATTCGATTAATTTTACCTCACCGTATAATATATCTGCCCTATTTATCTATTTTTACTTCATCAGTGTTGCTTGCCACATTTCTACGGAAAAAGACAGAGACTCCCCTGGACTTTGATCTGAACGTGGAATGGAATTGTGTGGGATAATGTTTTCATATGTTTTGTGGAATCTTGTCCCTTTTAAAGTGCGTCTCTTGTAAGAAAAGGACATCATAACAACATTTTCTGTGTCTTTATATATTAATCAGAGTTTGTGTGGTGTGTTCAGGCCACTTACGTTATATGATAATATTTTCAGTACAATTTTTTCCTTCTTCTTTTAAATGGAAAGAAAGAAAAATCAGAAGAGGCTCTAAACACGCCAGACAAATCAAATGTCGCTATTATTATACACACAAAATCTGAAGCAATGGTCCCCCAGACATTAGGAAAAATACAAATAAAATGTAAATAAAAAGTTATCAAGTCTGCACAATAAATTGATTTAGTGATATGTATATTAACAGTCTGGATGTATAATATAAGACATAAACAATAAAACCAGGGAATAGAAACTTGATAAAAAAAATCATAAACAGAAAAATAAAAATTAATATATGTATAAAATGAAAAAAGTCCTTAAAAAGGACAACTAAAAAATGTCTCTCTTCAATAATTTACAGGCCTAATTGTGGTGAGTGAGATTACCCCAACACCAATAAACATTCATTTTTATTTGATTTTTTTTTTTTTAAAAGAGCTATTTAAGTAATTAATATTAATACATTTAAAATAAAAAGACTAGTATATATAATCTTATAAATAAAATAATGTATCTTAATTTTATTTATGATTAACTAATATATTTAATGTTTTATTTACATTAATTAATAAATAATACCAATACCTTTTTATTGCTATATATTTTAGCCTTATAAAAATAATTTTTAAAAAAATTAAACCAAAAATGAAAAAGAAGACATTGGAAAAATGGAACTACTAACTCTGTTAAAAGCATTAAGTTTCTGAATTTGTAGAATGACAATTTTTTGTCTCAGCTAGTACAGACACCTACCAGAGGGGAAGCATGTCTGGATTTGGTATTAACTAACATGGAGGAGTTTATCTCGAACATCAAGTAAGGGAGCATTTAGGAAATAGTGACCATAACATAGTGTATTTTGAGATTAATTCAAAAAGGCAAATTGGTATGTGTCCCACCAAAATGCTGAATTTTGAAAAAAGACAACTTTAGTAGGTTTAATACATCCCTTGGTCTTGTTCACAGATGGTAAGTGGAATACCTTCAAACTAACACTACAAAAATATACATATACATTTATACCCTTTGCTAACAAATATAAAAGAAGCAAACTCAAACCAATGTGGCTAACCAGTAAGGTAAATCAGGAAATAAATAAAAAGAAAGTAGCATTTAAATATTCTAAAGCTGAGGGATCAGCTGAGGCATTTGTAAAATATAAAGAAAAAAGACTGTAGAACATTGCACGCATTCGCCCGTTCCTCAGCGAAGAGACCGCCAAAATTCTAGTGCACTCGCTTGTGATCTCTCGCCTGGACTACTGTAACGGTCTTCTGACTGGACTACCTCTGGTTCGTCTGGCTCCCCTACAGTCTATCCAAAATGCGGCTGCCAGACTCATCTTTCTTGCACGTCAGTCTGATTCGGTGGCTCCTCTCTGCAATGCCCTCCACTGGCTTCCCGTCTGCTCGAGGATAAAATGTAAAATTCTGTCTTTAACCTACAAAGCCCTCCACTCCTCTGCTCCTACGTAGATTTCCTCCCTTGTTAACCGTTACTTCCCTGCACGACCTTTGCGCTCCTCAAAGGGGTTAACACTCTCTTCTAATCTCATCACCACTTCTCACTTGCGTCTCCAAGATTTCGCCCTAGCTGCCCCCTCTCTCTGGAACTCCCTCCCCGGAGCATCCAGCTCTCTCCCTCGTTTTCAAACTTTAAAAAGTCCCTCAAAACTCATCTCTTTAGAGAGGCTTACTACCCAACCCACTAGTTACCAGTCACTTTGCCTCTAGCCGATCCCACCTAGCTGGAACACACACTCCCTCTTTGACCTATCCCACCTAATGCCTCCCTCCACTCTACTGTTACTACAACTTCAATCCCTCTGACCTCTTCAATCCCTTAATTGTGTCATGGACCCCATTCCCTCTAGATTGTAAGCTTACAAGCAGGGTTCTCTACCTCATGTACCAGTCTGTACTAGTTTGTCTAACTTAGTATGTAGTTCCCTTCTATGCTCTGTACCAAACGCTTCGAGAACTGGTGGCGCTGTACAAATAAATGATAATGTAATATAATGTAATGTAGAAGGCTATTAAACTGGCTAAATTGCAGAATGAAAAAACAATTGCTAAGGAGAGCAAAAGGAATCTCCAAAACTTATTTAAATATATAAATGGAAAAAATTAAAGGCTGAAAATGTTGAGTCCTTGTTATCTGAAATGGGTGAGATAGTCAGTAGAGACAGAGAGAAAGCAGATATTTTAAATAATTTCTTTTCTTCTGTTTTTACCAAGAAAGAACCAATGGACAAGAACCTGCAAGCAACGTTTACAGAACAGCCACAGCAAGCATGTGATTAGTTGACACAAGAAACAATGTTAAAACAATTAAATGGTGTTAATAGACAAAGCCCCGGGGCAGGATGGAATATACCCACTGGTACTTAAAGAGCGAAGCCATTTGATTTTCATGGATAAGAATCTATTTCAGGCATGGTGCCCACAGATTGGCGTAAAGCTGATGTGGTTCCCATATTAAAAAAGGGACCATTCCCAGCCAGGCAATTACAGATCTCCAAGCTCAGATCTTGTGAAACTAACTTAATAACATTCTATGAGGAGGTGAGTAAAAATATAGATATGGGTGCTGCAGTTTATCTGATATTTAGACTTTGCTAAGGCATTTGATACAGTTCCACATAAAAGGTTACTCTACAAATTAGCTGAAATAGGCTTGGGGCCAGAGGTTTTTTGTGGCTTGGCAATTGGTTGAAAGGCAGAGTGCAAAGGGTGATGGTAAATTGGAAGTTCTCAAATTCAACCAATGTAATAAGTGGAGTACCTTAGGGTTCTGTCCTGGGTCCTCTTCTTTTTAATTTGTTTATTAATAATCCCCCAGAGGGCATAGGGAGCCATGTTTCAGTGTTTGCAGATGACACACAATTAAGTACTGTAATATAGTCTGAAGTAGATGTATATTCACTGCAAGAGGACTTGGACAAATTGGGTAATTTGGCAGATAAATGGCAAATGCGATTCAACGTAGACAAGTGTAAAATTATGAATTTTGGGTACAATAATAAAAATGCAACATATAGTTTAAATGGTGTTTCCTTGGGGAAATCTATTAATGTAAAACATTTGGGAGTAGTTGTAGACAATAGACTTAGCAGTAGTGCACAGTGTCAGCTGGCAAGGTCAATAGGATATTAGGGTGTATTAAATGGGGTATTGACTCATTGGAGGAAGATTTTATCCTGCCTCTTTATAAGTCCATGGTAATACCTCACCTTGCATATACGGTTCAATTCTGGATGCCTTTTTGAAAAAAAGACATTATGGAACTAGAGAAAGTTACTGTAACCATGCACCCTTTTTGCAGGCTTATCCAGGCTTTATCCAGGCTTTTCTGTATCCTTCTTGCTTTGCTTTCTTGTTAGTTATGCTTATTCCTGCCTTGCCCAGTATTACTGCCTTGCCTAGTATTCCTGCCTTGCCCAGTATTCTTGTCCTGCCCTGTATACCTGTCCTGAGTCCCTTCAGTGGGATGCCCTGTCCCTTTAAATGCCCTGTATACCTGTCCTGCCCTGTATACCTGTCCTGCCCTGTATTCCTACCTGCCTGTCCTTATGTTTCATTTCGGGTTTTCTCTCTATCCCTCTGCTCTGTCAGTTTTCTATTTAAACCACACACATTGCTTTTCAGTCCTTTGCAGCAGTCTACAGGTATTTTCTCTGTGTTTAAGTTTGTCATTTATATGTCTTTTAGATTCTATTATTTGCTTTTGCTTTGCTAATATTATGTTTTAGTTAGGGACTTGCCTAATGTTGGGTACCTTGATGTGGTTGGCAAGCTAACATCTAAATTGGCCAATTTGTTTGAACCAAACCCCCACCTTTGCCATCTTTATTGTTAGGCTAGTTCCTGTATTTATGTTTGTTCCTTTGTATGTGCCTTTTGTATTCCTTAACCCCATGCCTTGTATCGCTTATCTTTAGTTTGGTTTCTGCTTTCTTGCTTATGTTTACCCTCTGTCCTGTAGCCCTGCACTCTGTATTTTAGTTCTGCTATTCCTCAGTTCCTTTTCTGTTTTAGCTCTGCTTAGCTATCACTTAGTTAATTTCCTATTAAGCCTTGGTACCTGGATACAGCAACGGCTTCACAGGGCCTGGTTGTGGCTGCAAAGACTTGGGGTCCCAAACCTCCAAGCGATTGCAGTTACCCAGCACCAGGTCCTGTGTCTCCACCCTGCACTGTAGCTACTGATCTTGGGCGCTCAGGGTCCCTTTACCATCCTGAACCCCGTGCTTTACAGATACTCAACCTGTGCATAACTATGTAAGTTTATTTTACTTAATGTTGCAATTTGCTTAAAATCAGTCCATTTCAGGAGTTATTCGGCTATTTCTGCAATCGTAGGTCTTTTATGGTAGGACTTTGGCTATATCCGTAATAGCCATAGTCCTCCCGAAATAAGGAGTCTATGGTGAGGACCGAGGCTAACGTTTTAGTCAGTCCCCATTGGCTGATTTTCTGGATCACATTGGGATCTCTGAGTGGGTTGATTTAAAAAAAAAAATTTTTTTTATTAGTACAAAAATATAATACAGAAAAAATATATAATTAAAATATAAAAGGTATTCTCCATGAATATAGTTACATAGATATGCACATACAAATTTACATAAAAAATACAAATAACGAGTTGTCACAAGTATGGAGGAGTAGGGTGATGTTTCTTTGTCTTTATGTCGATCCAACTGGGGTTCTACTATGGTTGTAATACCTTTTTTAACCATTCTGTAAGAAATATATGGTGCCTTTATAAACAATGTTGTTTTATATCTAATACATAGATATCTGCTTTTGGTGGGATGGGTGTGTAATCTGGTTTCACAATGGAAGGTCATTTGCACATCAGAAGAGGTTGTAAACAAGGTTACAGAGATGACTATTAGATTGTAAAAACAAGCCTTTTCAGTTCTTTCCAGCTTTTACTTACTAACAGATGGGTGTGACAAAGGGGGTTGCATTTATTACAGAGACCATATATCTCCAATCTAGGTTGAACTGGTTCTTTTATCTCTATGGGAGGTATCTTGGAGGGATTTTGGGATACTTAGTTGAGTGAACCACTTTTGCTAGGTAGTCTTGCTGTTCGTGTGTGAGGAGGGAGTTCTAGTGAGTCTTGTCTGTTCCTGTGTGAGGAGGGCTAGCTAGTCTTGTCTGTTCATGGCATGAGGAGAGGACAGCAAGCAGAAGACCCAAGATGAAGGCACAAGAATATCTCCAATAATCAATAAGTATACCATTTTTCTGTTACCTGTTGATTAAGAACCAGTTATGTGTAATGTGTACACTGTGTATTTCCTGTATAACCTGTAACAGTATGCCAATTTAATAGCAATATACCTTTTTATATACACTTGTCTGTAAGAGGGTGTAATAATTTCTTACAATTCCTTTATTATGGATGCCATTTTTTTATGGAGTACCATGTTGAGATGATACTTCTTACAATCAAGCTTGAGTTCTTTAATACTCTTTTTAAACTCCATATTACAGAATTCAAATTTTGTGTCTCAAGGCTTCAGCCTCTATGTTATACCAGCCCTCCTTTTTTTAGCTCATCATAAAGGACTTATGGATATGGTACATGGTACTGGCTTTACCTTTCTGGCCATACTGTTCTGGCCTTATCCCTCCAAACAAAATATTAAAGCTTTTTTGTGCCATTTCTAACCAGCTAGTCAGGATCTTCAAAGGGAACATCCTAAACAGGTATACCTATTTTGGGGGGGAAGTATGAATTAATTATATTTATTCTACTCCACAACGAGAATTCTAATTGTCTCAACTCGTTAAGTAATTTGTTATTAATTCTCAATAGATTCAAGAAGTATATTCTATGGTGTTCCCAACTGTAACCGATATTTGTAAGTAAATTCCATCACACAGTTTTTAAACTGATATAGTCTCTGTATTTTCTGTATCTCCTCTCATTTTATAGTATGACATGTGGCCACAGTGTTCTGGATGTTTAGCTTGTAATTTGAGACCCTGCTATATACCATAATTTCTGACATAAAATTGACTAGCCAATTGGGTTTGTCATTGTAACTAAAATATTGTCTGAATATAGTGAGATGACTAATTCCTCCTTGCAGTGCGATATTTACTGCATATAATGGGGTGATGGGGTTAATGAAGGCATATAATGGGGGTGATTGGGTTAATGGAGGCATATAATGGGGGTGATTGGGCTAATGGAGGCATATAATGGGGGTGATGGGGTTAATGGAGGCATATAATGGGGGTGATGGGGTTAATAGAGGCATGTAATGGGGGTGATGGGGTTAATGGAGGCATGTAATGGGGGTGATGG
This sequence comes from Pelodytes ibericus, assembly GCA_036172795.1. NCBI lineage: Eukaryota > Metazoa > Chordata > Amphibia > Anura > Pelodytidae > Pelodytes > Pelodytes ibericus. The sequence goes on from CM069860.1 coordinate 27,618,640, forward strand.
GGTTAATGGAGGCATATAATTGGGTGATGGGGTTAATGGAGGCATGTAATGGGGGTGATGGGGTTAATGGAGGCATGTAATGGGGGTGATGGGGTTAATGGAGGCATGTAATGGGGATGATGGGGTTAATGGAGGCATGCAATGGGGGTGATTGGGCTAATGGAGGCATATAATGGGGGTGATGGGGTTAATGGAGGCATATAATGGGGGTGATGGGGTTAATGGAGGCATGTAATGGGGGTGATGTAATGGGGATGATGGGGTTAATGGAGGCATGTAATTGGGTGATGGGGTTAATGGAGGCATGTAATGGGGGTGATGGGGTTAATGGATGCATGTAATGGGGGTGATGGGGTTAATGGAGGCATGTAATGGGGGTGATGGGGTTAATGGAGGCATGTAGTAATGTAATGGAGCATGTAATGGAGCACACATAGCCATTTGGATTCTTGCAAGAAGGGTGTCAGTAACTGATTTGAACACACCAGAATCCCAGCACACATAGCCATTTGGATTCTTGCAAGAAGGGTGTCAGTAACTGATTTGAACACACCAGAATCCCAGCACACATAGCCATTTGGATTCTTGCAAGAAGGGTGTCAGTAACTGATTTGAACACACCAGAATCCCAGCACACATAGCCATTTGGATTCTTGCAAGAAGGGTGTCAGTAACTGATTTGAACACACCAGAATCCCAGCACACATAGCCATTTGGATTATTGCAAGAAGGGTGTCAGTAACTGATTTGAACACACCAGAATCCCAGCACACATAGCCATTTGGATTCTTGCAAGAAGGGTGTCAGTAACTGATTTGAACACACCAGAATCCCAGCACACATAGCCATTTGGATTCTTGCAAGAAGGGTGTCAGTAACTGATTTGAACACACCAGAATCCCAGCACACATAGCCATTTGGATTCTTGCAAGAAGGGTGTCAGTAACTGATTTGAACACACCAGAATCCCAGCACACATAGCCATTTGGATTCTTGCAAGAAGGGTGTTAGTCCCTCCCACCCAACCTCAATTTTCTTTTATAGACCTTACCTAACCTCTCAATCTTCTCACCTGTGTGCAGATTATTTACCTGCACCTATAAGCAGCAGGTGTTGTAATTTAGCAGCTACCTGACTTAGACTACCTTTTAACTCTTCAGATTTAATATAGTCCTGTTGTGCCAAATCAAACCATGAACTCTCAAGTGTTACAATTCAAACATGGTACTCATAAATTAAAATAAACTTAACTACAGCTTTAAATTTTGCATTCCAGAGGAGAAATTAGTTTAACCTCCCTACCTTTACATTTTCTTTTGTCTGACCTGCCTTACTGACAGTATGATCAACCAAACAAAAGGTATTGTTATGTTTTCATTATTCCTGGCATTAGTAAGCCATTTTCCCACCCATCCCAATACAATAACCCCTGCCTTGCAACATAATGTAGTGATCCACCATGGACTGCTTTGTAAATGTGCACTTCCTAATGAGTGCTGGTGGAGAGTGTTAAAAAACACTCCTCCCTCTCCATCTTTTCAACATAGGTTGTCAGTGAAAGCTCAGGGGAAGCAGCTCTGCAAATTTGTGTTCATTCTTCTCCTTGCCCTGGCAAATTACATTGAAACGAACCCTGGCCCCTGTCCTAGTACAAATGTCAACTTCTCTTTCAATAAGGGCCTCTCCTCTGTCCACTGCAATATCCGCAGCCTTCTACCAAAAATTGATGAACTAAGAGCATGGTGTCAGGTGTACAAACCTAAAACTCTTGTCATCACTGAATCCTGGTTAAGCCCTAGAACCTCAGACTCTGCAATACAAATACAAGGTTATATCTGTTCCAGAAAAGACAGAAATAAGAGAGGAGGAGGTATTGTTTTATATATTCATGAGTCACTTAATTTCATAGACCTTTCTTTATCAAGTACCCCTTCTACTTTTGAAGTTATAGCCGGAAGAATATTACACCCATTCTCAAAACCATTAGTACTTGTAGGGATCTATCGCCCACCAAATTCCCCTGCTCAGTCACTTACTGACATCAAGAAACTACTGGGTGAAATTAGTGCCCAAAATAAGAAAAGTGAGCTGCTCATATTTGGAGATTTCAATGTAGACTGGTTAGACCACAAAAATGTTAAAACATGCTCACTGTTCAAATCCATGAACCTAACACAGCTTATTTCTTCTCCTACTCGGATGAATCCCAACAGCTCTAACCATACGCTGCTGGATTGGGTCCTTTCCTCTTGTCCCCAAAGAATCCAGCAATCTGGCATTCTACCCAATGTGTTCAGTGATCATTGCATAGTGTATTTTGTACGGAAAGTAAGACCCATCAAATCGACCCCTAGAGTAATTGTTACAAGATGTTTTAAGAAGTTTAATCTCCAGTCTTTTCTCAATGACTTGAGTAATTGTCTGTGGAGCAGGCTAAGCTTGATACCCGATCTGGACTCTGCAATTGAATATTTTCAATCTGAGTTCATGCAGGTCAGTGATAAACATGCCCCCCTGCGTAGAGTGAGAGTAAGGGGTGCCCATCTTCCCTGGGTCTCAGCTGACCTCTTGGACTTATTCCATTTCAGGGATGCTTTATGGTCCAAATTTAAGCAAACTAGCTCAGACCAAGATCACAACACTTATCGGCACGTCCGCAATAGATGCAAGACTCAAACCAAACTTGCCAAGACAACTTATTTCTCTGAACGGCTGAATAGAAATCTAGCGAACCCTACCAAATTTTGGAGCGTCATAAAAAACATGTATGACCCTCCGCGCCGCTCAGAACCTACCACAATTAAGACACATAATGAAGTTCTAAAATCTCCAGTGGCAATAGCAAATGAATTCAATAACTACTTTGTAGGATGCGCCACAGCTCTTATAGCAACACACCACAATGAAGATCATGCCTCTTTTTCTATGGCAGACAAGTCCCTATCGATATCACCCCTGGCCAAACACATTGCTGAATTTGAATTTACTTCTATATCAGATAGTGAAATAGCAGCGCATCTCCTCAATCAAAAAATGAAATTACAGTGTGGGCCGGACCTACTTCCGTCAATGCTACTGAGGCTGAGTGCGCCTGTTACTGCGCGACCCATTGCCTGCTTAATCAATGCATCCCTGTCCTCCGGTTATGTCCCCAAAGCCTGGAAAAAAGCCAGAGTTATCCCCATCCACAAAAAAGGAGATGTAAACTTGGTGTCAAACTACAGGCCTATTTCACTGCTACCCATACTTTCTAAAATCCTGGAAAAATGTGCCCATGATCAACTGTGCGAGTATTATCAACGCTCCAACTATCTAACCTCGCTTCAATCTGGGTTTAGGTCAAATCACTCCACGATAACTGCCCTCTTAAAGGTGACCAATGACATTCAGAGTGGCATGGAGAGGGGTGAACTCACAGGTGCAGTTTTCCTTGACTTTGCAAAGGCCTTTGACACGGTTGATCATGAGCTGCTGCTAAACAAGTTGTTCCGGTGTAAATGAGAGGTCGCTCTGCAGGTTTCGTTCATACTTGTCTGATAGATCTCAATATGTGTTCATTGCTGATACTGCCTCCCTACCGTTGCCAATTAAGTGTGGAGTGCCTCAAGGATCTGTTCTTGGGCCTCTGCTATTCTCGCTATTTATAAATGATCTACCCTCGGTATGTGACCTGGCTCGTGTGCATATGTATGCTGATGATACGGTCATTTATACTTGCGGTACTCAACTATCGCAAGTGGAGTCCGTGCTACAGGATCAGGTTTCTAAAGTTGAAAATTGGATAGCTAACAACAAATTATTCCTCAATGCTGAAAAAACTGTGTCCATGTTGTTTGGGACAAATGCCAAACTACTTAAATTAAACAATACTCAATTAACCATCAAGACCAAAACCAGTTATAACCTGACCCAGATAAATTCGTATAAGTATCTTGGCATGTGGCTAGATCCAAACTTATCTTTTGGTCTCCATATTGATAAGCTTGTGTCAAAGCTATATCCTAGGATCGGCTTTCTGTATAGAAACAAATCTTGATGCCGATCTTAGATTATGGAGATGTTGTGTATGATTCTGCCCCGCAGACCCATCTCGGTAAATTCGACACTATGTACAATACATTGTGTCGTTTTGCGCTACAGTGTGATTATAACACGCATCACTGTAAAATGTTAAAAGAGTTAAATTGGCTGACGCTTGCCTCCAGGCGTGCTCTCCACCTAGCTTGCTTAGTGCATAACCACTTCTCTGGAACGCTCCCCCCCTACCTGAGCGGCATGCTCGCTCTTACTCCATGCACATCCCACAATCTCACATCCTGCACCAACCCTTCACTAGCGATTCCCCACTTCAAAAAGGAAGCAGGTAGAGGTGCGTTCTCTTTCAGAGCGCCTCATATGTGGAATAGCCTTCCTGTTTCTGCTAAATCATCATCTACTCTAAGATCCCTGAAAATAAGTATCTCCCAAATCCTCAAAACAGATTGTACCTGTTATTAGTTTACAAACTCTTTTGTATACTGTACATGTTGTTCCTTTTTGTATCAATAATGATTTACCCTGTATGTTCCCCTTCCAACTTGTTTAATATATGTATGTATGTATGTATGTATGTATGTATTTTTGAATCTACTGTTAAATGTGTAACTCTGTGTAACTCCATTCTGGACTGGGTCCCCAGGACATACTTGAAAACGAGAGAAATCTCAATGTATTTTTCCTGGTAAAACACTTTCTAAATAAATAAATAAAATAAATGTAATGAGGGTGATGGGGTAAATGGAGGCATGTGATGGGGCATGTAATGGGGTGATTGAGACATGTGATGGAGTTGATGAGGCATGTAATGGGGGTAATGGAGGCATGTAATGGGGTGATGGGGTCAATGGAGGCATGTAATGGGGTGATGGAGCATGTAATGGGGTGATGGAGGCATGTAATGAGGGTGATGGGGTTAATGGAGGCATGTAATGGGGTGATGGAGCATGTAATGAGGCTGATGGAGGCATGTAATGGGGGTGATGGGTTTAATGGAGGCATATAATGGGGAGATGGGGTTAATGGAGGCATGTAATGGGGGTGATGTAATGGGGGTGATGGAGACATGTAATGGGGGTGGTGGGGTTGATGAGGCATCTAATGGTGTTAATGGAGGCATGTAATGGGGGTGATGGGGTTAATACTGGCATGTAATGGGTTTGATGGAGACATGTAATGGGGGTGATGGGGTTAATGGAGGCATATAAAGGGGGTGATGGGGTTAATGGAGGCATATAATGGGGTTATGGGGTTAATGGAGGCATGTAATGGGGGTGATGGGGTTAATGGAGGCATGTAATGGGGGTGATGGGGTTAATGGAGGCATGTAATGGGGGTGATGGGGTTAATGGAGGCATGTAATGGGGGTGATGGGGTTAATGGAGGCATGTAATGGGGGTGATGGGGTTAATGGAGGCATGTGATGGGGCATGTAATGGGGGTGATTGAGACATGTAATGGAGGTGATGGGGTTGATGAGGCATGTAATGGGTGTAATGGAGGCATGTAATGGGGTGATGGGGTTGATGGAGGCATATAAAGGGGGCGATGGGGTTAATGGAGGCATGTAATGGGGTGATGGAGCATGTAATGGGGGTGATGGAGACATGTAATGAGGGTGATGGGGTTAATGGAGGCATATAATGGGGTGATGGGGTAATGGAGGCATGTAATGGGGGTGATGGTGCATGTAATGGGGCTGATGGAGGCATGTAATGGGGTGATGGGTTTAATGGAGGCATATAATGGGGTGATGTGGTTAATGGAGGCATATAATGGGGGTGATGGGGGTGATGGAGGCATATAATGGGGTGATGGGGTTAATGGAGGCATATAATGGGGGTGATGGGGTTAATGGAGGCATGTGATGGGGCATGTAATGGGGGTGATGGAGACATGTAATGGGGGTGATGGGGTTGATGAGGCATCTAATGCTGTTAATGGAGGCATGTAATGGGGATGATGGTGTTAATGGAGGCATGTAATGGGGGTGATGGGGTTAATAGAGGCATGTAATGGGTTTGATAGAGGCATGTAATGGGGGTGATGGGGTTTATGGAGGCATGTAATGGGGTGATGGGGTTAATGGAGGCATGTAATGGGGGTGATGGGGTTAATGGAGGCATATAATGGGGGTGATGGGGTTAATGGAGGCATGTGATGGGTTTATGGAGGCATGTAATGGGGGTGATGGGTTTAATGGAGGAATATAGAGGGGGTGATGGGGTTAATGGAGGCATGTAATGGGGTTGATGGAGCATGTAATGGGGGTGATGGAGGCATGTAATGGGGTGATGGGTTTAATGGAGGCATATAATGGGGTGATGGGATTAATGGAGGCATATAATGGGGTGATGGGGTTAATGGAGGCATATATTGTGGTGATGGGGATAATGGAGGCATATAATGGGGCTGATGGGTTTAATGGAGGCATCTAATGGGGGTGATGGGGTTAATGGAGGCATGTAATGGGGTGATGGGGTTAATGGAGGCATGTAATGGGGTGATGGGGTTAATGGAGGCATATAATGGGGGTGATGGGGTTAATGGAGGCATATAATGGGGGTGATGGGGTTAATGGAGGCATGTGATGGGTTTATGGAGGCATGTAATGGGGGTGATGGGTTTAATGGAGGAATATAGAGGGGGTGATGGGGTTAATGGAGGCATATAATGGGGGTGATGGGGTTAATGGAGGCATGTGATGGGTTTATGGAGGCATGTAATGGGGGTGATGGGTTTAATGGAGGAATATAGAGGGGGTGATGGGGTTAATGGAGGCATATATTGTGGTGATGGGGATAATGGAGGCATATAATGGGGCTGATGGGTTTAATGGAGGCATCTAATGGGGGTGATGGGGTTAATGGAGGCATGTAATGGGGTGATGGGGTTAATGGAGGCATGTAATGGGGGTGATGGGGTTAATGGAGGCATATAATGGGGGTGATGGGGTTAATGGAGGCATGTGATGGGTTTATGGAGGCATGTAATGGGGGTGATGGGTTTAATGGAGGAATATAGAGGGGGTGATGGGGTTAATGGAGGCATATAATGGGGGTGATGGGGTTAATGGAGGCATGTGATGGGTTTATGGAGGCATGTAATGGGGGTGATGGGTTTAATGGAGGAATATAGAGGGGGTGATGGGGTTAATGGAGGCATATATTGTGGTGATGGGGATAATGGAGGCATATAATGGGGCTGATGGGTTTAATGGAGGCATCTAATGGGGGTGATGGGGTTAATGGAGGCATGTTATGGGGCATGTAATGGGGATGATGGAGACATGTAATGGGGTGATGGGTGATGGAGGCATATAATGAGGGTGATGGGGTTAATGGAGGCATATAATGGGGTGATGGGGTTAATGGAGGCATGTAATGGGGGTGATGGGGTTAATGGAGGCATATAGAGGGGGTGATGGGGTTAATGAAGGCATGTAATGGGGGTGATGGAGCATGTAATGGGGTGATGGGTTTAATGGAGGCATATAATGGGGTGATGGGGGTCAATGGAGGCATATAATGGGGTGATGGGGATAATGGAGGCATATAATGGGGCTGATGGGTTTAATGGAGGCACCTAATGGGGGTGATGGGGTTAATGGAGGCATGTGATGGGGCAAGTAACGGGGATGATGGAGGCATGTTATGAGGGTGATGGGGTTAATAAAGGCATATAATGGGGTGATGGGGTTAATGGAGGCATGTAATGGGGGTGATGGAGGCATGTAATGGGGTGACGGGTTTAATGGAGGCATATAATGGGTTTGATAGAGGCATGTAATGGGGGTGATGGGGTTTATGGAGGCATGTAATGGAGGTGATGGGATTAATGGAGACATGTAATGGGGGTGATGGGGTTAATGGAGGCATATAATGGGGGTGATGGGGTTAATGGAGGCATGTGATGGGTTAATGGAGGCATGTAATGGGGGTGATGGGTTTAATGGAGGAATATAGAGGGGGTGATGGGGTTAATGGAGGCATGTAATAGGGTTGATGGAGCATGTAATGGGGGTGATGGAGGCATGTAATGGGGTGATGGGTTTAATGGAGGCATATAATGGGGTGATGGGATTAATGGAGGCATATAATGGGGTGATGGGGTTAATGGAGTTATATATTGGGGTGATGGGGATAATGGAGGCATATAATGGGGCTGATGGGTTTAATGGAGGCATCTAATGGGGGTGATGGGGTTAATGGAGGCATGTTATGGGGCATGTAATGGGGATGATGGAGACATGTAATGGGGTGATGGGTGATGGAGGCATGTAATGAGGGTGATGGGGTTAATGGAGGCATGTAATGGGGGTGATGGGGTTAATGGAGGAATGTAATGGGGGTGATGGGGTTAATGGAGGCATGTAATGGGGGTGATGGGGTAAATGGAGGCATGTGATGGGGCATGTAATGGGGTGATTGAGACATGTAATGGGAGTGATGGGGTTGATGAGGCATGTAATGGGGGTAATGGAGGCATGTAATGGGGGTGATGGGGTCAATGGAGGCATGTAATGGGGTGATGGAGCATGTAATGGGGGTGATGGAGGCATGTAATGAGGGTGATGGGGTTAATGGAGGCATGTAATGGGGTGATGGAGCATGTAATGAGGCTGATGGAGGCATGTAATGGGGGTGATGGGTTTAATGGAGGCATATAATGGGGTGATGTGGTTAATGGAGGCATATAATGGGGGTGATTGGGATAATGGAGGCATATAATGGGGGTGATGGGGTTAATGGAGGCATATAATGGGGGTGATGGGGTTAATGGAGGCATATAATGGGGTGATGGGGTTAATAGAGGCATGTAATGGGGGATGGGGTTTATGGAGGCATGTAATGGGGGTGATTGGGTTAATGGAGGCATGTAATGGGGGTGATGGGGTTAATGGAGGCATATAGAGGGGGTGATGGGGTTAATGGAGGCATGTAATGGGGGTGATGGAGCATGTAATGGGGTGATGTTTTTATTGGAGGCATATAATGTGGTGATGGGGTTAATGGAGGCATATAATGGGGTGATGGGGATAATGGAGGCATATAATGTTGCTGATGGGTTTAATGGAGGCACCTAATGGGGGTGATGGGGTTAATGGAGGCATGTGATGGGGCAAGTAACGGGGATGATGGAGGCATGTAATGAGGGTGATGGGGTTAATAAAGGCATATAATGGGGTGATGGGGTTAATGGAGGCATGTAATGGGGTTGATGGAGCATGTAATGGGGGTGATGGAGGCATGTAATGGGATGATGGGTTTAATGGAGGCATATAATGGGGTGATGGGGTTAATGGAGGCATATAATGGGGGTGATGGGGTTAATGGAGGCATATAATTGGGGTGATGGGGATAAAGGAGGCATATAAGGGGGGTGATGGGGTTAATGGAGGCTTATGATGGGGGTGATGGGGTTAATGGAGGCATGTGATGGGGTTTATGGAGGCATGTAATGAGGGTGATGGGGTTAATGGAGGGATGTCATGGGGTGATGGGGTTAATGGAGGCATATAGAGGGGGTGATGGGGTTAATGGAGGCATGTAATGGGGGTGATAGAGCATGTCATGGGGGTGATGGAGGCGTGTAATGGGTTGATGGGTTTAATGGAGGCATATAATGGGGTGATGGGGATAATGGAGGCATATAATGGGGATGATGGGTTTAATGGAGGCATGTAATGGGGGTGATGGGGTTAATGGAGGCATGTAATGGGGGTATGTAATGGGGTCATGTAATGGGGTGATGTGGGTTATGGAGCATGTAATGGGGGTGATGGAGGCATGTAATGGGGTGATGGGTTTAATGGAGGCATATAATGGGGGTGATGGGGTTAATGGAGGCATATAATGGGGTAATGTGGATAAAGGAGGCATATAATGGCGGTGATGGGGTTAATGCAGGCTTATAATGGGGTGATGGGGTTAATTGAGGCATGTAATGGGGGTTATGGAGACATGTAATGGGGGTGATGGGGTTGATGAGTCATCTAATGGTGTTAATGGAGGCATGTAATGGGGATGATGGTGTTAATGGAGGCATGTAATGGGGGTGATGGGGTTAATAGAGGCATGTAATGGGGGTAATGGGTTTGATGGAGGCATGTAATGGGGGTGATGGGGTTTATGGAGGCATGTAATGGGGGTGATGGGGTTAATGGAGTCATGTAATGGGGTGATGGGGTTAATGGAGGCATGTAATGGGGGTGATGGGGTTAATGGAGGCATGTAATGGGGGTATGTAATGGGGTCATGTAAAGGGGTCATGTGGGTTATTGAGCATGTAATGGGGGTGATGGAGGCATGTAATGGGGTGATGGGGTTAATGGAGGCATGTAATGGGGGTGATGGGGTTAATGGAGGCATGTAATGGGGGTATGTAATGGGGTCATGTAATGGGGTCATGTGGGTTATGGAGCATGTAATGGGGGTGATGGAGGCATGTAATGGGGTGATGGGTTTAATGGAGGCATATAATGGGGGTGATGGGGTTAATGGAGGCATATAATGGGGGTAATGGGGATAAAGGAGGCATATAGTGGGGGTACTTTTAGGGTCCACCCACATCATACTTGACAAATTGTCTATTTTTGTGTCTGCTTATTCTAAAAAGGCCCAAGCCTCTTTAGGCGGACTGTTGATATACCACTTAGACATATGCATAATCATGGCGGAGTCATGATACTTAAATATATTTGGAAGTCCTACTCCTCCTTCTTTCAGGTTTTTTTGTAACACATTATTTCCTATTCTCGGTTTTTTATTTGACCATATATATTTGATAAATGTTTGATGTATCTTTTTTAGCCAGTCTTTTTTGAAGGGTTGTGGGATAAGTCTCCATAGGTATAACCATTTTGGGAGAATGTATGATTTAATAACATTAAGACGCGCCCACCATGATACCTCAAGTCTACTCCAAGTGTTTAAATATGCGGAAGTGTGTAGGACCATGGCTTTATAGTTTGTTTCTGAGATCTTATTAGGGTTCAATGTTATAGTTATACCTAAGTATTCCGTTTGCTTATTGGACCAATTAAAATGATATTCCTGAATCAAGTTCTGTCTAGTTTCCTTTGGAATGTTCTTAGTCACAACCGTTGTTTTACTTATATTAAGTTTATAGTTTGAGACTGTGCTATAGTTCTTAATTTCTTTCATTTAATAGGGAAGGGAGTTTGTTGGCTCATTTATTGTTATTACAATATCATCTGCGTACATACCTATCTTAATGTCTTTTTTCGTCTGTAAGAGACCAGAGATATCTTTATTACTCCTAATCCTCTGGGCCAAAGGTTCCAATGTCATTATATAGAGTATTGGCGAAAGTGGACAGCCTTGTCTTGTACCATTCTTTACCTGGATCCATGGAGAAATAATCCCAGACCCTACTATTCTTGCTGAGGGAGAAGAGTATAATGCGAAGACTAGGTCTAAAAATCTACCTTGTATTCCAAATTTTTCCATTGCATAGCGCATGAAGCCCCATTCCACTCTATCAAATGCTTTCTCGGCATCTAAGAATAGAGCCATCATTGGGGACCCCATGCGCTCTGCTTGATCTATCGCGTCTATCAGCCTATGGACACTATCTGTTGGTGACCTACCAGCTACAAACCCAACCTGGTCTGAGTTTATTAGGGATGGTATTATTTTTTTGAGTCTCTCTGCTAAGATAGGGGCGTATAGTTTGGAATCGGTATTTATCAAAGAGATAGGTCTATAGTTGGTAATTGAAGAGGCGTCTTTATTAGGTTTAAGAATTGGTACTATATTTGCTCGCAGCATTTCTGCCGGGAACTGTCGAGTTTCTCCAATCTCATTGAATACTTCTACCAATTTTGGAGCTAATATGTCTTTCAGATTTTTGTAGAATATATTTGTATATCCATCTGGACCTGGTGCAATTTTATACTTGAGTTTGTCTATTTGACTAAGTACTTCCTTTACCAAGATGGGTTGGTTCAATATTTCTAACTGTTCTTCTGAGACTGTCGGGAGTGCTACTGTACTAAGGTATTCTTTTTGTGCTAAATTATCTGTCGGAGATTGTATGTTGTACAGTTTCTCATAGAAGGTTGCGAAGGCCTTTCCTATATCCTCTGGTTTGTAATAAATTTCTTTACCCTCTATTATTTTATATATTCTTTGTGAGGCAGTTTTCTTCTTTAATTTGGCTGTAAGAAGTCTATCCGCTTTATTACTTTTATGGTACCATACTTGTCTCAACTTCCCTAAGTTTTCTTTAATGTTCGCAATTAGATGATCATTCACTTTATTCTGAATATTTTTATTTGTTCAGCTATTTCTGATGATGGACTATCTTTATTTAAAGAGGTGAGCTGGTTTAGTTCTATGTATAATTCTGAGAGGGAAAGACCTTTCCCCTTTCTTTCTTGAGCATCAAGCTTTATTAAATATCCTCTGGTTACACATTTATATGTGCACCAGTTATTAACTTCAGTGCTTTCTTTAGAATCATTCTCTTCAAAAAAGAAATTAGTCATCTCTCTCAGATATTTTTGATTTTGCTCCGACTTTAATAGTTTTTCATCTAACCTCCAGTCCCTTCGTGTGATGTCTTTTTCTCCTATTTCTAAGAGCCAGATCACCGCACTATGGTCTGACCATGTCATCTCTTTTATGAAGATTTTTTTAGTTTGTTTAATTGCTCTCCCGTTACTCAGAAATAGATCTAATCGTGAATATGAGAAGTGTACCTGAGAAAAGTGTGTATAATCTTTTTCATTAGGGTTAAAGAGACGCCATATATCGTACAGGTTGTTCTCCTTCATATATTGACGGAATCTTTTAGCCTGCTGGATTATCCCACTTGAGCATTGGTTCCCTTTTTGTAGGCTTTTATCCATGTTTGGGTCTAAAATCATGTTACAGTCTCCTGCTATAATCAACTGCCCTTGTTGTACCTCCTCAAGCCTTTGAATCAAAGTTTTTAATGTAGCTAAAGGCTTATGATTGTCTGCATATATGTTTGCGAACGTATACTTTTTCCCATTCAATTGACACACTACCAATAGGAATCTTGCCTCTCTATCTGATTCACTATATAGATGAACATAATTAACTTTATCTGAGATCAAAATAGCGACTCCCTTTTTTTTCCTATTTACTAATGACGCTTCTAATATGTTCGAATAACCTTTGAAGGAGGGTTTTTTTATTAAATCTTTTCTCCAGTGAGTTTCTTGAAGCATACCTATATCAATATGTTCCTTTACTAAAACATTATTAAACAGGGATCTCTTATAAATCGTATTCAACCCTTGGACGTTTAGAGTCATTATTTTAAGCATAAAGTTCCATAAAAAGCAAGTATTCCCCTAAGACCCTCGAGGCAACTTCATATTCACATTTAACATTAATAAAACACCAACAATTACTGTTATGGCAATATGACATAAAATGGACACTTGCTTGTTTTAACTGTTAAAACGGTGCTTAGACGATAGAGACATTTCCTTACAGAATACAACCCCCCTTCTTTCCCCCTGTTGCTTGTGCAGCTTTACTAAGATACGGGTATATTTGCATAAGCACACCTATTGTCCTACATATAACCAATCAACTAGTGGTACAATAGACGCCCCCTTCCTATCTCCTGAAGTGTATATCAAGCTGTATCACACCCAATAAAGTAGAGATTTGCTTTGACTCCACAGAGTGTGTCAGTGTCTTTTCTCTCCGTGCACGTATCATATCTAACTAATTTGGACCAACACATCAACATAACTGACCCTTGATCAGATCCAAAACAGTTGGCGCCCAACGTGGGGCACACGAGAGACCTCCTGGCGGGACACCCCCCAAACCATCGGACAGAGGCGAGACACATCAACGGACACCGGGACTGCAGCCCGTGATTGAGGTGAGGAAGTTTATCATCTTACCTACATGTGTCACTTGATGTAGTCTTCGTATATCTGTCCGAGGGAGGATGTGACGCCAGCCAGAGGCATCGTGTGGGCATGACAGTAAGAATCCCCATATGTTGAAAATATCTTGATGTGTTGTATATTGTGAGGAGAACTTTGAGTGACTAACCTATATCTATGTATAATAATAAGTCTACCTCAAAATTCCTGTACCACGGGTTAGCCCAGTTGTCTACCCGTGGGGACAGATGGGGAGGAGGCGGTCAGAGTAAGCACAGGTGTGCTGTGTATGGTCACAGAGAACTGTACAGATCAGACTCTGACTCAACAAAATATACGTAATATATGGTGAATCACAGGATTAAGTTACGGAAAGTCCCAGGAAGTGACTAAGTGAAATGGATAATAATGCAAGTGTCCCGAAGGGTTACTGCTTGCCTAAGCAGTACGTGGCGGACAAAAGAGGGTGGCTCGCTGTGTAGTACCACATGGCGACAATTGTTAAGTGATAAAAGAGGCAAACTGCTAGATGACAATTTGCCACAAGCAGTCGAGGTGTGGCTTGACTGTAGTAAAGAATTTGAAAGGACAGGAGGGAAGCAAAAATATTATGAGAATTCAGGAAGGCATTATTGCAAACCTGGTAAAATCACTGGGCTGAGGCAGCCACCGCCCTATAATGGTGCCGACAAGAAAGAAGGTGGTTCCATATGTGGTCAGCAAAACCCCTCTTCCAGAGAGACGTGTTTTACGTGTGCTCCACATAGCCACACTTTTGTAGTTTCCCAGCACGTCCCCCAAGCCCCAGCAGCGGCGCCATCTTATCCTCAGCTGACGCCCACGGCTGGACCTTTAATTCCCCTTAACCCCTACCCTCCTGTCCAGCCCGCTCCAATGGTGCATCACCTGTATCCCATGACTAATCCAGATGGTATTTTCTGTACACCCCCCACACGGCCCGCACCGCCACCTCCCATAACCCAGCTGATGGTGGCTGAGGATGATGAGGGGGAGGATGATGAGGGAACCATTCCCTATACTAGTAGACACGCAGACCTTACTCCCTACACTAGTACCCCAGGAAGTGCGGCACATCCTACAACCCCATAACACCACAGTCCATTACATCACAGTCAGATCAACACCTTGAACATGAAATACAGGAGTTGAGAACACAAATACGCACCATAACTGGGGAGCAAGCTGAATTCAATAGATAGACCAATGAATCTAGCAAGGATAATTTAGCATGTGATATAGTGAAATAGAAAGTGAAGAGGCAGTAAGGAAAGCAAAGAAAGTAACTAAGATATGTGGTATCAATATGAACACCGGGGGACGGCCTCAGCCAGAGGACTGGCGCAGACTGTTGAAAGGAAAGAAGGAATGTTACAAGACAATAACCTAGTACAGACAGCAGAAGCCTGATTCAGAGTTGCTAGGGAAATTCACCAGAAAAGGTGGATAGTAGAAGAGATAGACATGGATGAACAGAAAGTGTTTTTAATGGTGGAATTAATTTGCTACTACATTTGTGTAAATGTATCTTTAAGTAAGAAAAATAATTCATTAGTGTTTTAAAGCAACTTTTTGCCCATCCGATATAATCTGTGGTAAGCATACAGTGTAATAGTTTTATCTTTTTAGTGTAACTAGAATTCGTGTACAGCGCTACTTACACTGTTGGTGTTATATGAATATAACATTCACATTATAGGGATGTTAGATTGCTAGGTAAAGAGCAATACGTATTTAAATAGACACAGAGATAGCATTTGCATTCTATCACATTTATATACAGTAAATGCACACACGTGCAAAGATATAATGTTAATTTGTTGCGTTCTAATTTTTGATACTATTAAGGCAAAGTACCCCATGTGATACATGGTGAGAGAATATTGAGAAGTTGTTTTGCAAGACAAGTTTTTAATGTCAGGTTTTTAGTTTCGTGATATAAACAGACAAGTTTGTAGGAGTTAATAGTGAAGTTGAGAGAAAGCTTCCCCAGAAGCCCCCCTTCTCTCTGACAGTCTATTTGCAGATAAGAGAATTGTAGCAGCAGCTGCAAAATTATTATTATTTTTTCTTTTTGTGAAGGGAGGGGGAGAACGGGCCAGAATTCCAGATACTGTTAGTTGTTGAGAAGTTCTATGTGTTATGTGCTATGGTTATATAGTCTAATCATGATAGTATATGTCCTAATGGTAAAGAGATACATGATTATTATGTATGAGAACATATTTTTACATTATCAATTGATTCAACTATGATTATAAGATGGTAATAATATTTCAAGAATGGTACAGTTTGACAAGTTTTTATAATTATATTGCAACACAGACTAGCAGTAATAATATGTTTTAATTATATTTTAATGTGAAGATTAATAAGATATTTAGTGAAATATTGCATGTTACTAACTGTCAATTTTTCGAGTTTTATTTTCATATAGATTAAAGCTGTACAGCCAACAAAAGACAAGTTCAAAGTGCACCAACAAATCTAATGCTGATCATAATTATTTCTAAAGAAAAAGTTTATTTTTAAAAGAAGAAAAAGTTTTCCAATTCATGTAACAGGATTCTCACAAAGTTTATCGGAATATTGTTGTGAAAGTTGTTCAAATCAATTCCTGGATCCACGTTATTTACGTAAATCACATTCCTGTACTGACAAACAGGCCAACAAAGGAGCAGCAATTTAGTATTTTGATGGGCATAATAATCCCTGACCACTAGCCAACATAAGCCAAGATTTTACCTTAATGGGTAACTCGTAAACAAATCACCCAGGAGTCTGCAACAGATACAACAGTCTACGACAGATCATCTTTGTTGGGAAGTATATTTTCATTAAGTATATATGTATAAAATTGTTATTGATGATTTGTAATTTTTATGTTAAAGATTTGTTTAATTGTGTTATTATGGGTATGTTTAGAGTATAGTGAGATTTTGAAAATTAACAATTAGACCGACTCTAACAAACAGGATTGAGTCGACCTATAAAGAAATTGTATTTTGATAGTATTTTTGCGGAATTTTATATAGAGAATGTTAGGAAGTTTTTTCAGATATTTTAAAATAAGTTTGTTTTTGTAAAAAAGTTTAATCGAGAAGGATTATGGATTTAAGGAGCTGGTTAAAAAGTGTTCACAGGTAATCCGTGAGATCCCCTGGGACTGGGAAATTGGCTAGGATCACTTGGAGCGAAACTTGTAAGTGGTTTGGCATGTGTGTGATCAGTGTTGCTAATTGTCTGTGTTTATGTTGTTTGTTTCAAGGGTCTCATCCTCAAGTGCATCCTGACCACTGACATCATGCCCCTACGAGAAGAATGGAAAACACTGCTCAAATATTCCCCATTATGGAAGCTTACAGTGCAACTAAGCTGGATGACCTACCAATGTGTGAAATTAAGGAAGTGTGCCTTATAACCTTGGATACAATGATTATGTTGACCAGGCAACTCCTGATGGTTATCCTTAAAAACAGACAATGTCAATTTCTAAGAATAAAAGGGGAGAAGAGTATGAATATTAAATGGACTGTAGGGGCCTCTGGAGTCACGTCGTGGATGGGAGACCATATTGTTTTGTCCGCTGCCATTTTGTCTGACTGACGCTTTATGTTCTGAATGTATGCCATCTTGTGTGTTCTGAATGCATGTTCAGCTTTGCTCCAAGTCACTTTAAAGTATTTAGTCAACAACAGTCCTGGGGAATGGCAAACTCCGGAATAATATGTTTTATTTTTTTACTGATACTAATAAAGGTGTTTTATTAGGCAGGGTAAGAGAAGCAATGAACAACAGATATTTAATTTGTTTTGCTCCAGCAGGAGCAATGATATGTGCATCTTATCTCAAGGCAAGGACATGGGCAGCAGATGTTCTCTATTATCAGTATATCCTCCAGAACATTCCTGTACCAGCCAAGTATGTAATGTTTGCTTTGCACATATATTTCTGAATACATCTTTGGTGCCTCTATGTGCAAAATTATATAGTTTTGTGACCACATGTGTTTTTGGGTCATCAGGTTATGCCATTATGTAACATTATGTAACATAGTTAGATAGTTATGGCAGGATTTAAGAGAGAGAAACTTTGAATTTTTTTAGATTGTAAGTCCAATATCTCTGCTGAGCGAAGCCAAGGTCTGCTCAGTCGCCAAAGGTCTAAACCTAATCAGTATTGTCCTGAGGCAGTCCGGTAAAACAGGACAGCCATAGTCGGTTATTATAAGATTTATTATGGATGTGGTATTTTTGATTGAATATGTTGTTTTAATTTATCGGACCACTCTAATTTTATCCTACATTAGTTAAATAATATAAGAAAAGTGGTCACAGATCTCAAGTAGGCCACAGGTTTTGATTGAACATTTGGAATATGTTCATGGTTAGAAGATCGTTAAGTGTTTTGTTTTAATAATAGTAGTTATATGTGCTTTTTATATAATCATCCAATGCGCTAAATGCACCATTGCTAAAGCTATGCAATCAAGCAAGAGAAAGCCTTCAGAAAACACTGGCCTTCTCTAGGATATATCAAAGATGGCAATAAAGTTATTCATATTAGCATTTGGATAAAAGAGTGGAACTGAAGGGTTAACCTGGTATAGCAAGGGTTAAAAAAAAAAAAAGAGCTGATTTCGCTTTGATACTGTTTAGCTTAATTTTATTAGAGACTTGTATTCATCTCTTATCTGAAGAGTTCTCAGCCTTGAAATGGTACTAGGAGGACCAGGAGAAGAAAAGTTGGCTAAGGGCCTGGAACTCTAAGTCCATAGTATCACTATTTTCTATTATCACCCGAGCTCATTAAAACAGTTTTTATTGTTCACCTCACTGTTCAAGGCCAAGATATAAGCAACAAATCCTTTTTCACTGTCAGCAGAGTTCTTTCCAAATTCTGGAAATAATTATTTTAGATATATGTGTAACAGTTATTTGTAACAGTAACAGTTATTTAGCATAGCACCTTAGGGACAGCATCTGACTTCCCTATGTGCAAAGTCTGTAACAAGGGGGGTGATGGACAAGCCATCACTCGTCTAACGTGCAGCAAGAAAAGAGGTCCGAGGCACATTGGGACAGATGAGCTAGGGCCCGATAGGTGTCAGGGACAGTCTACAATCAAGTGATCCAAGGGGGGACTGTTATGGCAATATGACATAAAATGGACACTTGCTTGTTTTAACTGTTAAAACGGTGCTTAGACGATAGAGACATTTCCTTACAGAATATAACCCCCCTTCTTTCCCCCTGTTGCTTGTGCAGCTTTACTAAGATACGGGTATATTTGCATAAGCACACCTATTGTCCTACATATAACCAATCAACTAGTGGTACAATAGACGCCCCCTTCCTATCTCCTGAAGTGTATATCAAGCTGTATCACACCCAATAAAGTAGAGATTTGCTTTGACTCCACAGAGTGTGTCAGTGTCTTTTCTCTCCGTGCACGTATCATATCTAACTAATTTGGACCAACACAT
This sequence comes from Pelodytes ibericus, assembly GCA_036172795.1. NCBI lineage: Eukaryota > Metazoa > Chordata > Amphibia > Anura > Pelodytidae > Pelodytes > Pelodytes ibericus. The sequence continues at coordinate 27,638,076 of CM069860.1, forward strand.
CAACATAACTGACCCTTGATCAGATCCAAAACATTACAACATTTAACAACATTTCCACTGAGTCTTGGAGACCCCCTCTCTAGACTCTGTGCTCGTGTCTTCATCTCCCTGTTTGACACGATCTTGATGGATCTGCCTCCAGATCCAAAGCCTTGGCTCACCATTATATTTATTTCTTATTCTACTTTTTATTTTCTATCTTCCTACCAGTATTGATTAGTATTGTCTCTTTCCTTTCTCTCCCCTTATACCTTCCTTCTCTTCTTCCTCTTTTCCCCCCTTTTTCCCCTTTACTATTCTCCTTCTCCTCTGTCTTCTCTCTATGTCTGGAATTAAATTTCCTTCATTCCCACTGATTTTTTTTTTTTTTTTTTTTTAACCCCTTGGCGACACAGGACGGACTAGGTCCGTCCTGTGTGCCGAGGCGTTAGTGACACAGGACGGACCTAGTCCGTCCTGTGTCAAAACGAGCACTGAAAGCGGAGTTTTTCCGCTTTCAGTGCTCTAAGGGCATTGTAACGATGCTTCCGTGTGGAAGCATCGTACAATACTAAAAAAAATGCCCGTCGGCATTTCGATCGATCCGGAGAGCGATAGAAATGCCGGTTTTAAAGGCACAGCGCCTTTAAAACACGTGCATTTCCAAAACGAGCATAGGAAGCGAATTTTTCGCTTCCTATGCTCAGAAAGTGTTCCTGATTGCCTCGCAAGTCGAGGCAATCAGGAACACAAAAAAAAAATGCACGATCTTGGTCACTGAGTGACCAAGATGGCGCTGCCCTTCTAAGGGCAAGAGCACAGGAGGCAGGAAGTACCTGCTTCCTGTGCTCTCTGGCTGTCACACGATTGCCTCTTCACAGAGGCAATCAGTGACTGCCAGGCACACTGACAGGCAGTGGGGATGTTCTGCTGAACATCCCCACTGACTGGTCAGATCAATATTAACCCTATATTGATCTGACCAGTTATGATCTGCCTCCCTCTCCTCACATTTTTTTTAGTGAGGGAGAGAGACAAATCAAAGTTATAAAAGTAAGTAAAAGTAAAAAAAAAACAATAAATACACAACACACGTACAATAAAACAATAAAAATGTTTTTATTAAAGCAATTCCCTGCGTTTAACTGCCACTGATCTTGCGTAAGCAGTGATCGTGCACATCAGCGCATTTATTTTTGCTGTTTGTGCAGTTTTTAGGGGTTAATTTTTTTTGTACTGTAATTTATTACAGTACTACAAAGGCTCTTCTAAGAGTTATTAACCCCTTCTTTGCCGTCGATCACCGCTTACGCAATGATATTGACGCCAAAGCAATTTTTATCAGTCTGCATATTTTTTTTAATTTTATTTTTACACATATCCGCTAGGGGATTACATGTAAAGTAAAAATATTTGAGATTTTTTTTTTTTTAAGCTGCCTGAGCGCATAGCGATCAGTAACAGCGAATTAGTGGCAAAGGCGGTTTGGTGATTTCTCAATTAAGCTCACCATTCGCCCTGGTCAGATCAAAATTGGTCGGATCAATATTCACAAAAATTGATCTGCCTCCCTCTCCTCACTTACTTTTTTGTGATGGAAAGAGACAGATCAGTATTAGTGATATAAAATAACATTTTATAAAATTGTCAGGTTTTATGACACTGTGTATTAACCCCTTCCCTGCCATTCATCACTGTATAAGCAGTAATCTTGCACAGCAACAGTATGTTTTGCTGTCTGCACTGTTTTATGGATTAATTACTTTGTACTGTAATGTATTACAGTACTAGATAGGCTCTTCTAAGAGCTATTAACCCCTTCTTTGCTCGAGATCACTGCTTACGCACTGATTCTGAGGCCGCGGACTCAGGGTTCGATTTTGACCCTGGTCAGCTTTCTGATACATCATCTAGTGATGTATCGGTGGCTGCTGAGCCGTTGCCACAAGGAGTGATGGGGGTCTACCGTTAAAAAAATATATGGTTTGGTGGGGGTAAATTACATTGGCTGGCTTAAAGGATATATCCCATATAGGACACGGACGCAGGTTGACTACATGTCAAAATTCCAAGTTGGAATTTTGAGATGCGCATCTCAAAATTCTTGCCTTCTAGCCAAAAAACAAACCAACAAACCTATGCATGGGTGCTATCCCTGTACTCGGGAGATGTTGCTGAACACATATTGGGTTTTTGTTTGGCACTGACATATACTGGAATCTGTGAATTCATGCCTGAAGTACAATGTATGGGGAAAAAAACCTCCCAAAAAAGTACTACCACAAATTTTTACAAAGGCTGGTGGTAGAATTAGTACCTATACAGTATTAAAATACCACCATTTGAAATACCTTAGGATGTCTATTTTCCAAAAATATATGGTTTGATGGGGTACAATTCATTGGACGGCTTCAAAAATGTTCCAAATGGAACATAGGCGCAGGCTGACCACATGTCAAAATTCCAGGTTGGAATTGCGCACCCCCTAAATGTGGCCTTTTAGCACCAAAACAAACCAACAAACCTATGCATGGGGGGTATCCCTGTACTCAGGAGATGTTGCTGAACACGTATTGAGGTGTTGGTTGGCAGTAGCAAATACCAGAATCTAAAAATTCCTGCCTGAACTACAATGTGTGTGGGGAAAAAATGACATCCCAACCCTTTGACATAGGTTGGTGGTAGAATTAGCACTTGGAAAGTGTTAAAATACCACAATTTTAAATACCCTAGGATGTCTAGTTTTCCAAAATATATGGTTTGATGGGGTAAAATACTTTGACAGGCTTCAAAAGTGTCCCAAATGGAACATGGGCGCAGGCTGACAACATGTCAAAATTCCAAGTTGGAAATGCACCCCCCCTAAACGTGGCCTTTTAGCCCCCATACAACCCAACAAACCTATGCATGGGTGGTATCCCTGTACTCAGGAGATGTTGCTGAACACATATTGGGGTTTTGTTTGGCACTGACACATAATAGGATCTGTGAATTCATGTCCGAAGTACAATGTATGTGAAAAAAAATTACTATCCATAACATTGACATAGGATGGTGGTAGAATTAGTGCATGGAAAGTGTTAAAATACTACTATTTGAAATACCCTAGGGTGTCTAGTTTTCAAAAATATATGGCTTTGTGGGGTAGAATACACTTTTTGGCTTCAAAAATGTCCCAAATTGGACATGGGCGAAGGTTTTCTGCACGTCAGAATTCCAAGTTGGAAAACCAAAAAGCGCACCTCTCAAATGTGTCCTTTTAACCCACAAATAACCTAACCAACCTATACATGGGTGGTATCCCTGTACTCAGGAGATGTTGCTGAACACATATTGAGGTGTTGTTTGGCACTGACATATAACAGGATCTGTGAATTCATGCCCAAAGTACAATGTATGTGAAAAAAAATTACTACCCAAAACATTGACATAGGCTGGTAGTATAATTAGTGCATGGAAAGTGTTAAAATACTACTATTTGAAATACCCTAGGGTGTCTAGTTTTCAAAAATATATGGCTTTGTGGGGTAGAATACACTTTTTGGCTTCAAAAATGTCCCAAATTGGACATGGGCGAAGGTTTTCTGCACGTCAGAATTCCAAGTTGGAAAACCAAAAAGCGCACCTCTCAAATGTGGCCTTTTAACCCACAAATAACCTAACCAACCTATACATGGGTGGTATCCCTGTACTCAGGAGATGTTGCTGAACACATATTGAGGTGTTGTTTGGCACTGACATATAACAGGATCTGTGAATTCATGCCCAAAGTACAATGTATGTGAAAAAAAATTACTACCCAAAACATTGACATAGGCTGGTAGTATAATTAGTGCATGGAAAGTGTTAAAATACTACTATTTGAAATACCCTAGGGTGTCTAGTTTTCAAAAATATATGGCTTTGTGGGGTAGAATACACTTTTTGGCTTCAAAAATGTCCCAAATGGGACATGGGCACAAGTTTTCTGCATGTCAGAATTCCAATTTGGAAAACCAAAATGCGCACCCCCTAAATGTGGCCTTTTAGCCCCAAAACAAACCAACAAACCTATGCATGGGTGGTATCCCTGTACTCAGGAGATGTTGCTGAACACATATTGAGGTGTTATTTGGAAATACCCCTTCACATTTTAAGGTTATGTTTACCTAAATTGCAATATATGTGAAAAATTAAAAAAAAAGATTTTTTGCTGCAAACTTTGGCATAGATTGGTGGTAAAATGGCTACATGAAATGTGTCAAAATACCCCAAGTTAAATGCCCTGAGTGGTCTAGTTTTCAAAAATATGTACATGTTGGGGGTCATTCATGGATTTAGTACAGAAATCAGTGTTACAATGTCACTATCGCTAATTTTGAAAGAAAGGATTTTAAAATAGCTTTGCACCACTTATAGTTCTGGCCTTGTAACATGAATAAAAAAGCACAAAAACATAAAAACATGGGCTATTTCTGAACTCAGGACATATATTAGAAACTTGTTAGCAGTGTTTTTTTGTTGTCTCTTGTACATGAGTATACGATTTTTCAAATAAAAGTCATAAAAAAATTTGTTTTTCAATTTTTTTGCCATATTTTATTATTTTTTTTACATCAAATTATATGCTATTATCAAAATAATGGTATCAAAAGAAAGCCCTTCTTATAACGATAAAAACGATATATAGTTTGTGCGGGTACACTAAATGAGACAGAAATAAATTAGAGCAAAACACAAACACCTCAGAAATGTTAAAACAGCCCATGTCACCAAGCGTCGGACAAGCCAAAAAAGTCATGTCACTAAGGGGTTAAACTCCAATAAACTTTCTTTCTTTTTCTCTTCTTTTGTATCTACCTATCAGAGGGGGGGGAGGAGTCATTGATCTTTTGACTACCAATTTCTTATGGGGAGGTTATCCTCTTTAAATTTCTTTTGGGGTTCCCTATACTTTTCCCTTTCTCCCCCCTCCCTTCCCTCTTCCTACAATTTTTAACTTTCCTATATTTTTATTCAATTCCTTCCCTATTATTATTATAGCTGTGTGTGCTGCTTTCTCTAAGTGAGCTTTTTATATAGGCTTCCCCATTCTTTTTTGCCCTAAAGTGTCTTGTTCTATCCTCTCTTGTACAGAGGGGAGAGAGGGAGGAGGGGGGGAAAAAAAAACCTCTTTATGTTAGTTTTTTCTTTAAGTATAGTGTTATCTAGTGATCTTTTCAACCTTGTGTCTCTCTTTCCCTTTTTTTCCCTATATCTCTCCTCTTATATCTCTTCCCATAAGTGTAAAATTCAACAAAATCTAGTGATTTATCCTATCAGTGTTCCCTTTAATTTCTTTCTTCTGTGTTTATATATGGTTTCTCTTTCTCTTCCCCTTTCTTTCTGCCTCATGATATTTTATATAATTTATCATCATTTATATCTCCCTCTAAGGTGTAAAATGTAATTTTGTGCAAAATATTTTTCCCTTTCTTCTGTGATAAGGGCTTTCTTCCTCCCTTCCTATCTCTATGTTTAATAAGTGTCCTTCTATGCTTTTTAAATCTTTACCCCTTATACCTTTCCTTTCTTGTGCTTTTCTTTCCCTCTACTATAGGGTCTATTTCTTACAGTATAGTTTTATCCCATTGTCCTTAATTCCATTTTGGCTTCATTACCTTTTCCTTCTCCCATATTTTAATATTTCTTATGTATTTTCTCCACCCATTCTTTTGCTGCTTGTGGGTTTTTTAAGATCACTCTTTCTCCCCCATGATTTATTATAATGCTGACCGGGAAGCCCCATTTGTAAATCACATTTTTGTCTCTCAGGTATTTTGTCATTTCGCCAAAGGATCTTCTTGTTTGCCTTGTTTGGAACGATAGGTCTTGGAAGACTTTTATGTCTTTAAATTTTCCCATTTCTTTTGAAACATATCTCGAGGCCTGTAGTATACTCTCCTTGATCCGAAAAGGATTGAAAGAGGATTATTATGTGCCTTGGTTTTGAGTGTAAGATTGTATTAGGTTTATAGATTCTGTGCTGTCTTTCAATGGAGTTTATGATGGTCTGGGGGTTTAATCCCAGGGCTTCAAAGTATTCCCCTAAATAAATTTCCATCATCTCTGGCTTAATCTCTTCGGGGATGTTTCTAATACGAAGATTTTGCCTTCGGGATCTATCTTCCATCTCGTTGATCTTTTGTTCCAGTGTGACTACTTTTTCCTCCAAATTATCAGTCTGTTCTTGGGTTTTTTCTACTTTGTCCCCAATGCAGCTCATTCTTTCTTCCATTGCTCCTATTTTATCTTTGATAGTAGAGATTTCCTGTTTCAAGTCCTTATTCCCCTGTTGTATCTCTTTTTTGATCTGATCCAACATGTTTTGCATTCCGCTGTTGAACTCCACGGCTGTAATGCCAGGGGATGTTTCTCCCTCTGAGTGCCGGACCTGGCTATCCTCCATAGTGGAGGATTCTGTATTGTTAGATGTGTCCAATTTTTCAGTAGAGTTTAAAGACATCTCTGCTTGGGTACGTTGACTGATTGGAGAAAAGAAGGCTGATGGATTCTTTTTGCCCTTTACTTTTCCTCCTTCTTTCTCCCCTTTTCTTTCCTTTCTGTTTAAGTTTTTTATATCTGCCGTTTTTTTATTCGCCATTGTGTAACCAACTTTCTGGGCTTTGGGCTTTCTCTCTTTGATTTTGGTTGGTAACGAATGGTCTTTTTTATCTTTGTCCCCGTTCGGGCACTTTCAAGGTTCAAGTATTTTGTTTATCTCCTCTGTATGTCGGAGTTTGCTTTATTTTCCTTTTTATTTAAATTTCGCCCGTTCCGTTCTGGATCTCATCAGTGTTTTTCTTTTTTTTTTTCTGTTCCCTTTACATTAAGTGGATATTAACATGTGGTAGGATTTTTAGCGCCAAACCCCCACTCTTTTTGATCGTGCGCCGCGTTTCTCCTTAGATTCTGCCGCATATACAATGTATCTTTTGCAATAAAGGAATTTATGTAACTTTGTATAGTCTGTTTAAATAGTCATTAAGTGCTTTTGAATACACATCTGTATAGCTATTTGCCCCGACAGTATGTTCCTAACGGCATGGACAATACTTCTCCGTCCTAAACACTATGCTTCGTTTTATTTTGCTGCTGAGCAATTCAAAAAGCAGGCATCTATGCCCCTTAACTCTGCACACACAGTTTTTTATTTTTGTTTTATCTTTTCAAAGTTCTGTATACAGATAATCTCTAGACTTCCAATCTTCCAGAGTTTAAAAAATGCTGAGGAATAATTAAACAGCGTGTATTTGCATTTCTCTATATATTTCTTAAGCATATGTTTTCCTGCGTCATTGTAACTATTAATAATTGAATACCTAGGAGGGGAGGTGCGATGACGTACGGACGTGCGTAACGTCGCTCCGAGTGCCGAGGCTCACCTGCAACATTCTTCCATGCCAGTAACGAGACGACAAACCATGACCCCGGAGTGAGATCAGGCAGTGAGGTTACAGCTTCCCGGCAGAGAACGAAGCCCTGAACAAAACCTCCGAAAGAGCCATAAGTGGAGGACAGAAATCAAAGAGCCATAAGGACGGGAAACCCCAGAAAGGGAGAGAATCCAACAGAGCTCAGCAGAGATTGGATGATGGTCAACAAAATATTTACCCGCCAGATGGCCTGAGAGGAAAACAGATAAGTGACTTCCCCTTACGTATATATTATGTCTGCTGTTACCTAATAACGCCTGCAAAACAGATATCCAACTGAGACCAACATCAGAGTTAAAGGCCCCCCCATGCCCCTGAGAAAATAGCCGTGCATGTATTGCTGATGCTGGGTATAATTCTCCTAAAGAGTGCCTTTTCACTTTTTATTAGGTTCTTATTTATTGTATTTGATTTTATAAACTTCCTGTCCATCTCAACATCTATCATGCAGTTAAACTTACCTACCATCACTAGTAGTCCCATTTTAACTTTTTGGCCTCATCCAAAATTTCTGACACCAGAGAGATAGGAGACGGGTTTGTGATATAAAAATTTACCAGTGTATGCCATTCACCATTTATTGCACCCACCCATAATATGTATCTTCCCTCCTTGTCAGAATCTACCCATTTGATATCCAGTTTGTCTATTGGAGAAAATGATCACCACTCCCCTTTTTCTTTTATCGTATATAGAAGAATGGAACAAAAAAAAACCTCTTCAAATAGCCTTTATCGTCTATAATGCAATTTATTTATACTGGGCTATACAAATTCCAAGCACGTGGGTGTTTTTTAATACCTTCTTTTTTTCTGCTTCAAAATGAAAATCTAATAATGCTTTTATTTAATAATCCTGAGAGGAAAAAATAAACAATACAATCAAATAAAAAATGTTTTTAAATCCTCTCTTTTCCAGCACCTATGTGACCTATAATACCAATTTTCCATAATGTACAGGATAAATTATAAATGGGCAAAACTAAAATTTTCATTTTGTTTTTTTCGTCCATTCAGTTGCAATATGTTTTTGTTTCGTCTGAAACAAATTTCGTCCATTGCAGCATTTGTTTCAGACAAAATTTGTTTGTTATTTTCATTTAATTTTATTCATTCGTACGAAAAAAATAATGCACCTATTTTAATTTATTCATTTAGATTTAGAAAGTGTTGTACCAGGAAGAATACATTGAGATTTTTCTCATTTTCCTGGGGACCCAGTCCAGAATGGAATTGCACAGTTACACATTTAAGAGTAGATTAAAAAATACATACATACGTACGTACGTACGTACGTACGTACGTACGTACGTACATACGTACGTACATACATACATACATACATACATACATACATACATTTATACAAGTTGGAAAGAGAACATACAGGGTAAAACATTATTAATACAAAAAAAAGAACAACATGTGCAGTATATAAAGGAGTCTGTAAACTAATAACAGGTACAATCAATGTTTTGAGGATTTGAAGACATACATTTTCAGGGATTTTAGACTAGAAGATGATTTGGCAAAATCAGGGAAGCTTCAGTTCACCCTTTTAACATTTTATAGTGATGAGTGTCATAATCGCATTGTAGGGCAAATTGTCATAATGTATTGAGAGAGAGTCGAGTTTACAAAGATGAGTCTGTGATGCAGAATCGCCTACAACATCTCCATAGTGTAAGGTCGGCGTAGTGTAGTGTATTTGCTGCACAATACATTTCCTTACTGTGGAATCTAGGTTTGATTTGTTCCTATATATAGAGCCAGTCCTAGGATACAGCTTTGACATGAGCTTGTCAATATGGAGACCAAAAGATAAGTTTAGATCTAGCCACATGTCAAGATACTTATTTACCTGGGTCAGGTTATAACTGGATTTGATCTCAATGTTTATTTGAGCATTGTCTAATTTATGTAGTTTAGCATTAGTCCCAAACTATATGAACACAGTTTGTTCAGTGTTGAGAAATAATTTGTTGCTAGCTATCCAATTTTCAACTTTAGAAAACTGACCCTGTAGTATGAATTCCACTTGTTTAGTACCACTCGTATATATGACTGTATCATCAGCATACATATGAGCCAATCCCACAACGAGGTTAGATCATTTATAAAAGTGAGAAAAGCAGTGGCCCAAGGATGGATCCTTGAGGCACTCCACACTTGATTGGCAACAGGAGGAATACGTTATATCCAATGGACAGATATTGAGTTCTGAACGATATGTATGAACGAATCCAGCGGAGTGACCACTCATTTATACTGGAAAAATTTAGCTTGTTTATCAGAAGATCATGATCAGCTGTATCAAAGGCCTTTGCAAAGTCTAGGAAAACTGTACATGTTAGTTCACCACTCTCCATATCACTCTGGATGTCATTGCTCACCTTTAAGAGGGCAGTAATCAAGTGATTTGACCGAAACACAGATTGAAGCAAGGTTAGGATCGTTGGACCGTTGATAATACTCGCACAGTTGATCATGGGCACATTTCTATAAATGAATAGGTAGCAGTGAGATAGGCCTGTAATTTGAGACTATGTTTGCATCACCATTTTTGTGGATGGGGATAACTCTGGCTTTTTTCCAGGCTTTGGGGACATAACCGGAGGACAAGGACGCATTTATTAAGTAGGCAATGGGTCGCACAGTAACAGGTGCACTCAGCCTCACTAGCATTTACGGAAGTAGGTCCGGCCCACATTTTCATTTCATTTTTTGGTTGAGGAGATGTGCTGCTATTTTTCCATCGGATATAGGAACAAATTCTGCACAGGGTTTGGCCAGGGATGATATTGGTGGTGGCGTCTACCATAGAAAAAAGTGCCATGATCTTCATTGTGGTGTTTCGCCAAAAGTGGTGCTGCATCCCACAAAATAGTTATTAAATTAATTTTCTATTGCCACTGGAGATTGTAGAACTTCATTGTGTGTTCTAATTGTGGTTGGTTCTGAACAGCATGGGGGAGGGGGGGGGGTCATACATGTTTTTAATGGCACTCCAAAAATTTGAATTGGTCTGATTGGCTAGGTTTTTATTCAGCTGATCAGAGAAATAAATTGCCTTGGTAAGTTTGGTTTGATTCTTGCATCTATTGTGTATGTGTCTATAAGCATTGTTATCTTGTTGACCATAAAGCATCCTTGCAATGGAATAAGTTCAGGAGGTTAGCTGAGAACCAGGGCAAATGAGTTCATGCAGGTCTGTGATAAACATGCCCCCCTCTACGCATGCCATTTTTATCACAGACCTGCATGAACTCAGATTGAAAATATTCAATTGCAGAGTCCAGATCGGGTATTAAGTTTAGCCTGCTCCACAGACAGTTGCTCAAGTCATTGAGGGAAGAATGGAGATCAAACTTCCTAAAATATTTTGTAGCAATTACTCTAGGGGTCAATTTGATGGATCTTAATTTCCACACACAGTAAACTAAGTAATAATCCAGATCTAGAAAATCTCCAACTAGAGCAAGGACCTCTACTAGAACAAAGCGGAAGAGTCACCTACACTATACTCCAGAGGGGAAAAACAGGCTCTAGAAAATCTTACTAAAGATAACAGTATTGTAATTTAGTCAATCCGATAAAGGTGGCAAAGTGGTTGTGATGGATACCAACTTTTATGTACAAGAGGCCCTTAGACAATTATGAGACCAAAAGACATATGTAAGATTTCTTAGGAACCCCACTCCTACTTTCCAACTTACATTAAATCACCTGTTGAAATATGGAAGTAATGGGGGTGTTATTAGCACCCAAGAATTCAAGTTTTTAAATACACCCTGTGACAGCTACCTTCTACCATGTACCTAAAATATGTAAGTCAATTGATAATCCACCTGGCCGCCCTATAATATCAGGCGTAGGCTCATTAGGGAAAGGTCTGGCATACCAATATGGGAATTCACCCAGTTACGTAGATATTGCTCCACCCACACTGACTTTGAACGACAGTTGTTGACGTTGAAAGATAAACTTAAGAAGATAAACAACCCCACTAACTATATGGAAAAGGGTTATCATGTGGAAAAAAGGAGAGATTGAAGGGATCTTTTAAAAGACAACAAAGATAAAAATACTAGCAAAGGAGAAGCACCAATCCCTGGAAAAGGCCCCACCTTCAGTACCAAATATAGTTGCCAATATAAACAAGTAACATGTATTATCAAAAAGCACTTGTCAGTACTGAAGTTTGATCCTTGCTACAGTAAGATCTTGGAGGGAGGGGTACAATTTTCAGCCCATAGAACCAAATCACTTAGATCATGGCTATCACCAAGCCATTACCAAGATAAGATAAATAAGAAAAATCAGAAATCAGATGGCGATTGGTTAAAATGCACAGGCATGTATAGATGTGGGGGTAAATGTCTTAGTTGCAACTATGTCCATCAAGCCAGTAATTATGAATCTACAGTGACAGGTGAAACTTTTAAAATGAAACAATATATAAATTGTAATACGTCATTTGTCATCTACTTAGTAACCTGTAAAAAATGTAAACTACAGTTTTTTCCTTTTGCACAGACATGCTCCTGTAAATGCAATGTATATAACCCCTCCGGAGACCCAGTAACGGTATATAATCTGACCCGGAGATTAAATACTAAAAGTTCCACACTTTATCTCATCCAGAAAACTTGGTTTAACTATTGGGGAATAATACTGAAGGGAGATTCCCAAAAAGAAAACATAACCATAAGAGCAGATTACCTGAAACTGACTAAATCTGTATAAACTTTAAGAGACCAAAATATCGTCTTTTTTGGCTCTAAAATAGTGTTGCAACTTTAAGATATCAAACTCCCCCTGGATGTGAGTTCTGGATACTTAAGATCAACAAAGAGAACGTTAACCAAAGGAGACCAATTCTGACAAACAACCGTGAGCAGTTAGCTATTGTTTATCCTTCTTCTGGGCACAGAGATTCCTTTAAAAAGTCAAGAGATCCAATCCCACAGTTTGGGGATCTGGCGATTACATAAAGGCTGACTTAAATAAGGAATATTATCCATCTATAGTTAATTTTATCTACTATTTTTCTATTGCACTACATGATTGAGAGACTCACAAAAGAGAACATGAACATATGACCAATTGGATTTGACCGGATTTGATGAACAATTTGGAGAGATTATATATCTCCTTCTCAACTTCATATACATAGTAGCCTTGATATACCTAATATCCCTGGTAGTGAACCCGGGACACTTGCATTTATTACATCAGTAGGCTAACCAGTAAGGACCTAAAAAGGGGAATTTCAGAAAAAAAATATGAACTTGGGAAATTAACTGAAACTGTATATAAACCCTGACAGATCATCTTATACCCTTGTGTTGTTTTGGCGTACTGTTGAATCCTTAAAGTATCAACTTTTAGGATAAAGGAGTCTTGGAGATTAAAACCACTATAGCAGTTTCAAATTAAAGGGAAGTTACCCGTCTCTTATTAAAGTCATAAGAAATATCATCTAAATAAGGCTAGTGGAACAGCTAATCCGTTAAAGAAATATCTAATGGAAAATTACAACATTTTAAACTTCATTGGAAGTCAACTCTCCGAGACCAAAGAAACACATAATACAAATCAGTGACCACAGTAGAATTTATTGGGTAGATTCTTAAGAGTAAACATTGTAGTTTTAAAATATTTGAAACACCTATTTAAACTTGGACTAGCAAAATGGGTCCAAAGAAGAAAAAGGAAAAGATCCCGGAAAAAGAAAAGCTTATTATACCTGAAAAAGAAAGGAACCGCCAAATTAATACCTATTATGCTCCCAAAGCCCATGAGAATGTACAGGCAAAACAGAGGGGGTCATTACCTATAGACGGCATGGGGCCTGGGAGTCAGGAGGCTACACAAACTTCTATATTTACCGAAGAAGATTTCCCACAAATAGATGCCAGACCACAACTGATAACTCAATCGACACTGTCACTAATGCTGCATGAGCTCTATGGAAAATTAAAAAAATATACCGTATTTGCTCGATTATAAGACGACCCTGATTGTAAGACGACACCCCCAAACTTTGGAGATTCCTTTAGGAAAAAAACTAAAAGCCTGAATATAAGACTACCCTATAGGAAAAAAAGTTTAACTTGTATATATTCACATGTAAATTGCTTTTTAATATTTAATAAAAATGATTATATTAAACAAATGCATTTCTTTTTTTATTTCCTTTTATGTGCCAATGCTGCCTCTCCCCCCCCTGCGTTGTCTATCTCTCTTCCCCAGTGTTATCTCTCTCTCTCTCCATCCTCCCAAACTTCTTTCTCTCCCCCTTGTCTTTCTCTTCCCCTCTCTACCCCCTCCCCTTGTCTTTCTCTACCCCCTCCCCTTGTCTTTCTCACCCCCCTTCCTCCCTCCCCTTGTCTTTATCTCCCCCTCCCTCCCCTTATCTTTATCTTCCCCCCTCCCTCCCATTGTTTCTCTCTGCCCCCCCCCCCCACTCACCTTTTTTATGTCTCCCTGTGGCTAGTGGGGGCAGCTGGTGGATGTCTACACGATACGTGCACACATCCTCCATGCTGCCCGACACCTCCATCTATTATGACGGACAGCAGGTCCGTCATAATAGACGGCAGTGTCGGGCAGCATGGAGGATGTCTGCACATCCCCCGGCTGCCCGAATTTCCTGGTGGCTAGGTGGGGCAGACGGAGGATCTGCGCTGCTGGTGGCTAGTGGGGTAGACGGAGGATCTGCGCTGCTGCCTGGCACTTCCGCCGGGACTTTTATGATGAAGCTGGAAGGACCCGGCTTCATCATAGAGATCCCGGCGGTCGTGCCGGGCGGTAGCAGGGGGAGTCTGCGCTCATCGCGCGGACATTCTCCGGCTGTTAGCGAGGGGGTTCCAGGTCCCCTGCAGCTCTGCTGTCTTATAGTCTGACCTCGATTTGAGGTCAGATTATAAGACTACCTCGAATATAAGACTCTGAAAAAAATTTGTTCTGAAAAAAACCTTGTCTCATATTCGAGCAAATACGGTATGTCACATAACACCAGAGAATTGAGAACAGAAATAACAGTTGTCTCTGTTAAATTATTTCAACAAGCAGACAAGCTGATAACAATCCAGGAAGATAACAAAAATCTTCATGTCACTAATACTATACTGGAAGGGAAAATTAAGACCCTAGAAAACAAAATCATAGACATCGGAGATAGATCCAGACAAAAAAACATTCAGATTCGTGGGATTTCAGAAACATTCCAACAAGACTTATTAAAAGATTTCCTTGAAAAGATGTTTACATCACTCATTACACCAATACATCTAGGAGACTATGCATTTGAGAGGTTCCATAGGCTGACTAAAGCAAAAGGAATAGACCCCTCTCTGCCTAGAGACATAATAGTGCGATTTACCCATTTCCACTTGACAGATCAGATTATGCAAGCACTAAGCGGAACAACGCCGAAGGAAGACAAATACAAGAATATACATTTTTTTCCAAATCTATCATTAGCAACTTGCTTGGCAAGGAAAGCCTATGCAGAATCAACACAGATACATCGATCTAAGTACTTTTCTAACCGCCTTGATAGTTACAAATAAAGATACCTCCTATTTTGTTAAAAACCCTGAAGATCTGAAAGAGAAATTGACACCTAAAATCGATTTTATAGTTTAAAAAAAAAAAAAAATTGTTACAGCTGAACAATATCGATTTTACTGTTTAGAGTTGTTAAATACCATCGGTTTACTGCTCCAAAGGGCAAAGAGACGAGAAGCTCAAAAAAAAACAAAACAAAAAACTATACACTTATACATCTGAATATATATCTGTGGCGGAACCAACCTCGCCACTATGTTCTGGAGAAGCATGGTTGCTCGCCTGCTGCCTCTGGACTATGGCCCCATGGTAAAAGCTTGTATTTTCCCCTGCAGAAAGGCTTGTTCGTGCCTTTCTGCCTGGGTGTTCGGTAGATTGAACCAACTCACAAATGAACGGACCACCTGGGTGAGGGATGTGCCATAGCAGTATACGTTAATATTGTTAGTTAGTTATATTCTGTTAGTGTATTGGTTTATGTGTAATGTTTAATTCTGTGAGTAGACCACTCTGAAGGTTTATAATGTGACAGTGACTCCAATAGTTTACTTCAACATCCATTGTTCTGGATTAACTGGTAAACTGATTATGTTGTGTACATTACTGTGTGTATTGTGATTAGGTCTACTCACTCTATGTTAATTCCTAGTTGGTTTGCAGTCTGAATGTCTAATGTTTTCCTAGCCCCAGTTAGTTGGAGAGTTAGTCCACCAATTAAGAAGAATAGGGAAGGGGGGGGGGGGGGGGGGATGGGGAAACCCCACTACATATATGTGTCACAAAGGATAAACCAAAAGAAGCATTTAGAAGGGAAGGAACAGAAAGGGGAAAAGACAGAGGGGTTATCATAAAGGTGTAAGTAAAATATCTCCTCTCCTGCCATTGGAACAGTATATACAGTCAATAACACGGTACTCAAGGAAAGAGCGAGGGAATCAATGGGAAGTTGGGGGAGTGAACAAAAAATGGAGGGACTAGCGGGATAAGGTGGGAGGGGAAGGAAAATGGAAAAGATAATGAGTAACAAATGGCTCTCTAATTGTTATTTTCTTTCCTGCTCCCATATTGTCCCTAGACCTACTGATCTTGTATTTTTGACCAATACTATGTAAAATTCAAAGGGGTTAAGACCCCGACGAAATGTAGGGAGAATATATTCCCTATAGGGGATGGCACCTCCTGACTCCTGCAGCGACAGCAGGAACAGGCATGTAGACTCACAATATACTGTTAGATTCTACATGCCGTATGGAAGATTCCCCCCCCAAAGATAGTATGGGGGGATGATCTAAATGTTGGTATGTATGTGTGTATGAATGGATGTTGTGTACGGGCGGGGTAGTCCGGTAGGTGGGGAGTCTGGGGAACGGGTAGTTAGTGAAATAAATGGCTATTAATTTAATATCCATTAATACCAGGGGCCTGAATTCAACGTACAAAAGAGGCTGTCTCTACAAACTACTGAGGGACGATAAAATAGATATTGGCTTCCTTCAAGAAACCCATTGGATTGACTCGATAGATAGACCTTGGAGATTTGCAAGGTACCCATTATTATGTCAAGCAAACAGGCAAGGGAATAAAAAGCAAAGGGGAGTAGCAATAGTTGTATCTAGCGCAATTAAATTTGAGCAGATTCTTTGTGAAAATGACATAAATGGGAGGTTCATAAGACTTATTGCTAAAATAAATGATGTATTGTATACCCTAGTCAATCTATATGCCCCCAATCAGACACCTCAGAAGTTTATAGAGAAAATAATGAAGAGGATTGACGAACTCTCTATGGGCCGCTTAATTATAGTAGGTGATTTTAATTGTATAATAGATGGGAAATTAGATAGAAATAACAACAAAGTGAGAGACCAGAGGAAGTCCCACACACCTACGATTATGCAAAGAGTGTATAAACCAACTGTATGACTGCTGGAGAGTCAATCATCCAGGTGTATGGGACTACTCCTTTTCTCATATACACATCAAACATACACTAGGATAGACTATTTTTTAACTAGACCTACTACCCTAGACTTAATATTACAATCAAAAATAGGAGTAATGTCATGGTCAGACCATGTCCAATATATCTCTCAATTAGGAACAACTCTGAATATTTAATCAGAGAAGCAAAGGGGAATAGCAATAGTTGTGGAGACTTAATGAAAACCTGCTAAGATCTAGTGAAAATGTAGAAAATATATCTCAACACCTTCTTGGAGGTGAATAATAATGCGGAGATGTCTGACGCAACCTTATGGTGTACTCTAAAATGTTTTGTTCGAGGACTAATAATTAAACTAGGCACTGGGGGGGAGGAGCGATGACGTGACGCTAGCCACGCTGTCACGCCGCGCGGTCTACAGGAGCTGAGCTGCGGGCGGCTACGAAATGAACCAGCGGTAAAGTGTTGTATGGGAAACAGAGCACCTCACCGAAGGAGAGACAGACTGAGACAGAAACGGAGGCTAAACTCGAATATTTGCAGCGGCAAGTAGAAAAGAAGGAAGAGAAACAGAAGACAGACGGCCGAGGTGTATGAGAATAGAAGAAAAGAAAAGATAAGTACCAAGTTATTGCTATGTAATACGTGGAAACTGTACCTGTAGATACTACAGAAAATTGCAGTCAAGGCCCAGTTGAGGCTTACTATAGGCAGGCAGGATAAAACACACGGTGAGAGGGTGGGCGGAGCCAAGATATCTCTGAGGTAGGAAGCATAAAGATTACACCTAAACCCGTAACTGAACTTAGGGTCTCCCAGTCACTTGAGAAAACAAGCCAGCAATAAACAAACAGAAGAAGGCTGATAGGAGGAGGGTTAAAGCAAGATGGCAACCAAAAGACAGCAAGAATACAGGCAAAATATAAAGAAAGACAAAAAACAGGAGAAACAAGATAATAAAACAGAAAAGCGGCTGTCTTTTTTCTCACCTCAATCTGTGCAACAGGAATTGGTGTCTCCAAGGGGTGAGGGAAAAGATAGTACTCACCATAAAGATCTAGAAGGAACTACAGAGTCCCCCAACGAAAATGAAGCTCAATTGCAGAGCACTACAACCTGGATTACCCTGGACACTCTTACAAAGGCTTTAGATATACAATTTGAACGTATAAAACAAGAAATAGAAATTAATGCCAACGGTTTAAAACAAGATATAATGGCCTGTGGTCAAAGAGTAAAAATAAACGAAGAAAAAATAGTAGACTTAAATTTCCAAACGACCCTTGCTCAAGAACAAATACAAAAGCTAAAAAACAAAAATGAGGCACTAGAAATAAAACTGTCGGACTTGGAAGACAGGTCAAGACGCAATAACTTGAGACTGAGAAACATACCGGAAGCCATAACTAATGATAAATTGGAGAGTTTTGTTATAGAATATATAGAAAAACTAGGAGTGGGTGGTGGAAGACATGGTGAATTACTGGACAGATGTCACCGGACCTATAAACCTCCAAATCTATCTGCACATCTACCCAGGGACGTTATTATCTGTTGCTTTTCATACAAGCTGAAGGAAGGAATCCTGAAGGCAAAAAGAGAGAATAGTTTGGAAGAGCCATATAATTCAATTGCTATCTTCCCAGACTTGTCCTACCAGACTAGAGCCCAAAGAAAGAAATTTTCCCCTATGACGACCCGCCTCAGGTCACACAATATCAAATATAAATGGGGTTTCCCCTGTAAGATCATAGTAACATATGAAGCAGAAATGTTTCCCTTTGATAACCCGGCATCCCTGGAAAAATGGATGAGGGACAAGAAAATGGATTAAAAGAAGAGGTCACAGTGGGGGAGAGAAGTTTTGGGGAAGGGTGAAGTAGTAATTAATGCGGGTAAAAATAACAATAATGTTCTCTGGTGTTTGTAACCGGAAGATTAACATGTCTTAGAACTGTAGTGCCAAATAGGTACAAATAGGAGTGGAATAATAGATAAAATTAAGTACTAACATCACTTTTAGATAAAATATAACCACAGAATTTTTGAGGATACTAAGTGAGGTGAGAGAGGTGACAGATGGGGCGAGGGGAGAGGGAGGAGAGAGAGGGAAGGGGTTAAAATAATCACATGAAAGGGCACTAGAGGAAAGAAATGGGAATGGAGGAAACCAAAAGAAATTTTCACCTAAAGCTCGAAATTAATTTAATATATTACCGAATTAAACACAATAAATAACATACACTTAGTAAATGTAATAATGATTTGATTCACAAAACCACAGCAGAAGGTCATGCATTATACGGATAGGAACTCACAGTCTTTGATAATAATTTCCCACAAGTATAAGTAGAGTAAGCCACAAATCGAGGGAAGATAAGATATTGAGAGACACACAGTAAGCTAATTCTCACTTAGTACAATATTATATAACGGAAAGGGCCCAAGAATTGGGTAGATCCCCAGAATCAGTTAATAAGATTTAATAACATTGGGTAGAAGTCAAGGGGAAGGAAGGAAATAAGGTCTGAATATTAGAGAAAATAAAGTAGGATGGGGCTGTTTAAAGGGTTTTTTTTTTTTTCTCCTCTCCGCCCTCTTCTCTCCCCTATCTCTCGCTTCCGGGTGTGAGATGGCCCATCCCTTATATGATCTAGAAGGGTAAAGAATGATAAATAAAAGATCGATAGTTGCCGTACCGCTGCTCGGCTCCTGGATTCATCGTAATGATGAATTATTCCAACTGTGCATGGCTAATTGTATCCATGGCACGGGAAATCACCAGGAAGGGATCTGGTGGTTATATGTTATATGTTGCATGTGTGTTTATGTATGTCCTTAAGTTAACTCAACCAAAAATTACCTGTCAGGATATGACTAAAAGAAGCATAATTTTTCCCCAAGTGTATGTCTAGAATTGCCTCTCTGAATGTACGCGGCTTGAACTCGCCATTTAAAAGATCGCTTCTAATAAATCTAATACAAAAAGAACAGATAGATATTATAGGCCTACAAGAAACCCACTGGGTGAGAAATGAAGAGCCAAGTTTAAAATCAAATCAATTCCCGACCATAATCTGTGCTTCGCTGAAAGGAGAAAAGAAGAGGGGAGTTGCCTTGCTTTTCTCAAAAGATATAGTCCTAAATATAAGACACCTAGAGAAAGACCCAGAAGGGAGATTTATCATAATAGTGGGAGAAATTAACAATTCTACATACACATTGGCTAATATTTATGCCCCAAACCAAGCTGCCATAAAGTTCATTGCGAATATATTAAAAAAGATTGAGAAAATAAAACAGGGTCCAGTAATAATAATGGGAGACTTCAATACAGTTATGGATCCATCTGAAGATAGGAAATCAAGATCAGGGACAAACCAGGACAAAAACGCGAATAATACGTCTAGAAGGATGAGAGCCATAATGGGGAAAGCTCAATTGTTAGATGCATGGCGCATCTTCCACCCAAAAGAGCATGATTTTACATGTTTTTCTAAAAGCTATTGCTCCTACTCAAGAATAGACATGATTTTGACAAGTATAGGTCTAACCTACCAAATCAACAAAATATGTATTCAAGAAGTCACATGGTCAGACCACAATGTAGTAATAATGACCATAAAAAATGCCAATAGGAAAATACGGGCCGACTGGAGGATAAATAACAACTTACTAAAATCAGAAGAAAACATGATATACATACAAACGGCCGCAGAAAACTTCTTCCGCGAAAATAGAAACAAAGATACATCACCAGCCATCCTCTGGTGCACTTTCAAATGTGTCATTAGAGGATGTCTAATTAAATTGGGTCACCAAGAAAAAAAAAAAGAGAACTAAGCTTGTCAGAATTGTATATTCGTCTGGCCTCATATAATCAGCTTAATAAGCAATCCCCCAACAAAGAAACAACAGCATCCATCCAAAATCTAGAGAAGAGAATTAACGAACAGCTCATAGAAAGAATTAATAAAAACCTAGATACATTAAGAACAAAATGGTATTATAAGGGCAATAAGCCAGATTGCATATTGACCAACAAATTGAAAAACAAGAGAGCAGTTAATAAAATCTCCAAAATCAATTATAATGGGGAGACCAATCTTAGACCCGAAAAAATAAGTCTGGCTTTTACTCATTATTACAAGACCCTGTATAATCTACCCAAAACAGAGTATAATACAAAGGCGCATTCATACTATGAGAACAAACATCTTAAGCAAGTGTCACAAGAACAATTGGCCCTGTTAAATTTACCTATATCTACATTAGAAGTCCAGAGGGGAATAGAGAAATTAAAAAAAAAGAAGGCTCCGGGTCCGGACGGATTCGACAATCTATTCTATAAGATCTATAAAAACATTATTAGCGAAGAACTGAAAAATTTGTTTAATGAGTTTATGCAGAATGGCTATATCCCAGAAGAGATACTAAGGGCTAACATAGTTACTATTCTAAAACAAGGGAAGCCCCCAGAGGAAGTAACCAACTACAGACCTATATCGCTGCTGAATATAGACTCCAAAATATACGCGAGCATCTTGAAGATAGTGATTAAGGATTTGATCCATAAAGATCAAGTAGGGTTTGTCCCGGGGAAAACTTCCACGAGCCATATTCGTCGACTTATTAATATGTATGAAAAGATAGGAAAATCTGGCCTTTCCACTCTCACCCTATCATTGGACGCTGAAAAAGCATTTGATCGGGTGGGATGGAATTTCATTGAAGAAACCCTAACAGCCTTTGGATTTTCGGGACCAATTAGGAAAGCCATAATGGCATTATACTCACAGCCGTCGGGCAGAATCATTGGACAAGGCATACAGTCAAACTGGTTTAATATCTCTAACGGTACCAGACAAGGATGCCCCCTCTCCCCCCTTTTGTACGTATTAACGGTTGAACCTTTAGCAGAAGAAATTAGAAATAACTCAAAAATCACAGGTTTAGATACGTACAAAGGATCATTAAAAATAATGTTATACGCAGATGATATCCTGATAGTAATAAAAGACCCTGCATCATCGCTAAAAGAACTAATGCATACAATAAAAACATATAGCGATTTCTCCAACTATAAAATGAACTATGACAAAACTACAGCCTTAATAACAAACACATCAATGTGTGTCATAGATCGTATTAAAAAGGAATACAAATTTAACTGGACAAAATCATCTTTTAAATATTTAGGTATCTCCATTACTCCCAATCCAGCAGATATGATGGAGAAAAATATAATGCCCTTTATCCGGGAAACAAACATCAAACTGAAAAAATGGAAAAGCACGGAGATATCATGGAGCGGGAAAATCAACACAGTAAGGGCTTATATCATGCCAAAATTAATGTACATTCTAAGGATGATACCATTAGAGCTCCCATTTGACTGGATAAAAATGATACAATCTTTCTTCTCTAAATTTATCTGGGCAGAAAAGAGGGCACGATTAAATTCTAAATTAATGTCTCTAAGTAAAAAAGAAGGAGGCATGGGGCTCCCAGATGTCCACGAGCAATACCAGGCGATAACCCTACAGCACATCTTGACCACAATAAATGGGCAGAACACAGAAGAAAGTTGGTATGAACTAGAACTAGAAACAGTTAAAGAGAAAGGAGGGATCCTGCCACAGTTTTGGCAGCTTGAACCGAATACAAAGGAGAAACAAACACCAATAGACAGTGTGATATTAAAACATCTTATAAAACAATGGCAAAAAATTAGAAAACGTTCAGAACTAAGTAATAAAATCCCTGCCGAACTCCCTATTCACATACTACCAGCATTAGTTGAAAACCTGAATATAAAGCCTTGGTTAAACAGAGACAACCAAAAGATCTCAGACCTGTTAACGAATAATGTAATAGATTCCTTTGAACACCTGCAAGAGAGACTTAACTTGAACATAAAAGAACAATTTACATATATGAGACTAAAAAGCTTCACAATAAAACATGTGAATCCTAGAGTCTCCTCAGGCAAAAGCCAGAAACTCATAAATCTCATAGAGAGAGAGAACCAAAACAACATAACTTCAGAGTGTCTGAAGTTCTTAAAAGAAATTAGGAAGTATTCGTGCCATCTTCCATACAAAAATGGAACAAAGAGCTGCAAATAAATGTTACTTTAAAACAATGGGTTGAGTCAGGAGATGCGATAAATAAACATATACACTGTCTGAACATCACAGAATGCTGTTTTAAACTCCGCAATAGATGGTACAGAACACCAGAAGCTCTATCTAAAATGTTCCAAAACGTATCCAATAAATGCTGGAGATGTGGATCATACATTGGATCCCTAATACATATATGGTGGCAGTGTCCACGACTAGCTGGGACCTGGAATGAGGTTTTCCAAAAGATCAATTTGTTCCTAGAGGAAGATATACCTAAAACACCGGCAGTGGCTCTATTACATCTCAGTTTCCCCCAACTGGAAACAGAAAAAAAGATCATACTACACCATATCTTGGCCGCCACAAAGCTGGTGGTGGCTAGAAAGTGGAAATCCACAGATTCCATTGCCTGGACCGATGTAGTCAATCAACTAATATTTAAAATCAAAATGGAAAGAGGAATAACCTCCCAGTTCTGTATTAATATCAGAAAACACCAAATGTGGAATAAATGGTTAAAGATCATAGGGGAAATAACGCATTAATAAGATGTCAGGCGAAGAGAAGCAAAGGGAAGAATGGAATGAAGAAAAGCGTAAAGATAAAGGGGAAAACAGGAGGAAAACAATCAAACTAAAAAGTACAGCACGTATATTGGTTGAGTTAAATGTCTTGTAAAGTCTTGTTCGTCACGTCATGTCTCGTCTGTAGACTAACCTGATCCTACCGTTTGGTAATTAATGAACTAATAATAGATAAGTACACCCTGAACCCGATCCTAGTCCTGAAGAAAAGGTGTCAAGGGGAAAAGAACGGAGAGGTGTGAAGAACAGACAATTAAGCATATATTTAAGTTTACGTATCAAATGGAAAAGAATCAGTGCAGTCCACGTTGTCCCCAAAATTGTCACTCAGAACTAAAGAGAGGGAAAATAAGTACCCGACCTCCAATATGTTAAAGCCAGCAGAAAATAGAAGTAAGGGTGAAAAGAAGGAAAAGGTTAAAATTTTAAATCATCTTGGATTAGTTATAAATAAAGAGTAAGATATTGCCAAGAAATAAGTGAAATTAAAAATGGACACAAGGATGACAAAAAATATATGAGGCGCACAAGGTTAAACACCACAAGAGAGGGGGAGTATGAAGTGACTTCCTCTTTGTCCCCTCTGAAGTCTGAGTGTCAAAAAAAATAAAAAAAAAAATAAAAAAAAAAATAAAAAATTAAACTAGGCACTGTCATGAAAAAGAAAAAAGGAGACTCATTGAACAAACTATATATTAAACTAGCTAATCTTGAGAGACACCATAAGGGGGCCTTGGCCAACTCGATACTAGCTCAAATAAAGATAGTAAGAGGACTCCTGACCAAAAAAAAATTAAATCTAAAGAAAATAGAGAAATAATAAAAAAGATAATATTCAAAAATAAACATCTATTATCCCCAAAGGATATAAGAAATGCATTTAAAGAGTACTATGGGGAACTATACAATCTAGAGGAAATTTAAAAAATCACCATCGGAAATTTTGGAAAAACGAAATCTACCTAAAATTTCAAAAGAGCAATTGCTTACACTGAACCACCCAATTACCGCAAAGGAAGGGAAAGATAACATACATTCCCTAAAGGGGGGAAAGTCCCCCGGACCAGATGGGTTCTCGACCTTATTTTACCATAAATTTGAAAATCAATTGGCCCCAATCCTTCTTAGACTGTTCACACAATTAACCAACAAAGAAAATATACCAACAGAATTATTGCAGGCTTCAATCTCCCCTATTGCCAAACCCAACAAAGATCCAACATTAACATCAAATTACAGGCCAATCTCACTTATAAATTTAGATGTAAAAATCTGCTCAAAAATTTTAGCTGAGAGATTAAAGATGATTATCCCGGACCTAATCCACAAAGACCAATGTGGTTTTGTGAGGAGTAGAGGAACAAGCGACAACACCAGACGGATATTAAACATTATAGACCATATAAACGTACAGAGGATACCGTCTACCCTGATGGCCCTCGACGCTGAAAAAGCTTTCGATAGGGTAAGTTGGCTATATTTAGAGGCGGTGATGGGGGCCGATTCCGAGATGGAGTGATGTTCCTGGATTCCCAACCAACGGCAAGGGTCACGGGACATTTATTACAATCAGAATGGTTCAAAATAAAAAATGGGACCAGGCAGTGATGTCCTTTGCCCCCGATGCTTTACATATTAGCTATGGAGCCATTGGCCTGTATGATAAGGAAATCAGATATCATACAAGGGGTTACCATTAAAACATTGGACAACAGAGTGGCATTGTATGCAGATGATGTCCTTTTAACTCTAACAGATCCAGTAAACTCAATTACCAATATAATCAGTTTAATAGCAGAATTCAGAAAATACTCCAACTACAAGTTGAATCTTGATAAGACACAGATTCTAATGGGATATATGTCTGTAAAAGAACTAGATGTATTAAAGTCAAGGTTTAGATTTAACTGGTCCCAAACATACATTGAATATTTGGGGATAAAATTGACTCTTTAGTTTGAGGAATTAATCAAATTAAATTACTTATTAAAACTAAAAGAAATTAAGAAAAATCTAAATGACTGGAAGGGGCAGGACCTATCATAGTAACATAGTAACATAGTAATTTAGGTTGAAAAAAGACACAAGTCCATCAAGTTCAACCCTTCTACCTATCATTTCTGCGTTTTGATCCAAAAGAAGGCAAAAAAACCCCTAAGGAAGCTTTTTCGAATGTTGCCTCCTAGGGGGAAAAAAAATTCCTTCTTGACTCCAAAAGGGCAATCAGATTTCTCCTTGGATCAAAAAGCTCTATTATTAATGCTCATTCTATTATTAATACCCCTGTATGTTCTGCTTTTCTAAAAAATCATCCAGACCATTTTTAAATGCATCTATTGTGGTTGATAGCACTACCTCTCTTGGCAGCGAGTTCCATAATTTTATTGTCCTTACCGTAAAGAATCCCTTCCTTTGCTGCCTATGAAATCTTTGCTCTTCCAGTCTCAGGGGGTGACCTCTTGTTCTTTGTACATTTCTATTAATGAACAGGTCCCTGGAGAGCTCCTTATATTGGCCCTGCACATATTTATATAATGTTATCATATCCCCTCTAAGACGCCTTTTTTCTAAAGTAAATAAATGCAGTTTTTTAAGTCTCTCTTCATAACTAAGATCCTCCAATCCCCTTATTAATTTTGTAGCTCTCCTTTGCACTTTTTCTAGTTCCTTAATAACCTTTTTAAGGACTGGTGCCCAGAATTGTACTGCATATTCAAGGTGAGGTCTTACCATTGATTTGTAAAGAGGCAAGATGATGTCCTCCTCCCGTGAATCTATACCTCGTTTTATACATGCCAATATCTTATTGGCCCTTGCAGCTGCTGACTGGCATTGGGCACTGTTGCCAAGTTTGTTATCTACAATGATTCCTAAATCCTTTTCGTTAGTAGTTTTTCCCAGGGAAATACCATTTAACGTATATGTTGCTTTGTTATTATTTTTCCCATAATGCATAACTTTACATTTGTCTATATTGAACCTCATTTGCCACTTTCTTGCCCAGTTCCCCACTCTGTCCAAATCTTCCTGTAAAGAAAAAACTTCAAGATTAGTCTTTATTACCTTACCTAATTTTGTGTCATCAGCAAACACTGAGACATGGCACTCAGCACAACGTGGGAGATCATTAATAAACAGATTAAAAAGAAGAGGTCCCAAAACAGACCCCTGAGGTACTCCGCTCACTACCCTGGTCCAATTTGAAGCTTTACCATTTACAACAACCCTCTGTGTTCTATCTTTTAGCCAATTTTCAATCCAAATACATACATTTGCCCCAATCCTATTTCTCTCAATTTGTAGAGTAACCTTTTGTGTGGAACTGTATCAAATGCTTTAACAAAACCTAAATAGATCACATCAACTGCCACACCTAGATCTATATTTTTACTGACCTCTTCATAGAATGTTATTAAGTTTGTTTGACAAGACCTGTCTTTCACAAAACCATGTTGACTTTTACTAATTATATTCTGATTCAAGATGTATTCAAGGAGTGTACACCTTTAGCAATCCTTCAAATAATTTCCCCACTACAGATGTCAAGCTCACTGGCCTATAATTACCAGGCAGAGATTTTGATCCTTTTTTAAATATTGGAATGACATCCGCCTTTCGCCAGTCTGTTGGCACTATACCTGAACTGAACGAATCCCTAAAGATCATAAATATTGGTCTGGCCAGAATTATGCTTAACTCTCTAAGGACCCTTGGGTGTATACCATCTGGCCCTGGGGCCTTGTCTATCTTAACAGAGTTTAATTGCATAAACACTTTTTCCTGTGTCAGCCAATCCCATGTTTGTGGTGACTGTTCCGTAACTTCCGGTAGCTGGGGCTCATCCATCTGTTCTTCCTTAGTATAAACCGAAGAAAAAAAAGTATTTAAAATGTCTGCTTTTTCTCTGTCCTCACTTACCAAATTTCCCATTTGGGATAACAATTGCCCAACATTTTCCCTCTTTAGCTTTTTTCCATTTATATACTTATAAAAAATTTGGGGGTTAATTTTACTCTCCTTGGCAATCCTTTTCTCGTTTTCCAATTTATCCATTTTAATTGCCTTTTTGCAGGCTTTGTTGGCATCTTTGTATTTTATAAATGATAATGTTGATCCCTTGCTTTTATAATGTTTGAATGCCATTTTCTTGTTTTGCATTTCCTGTTTCACGGTACAGGTAAGCCACATTGGTTTTGATTTGTGTCTTTTGTATTTGTTTCCCAAAGGTATATATTGGGATGTGCACTTTTGTAATGTGTGCTTAAAGGCATTCCACTTGTCTTCTGTGTTTAGTCCAGAAAACAATCGTTCCCAGTCTAAATGTTCCATTGATGCCCTTAGTCCATCAAAGTTGGCCCTTCTAAAATTAAGTGTTTTGGTGGCGTAGTTACCAATTTGCTTTTTTGCATTAATCTCAAACGAAACCATGTTATGGTCACTATTGCCCAAGTGTTCTCTTACTTTGACGTTTGAGATAAGCTGCTCATTGTTTGTTATTACTAAATCCAGACAGTCATCCATTCTAGTTGGGGTGTCTACTAATTGTGCCATAAATGTGTTATTAAGCAGGTTCAGAAACTTGCTGCCCTTAGCGGAACTAGTTGTGTCACAATTCCAATCTATATCTGGGTAATTAAAATCTCCCATGATTAGAACTTCATTCAGATTTGCAGCCTTTTCAATTTGTAATAAAAGCTGATCTTCTACATCAATGCTAATATTTGGTGGCTTGTAGCATACACCTACAAGTAATGTGCGATTCTTTTTAGCGTCTAAGCTAATCTCCACCCACAGTGTCTCCACATCAGTTCCAGTTACGTCATGCACACCTTCCTTAATACTGGGCTTTAGTTTAGGATTTACATATAGACATATCCCTCCCCCTTTTCTATTTACTCTGTCCTTTCTAAAAAGTGAGTAGCCTTGTAAATTAACTGACCAGTCGTGGGTCTCATCCCACCACGTTTACGTGATTCCGATTAAATCATACTGTTCAGCACTTACCAGTATCTCCAGCTCACCCATTTTGTTTGTCAAGCTTCTTGCATTTGCTAAAAGACATTTGAGATTACTACCCATTTTCTGTTTAGTTGACAAACACGTAATGCCCGCAGGTTTAATTGTATGTACCTCCCTATGATCTATGTTAACCCCACCAGCGCTTTCCTCCTCCTTTGCCATAGCTATACCCATCTTCCAATCTACTCTAGCTGCCATTGCTTTATTTTGATCTTGACCCTCCCCCCCAGAGCTTAGTTTAAAAGCTCATCTAACCCTCTAGCCATGCTCGCCCCTAATACCGCAGCCCCCTCATCATTGAGGTGCAGCCCGTCCCGTCCAAAGAGTCTGTAGCCGACTGCAAAGTCTGCCCAGTGCTCTAAGAACCCAAATCCCTCTTGCTTGCACCACCTTCGCAACCACGCATCAATCTCCCTAAGCTCCCGCTGTCTCCCTGACGTAGCGCGTGGCACTGGTAATATTTCAGAGAATATTACCTTGGAGGTCCTTTCCTTTAGCTTCTTTCCTAGTTCCCTAAAATCATTTTTAAGGACCCCCCACCTACCATTTACTTTGTCATTAGTACCAATGTGTACTATGACCGCTGGATCATGCCCAGCCCCTCCCAATAATCTGCCTACCCGGTCCGCAACATGCCGAACCCGAGCACCCGGGAGACAACATACAGTTCGGCATTCAGGGTCCTGGCGACAGATTACCCTATCTACCTTCCTAATAATAGAATCCCCTACCACCACAACCTGTCTAGCCTTCCTAGTGTCCTGGCTCCCAACTGTGCTGGAGAGGCTACTCACCTGGCTGCTAGGAGAGTCCGCCTGCCCCAGAAATGCCTCTTCTGAGCTAATCCCCCCAGCATCCTCACACAAGCTGGCAAACATATTGGGGTGAACCAGCTCAGAACAAGCCTCCCTAGCTCTCCGACCCCTACTGCCCCTTACACAACTAACCCAGCTCTCTGCCCTAGAAACCTCTTCCCCTCCATCATCACCCTCCTCTACACTGGCCCCAGCCAATGCCTGCTCCGTGAGCAGTAAGCTCCGCTCCATGTTACTTATGTCCCTAAGTGTTGCCAGTTGCCTCTTTAGATCTAATATTATATTTTCCAAAGCAGCAACCTGCTCACATCTGCAGCAGCGGTATGGACCCCGGGGAACTTGCTCCAAGACCGCATACATGCTGCAAGACATGCACTTAGTGGCATTGTCCAACATGCTCTCTAGTGTAAACCACAAAATAAAAAATAGAATAAAGAGTAAAAAAAATAAAAGATTTATACGTTACCCTCCTTCTTTCCTTTTAACTCCTTCTTTGCTTCTAACTCCCACACTTAAGAAGCTTTTTCACTTTAGAAGCTGCTCACGTGAATTCGCCTGCTCCTTCCAGTTAAATGGCCTTCAAAGTAAACAGACTCCCAGAGAAGGTTAATTAACCCCTTAACCCTTTAAGGACCAGGGATTTTCCTGGGCCAAGGACCAGAGCGTTTTTCAATTTTTAATACGCGGTTTTTGAAACACAAATTTCCTCTCTCTCATTTAACGTACCCATACAAGTTATATGTTGTTTTTTAGAGGACAGTTAGAGCTTTCTTTTGATACCCTATACATAAAAATGATTTACATTTTAGTATTAAAAAATACATATAAAAGAGGAAATTTTTGAGGAAAAAAAAGTTTTTCCCCATTATTTTCCCAATAATAAGCTACATAACTAGTGCAACACTAACCCACTTATACCCCCTAATTAACTAACTAATAAAAAAGAAAAATATTGGTTCCCAAAACCCCCATAACAAAAAAGACAGAAAACAACTCTGAAGAGTGCGATGTCAGATCAGTAAAAATCATGCAACAGGCATGCAGGGGTTAAATTGTATTAAATAAATATATTAAAATTACCTTTATTTATTCCAAAAAACTTTATAAATTGTAAAAATAAAAAAATCTGTTAAAAAAAAAAAACTAAATGAGGGCCATAAAGTGGAAGGAAACTGATCACAGTTAAAAACTGTGATCAGCAATGAAAGGGTTAATTTTTTTTTTACCTATGTGTATGTAATTAATTTATTTTTACTTACAGGTCACTCTCTGTGCTTCACTATAAGAATGTGAAGCACAGGGAGTGAATTAGAAGCAAAGTCAGTGTGTGAACACACTGACTTTGCCCTCTAATTTGCATGTTATCGCGGTGATGACTAAATCACCGCGATCACATGCCCGGAAACTGACCGATCGGGTCCAGGAGCTTTGCCTCGGGTGCGAGGCTTAGCCCTGGACCCGTTGCAGACTAGCTGGCGGTGCCCACGGAGCGCACCGCCGGCTAGACTGCATGACGAGTTAACTCGTCATAAGGTCGCTAACGCTGCGGCTCTTATGACGAGTTAACTCGTCATAAGGTCGGGAAGGGGTTAAGGACAGAGCCTTTGAAACATTTTTGTCCTTTCTGGACAATGGCTATTTTAACATTTCTGTGCTGTTTGTGTTTAGCAGTAATTTTCTTCTTTGTCATTTGCTGTACCCACACATATTATATATTGTTTTTATCGGGACAAGAAGGGCTTTCTATGGATGCCATCTTTTTGATCATATCTTATCATATTATTAAAAAAAAATAATAAAATATGGTAAAAAATTTTTTTTACGTTAAACGTAGTCCCCTAGCGGGTATAATTAACACGTGACGGGTGTAATAAAAAAGTTTTAAAAAAATTAAAAATGCTTCTGCAGCAAGATTGCTGCATTTGCGTCAGATCGCTGATTAGGCAGTGATCTACGGCAAGAAAGGGGTTAATCTCTCTTAAAAGAGGTTTTTTTATACTGTAATGAATTACAGTAAAAAAAAATAACCCCTAAAAAATGCACAGACAGCAAAAAATGTGCTGCTGTGTATGATCACTGAGTACACAGCGATCAATGGCAGGGAAGGGGTTAAATGGCTTTTATAAAAGCCCTTGGTGTTTAAAATTTTATTAAATATTTTTTTAATTATTTTATTTTATTTTTTTACTTGATCTGATCTGTTTCTCTCCCTTACTAAAAGTAGTAAGGTGAGGGAGGCAGATCAATACTTGTCAAAGGCAATATTTAGTAATATTGCCTTTGACAGTATGGCAAGTGCTCATCAGAGCACTTACCATACATGCCTGCACACAGATCACATAGATCTGCTGTGCCGGCATCGATTGGCTCCCCCTAGAGCATCGAAAGTGAAATACTTTCACTTCCGATGCTCTTGCCATTAGAAGGGAAGCGCTGCCTGTACAGGCAGCGTTCCCTTCTACTGAGCCGATGGGGTCACTCAGGAGAGCGACCACCATCGGCTCTGGGGAGCAGCATGGTGTTGTTAAGTGCCTCGCTGGCGAGGCACTTTAACAACACCGGAGATGATTAGAAAGCGAACGATCGTTCGCTTTCTAAGCACATGTGTGCAGCTGGCGCTGCCATTTTTAAATGGCTGCTACGATCACTCCGTGGAGTGATCGTAGCGCGCCCCTGCACATTTGGGGGGTGTTGCACAATGCCTCTACCTAGAGGCATTGTAGCAACACCGATAGAGTAAAGAAAGCGACCGCTGGTCGCTTTCTTTACTCCATTTAGTGCATGACGTGCCAGGCACGTCAGCTGTCGGCAAGTCCACGATTTGCCGTGACGTGCCTGGCACGTCAGCTGTCGTTAAGGGGTTAACTGATTGCAAACAGCCTTGCAAACCTTTTCCCTCCAAAACAGTTTTTTTTTTTTCTTTTTTCAACCAGCAAATGCACAGTGCTCCCCTTGCAGTAAAAATCAAAATATACTTTCCTTCTTTGCTTCTAACTCCCACACTTAAGAAGCTTTTTCACTTTAGAAGCTGCTCCCTTGTATTCGCCTGGCTCACTATTCGCCTGCTCCTTCCAGTTAAATGGCCTTCCTAGTTGGGTAGAGTAGAAGTGGTTAAAAGTTACATAATAAAATGGAATAGGTAAGGTAGTGAGGTGGGTGGCGCTATAAAGAAATTTGCACCAGCAGCAATTTGTCCGGCAACTATGCAACAGTGCCACAAGAATATAAAAACAATAACAAGAAAGTGACAGTGCGCTAACGTGCGAATGAGTGACAAATATAAAACTCTTATGAGTAGTGTAAAAATACAATAGAAGATATATGACACTTACACATAGTCCATATCATGAACAAAACTGTATATGAGAATAGGGAACTCTTTCTCCTGGATTGATGTTTTCACAACCTCCAAGAATTGGAAAAAGAGAATCAATTGGTGACAATAGATTTAATAACAAAGTGTACAAAATAGCTTACATTTAAAATCAGGAGTATCCGTGAAGAGGTAGAAAACTGGAACAGCAGGATAAAAACAGGATCACAGTTTCAACAAGAACAGGTTAGGAGAGTCTCTATCTCCAATAAGTCGTGCTGATCTTAAGTTACATAATGCCTAAAATATTCTACCTAATCAGAAATATCCCATTGAAGGTGGATCCCACTCAGGGGAGGGCTGGCAGCCTTAGGCCTGGGGGGCAAATCCAGTCAAGTGGCCCATTGCACCATCGAATTGCCTCCCCATCCACGGCCATCTTTTCCTTGTTTTATAACGAATATTGCCAGGATTTTCCCCCACAATATGCCAGGATTTGCCATTTAATATGCTAGAATTTTCCCTTACAAAATGCCAGGGTTATGCCCCTCAATATGCCAGGATTTAGACACCCAATATGCCAGGATTTTCCCCTCAATATACCAAGATGATGCCCCCTCAATATGCCAGGATTTTCCCCTAAATATGTCAGGATTATGCCCCTCAATATGCCAGGATTATGCCCCTCAATATGCCAGGATTTAGACACCCAATATGCCAGGATTTTCCCCTCAATATGCCAAGATGATTCCCGCTCAATATGCCAGGATTTTCCCCCACAATATGCCAGGATTATGCCCCCTCAATATGCCAAGATTTTGCCCCCCAATATGCCCGGATTTCCCCCCTCACGATGCCAGGATTATGCCCCTCAATATACCAGGATTTTGCCCCTCAATATGCCAGGATTTTCCCCCACAATATGCGAGGATTTTGCCAGAATATTGACTACTTACCTCCTTGTTGCTCCTCTGTCTCTGTCTCCTGGTGCTCTCATCTGCCCATCTGTGGCTGTAAGGGAAGCGTTGTGCGCTCCCTTCCAGCCAAGCGTCTTCAATAAAGTTTGTTTAAACTTTTTTTTTCAACAAACTTTATTGAATGTGCATTGGCTCTAGGGGAGCGCAGAACGCTTCCCTCACAGCCACGGACCTGCAGCACCGGTGGACAGCAGCAAGGAGGTAAGTACTGGGAAAGTGGGGAGGCTGTCACCCAGTGGTGTATCTTGGTTTTGTGCTGCCCTAGGCAGACAAAATTTGGGCACCCCCCCTACCCACGTTGCACACCTACGACATGACCCATCACCACATTTACATGCCTCCATCACCCCATTACATACACATTTCCAATATTATTTGCCATTAATATTCCCCAGCCAATTTGTCCCATAATATGCCAGTGTTATTCTGCAATTTAATATGACTCAGTAAATTTGCCCAATAATATTCCAAGGTTATCTGCCATTTAATATGCCCCTACTAATTTGCCCAATATGCCAGTGTTAATTGCCATTTAATATTCCCCAGCCATTTTGCCCAATAATATGCCAGTCTTATTCTGCCATTTAATATTCCCCAGACGATTTGTCCAATAATATGCCAGTGTTATTCTGCCATTTAATATGCCCCAGTAAATTTGCCCAATAATATTCCAGTGTTATTAGCCATGTAATATTCCCCAGCCAATTTGCCCAATAATATGCCAGTGTTATTTGCCATGTAATATTCCCCAGCCAATTTGCCCAATAATATGCCAGTGTTATTTGGCATGTAATATTCCCCAGCCAATTTGCCCAATAATATGCCAGTGTTTTTTGCACCCCCCCCCCCCATCTCTTACCTTTTTCCCTGGTGGCTAGTGGCAGGACTTCCATGGTGGCTAGTGGCAGGAGGACTTCCCTGGTGGCTAGTGGCAGGCAGCATGGTGCTCCATGCTGCCTGTTCGGCCTCCCGGCGGTTGTGCCGACAGGTCACGTGATCGGCGTGCGTCTGACGTCAGAGCGCCAATCACGTGACTGTCGGCACTTCCGTGTCACACTGCACAGGGAGCCGAATAGGCAGCACGGAGGTTTCTCTGTGCTGCCTGTTTGGCTCCCCGTGCAGTTTTGCAGGCAGGGCGGAGGTGAGAGGGGATCTTACGGATCTTCCCTTCTCACCTCCGTCTCTGCCTGCAAGCGCGTTTTTTTTTTAACACTGGCCCAGCGGCCGTTTTTTACATACGTTAGGGCGGCCTGGGGGGCAATTGCCTCCCTGCCCCCCCGGCCCAGCCCGCCCCTGATCCCACTCTATTAACGACTATACAGAAATTAACTGCCGAATACATCAACAAAACCGAAAAAACAAGAATCTCACTTGATATATCCTTCCCCAGTG
This sequence comes from Pelodytes ibericus, assembly GCA_036172795.1. Taxonomy (NCBI): domain Eukaryota; kingdom Metazoa; phylum Chordata; class Amphibia; order Anura; family Pelodytidae; genus Pelodytes; species Pelodytes ibericus. The sequence continues at coordinate 27,673,253 of CM069860.1, forward strand.
TTCAGCATCTGCATAATTGTAGCATTATAGGCCATGCACTATCCTGGGACAATTGCTTATCAACAGCCCCGGTTTGGTTGGAGATAGAGAGACTGGATAGTGGGCTTAAGGAACCTAAAAATCTTTTTTGGAGTCAAAAATTTAACTCCAAAAAACAGTATTTCAAAAACCAAATAGTCAATGATTTATGTTGACAATTTATGTAACACAATTACAAACTTGAGAAAAAACACCCTAGGTTATTATAACCAAATCTCTTTAGACACCCCATGGCAATAGTTGAATTTGATATAGGAGATATTAGCTTGTCAAAGTGGAAATCACATAATATCAATTCTATAGGGGACATAGCTCCACAAGGGGTATTGTTTCCCTTTGACTCACTACAATCAAAATGGGACCTTCCAGCGGGGGAAGTCTTTAACTACTTGAGAGTGAAGAGCTTCCTAGCTGGAAGGATAACTATGGAGAGGGGACCACTGGAGGAATTGTTAACAAGGCACCTAAAAACAAAGGTTACTTCAGAAGTACTGATTTCTTTTTGGTAAACCTCCAGACGTGCGAGAGGGTGACCCCCTGGATAAGATGGGAGCGGGACCTGGGGATCTCCCTCTCGCATGAGGACTGGGGGAACGTAATGAGGCTTCTGAAAAGGTCTAGCCATTGTATAAATTTGGTAGAGTTACAACACAAAATTAATATGAGGATGAAAGAAACGAATCTCATCCGAAAACAAACAACAAATTTGCCTAAGCTTAATAGTATGGGATAAAATTCGGACGGAATTTGATCCTTTCATCCAAATTCCCCAACTATTTACTTGTAGTATTGTGTTTAGTATGTAATTGTATTGAACATAGGTGAATATGTGAAAATAAAAAAATGACTACAGCAATGGACAAAAATGACCTAACTTCAATAGTTTAAGGATGGAGAATTTGGGTGAAATGTCCAATTTCATCCGAATTTCCTTCAAATTTCATCCCCTACCTTATGCGATTGAGCTGTCGAAATTCTGCTCATTCATCCATATTCCCCAACCTTATACTATGTATTGAATGAACATAGGTGAAATGTCTATGTGAATGACAGGGAGTGAATTGGAGACAGTGTATATAAGAATTTTTTTTTGTGCAAAGTATTTTTATTGATATTTTCTGGGAGAAAAAATGAGATAAATAACAGAAAAAAAAAGACATACAAATCATACATCAGCATCAGCGAAACTTATACAATAAAGCATAAAATGTCGTTGCAATCAACATATTTAAAACAAAGTCGAGTCCCCAATACCTGGTGAACGATGTCTCGCTCTCCACTCCCATGGGGCGCATGAGATAGATGTTTACAGAAACATTATGCAAAACTGATTTTACAAATCATCTTCATAATAAGAAATTACTTTTAAAATAGTAACAAACCTAGGAAACTATATTCATCAGTCTGAGTGGTGTACATCACATATTATGAAAAATACTAATCTGGGAGGTAGAAATTAGAGAAAGAGTACACTATAGGGAAGAAAGGGTTGGGTAAGGCGGGGGTAGTTGGGGTTGTGCCCACGGGAAGGTGTTCCAACCCAACAAAGAACTAGTAGCCCAGTACTCACCAGGTGCAAGGGATAGGATAATTATCCTGGGGATAGGGGTGTTTCAGCTGCTAACAGCTTGGCAGTCAGGGCCGGAAACATATATTGACCAGTGTAGCCATTTATTCTTATGGAGGATTCTTTGCCATTTGCAGATTGGGTAATATCCTCTAAAGCCCTTATTGACTCCACAGAGGCGAGCCATTCCCGAAATGTAGGTGGAATTGTCTGCTTCCAGTGCCATGGTATAAGCTACTTAGCTTCAGTCAGCAAGTGTACAGTCAAATATTGTTTATAAGCACCTGTGGGGTGTGGGGTGTGGTATAGTAAGACCGTCAAGGGTTCCTCCTTTAGGAAATCATCTCCGACCCGTTTGGTGGCCTGCAGTACCCCCCTCCAGAATGGGCGGATCAGCGGGTAGGTCCACCAAATGTGTAGGAAAGTACCCTCTTGGTGTTTGCATCTCCAGCATCTGTCTGAAGTGAGGGGAAACAGTTTGTGGAGTTTGGAGGGTGTCATATACCATTGTGTGAGCAATTTATAGCTATTTTCCTGTATATGATTTGGTACAGAACATTTATGTGCTAAGTAACCATCTTCATCCACTGTGGTTTGGTAAGTATCCTATTAGCATCCTTTTCCCATTGAAGGATGTAGTATGCTTTGTCATGTTCAGTCAAGTCAGTGGATATACGGTAAATGGTCGATACAACGCGCTGAGGGGGTCTTTAGTCATGCACAAATCTTCCAAGGAGGTGGCCTCTGAAGGAAGAGGGCCCTGCTTAGCCAGAGAGGACATAAAATGGGACAGTTGTCTATATTTAAAACGTTGGCCCTGTGTGGGGGGCATAGAGTGCATCAAGTCTTCTAAAGGTTTGATAGCTCCATTCTCCAATACATGGCCCATCCTAGGGTACATTACCTGAGTCTGGAACATGTCCATAAAGAAGTCTTGGTCTAGGCCCAGTATAAAAAGTTTGTTACTCAAAAGGGCCATCATCAGGGTAGGAGAACTAATGAGACCGGGTCTTTGACACACTTTCCAAACCCTGAGGGTAGGTGGGACTGTCGTGTGTGATGCATGGGTAGTTTTCATCTGGTCAGAGGGCATCCCTGCCACCAATGGAATGTGACATTGTAGACTTCTCTGTTCTAGGGAGATAACTTAGGGTAGGGTCGAGTCCAATCCACCACTCTCGCTATATGTACTGATTTGTAATATTTCTCTATGTCGGGTAGTCCTAGACCCCCTAGGGTTTTGGGACGAGAAAGGTGGAGGTTGCTTAGTCTGGGGTGCTTGTTATTCCAGATGAATCTGGTTATCAAAGAACAGAGGGCAGTGAAAAAGGATTTAGGGGCAAAAATAGGCAGCGTCTGAACAACATACAGGAAACGTGGTAATATGTTCATCTTAATAATGGCTGCTCTCCCAAACCAAGAAATATGTTGGAGGACCATTTAGTTAAATCAGTTTTACAGACCTGGTATAACGATTGAAAATTTAAGCCAATATCAAAACTTAAATATCCTCTGTGAGAAAAATACCTAGGTATTTAATTTTTTGGTCATTCCATCGAAAGGGGAAGGAACTTTTCATGGAATCCATTACTTGTTTGGATAAATAAATATTGAGCACTTCAGACTTGGTATAATTAATTTTGAAATTAGATAAGAGACCATATTGTTCAAATTCCTTCATCACATTCGGTAGAGACGTGACGGGGTTGGTAATAAAAAGAAGTAGATCGTCTGCGTATGCTGCCACCTTATGGAGATGCGGACCCATCTCCAAGCCCAATATATTCTTATTAGCTTGCAAAGCCGAAATCCAGTGTTAGTACAAATAGTAACCGTTGGACAGGGTGAGCTGGTCCAAGAGAGTACTGTTAATATGAACCCAAGCTGTGGCAGTCTCATATAATGAGCCAATCCATTTTCTCTTTGAGGGACCTGGTTTCACCTGATCCAACACAGCATACAGAAATGGCCAGCTCACCCTGTCGAAGGCCTTTTCGGCGTCTGTGGAGAAAAGCATGGCAGGTGTACCCCATGTTTTAGCAGAATTAAATTAAGTATCTTCGTAGTAATATCACGCGCCTCTTGCCCCGGAACAAATCCGGCCTTGTCTCGGTGGATGAGGGCCGGCATGAAGGCCTTAAGTCTAGTACTTAGTATTTTAATAAAACATTTAGGTCTACATTGAGCAGGGAGATGGGTCTGTAACTAGCACAGCAGTCAAGATCCTTACCCTCCTTCGGGATAACAGTGATGGGGGCTTCCTTGGCCTGGGGGGGTAGAGAACCAGAATCTATTAAAGAATTTTGAGCAGAGGCAAAGGGAGTCCCCAAAATCTCCTGGAACGTCTTATAATACAAAATTGTCAGCCCATCAGGACCAGGGCTTTGGCCTGTAGGGGAGTCCTTGATGGCCTGAGCAATCTCTTTGTCAGTAATAGGAGTATCTAGACAGTTCGATTCATCAGCAGTCAATTTGTGGTGTAAATGGTTGTTCAAATATTCCCTAATTATCTGAGGGATGTTTAGAAGTGTACTAGTAGAACCCAGGGGTGTCAGATTATAAAGATCTCCATAAAAATCTCTGAAAACCTTAGCTATTTGTGGGGTGGAGTGTACAACATTTCCACTGGGAGTGTTTATCCTAGGGATGAAAGTAGTGTTGTGTCTATCTCGGAGTAGCCTGGCCAGTGGCCTGCCCACTTTGTCCTTATGCTGGTAAAGGTGACCCCTCACCAGCATGTGAGTGCGTTGATTGATCCAAGGTGGTGCATTGGTCAGCCAAACTGGCCTTCAGGGTAAGGAGGGTTTGCTATACCATAGGGTCTAGAGAAAGTTTATGGGTCGTCTCTATATGGTTAATGTCATTTACAAGCTTAAACATTACCGCAGAGTGCACTTTTTTTTTGGTACGACCCAATATTGATCAGGTGGCCCCGGATAATGGCGTTATGGGCCTCCCAGACCAGAGCAGGTGGAGTTTCAGGCAGAGTATTTTCAGAAAAATAATCCCGAAGGGTACTAGTAAGGGAGGTGAGATTGTCAGGGACTTTAAACAATGATTCATTGAGGTGCCAGGTGTGCTGGCGCTTGGTAAGTGAGGGTATATTCAGTCTAGCCATTATAGGTGCGTGGTCACTCCACATAATGTGGCCTATGTAAGAATGGGCCAGTCTCAGGAGATGTCTGTGGGAAATAAAAATATAATCTATAAAGGAGTATCTTGAATGTGGAAAGGAGTAAAATGTAAAATCTTTGGTGGTGGGATGTAAGATGCGCCATGTATCGGCCAATTGGGTTCTATGTAGGATCTGTATGTCTTTTTTAACCCATTTAATCTTAGAAAACCGTACTGAAGAAGCCCCCCTGGAGGAGTTAAGTCTAGGATCTAAAGTCGGGTTAAAGTCTCCCGCCAGGAGGATTACTCCAGATGCAAAATCCTGTAGCCGTGCTATAATGGTACTGAAGAAAACATGTTGGTTGACGTTCGCAGTGTAGATATTAGCCAATGTCAGCATTTCAGAACCTATCGTCCCTTTCAGGAATATGGGCCTGCCTTTGTTATCCGACCACTGTTCTAGTAAAGTGAAAGGCAACATTTTAGAAATAAAAATAGCCACACCTTTATTCTTTTTAAAAGGAGAATGAGAGTAATAGGCCTGAGAGTAATGTAAATGGTTAAACTGAGGGACTTTACGTGAGAAAAAGAAGTGGGTCTCCTGGACCATAGCAACATCTAAACGGAGAACTTGGCTGAGGAATTGAGGCCCTTAGCATTGGATGAAATTATATTTATACCAGCTACCGAAGCCATAGGTCAGTAAGTCGGAGAAGTTAAGAATCGGAGTTAAGAATCCTTCCCGTGAGTACAAAACGGGAGCAAGAGCGGGGGTAGGAAAGAGGGGGGAAAGGGTAGAACAAGAATGTAAAACAGTACCAACTAGCCGACCAAGCGGTTGAAAGGGCTGAAGTGCCAAGTGGAGACCCATGGACACCATAAAGGCGCCAAGGGGCTCTAACCTTACATACAGAGGCATAGCACAGCTGTGGCTGTACTCTCTGAGAACTCATCAAACAAACAGAACAGGCTCTGTAACCAGTGAGCCAATACATATCAAGAAGGTAAGGCCCTTACCATACATCTAATAAGTGGCGCATTTATTCATTGTAACATCAACCAAATAAATGTATATGGGTAGCAAAGTGACATGGACCGGTCCTAAGGGTGAGAAGTATCTCGTCTTAGGGAGGAGGTGTAGAAGCAACGGAGGAGCGTGGAGAGGGAGATATGAGTATCTACATGGGAGGGGAGACACACAGGGAGGGGGGGAGGAAGACACATGGGAAAGGGGGGAGGAAGATACATGGAGGGGGAGACACACGGGGGGGAGGGAGAAGCCCCGGGGAGGTGGAGGAGGTGGAGGGGGTATCTTTAATAGTCATGGGTATCAATACCAGTGAATATTGTGTTGATAACTCTCAGCTCAAATACCTGGTCTTATCACTGTCTGCAATAGAGTCCATTATTCTGCAGGGGTCAGCATGAAAGGGGAAGGAGAGTCTCCCAGTGAGGGTGGTAGCGTGTTTGCATATAAGGATGTCAACCTTTCAGTGTCGGGATGCATCAAACAAAAACAGAGTCCTACACTATTGAGTGGTGCAGTAGGAGGACTTGGTCTTAAGTCTAAACAAAATAACTTACAGGTTGATTCCAAAAAAAATATAGTGAGCAACAGGAACTAGCCCAGTAGACACATAGATACACTCCCAAGCTTCCAAATTAAAAAGAGCAAAAAGCAAAAATACACTTGTAGCAAAAAGCAGATGGAAGCGTTAGTTGCAATGTACAAAGTCCAATTGTCCTTGAAGTAATACAACACAAGTGGTCAGGTATCCCTTGTTTTGGAGGAAATATATTGTTCTGAAGATTATATCTAAAACAGAAACAAAGAGCCGAAAATAGTGTGTACTGTATTACAATTGATTTATTGCGCTTCAAATGTATACACTTACAAGAAGATGTACGAAGAGCTGGCTCGACACAAAATCTTTAGAGGTGTATATAAACACAAAACGGACTTTCAATCCCGGCATCAGTTACCGTTGAAGCGGAGCCCGAGATGGTATGTAAGCCGGCCGGAGTTAACTCCGCAACTCGTGTGATGAAGAGTTTGAAAAAAACGGAAGTGGGAAAGTCCGTGACAGGCGAAGGCAACTCCCACCCTACGCGTTTCGTAACAGACTACGTTACTTCATCAGGGGTTATGGGAGTTAAGTCGCAAGATCAGGTTGATACCATGACTTCTCATAATCAGTGATCGGAAACAGGTAAACTAGCTGTGCTAGTAGGATGCTTAACTAATAAAGCGTCTCCCCCAGGGAGCTAAATCACCTCCACACTTGTGACCAGTAGTGATGTAATGGCTAGGAAACCGGGACACCTTGTAAATTAACCTGCAGGTCGGGAGATTCAGTTAGCTAACCAGTAAGGGGGATAGCCAAGCAAATCGTGTCTTACAAACCAAAAAACAAATAGAACAATAGAAATATGTGCACTTGTCTATATACAGTCCCCAAGGGACCCAGTCTATCAAATGAGGTTTGAGGCAAGTGAGAGAAAAAACAAAAAACAAGAAAAAACAGTAATTGAATACGATACTTGCTCCTTAGGTGTCAGATTCTCCCTGTTGATTCACTCCTGTTTGTTGTGACTCCTCCCCTTTTCAGTGACGTGCTATCCCCTTGCTATTTAGAGGAAGCGCGCCACATTCAACTTGCTGATTTATTCTTGAACCTTCAGTGAAGAGAGCATCAGCTGTTTTGTTTCCCGACAAAGCTATAAACCTAGATCGTTATCACCGCTAACAGACCCTGGATTGTATGACTTACCCGACTTCTCCTCTGCTGACTACGGATTTCCCCTGTTTAATCTTCTTTTTTCAAGGCGATGTCCCTTTTATATGAAGACCCCAACAAACAAATTTCGGCAGATATTGCAATACGAGCCTTAAGCCAATGGAAACGGCCAGTTGAAGATTATATATCTGAATTCAAACGTTGGGCCACCGATACCCAATGGAATGATATTACTCTTCGAAACCAATATCGCCTTGGTCTATTGGATCATCTAAAAGATGAATTGTCCAGGACAGAATTGCCACTGACTTTAGACGCTCTGATTCAACTCTCCATATCTATCGACAGAAGATTACGAGAAAGAAGGGCTGAAAGGTCTCCCTACACCTCTACCTGGAAAAAACCTACAATTACCAGACCCTTTGAAAAAAGCACTCCTCCAGAACCTATGGAGAGAGGAGTTCTGAGAAGTCCTCTAACTCAAGAGGAGAAATTAAGAAGGAGAACTCTTCAATTATGCATGTACTGTGCATCCAATGATCATCCTCTTGATTCATTCCCACTTCTCAATCGTTCTAAATCCGGTAAGAAGAACAAATTATCCACTGTATTAACAAATGTTCACAATTCACAGTCCACTCATTTTATTATCTCTCTACTCCTTCAGTGGGATCACGAAAGAATCCTGACAGAAGCCATTATTGACTCCGGGGCTGCAGGATCCTACATTGATGACGCACTTGTTGAAAAACATAAAATTCCATCACTTCACAAGAACTCCTTCATTTCACTTTGAGTGGTAGATGGGTCATTAATTTCCTCTGGTCCAGTAACAACGGAGACTATCCCTCTCAAAATGACCATCTTTTCCAACCATATGGAGTTCAAATCCTTTGATATTGTAAAATCTCCTTTGTTCCCAGTCATCCTTGGAATGGATTGGTTACAAATCCATAATCCTACCATCCAATGGTCACCTGTTCACATCCAATTTAATTCACCTTTCTGCACAAATACCTGTTTTCAAACTATTCCTCTTTTACAAATAACTGAAGAAAAAACAATTCCATCATGTTACACAGATTTCAAAGACGTTTTCAGTGAAAAAGAAGCATCAACTCTACCACCACACAGACCATATGATTGTCCTATTGATTTACATCCAGGGGTCTCCATCCCTTTCGGTCACATCTATCCCCTCTCTGATAAAGAACTGAAAACACTTAAGGATTACCTGGAAGAAAACTTAAAAAAAGGTTTCATAAGACCTTCAACCTCCCGTGCTGCATCAGGTATTTTCTTCGTACGAAATAAAGACAAAACTATAAGACCTATAATCGACTACCGTGAATTGAACAAAAGAACGATAAAGAACAGGTATCCTCTTCCACTCATCCCCGAATTGATTGAACGCTTACGTTCTGCAAAAATTTACTCTAAAATAGATCTCCGTGGAGCCTATAACCTAATCCGAATAAAAGATGGGCATGAATGGAAAACCGCCTTCAGGACAAGATATGGGCTGTTCGAATACATGGTTATGCCATTTGGCCTTTGCAATGCTCCAGCAACATTTCAGCATTTCATAAACGACATTTTTAGAGATTTGTTAGACATTTGTGTTATCATCTACTTGGACGACATCCTCATTTATTCTGATTCTCTACAAGAACACAGAAAACACGTACGATGGGTACTCAATAGATTGGGAACCCATAAACTTTTTGCCAAACTTGAGAAATGTTCTTTCGAAGTAACTGAAATTTCTTTTCTGGTTTATGTTATCAGTCCACAACAGATCCATATGGATAACTAAAAAATCCAATGTATTCTCGATTGGCCAATCCCCTCTACAGTGAAGGAGGTACAAAGCTTTTTGGGGTTCGCCAATTTCTATAGGAAGTTCATAAAAGACTTCTCTCAAATTGCACAACCATTATACCTACTTACAAGAAAAACATTACCATTTAAATGGAATACTCACGCACAACAGGCGTTCGATCTCTTGAAAGCAAGATTCACTTCCTCTCCTATATTACGGATGCCCAATCCTTCCTTTCCATACATCCTTGAGGTCGATGCCTCTAATACCACTATAGGAGCAATCCTTTCCCAACAAGAGTCACCTCAACATCCTATCCACCCTGTTGCCTTCTTCTCCAGGACCTTGACCTCTGCTGAACAAAATTATCCCATTGGAGAAAAAGAACTCCTGGCCATCAAATCTGCTTTCGAAACCTGGAGACATTTATTAGAAGGTACTGAAACACCCATTATTGTCTATACCGATCATAAAAACCTCGAATTTCTGCATAACAATAAAACCTTATCATCTAGGCAAGTTAGGTGGAACCTTTTCTTCAACAGATTTCTCTTTCAAATTGTTTACAGATCAGGATCAAGGAATAAAAAAGCGGATTCTCTATCCCGCATACCCATTCAAACCTTTTCTACTTAACAATCTTCTCTTGATACCTCTAATTCAAAATTTGTAGGAATTACTTTCCATCTGCTCGATAAAAATCAAGTTACTATCCCCTGAAGAATTGGATCTTCCACCTGATACCTCTTTAAACATAGAAAATGGTCTATACCTAAAAAACAAAAGAGTTTACATTCCTCCGTTCTTCGTGCTGAATCTATAAAAATGATTCATGACTCCCCCCTTGCTGGACATCCAGGAATCAAGAAAACTTCTGAATTATCCATGAGAAACTTTTGGTGGCCTTCCCAACGTGACACCATCACAAGCTACGTCAAATCTTGTTCCATCTGTCAAACCTAGTCATTGCCAACCTTTTGGTCTTCAGAACCTACCAATTCCCGAAAGACCCTGGCTTTCAATATCTATGGATTTTATTGTGGAACTTCCCCCTTCTGATTCACATACTACAATACTTGTAGTTGTCGATAGATTCACTAAAATGTCTCATTTTATTGCTCTTACAAAGATTCCTACCTCCAAGCAACTGTCTTCTATATGTATATCCAATGTTGTTCGACTTCATGGAATCCCTAATGAAATCATAACAGATAGAGGGAGCCAATTCACTTCTTCCTTCTGGAAAGAACTATGCAAATCTCTTAGAATTTCCTCTAAACTATCCTCCTCATACCATCCTCAGACTAACGGACAGACCGAAAGAGTCAACCAATGTCTCGAACAATACTTGAGATGTTACTGTAACCACCTCCAAGACGATTGGTCTTCTTTGCTACCGTTGGCTGAATTCTCCTACAATAACTCTTTTCACACAAGTTCAAAGATGTCTTCTTTCTATGGCAATTATGGCTTCCATCCAACATCAATTCCCAATGATCCTCTCTACAGTTCCAATCAAGCTGTCTCCGTTCAAATCTCAGAGATGCAAACTCTTTTCCTACAACTGAGAGACAATCTCACCCAGGCCATCAAAGATCATAAAAAGTACTATGACCTCAAAAGAAACCTGGGTCCCCAATTCTCACCAGGAGACTTAGTTCTCATCTCCACGAAGAATATAAGGACCTCACGTCCTTGTAAAAAATTAGACCATCTGTTTATTGGACCGTTTCCCATCAAACAGAAAATAAATAACGTCACTTTTAAGCTATCTTTACCAGCTCACATCAAACTCCATCCTGTTTTCCACATTTCTCTCTTGAAACTCCATCAACCTGACCCCTTCTCAAGAGTAGTCCATACCAACCCTGACCCCGTCATTGTCCAAGGAATCGAGGAGTATGAAGTGGAGAGGATTCTGGATTCAAGGTTTCATAGACGAAGGTTACAGTACCTTATCAGATGGAAAGGTTATCCCCCAGAAGAGGACACTTGGGAGGACGTTCATGCTGCCCAATGTATTCATTCCTTCCAGAACAATCATCTGGATAAACCACATCGATAGCACCCTGAGTGTGCTCCTTATCGAGGGGGTACTGTCAGATTCTCCCTATTGATTCACTCCTGTTTGTTGTGACTCCTCCCCTTTTCAGTGACGTGCTATCCCCTTGCTATTTAGAGGAAGCGCGCCACATTCAACTTGCTGATTTATTCTTGAACCTTCAGTGAAGAGAGCATCAGCTGTTTTGTTTCCCGACAAAGCTATAAACCTAGATCGTTATCACCGCTAACAGACCCTGGATTGTATGACTTACCCGACTTCTCCTCTGCTGACTACGGATTTCCCCTGTTTAATCTTCTTTCTCCAACACCAGACCTCGGATTGCTTATCGGATATCCCTCCTTCTCCAACCCCTGATTCGGATTACTGACACGGACATTCTACAGTTTACACTGAACCAGCTGAAGAAACAGCAAGTATCACGATTCATTCAACTTCTTCTAATGTGAACTTGTATCCGCTCCTCAAACTCAGTGTTCTGTTTGCATTGCGGTTAAGAAACTTGGCTCAACGCCCAGACATTCCCTTCAGTGTTTTAATTGCTTTTGTGGTTAAGTCTATTTGGCTCAACGCCCAGACATTTCCTTCAGTGTTCTATTTGCTTTGTGGTTAAGTGTATTTGGCTCAACGCCCAGACTTTCCATTCACTGTTCTAATTGCTTAACTGTTAAGTGTATTTGGCTCAACGCCCAGTCTTCAAAAGAAGAAGCTGCTACAGTTAAAATAAAGATTACTTAACCCTTCATATTAAAACCTAATTTGGTGTAAATCACCTTATTTACATAAGCTGAATCCTGCAGTTGTGTTCCTACCCATTCTCCTGATCAAACAACCTCTCATTACCTGACATTAGGTCTGGTGCATATCTGGGTCAGCTTGGAGCAGTCCCAGCATTAAGTGTGGCCCAGCAATGAGCACAGCTGTCGTATCCCCTGGGTGTAGAGGGGGACAACTCAAGTAGCCCATGACCGCAGGCTCCTGCGTGGGGAGACCCAGCATCGGGTGAAGGTGAAGGCCCCTCTCTTCTCCTCTTGGGGGAAAAAAATGTTCAGGTGAGTCGGCTGGGTGTGGGAGAAAAACCAAAGTACCTCCTCAGCTCTTGGAGCAGAAATTTTATGACCAGCATCTGTCTTCAAGGGGAAGTGTTCATGGAGCCGGGGAGACATTCACATCTGGCGGATGATCCGATGGGTGGCAGGTGGATTGTGAGGACTCTAGAGTGCAGCGCTTCCGTTGAGGTCTTGTGGCCCAAGGTTGATGGTAAAGCATTCGGGAGATCAGAGTATCAGCCTCTCCCTTTGTCCAGTCCGGAAGGTCCAGTTGCTGGAGGCCCAATGAGGTGCAGAAAGTGAGTGGGTAAGTCTTTAGGATCTCTGAGAGTGATCCGATGGGAAACTCTGTGTACATTTATGCTCAGAGGGAATCCCCAAGAGAAAGGAATATCTCCAGCTCTCAAGTAATCCACCAGATGCTTGAGACTATAACTCGGCCATGGCATCCCATAATAGGGATTGGTCAGATTCCACACTTTCTAGCCGGTAAACATGTTCTTTGACGTCGGATTTGATGGTCTGCAGTTCCTCTTTTATTGCGGCCTAGATCAAGTCCACAGCAGATAATAGATCCGTTTTAACTTGCAACACCAACGCCGCAAAGTACGCCTCGGTGGGGCCCTCAGGGTCCTGAGTGGTGTTTGATGGAAGGGATTGGGTATCATCCTCTTCCAATCTTTTGCTGGCCGATTGAGTCGGGTGCTCGTGGTCTGCCAGCGCCATCTTGGGCGTCTCCTGAGTAGACCGCAGCAACAGAAAGGTCTTTCTTTTTGCTGATTTTCCCCAGTTCTTCACTCGGTGAGTGTCATTTATAGGGATTCCCCATTGTAAGAAGTGTCCCCAAAAGGGTGATATGCACGGTGAATGGACTCAGTTCTCTGGAGCTCAGCTCTGATGCGACCGTCTACATTGAGCGCAGGACATGCCCCTCAGTGTATATAAGAATTTAACATATAACATAGATTGTATTACTAAGTGATTTGGATAATTATGGATTATCCATGAATATATATTACATGTTAAAAAAGTTTATAAATTTCACATCCACAATTATCAAAATGTTTAGTAATATATTATACAAACCTGGTTGACCTCCAAATTCAAATTTTAGTGGAATAGACCAACTTTAATTACATATACAACAAAATTTGAAATATAGCCAAATTGCCAAATTGCCAAATGGACTAATTCCCCAGATCAGAGTCATAAGACAGTCTAGTTTTATTCTGTATAGCATAATCTTATGCAGAATAAAAATGAATCCGATATGAACACTCAATTTCTAATGATTCTGATCTGTGGAATTAGTTCATTCGACAATTCGGCTTAATTTCGACACATTTTCTTCTACATTTTGAATTCTGTTGTATATGTGACTAAAGTTGTATATGTACTAATAGATTCAATTTCAACTCCTTTTTGACTCTATTTTTGCTTATGTAATGCTATTAGAATGACATACAATAACTTAAGCAGATTGAAACGAATCTCGAATTCAACAAATCAGAGTGGCTGTTGGGATTCATAAGAACGAATGGGCCAATTAATTTAATTCATTACCTTCCTTATAAAAACTCATGGCATGTTTATTTAAAATCACCTTCTTCATTAACTACTCATATCACTCATAATCCATTCTATCAATACTGTGCAGTATAGATCACAACTTCTACATACATTTGAATGCTTAAAGTAGTATAGTTTTTCACTTTTTTTATTTTTATTTTTTCCTTTCCCTTTTTTCTCCTTTTCCTTTATTAACTACTCGTACTAATCAAAATATATTTAACCAGTACAGTGCAGTGTAAATCACAAATTCGAAATGTCTTTTTAAATGCTTAAAGTGGTGCCATTTCTTATTCCCTTTTTTCCTCTCCCTCTCCCCTTCCATATATATTACAAAGTCCTACAACATTTTCATTTTATCCAACTGTGAAGAATCAGGGGAAGCATTAGGAATGTAGGCGCGTTTGTGATTAGTCACTTCTAGGCAGTGGCGGAACTTCCATTGGTGCTAGCTGTGCACCGCCCACCTATGGATTTTCAAAGTCCAATTCTCGCGAGACGCAAGATTTTGCCCGTTTCGCTGGCTTTTGTCTGCACGAGGAGGTGTCCGTCCGGGGACACGGAGCAGCAGCTACTAGGTAAGTGATGGGGAGGATGGTGGTTAAAAACGAGCACATTAATTGCACACTATTCCTGGTATCTGACTGGCACACTATTCCTGGTATCTGACTGGCATAATATTCCTGGGCTCTGACTGGCACACTATTCCTGGTATCTGACTGGTACAATATTACTGGGCTACTGACTGGCACAATATTCCTGGTATCTGATTGGCACACTATTACTGGGCTCTGACTGGCACACTATTACTGGGCATCTGACTGGCACACTATTCCTGGTATCTGACTGGCACACTATTACTGGGCATCTGACTGGCACACTATTACTGGGCATCTGACTGGCACACTATTACTGGTATCTGACTGACACACTATTACTGGGCATCTGACTGGCACACTATTCCTGGTATCAGACTGGCACACTATTCCTGGTATCTGACTGCCACAATATTTCTGGGCTCTGACTGGCACACTATTACTGGGCATCGGACTGGCACACTATTCCTGGTATCTGACTGGCACACTATTACTGGGCTCTGAGTGGCACAATATTACTGGGCTCTGACTGGCACAATATTACTTGCATCTGACTGGCACACTATTACTGGGCATCTGAATGGCACACTATTCCTGGTATCTGACTGGCACAATATTCCTGGGCTCTGACTGGCACACTATTACTGGGCATCTAACTGGCATAATATTCCTGGTATCTGACTGGCACAATATTACTGGGCTCTGAGTGGCACAATATTACTGGGCTCTGACTGGCACACTATTACTGGGCATCTGACTGGCACACTATTACTGGTATCTGACTGACACACTATTACTGGGCATCTGACTGGCACACTATTCCTGGGCATCTGACTGGCACACTATTACTGGGCATCTGAATGGCACACTATTCCTGGGCTCTGACTGGCACACTATTACTGGGCATCTAACCGGCACAATATTCCTGGTATCTGACTGGCACAATATTACTGGTATCTGACTGGCACACAATTACTGGGCATCTGACTGGCACACTATTACTGGGCATCTGACTGGCACACTATTCCTGGTATCTGACTGCCACAATATTCCTGGGCTCTGACTGGCACACTATTACTGGGAATCTAACTGGCATAATATTCCTGGTATCTGACTGGCACAATATTCCTGGGCTCTGACTGGCACACTATTACTGGGAATCTAACTGGCATAATATTCCTGGTATCTGACTGGCACACTATTACTGGGCTCTGAGTGGCACAATATAACTGGGCTCTGACTGGCACAATATTACTGGTATCTGACTGGCACACTATTACTGGGGATCTGACTGCCACAATATTCCTGGTAGCTGACTGGCACACTATTACTGGGCTCTGAGTGGCACATTATTCCTGGTATCTGACTGGCACAATATTCCTCGTATCTGACTGGCACACTATTACTGGGCTCTGACTGGCACACTATTACTGGGCATCTGACTGGCACACTATTCCTGGTATCTGACTGGCACACTATTCCTGGTATCTGACTGGCACAATATTCCTGGGCTCTGACTGGCACACTATTCCTGGTATCTGACTGGCACACTATTCCTGGGCTCTGACTTGCACACTATTACTGGCCATCTGACTGGCACACTATTCCTGGTATCTGACTGGCACATTATTCCTGGTATCTGACTGGCACACTATTCCTGGTATCTGACTGGCACAATATTCCTGGGCATCTAACCGGCACAATATTCCTGGTATCTGACTGGCACACTATTACTGGGCATCGGACTGGCACACTATTCCTGGTATCTGACTGGCACACTATTACTGGGCTCTGAGTGGCACAATATTACTGGGCTCTGACTGGCACAATATTACTTGCATCTGACTGGCACACTATTACTGGGCATCTGAATGGCACAATATTACTGGTATCTGACTGGCACAATATTACTGGGCTCTGAGTGGCACAATATTACTGGGCTCTGACTGGCACACTATTACTGAAAATCTGACTGCCACAATATTCCTGGTAGCTGACTGCCACAATATTCCTGGTAGCTGACTGGCACACTATTCCTGGTATTTGACTGGCACAATATTCCTGGGCTCTGACTGGCACACTATTACTGGGCATCTGACTGGCACAATATTCCTGGTATCTGACTGCCACAATATTCCTGGGCTCTGACTGGCACACTATTACTGGGCATCTGACTGGCACAATATTCCTGGTATCTGACTGCCACAATATTCCTGGGCTCTGACTGGCACACTATTACTGGGCATCTGACTGGCACACTATTACTGAGCATCTGACTGGCACACTATTACTGGGCATCTGAATGGCACACTATTCCTGGGCTCTGACTGGCACACTATTACTGGGCATCTAACCGGCACAATATTCCTGGTATCTGACTGGCACACTATTACTGGGCTCTGAGTGGCACAATATTACTGGGATCTGACTGGCACAATATTACTGGTATCTGACTGGCACACAATTACTGGGCATCTGACTGGCACACTATTACTGGGCTTCTGACTGGCACACTATTCCTGGTATCTGACTGGCACAATATTCCTGGGCTCTGACTGGCACACTATTACTGGGAATCAGACTGGCATCATATTCCTGGTATCTGACTGGCACAATATTCCTGGGCTCTGACTGGCACACTATTACTGGGAATCTAACTGGCATAATATTCCTGGTATCTGACTGGCACACTATTACTGGGCTCTGAGTGGCACAATATAACTGGGCTCTGACTGGCACAATATTACTGGTATCTGACTGGCACACTATTACTGGGGATCTGACTGCCACAATATTCCTGGTAGCTGACTGGCACACTATTACTGGGCTCTGAGTGGCACATTATTCCTGGTATCTGACTGGCACAATATTCCTGGTATCTGACTGGCACACTATTACTGGGCTCTGACTGGCACACTATTACTGGGCATCTGACTGGCACACTATTCCTGGTATCTGACCGGCACACTATTCCTGGTATCTGACTGGCACAATATTCCTGGGCTCTGACTGGCACACTATTCCTGGGCTCTGACTTGCACACTATTCCTGGGCTCTGACTTGCACACTATTACTGGCCATCTGACTGGCACACTATTCCTGGTATCTGACTGGCACACTATTCCTGGTATCTGACTGGCACATTATTCCTGGTATCTGACTGGCACACTATTCCTGGTATCTGACTGGCACAATATTCCTGGGCATCTAACCGGCACAATATTCCTGGTATCTGACTGGCACACTATTACTGGGCTCTGAGTGGCACAATATTACTGGGATCTGACTGGCACAATATTACTGGTATGTGACTGGCACAATATTACTGGGATCTGACTGGCACAATATTACTGGTATCTGACTGGCACACAATTCCTGGGCATCTAACTGGCACAATATTCCTGGTATCTGACTGGCACACTATTACTGGGCTCTGAGTGGCACAATATTACTGGTATCTGACTGGCACACTATTACTGGGGATCTGACAGGCACAATATTCCTGGTAGCTGACTGGAACACTATTACTGGGCTCTGACTGGCACAATATTTCTGGTATCTGACTGGCACAATATTACTGGTATCTGACTGGCACAATATTACTGGCATCTGACTGGCACACTATTACTGGGCATCTGACTGGCACACTATTACTGGGCATCTGACTGGCACACTATTACTGGGCATCTGACTGGCACACTATTCCTGGTATCTGACTGACACACTATTACTGGGCATCTGACTGGCACACTATTCCTGGTATCTGACTGGCACACTATACCTGGTATCTGACTGGCACACTATTCCTGGTATCTGACTGCCACAATATTCCTGGGCTCTGACTGGCACACTATTACTGGGCATCGGACTGGCACACTATTCCTGGTATCTGACTGGCACACTCTTACTGGGCTCTGACTGGCACAATATTACTGGGCTCTGACTGGCACAATATTACTGGGCTCTGAGTGGCACATTATTCCTGGTATCTGACTGGCACAATATTCCTGGTATCTGACTGGCACACTATTACTGGGCTCTGACTGGCACACTATTACTGGGCATCTGACTGGCACACTATTCCTGGTATCTGACCGGCACACTATTCCTGGGCTCTGACTGGCACAATATTCCTGGGCTCTGACTGGCACACTATTCCTGGTATCTGACTGGCACACTATTCCTGGGCTCTGACTTGCACACTATTACTGGCCATCTGACTGGCACACTATTACTGGCCATCTGACTGGCACACTATTCCTGGTATCTGACTGGCACATTATTCCTGGTATCTGACTGGCACACTATTCCTGGTATCTGACTGGCACAATATTCCTGGGCATCTAACCGGCACAATATTCCTGGTATCTGACTGGAGCACTATTCCTGGTATCTGACTGGCACAATATTCCTGGGCTCTCACTGGCACACTATTACTGGGCATCTGACTGGCACAATATTCCTGGTATCTGACTGCCACAATATTCCTGGTATCTGACTGCCACAATATTCCTGTGCTCTGACTGGCACACTATTACTGGGCATATGACTGGCACACTATTACTGGTATCTGACTGGCACACTATTACAGGGCATCTGACTGGCACAATATTCCTGGTATCTGACTGGCACAATATTCCTGGGCTCTGACTGGCACATTATTACTGGGAATCTAACTGGCATAATATTCCTGGTATCTGACTGGCACACTATTACTGGGCTCTGAGTGGCACAATATTACTGGGCTCTGACTGGCACAATATTACTGGTATCTGACTGGCACACTATTACTGGGGATCTGACTGCCACAATATTCCTGGTAGCTGACTGGCACACTATTACTGGGCTCTGAGTGGCACATTATTCCTGGTATCTGACTGGCACAATATTCCTGGTATCTGACTGGCACACTATTACTGGGCTCTGACTGGCACACTATTACTGGGCATCTGACTGGCACACTATTACTGGGCTCTGAGTGGCACAATATTACTGGGCTCTGACTGGCACAATATTACTGGTATCTGACTGGCACACTATTACTGGGGATCTGACTGCCACAATATTCCTGGTAGCTGACTGGCACACTATTACTGGGCTCTGAGTGGCACATTATTCCTGGTATCTGACTGGCACAATATTCCTGGTATCTGACTGGCACACTATTACTGGGCTCTGACTGGCACACTATTACTGGGCATCTGACTGGCACACTATTCATGGTATCTGACTGGCACACTATTCCTGGTATCTGACTGGCACAATATTCTTGGGCTCTGACTGGCACACTATTCCTGGGCTCTGACTTGCACACTATTACTGGGCATCTGACTGGCACACTATTCTTGGGCTCTGACTGGCACATTATTCCTGGTATCTGACTGGCACATTATTCCTGGTATCTGACTGGCACACTATTCCTGGTATCTGACTGGCACAATATTCCTGTGCTCTGACTGGCACACTATTCCTGGTATCTGACTGGCACAATATTCCTGGGCTCTGACTGGCACAATATTCCTGGTATCTGACTGGCACACTATTACTGGGCATCTAACTGGCACAATATTCCAGGTATCTGACTGGCACACTATTACTGGGCTCTGAGTGGCACAATATTACTGGGCTCTGACTGGCACAATATTACTGGTATCTGACTGGCACACTATTACTGGGGATCTGACTGGCACAATATTCCTGGTAGATGACTGGAACACTATTACTGGGCTCTGACTGGCACAATATTACTGGTATCTGACTGGCACAATATTACTGGTATCTGACTGGCACAATATTACTGGGCTCTGACTGGCACACAATTACTGGGCATCTGACTGGCACACTATTCCTGTTATCTGACTGGCACACTATTACTGGGCATCTGACTGGCACACTATTCCTGGTATCTGACTGGCACACTATTACTGGGCATCTGACTGGCACACTATTCCTGGTATCTGACTGGCACACTATTACTGGGCATCTGACTGGCACACTATTCCTGGTATCTGACTGGCACACTATTCCTGGTGTCTGACTGGCACACTATTCCTGTATCTGACTGGCACACTATTACTGGGCTCTCAATGGCACAATATTCCTGTATCTGACTGGCACACTATTACTGGGCTCTCAGTGGCACAATATTCCTGGGCTCTGACTGGCACAATATTCCTGGGCATCTGACTGGCACACTACTCCTGGTATCTGACTGGCACAATATTCCTGTGCTCTGACTGGCACACTATTCCTGGGCTCTGACTGGCACACTATTACTGGGCTCTGACTGGCACAATATTCCTGGTATCTGACTGGCACACTATTACTGGGCTATGACTGGCACACTATTACTGGGGATCTGACTGCCACAATATTCCTGGTAGCTGACTGCCACAATATTCCTGGTAGCTGACTGGCACAATATTCCTTGGCTCTGAGTGGCACATTATTCCTGGTATCTGACTGGCACACTATTCCTGGTATATGACTGGCAGACTATTACTGTGCTCTGACTAGCACAATATTACTGGTATCTGACTAGCACAATATTACTGGTATCTGACTGGCACAATATTACTGGGGTCTGACTGGCACACTATTACTGGGCATCTGACTTTCACACTATTCCTGGTATCTGACTGGCACAATATTCCTGGGCTCTGACTGGCACACTATTACTGGGCATCTGGCTGGCACACTATTCCTGGTATCTGACTGGCAGACTATTCCTGGTATCTGACTGTCACAATATTCCTGGGCTCTCACTGGCACACTATTACTGGGCTCTGAGTGGCACAATATTACTGGTATCTGACTGGCACAATATTACTTGGCATCTGACTGGCACAATATTCCTGGTATCTGACTGGCACAATATTCCTGGTATCTGACTGGCACACTATTACTGGGCTCTGACTGGCACACTATTATTGGGCTCTGACTGGCACACTATTACTGGGCTCTGACTGGCACACTATTCCTGGTATCTGACTGGCACAATATTACTGGGCATCTGACTGGCACAATATTACTGGTATCTGACTGGCACGATAATACTGGGCATCTGACTGGCACAATATTCCTGGTATCTGACTTGCACACTATTACTGGTATCTGACTGGCACACTATTACTGGGCTTTGACTGGCACACTATTACTGAGCTCTGACTGGCACACTATTACTGGGCTTTGACTGGCACACTATTACTGGGCTCTGACTGGCACAATATTACTGGGCTCTGACTGGCACAATATTACTGGGCTCTGACTGGCACAATATTACTGGGCTCTGAGTGGCACATTATTACTGGGCTCTGAGTGGCACAATTTTACTGGGCATCTGACTGGCACACTATTCCTGGGCTCTGACTGGCACACTATTACTGGGCTCTGACTGTCACAATATTACTGGGCTCTGACTGTCACAATATTACTGGGCTCTGACTGGCACACTATTACTGGGCTCTGAATGGCACAATTATACTGGGCTCTGAATGGCATAATATTACTGGCCTCTGAATGGCACACTATTACTGGGCTCTGACTGGCACAATATTCCTGGTATCTGACTGGCACAATATTACTGGTATCTGAATGGCATAATATTACTGGTATCTGAGTGGCACAATATTACTGGGCTCTGAGTGGCACAATATTACTGGGCTTTGACTGGCACAATATTACTGGGCTTTGACTGGCACAATATTCCTGGTATCTGACTGGCACAATATTACTGGGCTCTGACTGGCACAATATTACTGGGCTCTGACTGGCACAATATTACTGGGCTCTGACTGACACAATATTACTGGGCTCTGACTGGCACAATATTACTGGGCTCTGAATGACACAATATTCCTGGTATCTGACATTGACATTACATTGTTATTGTTTTTAAGTAGCAGCACACCTGTCTCTCATAACCAGGATACGCCCCTGCTTCTAGGCCACCTCTGTCAGCATGTTCACCATTGGCTCTCCTTGCTAAAGGGACTAAAAGTTTCTGTTGCCGAAGTTGCCTGCACCTTGTGTTCTGATTGGTGCCTGTTTTAGAGGTCTCTTTCGATTGGTGCCTTCCCAAGCCAAATTATGCAGTCTGCAAGTCTAACTGTTTACTGTCAACATTACCTATTGTTCAATCAAAAGTTATCTGATCTTTTTCTGTATAAAGAGTTCTTGTTTTTACTGCTGTACTTACAACTGTGTCGTGTGTGATTCTTGGAACAAAGAGCAGGCGAGACAGTGAATTATTTGGGACTCTGGCTGATATCCATTGCAGGCTAGGAGAAAAGGAGACGTCTCTTTATAATAACCATCTTAATAAACTTCTTATAATAACCATCTTAATAAACTTCTTATATCCCTTATACATTTTATCAATACTGTGCAACATACGTTTAGATATTTAAAGTGGTCCCATTCTCTGCTCTTCCTCTTCTCTTATAATTCACCATTCCAAATCCCATAACCTTATGGTGTATATTACCAAGAGATATCACTTATAATTCCTATTATAAATACTGTGTAGTATAAATCACAACTTCTAGATATATTTAGATGCTTAAAGATTTGTCATTTTCCCCCTTTCCTCCCCCACCCACTACCTTACAAAATCCTGTGACATTTTGGTATAATATAACCAGCTTATCCTGAATTTAAGGACCATTTGGATCGCTGATGTGATCCAATGGGGTTCGAAACTCAGAGCTTTGATTTTCTTTGAGAAAATAGGAGCTACCTGAGTATACCCTCATGTGTGTAACAGGAGCCCTTCAGATGCCCAAAGTCTGTGTAAAACCAGTTGGGTCTGTTTTTTTCTAAATGGATTAGAGCCTTAGAAATCAAATATGTAAAACCCTACTCAGAATACAAACCTCTGTGTTTTATTCAGACCTCTATTAAAAGGAATTAATAACAAAAGTTTTAAAAAACATTTTGTTGAAAGCAAGCAGAGAGGGTCTTTAAAAGACACTGTTCTCGGTCACTGCTGGGGGGGTGGAACGATGACGTAATGATGCATGCTATGTTTCGCAGGGTTTGCTAGGCTCCGTTGTGATGGGACTGGAGGAAGGGGATGCCAAGCGCAGAGCAGTACGGCTGCAAAATTAAAACGGTGTGGGGGAAGACGGGGTTTGGGGAGACTGAAAAGGGAAAAAGAAAAAGACATCCCAGAGGAGTCACTGGACAGGTGCAAGTCAAGACTGCAGAGGGGGTGAGATCTTTCCGATATACTACCACTAATGTACTGATATAATCGATACATAATTGTTCCGACTAAGTACTTGTAAGAGGTTTGACAACATGGAGGTTCGCTGTTAAAGGTAGTTTTGCTCTTGGCTGTTACCTCATTTGATAACTGGCCAGACACTGAGATAAGGGGAAGGTGGAAATACAACACATTGGCACAATTGCCCTTAAGTGAAGCCTGGAGGGGGAAAGGATATTGAAGAACGGCTCTATGAATAAAACTGACATATAAAGCTCCATAGAGGATTGCAAGAAAGTTGGGAACCAATCCAGGGGGTGCTAACTGTGGGTTGAGGACTCTGAGGGGAAGTGATAGTGCTCAGGAGTGTTTAAATAAAGAGAATCTGTTTGCCCGGGAAACCCCATAGTGGCTGAGTGGCCCTAAAGAAGCACTAGGTTACTAATTTGGCACATATCCGTATTATAAACGGCTCAAGGAAGCCGGAGATATAAGAGACGGGGGCCAGCTCCGCTATAAGACCGCGGAGGAGAGGGGACAATGCCCATAGGGGCTCGAACAAAGAGAAGCCGTTTTCTTTAGAAGAGGGGTAGCGGTTGACTCCCCTCCTGAGAAGTGGCCGGATAATATCTTGTCGTATAGGTGCTTCATAATCGGTTATTAGAACAGCACTTAATAAATAGAAATTGGCTTTTAAGTTCACTAGTGCCGTAAAAGAAAGGAAAGGAGGAGAGAAATGGTGGCCAGAAGGAATAATGAGGTTAAAACACAGAATGAAAACAAACCATTGACAAAAAAGGAAAATAAACAAAAGGCAAAGACAGAAAAGAGGTTGTCAAATTTTTTCTCCCCGCATGCAGAGAAAATAAATAAGACAAATCACACCGAGCCCACCGTGGAATTAATAAACACAGAGAATGATAACATGTCAAATAGGGACCACTCGGACAATTCATGGTCAGAAAATCAGGGTCTTACTATGGACCAACTGAATCTCTGCATGGAGACCCAATGGGTAAAAATAAAAGAAGAGCTGAGTAGGAATGCAACTGATATAAAAAGGGAAATAAAAAACAATATTTTACAACTAGGAGAAAGACTTAAATATACGGAGGAAAAAGTGGAAAACCTCTCAGTACAGGTTAATATGCAAAAAGACCAAATGAAGAAATTGCAAAGAAAGATAAAAGTTTTAGACAACAAATTGGGAGATCTGGAAGATAGATCCAGAAGAAATAATTTGAGAATTCGAGGAATACCAGAGAGCATTCCGAACCATAAATTGGAAAAATATATGGAGGATCTATTTGTCTTCCTGGATCTTACCCTAAATAAAGAAATAAGTGCCTTGGAGAGGTGCCACAGAACTGCTAAATCGGCAAAGGTGGCGGAGCAACTCCCCAGGGATGTAATGATTTGTTGCTATTCCTTTAAATTTAAATCTCAGATTATGAAAGCGATCTCTGAAAAAGATCAGGAAGGCTCAATATACGAGGGTATAAAGGTCTTCCTGGACCTGTCCTTTCAAACAAGGAAACAAAGACAGGCTTTTGCACCCTATACTGCAGAATTAAGGATTCTGGGTGGTGGGGGAAAGGGATGGGAAGAGAAAGAAGGTGGACATATGGAGGGAAGGTCACACAAGAAATAAGGCACAAAGTTAATAATGATATTAGAGATAATAACTTTGTACGGGTGAAATTGGTTAAAAAGTGAATATCCAATATAAAATAATAAACAGAGTAAGGCACAATTATATGGATGGGTGATTTCAATTGTTTACTAGATCCAAATATCGATACTAGTACAAAAAAATGTGAAAACAAGAATAGAAATGTTATTAATATGGCAAAAAGGTTCAGAGAATTACTAAATAAACACTCACTGATAGATGTATGGAGAATATACCACCCCAATGAAAGACATTACTCATGTTTCTCCAAAACACACCTATCCTAATCAAGAATAGATCTTATATTAGGAGAAAGACACCTGATTAAATCAATAAGTAAAGTAAGAATAATTAGTACACCTGGTCTGATCACAATACAGTTTTAGTAGAGGTTAAAGATCAAAATAAAAAACCTAGACCAGAATGGAGTGAAAGGGACCAATTCGTCTTAGGTCTCTATCAGCAAGTCTCTAGTATACGGCAATGTATCACTCTGATTTGGATTCACGTGGTGGGAGTTAGAAACACATCAGCGAACGCGTTCGGAGAGTAACTCAAGTCTGACACAGAGGTCGTTCGTTAAGTAACTCTAAAGTTTATTGTAAAGACAAGCACTTTTATAGAAGCAACAATGCGTTGGCTGGCGTAACATAATTGGGGTACAAAGAAAAGGGGAGTGGACATAGAATACATACATGTTACAAATAGTTATTTAATTAACTAACAGTAATCTATCTATGGTTCTACTAAGAGATACAAAACTCCTGGGAAGAAAACACAGGATATGACTCCTAGGTCATTTCTCCTATACATCTTTTTCTCTAACCTAGGCTTGACACATATAAGGTCTTGCATCATTAGATTTATTACAAAGAAAGGAGACTGACCGTCTATGTGTGTAGATTATGTGATAGACACAGACAAAGAATGTGCTCCCTCCAATAGGGGAGGAGGGTTTAACCCTTCCCTGAAGTTAACTCTTCCAATGCTGAAATTACTCTTGTTATGTGTTAACACAATAAATATAAGTTTACCCTAACATGGAGGCTAAACGGGTTTCTACTTAAAGACCAAAAGAATGTGACACAATTGAAAAACACAACAGAGCTATACTTCAAAGAGAATAATAATAAAGTGGTAGAGGAGCCATTGGTATGGGGTGCTTACAAAAGTGTGATAAGAGGACATAATAAAAATGGTCGCTATGGAGAAAAAGAATAACATAAAAAGGAAATTAGGTCAATTATATCTAGAGTTAGACCAGCTAAATAAGCAGAATAAAGAGGTAACAACTATACGGACTACGGGGAAAATCAAGGAAATTGAAAGTGAGATAAACAAAATGTTGATAGAAAAAGCAAATAGAGCTATAAGCTATTTAAAAAGAACTTGGTATTATCATGGCAATAAAGCATCAAAAGAGATAACAAGTAGACTAAGACAAGAAAAATGCAAGAAAGTGATTTCTAAGATCAGAGATGGGGATGAGCTGGTAATGACACCGGAAGGAATCGGGAAAGTTTTTAAAACTATTTATAAAGACTTATATAATATACCGCAAGAGACACAAACGCAAAGGATAGAAAATTGTATACAGAAAATAAAGCTCCCTATATTGACGGAACAACAATTACAGTTACTAAATCGCCCGATTGAAGAAAGAGAGGTGGAGGAGGCGATCAATAGATTAAAACCAAATTCCCCGGGTCCGGATGGTTTTTATAATCTATTCTATAGAATAATGAAGGATAAGTTAAAAGGAGAGATGACTATACTCTTTAATGCAATGGGTAGAAGTGAAAAGATACCGGAAGAATTGCTTCAAGCGCATATAGTACCAATACCAAAAGAAGAAAAAGCTCAGGAAAAAGTTGGCAACTATAGACCGATAGCTCTACTTAATGTAGATATCAAAATATTTTCTGCAGTTATTGCAGAAAGAATAAAGGAGGTGATAGTTTCCCTAGTCCACTCGGACCAAGTGGGTTTTTGCGACAGATAATACTC
Source organism: Pelodytes ibericus (assembly GCA_036172795.1). Classification (NCBI taxonomy): domain Eukaryota; kingdom Metazoa; phylum Chordata; class Amphibia; order Anura; family Pelodytidae; genus Pelodytes; species Pelodytes ibericus. Next base: position 27,700,693 of record CM069860.1, read on the forward strand.
TGTATGGACATACAGGAGGCCGCGACGCGGAGTGGAACCCTATTGCTGACCCTGTCGTTGGATGCAGAGAAGGCTTCGACAGGGTCAGCTGGGCCTTTATGAAGTCAACCTTGGGGGCTTTTGGGTTTGAGGGGAACATTTTGGATATGAACATGATACTGTACACTTCTCCATCAGCAAAGATAAAGGGAAGTGGCTTCTCATCGGAGTGGTTTAACATCAGGAATGGAGTCAGGCAAGGGTGTCCGCTTTCCCCACTCCTATATCTACTAACCCTTGAGCCACTGGCGATAGCAATCAGAGACAATAAGAAAGTTAGAGGATTTGGGTACGACGGGGGGGGGGGAGGGCAAGGTCGTCATGTATGCAGATGACGTTGTTCTCACCCTGGAAGACCCAGTTGAGTCCATGGAGGAACTTATGAAGACTATTACTAGATATTCAGAATACTCAGGCTATAAAATACACTGAGATAAGAATATCGCAATGCCAAGCAATGTGGAGATGATGGGGGAAAGAATTTTGAAAACCAGATATGGCTTTAGGTGGGTAAAACACTCCTTTAGCTATTTGGGTATTAAGATAGGAGTAGATATAAATAAAATGGTTGAAAATATCCATACAAATAAACAACTGAAGGAATGGAAAGGGAAAGGCCTTTCCTGGTGGGGAAGAGTGAACATAGTAAAATCAAATGTTTTGCCCAAGTGGACATACATGTTCAGGATGATACCACTACGTGTCCTGAGATCATGGATGGAAATGGCCCAGGCGGCAATGAATAGATTCATTTGGCAGGGAAAAAAACTTGTATTAAGATTAAATGTTTAACGCAAAAACCTAAACAAGGGGGATTGGGAATGCCCAATTTAGAAGAATACTATAGAGCCAATTTATTAATACATGCGCTTATAACACAAAAGGATGAAAGCAAAAACGAAAGATGGTATAGGATGGAACAACAAGAGACGGAAAGTAGGAACCTAGGGGCACACTTTTGGAAGTTACCCATTAAAGATAGGCAGAAAACTAGTAAAAGAAAAAAAAGGTAAGATTTTAATGGATTTGAAAAGGGAATGGGATAAATTTAAACGTAATATAAATATAAACAATATAAACTGACGTGCCTCCCACTTGAAATTTTAGGCTCGCCGATAGAGGATCTGAATATTAGCCTTTGGGTAAATAGGGGGATGGAGGTAATAGAAGATCTATATGAAGGAGGAGATATGAAAACATTCACCCAAATCAGAGAAGAATATAATATACCAGGCTCAGAAATATTTACATACCTAAGACTGAAGGGATCCTTAACTAAGTTTGGACATAAAGCGGATACAGAAATAGAACGGAGCCTGGTCACCCTATTGGGTAAAAAAGGAATGCAAAAAAGTTGATATCAAAATGTTGGGAGATAATAAGACAGAGTTTCGTAGAAGATAAAATGGCAGCCATAGAGATCTGGAGAAAGGAAGGGATGGAGGAAGCTACAAAAGAAAATTGGCTCACCTCGCTAAGGGAAGTTTACAAATGGGTGCATTGTCTGAATTTAGCAGAGGTACACTATAAGGTCTTAAATTACTTGTACCTGGTTCCAAAATGTTCCCGGGGAGTACGGACGGGAGTACGGGAGTACGGACATATGTTGGAGGTGTGGGGTAGAAAGGGTAGATTTTATGCATGTCTGGTGGAGATGTGCACCTTTAAAGATATATTGGGAAATGGTCTGGAAAAAAATCAATGATCTGTGTGGATGTAAGGTGCTATTAAGACCTGAAACACTACTACTTCAACTAGATGTTCAGAGCTGGCCGGCAGCTGACAGAGCTTTGATGATACATATATTGGTAGGAGAAAAGTTGCTGATTTCCAGAAACTGGAAAACGGATAGGACCTCAACATGGATAGAGTTAAGAAATTTAGTGGTGCATAACTTACAGATGGAGAGGGGTATAGTATTCCAATTTCAAGTGGGGGGAAAGTCAAGAGCAGATTGGAATACATGGATTCAGAAATGTAAAGGGAGTTAATTTATATACTTTGGGCAGGAAAGAAAGAAAATAGATTGGATCGAAGAGAGAAATGGGAATTGGAATGGTTGCCCCCCCCAGCCCCCTGCTGCCCTCACCCGCACGGTATTAATGGTGTATGTGTTATTAGGTGTTAATGTGTGGGATAGAATATTCGTTATAGGGTAATGTGCACATCTAGTATACAGTTGCTTACCTGTACCCTAAGGTAGCTGTATGGAGGAGGGGAAAAGAGGAACACCTGAGATGTGCAGAATAAGAGTATAATATGGAAATAGAAGAACTCTTTACTAGAGACCTACACAGAATAGGCACTGTAGAAGCACTTTACCCTGTTACTTGGGGTAAACTTTAGAATAGACTCATATATTATCGAATTTTCTTGTATATGCACATGCGTAGTAGTAGTAAATGTAGTCTGTCTTGCCTTTTTATATGTTAGGAGATTTGATTAATAAAGAATTAGCAAGGAGCGGGGGGGGGGGGGGGGGCATAGGGATAGGGGACAAATCACACTTGATATTAATGATGACTTATTGCACCGATTCCCTGAACTGAATATTAAACAGAATGTATGGGAAAATAGGTGCTTGTCTGAAAGAAAAAAAAAGAAACCTTACCTTATTCTGAAGTGGCCTCCTGGAATGTCCTCTTTGCTGATGGAGGACTATTTGGACTATTTTGTGCCAAAGTTTCTCTTGCACACACAGCACGCATGTATGGGCCACTTCATAGAACTCCTAAGTCATACTGTTTGCATAGCGAACATTTTCTTCTTATTAACCTGAATATATCCTAATTTAACTCTACTCATTGTCTGTATCTGTAGAATGTAATTTCATGAGGCATACATACATATATGGGCAATCCACAAAGTGAAGAGTACATCTCAAGTCTTAAACAGCTGCAATGAATGCATAGTTAAATGCATAGATCTGCATTTCAGTACCCTCAGGGGAGTGACTCTGTCTCATTAGGGGAGGGCTCATTTAGGGAAGAGTCATGTTGCTCATGGCCTGAGTACATTTATTGTTCACATGGAAAGCAATAAAGAGTTATTTATATGAAAGTTTTCCATGGGCTGCACTATTTTTCTTCCAGAGTGATCAAGAACAATTTGAAGTTTATAGTTTGGTTTTACCCTGTATATTCTCCTCCCTCTTGATGCAATAGATTAATGCATGTATTACATATTTACTATTTATTTGTATTGGTTTAACGTGTTTTGACATTGTGACACAAGTAAAGAGACACTACTTTAGGTATCATTTTATTTTTAAATGGTTTAGACCACAGTTTTAGAGCTTAAAGGAGTTCTTAAAAGTGTTTATTTAGATGTAATGTTTTAAATGGGTTTTTATGGCAACATGTACACATTCCGTGCATTCTACATTATACAGGGGAGCATATACAAGTGATGTGTTCTGTACAAACCTAGATATGGAAAACGTAGATGCCCACCTCATGCTTTGTACACAATGCACTTCTGTGCAATGTATGTATAGTTATCATTTGGGATGGCATTTTGATTGTTGCATTTTTTTCTGTTGTTTTTACTCTAGCTATTTAAAAAAAAATCCATTTCATACTGATAGTATACTTGACTTGTGATCTGATGCCATACTTGTGGCTCTTTCTCCATCCACTTCTTAGCCATACATATCTTGGAGGCAGCCAACATTAGTGGCCAAGTTTATATTTGAGTTTCATAGTTACATAGCAGTTTAGGTTGAAAAAAGACTTGCATCCATCAAGTTCAACCCTTAAAGTTGTTTTTTAAATTGAATGTCAATATAGAAGTAAAAGGTTTGAGGAATCAAAATCCATTTAGGACCCCAAAGAGTCTTGAACAGTTTCTCCAGTTCAAACTTCAATGGGTTAAGCTTATCACAGGTCCACCAAATATGGGACTTGGTACCTGGCTAATTTATACACCTTCAGCATTTATTTACAGGGAGTGCAGAATTATTAGGCAAGTTGTATTTTTGAGGATTAATTTTATTATTAAACAACAACCATGTTCTCAATGAACCCAAAAAACTCATTAATATCAAAGCTGAATATTTTTGGAAGTAGTTTTTAGTTTGTTTTTAGTTTTAGCTATTTTAGGGGGATATCTGTGTGTGCAGGTGACTATTACTGTGCATAATTATTAGGCAACTTAACAAAAAACAAATATATACCCATTTCAATTATTTATTTTTACCAGTGAAACCAATATAACATCTCAACATTCACAAATATACATTTCTGACATTCAAAAACAAAACAAAAACAAATCAGTGACCAATATAGCCACCTTTCTTTGCAAGGACACTCAAAAGCCTGCCATCCATGGATTCTGTCAGTGTTTTGATCTGTTCACCATCAACATTGCGTGCAGCAGCAACCACAGCCTCCCAGACACTGTTCAGAGAGGTGTACTGTTTTCCCTCCTTGTAAATCTCACATTTGATGATGAACCACAGGTTCTCAATGGGGTTCAGATCAGGTGAACAAGGAGGCCATGTCATTAGATTTTCTTCTTTTATACAATTTCTTGCCAGCCACGCTGTGGAGTACTTGGACGCGTGTGATGGAGCATTGTCCTGCATGAAAATCATGTTTTTCTTGAAGGATGCAGACTTCTTCCTGTACCACTGCTTGAAGAAGGTGTCTTCCAGGAACTGGCAGTAGGACTGGGAGTTGAGCTTGACTCCATCCTCAACCCGAAAAGGCCCCACAAGCTCATCTTTGATGATACCAGCCCAAACCAGTACTCCACCTCCACCTTGCTGGTGTCTGAGTCGGACTGGAGCTCTCTGCCCTTTACCAATCCAGCCACGGGCCCATCCATCTGGCCCATCAAGACTCACTCTCATTTCATCAGTCCATAAAACCTTAGAAAAATCAGTCTTGAGATATTTCTTGGCCCAGTCTTGACGTTTCAGCTTGTGTGTCTTGTTCAGTGGTGGTCGTCTTTCAGCCTTTCTTACCTTGGCCATGTCTCTGAGTATTGCACACCTTGTGCTTTTGGGCACTCCAGTGATGTTGCAGCTCTGAAATATGGCCAAACTGGTGGCAAGTGGCATCGTGGCAGCTGCACGCTTGACTTTTCTCAGTTCATGGGCAGTTATTTTGTGCCTTGGTTTTTCCACACGCTTCTTGCGACCCTGTTGACTATTTTGAATGAAACGCTTGATTGTTCGATGATCACGCTTCAGAAGCTTTGCAATTTTAAGAGTGCTGCATCCCTCTGCAAGATATCTCACTATTTTTGACTTTTCTGAGCCTGTCAAGTCCTTCTTTTGACCCATTTTGCCAAAGGAAAGGAAGTTGCCTAATAATTATGCACACCTGATATAGGGTGTTGATGTCATTAGACCACACCCCTTCTCATTACAGAGATGCACATCACCTAATATGCTTAATTGGTAGTAGGCTTTCGAGCCTATACAGCTTGGAGTAAGACAACATGCATAAAGAGGATAATGTGGTCAAAATACTCATTTGCCTAATAATTCTGCACTCCCTGTATAGTAGTGATACATTTTATGTTATGTTGTAGGGACATAATACCAGTGATGCAATAGTTTAAAGTATTGTTCGGGGAGGTTTCTATAATGTAACGCCACAGGGTAGTTGATCCCTAACTCTGTTTCCCATGTAATAATAGTTACTGTTTTTTTAGTTAATGGTCCACTTCTTGGCAAATTTACTATTTTAGATATATGATGGGTATCCACAAATCTATCTAGCTCAGAGTACGGGCTAAGTGGGTTTGTGTTAATAAAGCTTTTAATTCTGTAGTAAGCAAGCCATATTTCCTTTGTAGTTCTCCAAAATTGAAGAAAAGGACAGCATATACGCTAAACTGACTATTCCGCTTCTAAGCCAAGTTTTGATTTCTCCCTCCCCCCCAAACTTTTCTTTCTCTCTCCACATCCCTCATTTTCACTCTCTTCTCTCTCTCTCTCTCCCCCTCATCTCTCTCTGCCCCCTCCCTCCCCTTGTCTCTCTGCCCCGTGTCTATCTCCCCCCTCCCTCCCCCTCACCTTGTCTCTCGCTCCCTGGTGGCTAGTGGAGCCAGCCGGGGGATGTCTGCACGATAGCTGACAGCCGGTCCGTCATAATAGACAGAAGTGTCGGGCAGCATGGCAGACATCCCCAGCTGCCCAAATCTCCTGGTGGCTAGTGAGGGCATCCGGAGGGTGTCTGCACGATATGCACAGCTGGAAGGACCCGGCTTCATCATAGAAGTCCCAACGGACGTGCCAGGCAGCAGCGAAGGATGTCTGCTGCATCGAGCCACCGCTGTTAGCAAGGGGGATCCAGGTCCTCTGCAGCTCTGGGTGGGGACCTGGATCCCTGTCTTATAGTCTGACCTCAATTTAAAGTCAGACTATAAGACGACCTCGAATATAAGATGAGGGGTCTTTTCAGCATTTGCTCTGAAAAAAGACCTTGTCTTATATTCGAGAAAATACGGTATGTTAAAACATACACAACACATACAATTATACCACCCTAAGTTAATATCCCATCTTATCTCCCACTCTAAAAAGTGGACAACCATACATGGTTCATATGTTTAAACAACATTTGGATAATTCAGACCACCTCAGGACAATTTATGCCGTAGTGTGGAACACGAAATTCTTAGTTTCTTATCTCTCCATGTAACATCGGGTTCTCTAACCAGTCTGGAGTGGAGTCAAGATGCAGAAGACAATAGGCATGTATGTACAAATAAAGACACCAACCAGAGTAATTGAAGATGGGAACAACAACTTGGTTGGTGAGTTGGTGCACTAAGGCGGTAAAATCCAAGAACAAGGTACAGAGGGCAAAGCAGAAATCAAGGTCAGGCAATCCGGGGTTGTGGACTGGCAGGTCAAAGTCAGGAACAGGCAAGGATCAGGACAGGAATTGTAGTCAAAGGGAAGCAAAAGTTTGGCAACATGAATCAAGTAAATCAGCAAGGCACAAACAGTAGCAAGTAAAGTTAATTAACTGACAGCTCCAAATACCAGAAGCAATGATACTCAGGTAAGGCGTTGTTTATATAGGGTATACGTGATGAGCTTGTAATTACAAGTGAGGTATCAGAAGGGAAGCTTGGGATATTGCTATGGAGATCCTGTATGGCCGCGCTCCTTCATATGGAATCATAGGCTGATAATTAGGAGGTGTTTCTAGGAGGTGAGGACTTGCGCCCGCCATATTGGATCCATCATTGGTGACATAAAGGATCGTATCTTTGATTTGTTACTGCAATGTTTTGTAGTTGCACCTGCCATCTTGGATCTTACACATGATGGGAACATCGCAACAGGAATAGGCACATCGTGGGACACAGCAGTAAGTGTGACACTGAAAAAATATTTCATATAAGTGCAAGATTTTTGTGGGGACAACGAGGGGAATGGTTATAAATAAATCCATTATTATTACATATATATGCCTTAATAATGTTCAGTCTGACCATCCAAGAAAATTTGTGTCCCTTCCATTTTGAAAATTGAATCCTCAGCCATGGGCGTCCTCAGGGGGGGGCGCTTGCCTCCCCCCCCCCCCCCGCCTCGATTTTAGCAATTCCCCTTTTTTAAAAAAAATAATTTTTTCATTATTATTAATTTTACTCAGTGTGCAGCCCCTAGTTGTCACTAGGGGAGTGCACACCAGTTTCTGGGGGAGGACGTGGCACCCAAAGCTGTTGCTCTCTGCAGCTCTGCTTGCTGTAATACTGGTCTCCCATCCACATTGGTGCAAGTCTCTGCAGATGTCAGTCATGCTGCACAGAGAGCAAATGACAGGGGTGCCCGGGGATATGAAGTTATAGCCCCGCCCCTCAGTCCTCAATGTGGCAGCATGACTGACAGAAGAGAGCCTGCAGTGCAACATCAAGGAGAAAACAGGGGAAGATATTCAGAGACCACAGCTGAGCAGGTAGGAAGAACTTATAATAGCTTTAAAAAACAAAACAGCCAAGGTACATGGCAGAGTGGTGTAAATGCAAGGAGGTCCCTACAATTTCCCTGAGGTTTCCATTTGTCCAGCATGAGCAGCTCCTCTGACCATACTGTCAATAAAATCTGCTGATGTGTCTGTGGTGACTGAGTGTGTATGTGAGTGTCTGTGCTGGCTGAGTGTATAAGTAAGTTTATGTGCTGGCTGAGTATGTTTGTGAGTTTCTGTGATGGCTGAATGTGTATGTGAGTGTCTGTGGTGGCTGAGTGTGTATGTGAGTATCTGTGCTGGCTGAGTGTGTATGTGAGTTTCTGTGCATGCTGGCCAGGCTGAGTGTGTGTGTGAGTGACTGTGTGTGCTGGCTGAGTGTGTAATAAGCTATTAGCTGTTGGCACAGAGATAGCCCTGACAAGGTGTTTGGGCTCAGAGATGGCATAAGGCCATCTGGTGCATTATCTGATCAGCACATGGTTCTGGGGTAAGTCCTGTGTGCTGGGGGCAAGTCCTGTGAGTGCCCTTTGTGTGCTGGGGTAAGTCCCGTGAGTGCCCTCTGTCTGCTGGGGTAAGTCCTTTGAGTGCCATCTGGGTACTCGGGTAAGTCATGTGAGTGCTATCTGGGTGCTGGGGTAAATCCTGAGTGTCAACTGGGTTCTGAGACACATTCTGGATGTTGGGGTAAGTTCTGTGAGTACAATCTAGGTGCTGGGTACATCCTGTGAGTGCAATCTGGGTGGTGGAGTAGGTTTTGTGACTGCAATCTGGGTGTTTGGGTAAATTCTGGGTGCAATTCTGGGTTCAGTGTGGATGCAGAGGTGTGTGTGTGTGTGTGTGTGTGTGTGTGTGTGTGTGTGTGTGTGTGTGTGTGTGTGTATATATATATATATATATATATATTGCTGGATACTTATTTGCAGATAATGAATAATCTGTTCTATATAATTATCATAGGGAAAATATATTCTGACGATGAACATACCACTGTGCTATAAATAAAATCAGAACCGTTTACAGTCAAAAATAAATGCTAACCATATAAACCTTACAAACTTTTTGTAAGTGTGTGTAAGTTTCTATTCCGTACCAAACCGAAACAGGGTAGGCGGGGGACAGCACTTCTAATTCTCGACCAAGACAGCACAATATCTTGGGCCGTCCCTGACTGCAATGTCAGCGCTGTGCCACTTTACCCAATGGGCAAAGTGGACACTTGTACATGGCCCACTGTCATATTCGAGGAGACAACCGGGAACCCGGGGTATCCAGGAGGTGAGTACAGGGGAAGGGGGCAGGAGGGTGGCATAATGAGCACAATTACGCTGCATATTAATGGGCAAATTTGGAGTGGCATATTATTGGGCGAATTGGTTGTGGCTTATTAATGGCAAAATAATACTGGCATATTAATGGCAGAAAAGATAATGCAGGATGAAATGACATGATATAGATGGATCCTGGAGGCAAATTGCAAACAAAATGGGACAACATGGTGACAAGGGGATGGGGCAGAAAAGATAATGGAGGATGAAAAGAGGTGATTGATTGCGGCAGAATGCAGACAAAATGGTGACATTGGGCAGAAAATATATAATGTAGGAGAAAAGAGGTGACAGAAATGCAGGAATAAAACACATAAAATGATGGGGAAAGAGATGGTAAACATGGAGGAATAAAGCAGATAAAAAAGGGTAAAAGAGATAAAGAAATGTCATGGATTTAGGAATATAAATAATGTAGGGGATAGTGTTAACATAAAAACAGATAGAAATTGGTAATCAGACAATGGCAGCTTGATCCTTCTATTAAGCTTTTACATCAGGTTTATCAACCCTTTGCATGCCTGCACTGATAATGAGTAAGCTCCTCCACTTCATGATAACTTGTCAAAAAGAGGCATGGTGCAGCAAGGATGACGGTAAAATTATGCCCCCCCCCCCTCGAAAAAATTTCTGTGGATGCCCATGTCCTCAGCTCTTCATGTAAACCTAGATTATTCCTATGTATTATTCTCAAAATAGTTTTACACATTTATTCCCAAATATCCACTATAGTTATACTGCCAGTTTATTGCAACCTTTCCCTTTAACTTAACTAAGTGTTTTAAATTTAAATTAAAGTGGATCACATTAGTTTTACCTAGGTTAAGCTTGTAATTCGAATTTTTCAATTTCAGCAAGTAATTCTAAAATAGATGTTATCTGGGGTAATAGTTAACAAAATTTTGTCAGCGTAGTGAGTTATTTTGTGGACCTGCGCAACTCTACCGGATTGATGTTGTGCAGTTGCAATGGTTCAATTGTTAAAGCATATAATAGGTATGTATCTGACATCCCTCTCAAATGCCATCGTTTATATAGAAAAAAAGGAGAATCCAGATAAGGTCCAGAGAACTTTGCTTGTGGTTTTTTGTATACAGCCATGGTATTATCAAAACAAGAACCATTCAATGTCTCCTCTAGGAGGGACCAGCTAACCTGGTCAAATGCTTTCTCAGCATCCAGCACCACAAAAACAGATGGAACAGCTTCGGGTGTTGTCATGACTGCTTCTATCATTGATGAAGCCTGCCTGGTCCGGATGGATCCCCTTCAACCTTTCTGCCAGGAATCTGGAAAATATGTTTACACATGTATGAAACAAATAGGCCTGAAGGGATCGGAGTTATTGTGGCATGTAGTATTTCATTTGTAAACATTTTCACAGTTGATATTCCTCCAAATGATCGCAATAGTATCCGAGAAACAATAGGTTCCAAGGTTTGAAAAAATAGGGTGGAGAAACCATACGGACAAGGAGCCTTAGATTTAGTTTAAGTAATGTATTACAGTCTGAATTTCAATTAGCTGGATTGGATCATTCAACCGTGCCAGCTTTACCTCAAGGATCTTTGGTAAATTTAAGCTAGAGAGAAAAGATCACATCTGAACCATCACTGGATCAGGTAAATTATACAACTATATTAGCTTCTAAAGACCTTTCCCAATTTCTTTGGCAGAGAGCAATTCTCCTGTTAAGAGCAATTTGCCTAATCCTGGTTTTGATTGTATTGGTTACATTTGTGCTGGCCCTATTACTATAGTAAATTAAAAATCCGGCACTCAATGATCCAATTCAATATTTAATGTAAGTAAAATATGCAAATACAATGTAGACAAATACTGAATTGGATCGTCGAGTGCAAGATTTTTTTATTGGACTTCTATTTGTAGAGAATATTCCCTATCAATCGCATTTGAAGACTTCTAGATAGTGAAAACCTGTTTGAGTAGATTTGTGTTTGATGAAGTCTATCTTAAAATTTAACTTTTATTTGCTTTGGTTTAAAACAACACTTAGATTGTTATCACCTAATTAAGGGAATATAAATGAACTGTGCAAGTGTCCAAAAAAATAATAAAAATTAAGAAAAAATAGAAAATTAAATAGAAAGTAGATAGAACGAGATAATCCTTTTCCCATACAGGGTAATTTGTGATAAGTGGGAGATTAGCCTTTATTAGTTTGTGTGGGTAACTTTTCAATGGTTGCTCACCTATTTTGTTTATGCTGGATCTTCCCAGAAGAGTAAAGGCTGAAGTTTGGCTGATCGGTAGTTTTGCATTAAATTGCTATATTGTGCAGCCTTTAACCACCTGATTCAATTGTATTCGGTTGTTCACAGGACAGATACACTGCCCTTTAAATTATGGCAAGTCTGCTTTGTAAGTCCCCAGTGGTAGTGCATTTAAGCCCACTTTTTAAATTTTTGTTTTGATATTGAGTGCAGTTTAGGTGAGTGGGGAAACTAATTGACGTTCTAAATGCCCATCAGGGCTTTAATGTCAGTAGCCTGCCGTCTTCAGCTACACTGGTAAATCCAGTCATCTAGAAGTGTCCCACTCTATACCTGGTTGATCCTGCTATGGGGATTATCAAGTCAGAGCAGCTTCCATCTAGTCTTGCCCGACACGCGTTTCGTAGCAGCTCCTATTGTAGTTTACCAGCATAGCCAATCGGCAGATGGTGGGCGTGTCATCAATGTTCATTGATGTCCTGTATGTCCTCTGTCAGGGGGTTTGGTCTAGATGCCATTGATAGATTTCAATGTAGTATCGCTAGCTGTCTATGACAGCCTCTTTGAGCCATGATATTTTGTAACAAATAGAATTTGACAATGTATTTATATGTAGAACAATTGTGGGGTATTTCACTATGTCACCAACACTTATAATCCATACTTTAATGTGTGCATACAATTAAAACAATGTTAAAAGTGATTCATTATTGGCTCTTTATTTTTTAACCCATTATAGTGCCCTGTTCATAATCTTTATCATCATTTAGGTTGGTTCTAGGGTATGTGACTGTACTACCGATAATGGTCATCGGAGTTCTATTATTCGGATGTGAATAAATAAACATCAATTCAGATGTGGTTCAGTTTTAACAAATTTGAGTGGTTTAACTCCTTAAATGCCCAATCGGTATTTGTTAGTCAGATGCTTTGCCACTATCTCATTTCACATATCAAAAAAAACATAAGACATTACATTTTACACAATAACAAATTTTGAAGGCAAGCAGGAACTAGTGTCCCAATGTTCTTCCTGGACTGTCACTGTATTAATAAATATTTTTTTTTAAAAATATTCTTTATTACATTTTTATATCAAATAAAAATACATACATACATGTAAAATGATAGGCAAAAGACATATACGATAATAAATATTGTTACATATGGTACGAGAAACAAAAAGAAAAAAGATTCATAAACCCTGCTCCATATGTCCATCCAAGTGTTTCTCGTACCCATCTGATGTCCCTACCCATCAACTTCAATAACAAGACATACAATTAACATTCATGGTGATGGAGTACATACAGACCCGTTATCTAGATGGACACATTACATGCTTGGGAGAGGGCCCCGTCCCCCATCCGGCCTATCCAAACTCCACCTCTTACCAACTCATTTCCAGATCTTAGCCTTTTCGTATTTTTCGATACAATCTACCCACCTCCGTTCTTTACTCATTGGAGAATCAGAGGCAGAGGAGAGAGCTCTCTCCTTCCTAAGCTGAAAACTCAGTTGATTCTCAAAGTGTCTTACTTCGAGATCTCTGCCTCCACTCTCTAGCTATTATTTTTTTTTTAAGCCAAAAGAGTATGTATTGTTAGAGTTGTTTGTGTTTTGGTCATTGTCAGGAGGACAGACGTTGGATCTTTGGTGATGGCAATATTATCCACTTGCTTTAAGAAACTTAAAACTGTGTTCCAAAAGGGTACAATTTTATTACATCCCCACCATATCTGGATAAAGGTCCCTTATTCTTGGTGACACCTCCAACATAGCCCAGAGGTGTGAGAATGCATTACTGCCAATCTGTCAGGGACCAGGTACCATTTATTGAGAATTTTATAATGCATTTCCAACAGGGAAAGGTCGTCGGCCACTCTTAATACTGCTCTCATTGAACTTCTCCAATCTTCTAATGTAATTTTAGATATCATCTGTCTTTCCCATTTTTTAATAATTGGTAGCTCAGTCGGATTATGTAATATCCTAATACAATCTAGGCATTTGGAATACAGTTTCCTCCTTTTATCTGTTGTTATCAATTTTGAAAGTTTAACCAAAAAAATATTGTTTGCTTCTTGTATATTTTTGAGTAGACAACTTTTTATTCTTATATATTGAAAAACATTTAGATTAGGTATGTTATATTTTTTATTTAAATCTGATAGTGTCATAATCTGACCCTCTTTAAATAGGTCAGCTATTTTTTGTACTCCGGAACTCAAACATTCTCTCATAGGGAGATCTTCCATCAGAACCTCCAACAGGTTTAATCGTTGTGCTTTGAATATTTTATTGTTTATGTTTGCTTTATTTTTTAAACAAAAACCAAGTGGGAATGATGCCATCTATTGTTAAGCTTTTATTTTTTATACTATCTGGGTATTTTTTGTGTTTTACTGACCAGATTATTGACGAGAGGTCCTTGATCCCTACTAGTTCTGCTTCTATCTGATACAAAATCCTAACCAGATGGAGCAGCATACTAGCATAATAAGAATTGTTTGATTAATGGAAATCCCATGCCTAGGGGGCTTGCCTTTCCATACAAAATTGCACAAATTCTCATGTACCATCTCCAGCCATTCATTAGATATATTTAAAGGGATCATCCGAAATATATATGTCCACTTGGGCATCAAACAGGCCGAAATAGCATTACTTCAGCCCCACCAGGTTAGTTCCACCTGTCTCCTTTTTCTTCATAACCTATTGGTAATCCTCATCAAATGAGAAAAATTGGTTTCCATAAAATCCTCAATTTTACTGGGTATTTTAATGCTCAGGTAGTAAAAAGTCTCGGTGCCCAACTCTAGTAGGTATAGTTCTTTAATCCATTTTATAGTGACATCTTGTATTGGTTGGTGAAGATTAGTAAATGCTCTATTTAAATTAATACCAGATATGGTATCAATTGGTGTCTGTTTAACAGTTTACAGTTTGGTTTCCACGGTTACACAATAACAATAGAAACCAAATGAACATTACCTCAACAACAAAATTAATAAGGTATACTGGTCAATCACACAAATATTGGTAAATATCTTGAATGAACAGACACAAGTCTAAAGTTTGATAAAAGTATAAACAAAACTTTACTGTAAATAAAACAACACAAACACTTTAACATACACTGCTATAAACAATACAATCAGGTAAGAAATCTACTTAGCTCTAATGGTGGAGATTCAGCAGCTTACACAGGATAGTTGGATCAGCATACACAAGACAATGAGGGGCGTTCCTTGCTGCATGTTCAATGGATTGTACATGAGACCCTCTAGAGACACCTGGCTCCTTCAGACCCAGTCATGAAACTGCCTCCCTAGCTAACTGCTAATCCTTTAGGTAACCTCCCACCCATTATCCACCCACAGAGGTAACCAACCAATACCTGATGGTCATCTCTAGGAGCTGGACAATACCTGTGGTCACTTGTGGAAGGAAGTGACTCAAAGATTGTCACTTCCTCCCTCAAGCACATGTCTCATTGAATATGCGGCCGCCATCTTTATTCACTCGACGTCACAATGCTCACTAAACCCCCCTATAGGTTACATTTGTTATCACACATGAATGGGAACACTAAACATTTATTATTGCCCATAATCAATACACATCTATTTTTATGGCTTGTGCTGTTGTTTTATTCCAATTGAGCTACTACTGTATACTCTTCAATTTCTCTCATAAAATAAGTGGTTTTGTCATGAAGATTACCGTAGTTTCCGGTGTATAAGAAGACTGGGCATATAAGACGACCCCCAACTTTTCCAGTTAAAATTTAGAGTTTGGGATATACTCGCCGTATAAGACTACCCCACTTCCAACGAGCATTTTCTCCTACAGTGACATTTACACACACACCCTTACACTAACACAGTGACACACTTACACACACACCCTTACACAGAAAGTGACACACTTACACACACACAGTGACATCAATAGACACGTAACCTGAGAAACACTATTTTTCCCCTCAAGATGCCAGTATTTTGCCACTCAATATGCCTTTCTTGTGCCATTTAATATGCCAATATTTTGCCCCTCCAATATGCCAGGATTTTGCCCCCCTCCTCACCCCTTCCCAGTACTTACCTCGTTGGTGCTCTGCAGGTGCGCGCGGCTGTGAGGGAAGCTTTGTGCGCTCCCCTCCAGCCGCGCGGCTTCAATAAAATTTGTTTTAAAAAAAAGTTTAAACAAACTTTATTGAAGTTGCGCGGCTGGAGGGGAGCACACAACGCTTCCCTTACAGCCGCTCGCACCTGCAGAGCAGCAACGAGGTAAGTAAAAAGACGACACCCGGCGTATAAGATGACCCCCGACTTTTGGCAAGATTTTCCTGGGTTAAAAAGTAGTTTTATACGCCAGAAAATACAGTACCATGTCATCCACATATAAAGAGAGCTTAATTTCTTCTTTCTTAACTAGTATACCCTGAATTTTACTGTTCTGCCTGAGTCTTATGGCCAGCGGTTCCAGGGACAACACATACAACAGGGGTTACAAAGGACAGCCCTGTCTTGTTCCATTATGTAAATCAAACCAGTCCGAGCATAGACCCGATCCCACAACTTTGGCACTAGGACACTGATAGAGAGCATCTATCGCTGAATATATCCATCCTTTTATTCCATATGCCCTGAGTGTTTCCCTCATATATCCCCACCTGACAAACGCCTTCTCCGCATCCAATGACAGGGTCAGGAGGGGAATCTTAGTCTTACCCACAAAATCTATCACATCAATCAGGCATCGGATATTATTTGCTGAGTCTCTACTGGGAAAAATCCCACCTGGTCAACGTGGACCAGGTCCTGCCAAACTGACTTCAACCTATCCGCCAGTATGTAAGAGTATAACTTGATGTCCACGTTGATCAGTGAGATCGGTCTATAGTTCGATATCTGCTCAGGGGACTTATCTGTTTTAAGAATTGGCATAATAATGGCCTGTAGCATCTCTTTGGGGCAGGTTCCTGTTTGAGAAATCTCTCTATAGTGGATCAATTATATTAATTTTCATTATCTTATAAAAATAATGACTATCGGGGCCAGGCATCTTATATTTCGCTAGACCACCTATTACCTTAAGTAGTTCAGTTTTCTCCAGCGGTTTGTTAAATAATTGAACTTGATCATCCGTCAGTTTTGGGAGGCCTATTTTTCCTAGATACGCCTTTATTTCTCCATCTGAGGCATCGTTCTATATATTATACAGACCCTCATAGTATTCCCTAAAACCGCTGGCCAGCGCCTCTGGGGTCAGCAGAGTCTCATTGTCTTTTATTTATTTAATTAATTCTATTCTTTACTCTCTATTTTTTTTAGTTCATCTGTCATCAAGCTGTCCGGTCTATTGCTCTTATGATAGTATTTTACCCTTAGTTTCTCCATACATTTTACAGTTTGTTATAATTCTCTCTGATTAATCTGTTTTTTGATCTTCTCTCTTTCCTGAATGTGTATCAATGAGGGTTTTTCTTTGTTGAAACACGATATAAAGCCATATACATATCTGACAATGGGCTATCTGATAATTTTTTAATGTCTTTCTTTAATTTTATAAAATATCCTCTGACCACTGTTTCTGTAGGTCCATTCTCCTTAAAAAAGAGAGTGGTCATATGTGCAATATAGTCTCTATGTTCTTGTTTATATAAGAGAAACGCCAAGTGGTAGCTGAATATCTCTCTATCTCTCTATTTAACTCTATTATTAGTAGATTATGATCCGACCATGTGATTTCTTTTATATTTATAGCTTTAATATTTTTTATCATATCGCCATCCCCAAAGACCAAATCAATCCTAGAATATGTAGGGTGAATATTTTAAAAATGTGTATAATCTCTATCTTTCGGGTGGCCTACTCTCCATATATCATATAGGCCGAATTTATGGATGAGGTTTCTAAAAGCTCTTGCCTTTTTAATCAGATTTTTATTAACTTTTTTATTTTTGGGGATCCATTTGTCTATCTCCGTGTCCATCACACAATTCAAATCCCCTGCAATGATAATCCTACCTTCTATTATCTTTTCTACTTTAGTCAGGATTTTGGCCAAAACAGCCAGGGGGTCTGTATTGGGTAGGTATATATTCACCAGTGTGTACTTCACTTCATCTATTTTCCCAATCCATATCAGATATCTCCCATACATATGAATATATCCTGTTCCACAAATTTAACATAGAGTTTCAGGGTATTTGAAAAAGCAATTGTAACCCCTCTCTTTTTTTTCTCAGACATAGATGAGTGAAATATCTGTGGGAAAAGTGTACCTCCCCATCTAATCTTATCCCTGGCTCTCCAATGAGTCTCCTGGAGGAAGGCAATTTCTATTTTCTCTCTACGGAGAAAATTATACACTATACTCCATTTTGAAGGGGAGTTTAGGCCCTGGACATTGCCCGAAACACACTTAATCATCTAAGAAAAAATCCTTCATAATGAAGAGGACCGTGTGCAGGGCCCCCAGGCGGCCGGATAAAGGAAAGGAGCCGAATCCCAAGAAAGTTCCTAAACGGCCCTGCCAACTCCATCCAATCACTCCAACTAACACACACACATATAAAGGGCAGGGTAAAAAACCAAAGCCTCTCTGGGCATCGTGCCCAGGGGGTAATTTTTGTGTCATAGGGCATAAAACTGAGGTGCACTTTTCATAGGGCATAAAACTAAGGTGCACTTTTCCCACAGATATTTCACTAATAATTTACAATAACTCATAGTCATTTTTGTGTCATAGGGCATTGTTCCATTGGAACAGATCAAGCTGAGATATATGTGCTCCCTGGTGTTATTGGCTGTTAGTTTCAAGACCCCCAGTGGATAAACATATATCATCTTAACACTTTTATTAGTCATGAAGTTATAAAAACTTTAAACTTAATACATGTTCTAGTAAGCATACCTCAGGTTTATAGTTTTTTTATTTTATAGTGCACAACATATGGGGAAGGAGCAAGAGGGGAAAAAACACCAGAAACAAAACAACAACAAAAAAACAGTTCCCACTTATTCTGCCTACTAATTTCAAAATTTTATAGTGTAGCCATTGTTAATGTGAAAGGCAAAAATTATGACTATTGTGATTTCTTTCTAGGAACATCTCTAAGTATGGTCTGTTGTAATTTCACAGACAATTGTTCATCGATTCTAGTGAAAAGGATAAAACATGCATAGAATTTGAAAATTTGTTTGTGCAGACCTTCATTCTTCAAAAAAAATAAAAATGGGTCAATTATAAAAAGTTGTGCATCTAGTTCTGAAAACTCCGCTATTTAAGCAGAAGCAAGGAAAAAAAGGGAAGGGGTGAATCCTAATATTGTGCTTATTAATGTTGATGATGAAATTTCCCCTGACGCCATTGTGTATCTTGGCGGCCATTTTGTCCTACCAACTCCATTTTGTATGCCTTCTTCCATGTTTGTCCTCTGTGATACCCAAAGAGAGTGAGAGATTTATGTTGAGATGAACATAAATCTGTTCAAAGAGATGAAAGATGTTTGTGTAGTTATTGCTCTTAGTGTTGAAAGATTACATAAGTAATCAAGCTTCCTTAAATTCTAGCTGACAGACACAGTATGGCTTCCTGAAACTTTTAGCTGACATACACAGTATGGAGCAATGGTCAGATGGTTCAAACGTAACGGTTCTAAAAAAAGGTATGTTTTAACTGAAAGTTTTCCAGATAGTCTAGCCGGTACAATGTGGTTTTATTAAGGTAATATGTAGCACTGTGACCAATTATAACCAATCATATGCTTTAATTGCTGAGAATCATGAAATCATGCTGTATTGTTTTACTATAAATATGTGTGTAAACCTGGATGCGGCAGAGCAGTCTATGTAGACGCTACCCTACTGGTCTCGTTTCTTTAACTCTTCATTTCCTTGTGGAGTAGCCTAGGAGAAATTAACCATTCACACTAATTTCTAAATATTATAGTGTAGCCATTGTAGACAGCTTAGTGTACAAATCATGAATTCTAAGTATTGTGATTTTCTTTGTGCCACTGTATTAATATTTGCAGTGTTGGCTTAACCTCTTTTTGGATTCCTATATTCCTATAGATTTTCCTTTCCCACATACCCCTGGGTTATCCATATCAAAGTAATAGATCTATTTTCCTGCTCCATTCTTTCCAGGATTTAGTAGTTGTTTCTAAACTATCTTATCCTCTTTTCCCTCCTCAGGAGTTCCTTCATTTGAGTTTTAATCTTTTGCTACTCTGGGAGGGTTGGTGATCGCCAACATCTAGCTATCTCAAGTTTTACTGTAATTAACAGAAGAGATGTAATCCTCATTTCTGATCTATTGATTTCCCCTAAATTCAAATGAATTAATGCTTTCTCAGAAGTCAGGTGAATTTCTTTACCAATTAGCAGGGGCAGTTTATTTTTGTATAACTTAAATATTGTTTATGTAAGTGGAGTCAGAATATTAAGACATAACTTTTATTGAGTTTGATAAAAAGTAGTAGAAAATAAAAATACACAGAAAATGAACAGGTGAAAGATAGTCCAAAAATGAAAATAAAATCAGGCTTGCATATCCATAACAATTACGGTGTAGATATATCCATAATAATGGGTAGTAAATCCTAATTAAACTAGGATCCAAGTGCAGTAATCAGATTATATTCGAAAATACGTTAACACGTTATAGGCTCTTAAGGGAAAGAACCTAAAAAACTGAAAAAAGGGGTCCTCCTGTTCTCCTTCCTTGAAATAAACAATGTGCAAACAAAGTATATTGAGCGTAAAGATGTATAAATTGTTAATACTAACCGCTCACTAAAGCGTTATCAATTATCTGAAAGAGGTTCATATGCTATTAATTTCTAGTATTATTATATTAGAGTTGAGCAGACACCTGGATGTTCGGGTTCGGCAAGTTCGGCCGAACTTCGGAAAAAAGTCTGGGTTCAGGCTCGAACTTGACCCCGAACTTGACCCCGAACCCCGTTGAAGTCAATGGGGAAACGAACTTTTGGGCACTGAAATGCCTCTAAAAAAGTAATGGAAAGGGCTAGAGGGCTGCAAACGGAAGTAAAGAGTAGGACAAGTGCTTTGCAAACAAATGTGGATAGGGAAATAACTTAAAATAACATAAAATACATACAAATTAAAAATACAGCTGAGCTATAAAATAGCACTAGATGGAATCTTTGATTTTAGCTTTGGAAGAACATAAATCTAAATCTAAAGCATGGCTGCCAGGAGGATCAACAGAATTATCCATTTGAGAGATGGTTGGAGTGAAGGGTATTCTCTTTCATTGTTCAAACTGAGCTCAACTCCTAATACCTAGAGAAAAGGCCTTCACAAGCTTCTGCTATTGTGTACATAGTTTATACTAAGTGACCCATAGGTTGAGGAGGCGGTGACCATGGAGGTGTAGGTGGAAGCGGCAGCCAACACTGTTTTTTATTTATTATTTTTTTATTTTAATTGGGGTAGCCCCAAAATATTGGGACATATAAAAAAAGAAAACAAAGAATACGTGCACTTGAGTATAACAATGGCTGGGTGAGGCCGGTATAAATATCTATTCTGCACAAGGTACAGACAAGTCTGGTGGGATCCATGCCTGGTTCATTTTAATAAACTTGAGCTTGTCCACGTTGGCTTTGGACAGGCGGCTGTGCTTGTCTGTGATAATGCCTCGTGCCGTGCTAAACACACATTCAGACAATACACTGGCTGCAGGGCAGGCCAGCTCCCCCAAGGCATAAAGGGCAAGCTCAGGCCATGTGCCCAATTTGGAGACCCAGAAGTTGAATGGGGCAGACCCATCAGTCAGTACGTGTAGGAGTGTGCACATGTACTGTTCCACCATGTTGCTGAAATGCTGCCTCCTGCTAAGACGTTCCATATCAGTATGTGGTGCTGGTTGTTGGGGCGTGCAGACAAACCGTTTCCACATTTCGGCTATGCTAACCCTTCCTTCTGAGGTGCTGGCGGTGCCAATTTAAACAGGCCAACTAGACTGGACACCCAGAATGAATGAAAATTGTACTTCTGCAAGTTTTTTTGATTTTTTAAAAACCACTTTATATTTTTGTATTTTCACTACAATTTTGGCACTTGTTGTATTTTTGTACCCTTTTGATACAATCACTGTAGAAAATGTAAATCATGAATATTGTCTGCAAAGGACGAACAAATTGGGGATCAAAACTTTGCTTTCAGGCAATAGTGGCCCTGTAAACTGCTGACCTACCACTTGGTTTCATGAGGTAAGGGTCCCAGCGCCCCAAAACTCCAGCAGGTATCCAACTTTGGCCCTCTGGCTGCTGATGGATTAAATCTCGTATACTCCTGACCAGAATATGGAAGTTCTAGACCAAAAGGAAGGGCTGCAATTTCTCATGGTTGCAGAAAAATACCAAGAATATGAGAATGCTACAAGCATCTACCGTATTTGCTCGATTAGACGACCCTGATTATAAGACGACAACCCCAAACTTTGGATATTCCATTAGGAAAAAAAACTTAAAGCCTGAATATAAGACTACCCTATAGGAAAAAAGTTCAACTTGTATATATTCACATGTAAATTGCTTTTTAAATAAAAAATAATGATATAAAAAAAGGCATTTCTTGTTTTTATTTCCTTTTATGTGCCAATGCTGCCTCTCTCTTTCCCTTGCCCCCAGCTTTCTCTCTCTCTCCCCCTTAGTGTTGTCTCTCTCTCCCCCTCCCTTTATCTCCCCCCTCCCTCCCCTTGTTGCTCTCCCCCCCTTGTTTCTCTGTCCCCCCTTGTCTTTCTACCCTCCCTCCCTCCCTCCCCCTCACCTGTTTCTTGTTCCCTGGTGGCTAGTGGGGGCAGCCGGGGCATCTTCCATGCTGCCCTACACCTCCGTCTATTATGACAGACAGCTGGTCCGTCAAAATAGATGGAAGTGTCGGGCAGCATGGAGGATGTCTGCACGTATCGTGCAGACATACCCCGGCTGCCCGATTCTCCCTGCGGGCTAGCGGGGCAGCGGAGGATGTCTGCGCGATGAGCGCAGACCTCCCCTGCTGCCGCCCGGCAGGACCGCCGTGTCTTTTATGACGAAGCCGGAAGTACCCATAGAAGCTCATCTCGCAGACATCCCCTGCTGTTATCCAGGTCCCCTGCAGCTCTGCGGGGGACCTGGATCCCAGTCTTATACCGTATTTGCTCGATTATAAGACGACCCTGATTATAAGACGACCCCCCAAACTTTGGATATTCCTTTAGGAAAAAAACTAAAAGCCTGAATATAAGACTACCCTATAGGAAAAAAGTTAAACTTGTATATATTCACATGTAAATTGCTTTTTTAATAAAAAAAATTATATAAAAAAATGCATTTCTTGTTTTTATTTCCTTTTATGTGCCAATGCTGCCTCTCTCTTTCCTTTGCCCCCAGCTTTGTCTCTCTCCCCCTCCCTTTGACTCCCCCCTCTCCTCTGTCTCTTTCCCCCATTGTTCCTCTCTGCCCCCCTCCCCTTGTTGCTCTGTCTCTTCCCCCCTCCCTCCCCTTGTTGCTCTGCTCCACTCCCTTCCCCTGTCTCTCTGGTCCGTCATAATAGACTGCCGTGTCGGGCAGCATGGAGGATGTCTGCACGTATCGTGCAGACATCCCCCGGCTGCCCGATTCTCCCTGGTGGCTAGCGGGGCAGCGGAGGATGTCTGCGCGAGGAAGTACCCGGCTTCATCATAGAAGCCCCGGCGGACGTGCCGGGCGTCAGCAGGGGAGTCTGCACTCATCGCGCAGACATCCTCTGCTGTTAGAGAGGGGGATCCAGGTCCCCCGCAGCTCTGCTGGGGACCTTGATCACTGTTTTATAATCTGACCTCAATTTGAGGTCAGATTATAAGAAGACCTCGATTATAAGACGAGGGGGTATTTTCTGAAAAAAATTTCTGAAAAAAACCTTGTCTTATCATCGAGCAAATACAGTAATCTGACCTCAATTTAAAATCAGATTATAAGATGACCTCGATTATAAAACGAGGGGTATTTTTCAGATTTTTTTTTCTGAAAAAAACCTTGTCTTATAATCGAGCAAATACGGTATATTGCAAGATCTCTTGAATAGCTTTACTGCAGGAGCACCATTTATATTTGATGTAAACCGATCTAGAATCTGGATATGACTGCAGTGTCAGGATGTATTCTGCACTAGACCTAGTAAAACTTCCTGTGACAGACCCCTCTGTCTTGGAACTATACTTCTATTCCATTGCCTTCTTCTATCTTTCGGTTAATTGCCTGTCCGTACCCTCTGTTCATTTATTTCACAAACTACCGAATAAACTACTAGGTGGAATTGTCTGAATCCGAAAAAGGTATGTTTTAGGGGAATGTGATGCATATTTTGAAAGTTATCAATATTGTTAGTTAGTCACATTCTGTGAGCATATTGCTTTACGTGTAATGTTTAATTCTGTGAGTAGACCACTCTAAATGTTTATAATGTGTGAGTGACAATCCTGGATAGTTTACTCCAACATCCATTGTTCTGTATTAACTGGATTAACTGATTATGTTGGGTTCACTATGTCTCTTACTGTGTGTTTTGCAATTAGGTCTACTCACTGTATGGTAATTTGGTTGCAGTCTGAAAGTCTAATGTGTTCCTAGCCCCAGTTAGTTGGAGAACTATGTTTAGTTCCATCCCCCCATTGTATACTAATGTCTGTGATGTCATGTTTATGTCTTTTTATAAGTCTGTGTTGTTACACAAATAAAGTAGATCTCTGTTTAACCCTCAACACGGAGCTTGGTCTTGTACCTGGGGGTATGGGATTCGTATGATTTACTCGTCCAGCTGTTTGGTTCGTGAAGGATTTCGTATGATTCCTCTTTGGCTAATTGGAACTGCTGTTAGCCGCTTCTTCATTCAGAAAGGGAACGTCCTCAGCGGTATTAACCTCTCTTTTACCGAGGTGTACCGTAACACTTCCAAATTCCAATATATAGCTTTCTGCTCCCAGTAGACCCATCTATTATGGAAATTCTGGCATTTTGTAGAATGTGTGGTTACCTATAGTAACAGATGATGGCTTCCAACACTGCATTAATGGTTTGAACAGATGATTGAAATTATATACAGTGGGGCAAAAAAGTATTTAGTCAGCCACCAATTGTGCAAGTTCTCCCACTTAAAAAGATGAGAGAGGCCTGTATTTTCATCATAGGTACACCTCAACTATGAGAGACAGAATGGGGGGTAAGAATCCAGGAAATCACATTGTAGGACTTTTAATGAATTAATTGGTAAATTCCACGGTAAAATAAGTATTTAGTCACCTACAAACAAGCAAGATTTCTGGCACTCACAGACCTGTAACTTCTTCTTAAAGAAGCTCCGCTGTCCTCCACTTGTTACCTGTATTAATGGCACCTGTTTGAACTTGTTATCAGTATAAAAGACACCTGTCCACAACCTCAAACAGTCACACTCCAAATCCACTATGGCCAAGACCAAAGAGCTGTCGAAGGACACCAGAAACAAAATTGTAGACCTGCACCAGGCTGGGAAGACTGAATCTGCAATAGGCAAGCAGCTTGGTGTGAAGAAATCAATTGTGGGAGCAATTATTAGAAAATGGAAGACATACAAGACCACTGATAATCTCCCTTGATCTGGAGCTCCACGCAAGAATGTCATATGGTCAGATGAAACCAAAGTAGAACTTTTTGGTAAAAACTCAACTCGTCGTGTTTGGAGGAGAAAGAATGCTGAGTTGCATCCAAAGAACATCACACCTACTGTGAAGCATGGGGGTGGAAACATCATGTTTTGGGGCTATTTTTCTGCAAAGCGACCAGGACGACTGATCCGTGTAAAGGAAAGAATGAATGGGGCCATGTATCGTGAGATTTTGAGTGAAAACCTCTTTCCATCAGCAAGGGCATTGCAGATGAAACGTGGCTGGGTCTTTCAGCATGACAATGATCCCAAACACACCACCCAGGGCAATGAAGGAGTGGCTTCGTAAGAAGCATTTCAAGGTCCTGCAGTGGCCTAGCCAGTCTCCAGATCTCAACCCCATAGAAAATCTTTGGAGGGAGTTGAAAGTCCATATTGCCCAGCGACAGCCCCAAAAGACGCAAATGTACTATTGAAAACCCAAAACAATTAGAATTTTTCAAAGTGCGCTGTAAGCACAGTATTTGACGGTTCTATTTGACTTTCAGATATGAAGTGCACCGCAAGACGCAAATGTACTATTGAACACCCAAAACAATTAGAATTTTTCAAAGTGCGCTGTAAGCACAGTATTTGACGGTTCTATTTGACTCTCAGATATGAAGTGCACCGCAAGACGCAAATGTACTATTTAGCACCCAAAACCATTAGAATGTTTCAAAGTGCACTGCAAGCACTGTATTTGACGGTTCTATTTGACTCTCAGATATGAAGTTCACCGCAAAACGTAAATGTGGTATTTAGCACCCAAAACAATTAGAATTTTTCAAAGTGCACTGTAAGCACAGTATTTGACGGTTCTATTTTACTCTCAGATATGAAGTGCAGGACTCAAATGTACTATTTAGCACCCAAAAAATTGCAGTATTTAAAAATGCCTAGATGTTGCCCACTGAGCTACAAGAACAGGATTAAAGTCATGTGCCTGGCACACATGCAGTTGCACGTGCACTGCACTCTCTGTGGTACTGGGCTCAGGGCAGAGTACAAAAATGTAGTATAGCACCCACTAAAATAATCGCTGTAGTTTGAATAACCGCTGTAGTTTGCAGATTCAACACCAGAATTCTTTACTAATCTGTTCCTCACAGCTGCAGCATCCTCTCCCTACACTAAGAATAGCTCATGTGATGCACAGTGACTCCATGTTATATATAGAGTCTGGGTCACATGCTGCACTGGCCAATCACAGCCATGCCATTAGTAGGCATGGCTGTGATGGCTTCTAAGGGCAAACAAGTCAAACGCTTGTTGATTGGCTGCCCTGCAGCCTTTCAAAACGTGCCATTAAATCGACGAACTCCGAACTCCAACCCGAAAATACAGTGAAATGTCCATGTTCGGGGTCCAAAAACCGTAATGTTCGGTACGAAACCAAACTGTGCGGTACGGGTTCGCTCAACTCTAATTATTATAGATTGTGCCTCCTAGTAATAGCAGATGGAAAAGCACAAAGGGCTGCAGAGAGAAATTGTATAGCAGGATAGTGTGCAACCTGTCTTGCTTTAAATATCTGCAAACAATACACAATGCCTAGTGCAGTTATACTGCAACAGGACTCAATAAGTCAATAAATTAAGGCTAAGACTGGCACCACATACGCCAGTAACAAAAGCAGAAAGCATTAATAGAAGGCATAAGAGCAGCAGGAGGACAGGGGACCCTAGCCCGACGGGCGTTTCACCACCTTAGTAGCTTCATCAGCAAGTATGCACTAGTATGTGGTGCCAGTCTTAGCCTTAATTTATTGACTTAATTATAACAAATTACTATATCGATTTTTGTGCAGATCTGGCGGCACTATTACCTAATATAACTTCATTTTAAAGCTCTGATAGTTGTAAAAGTTCTATTTTTGAGTGTTTAGTTAAATCTAACATCACCTCTCCAGATACACACTAGGCTACTACATTTTTGTATGAGTCCACCTATTATTATAGTATATTGCAACCCACTGCTGTGGCAGTATAACTGGACTAGGCATTGTGTATTGTTTGCAGATGTCTGTGTGCCTTCCTGTTGGTGTGCGAGTGATATGTATATATATTTATACAGTAGATTAATCTACTAATAGCTGGATGCTGCCTTGCTCCTAAATATCCAAGTATACTAAAAGGGTCCATGACCTTTTTATAGACTGATTGATTTCACCTATCTATTTAAAGCAAGACAGGTTACACACTATCCTGCTATACAATTTCTCTCTGCAGCCCTTTGTGCTTTTCCATCTGCTATTACTAGGAGGCACAGTCTATAATAATATTAGAAATTAATATCATATGAGCCTCTTTCAGATAATGGATAAAGCTTTAGTGAGGGGTTAGTATTAACAATTTATCCATCAATATACTCTGTTTGCACATTGTTTATTTCAAGGCAGGAGAACCCCTTTTTTCAGTAATCGGTTATTTCCCTTAATAGCCTATAACTTGTTAACTTATTTTCGAATATAATCTGATTACTGCACTTGCATCCTAGTTTCATTTCGATCTACTTCCCATTATTGTGGATATATCTACACCATAATTACTATGGATATGCAAGCCTGATTTTATTTTCCCTTTTTCACTATCTTTCACCTGTTCGTTTTATGTGTATGTTTATATTCTACTACTTTTTATCACACTCAATACAAGTTATGTCTTAATATTCTGACTCCACTTACGCCAATTTAAGCTTTGTTTCTCTATATAGGGTTACCCCCTAGTGGTAGGCTCTGCATATAGCACTATAGCTATCTGTGAAATCCGTATTATTTCTGTAACTTAAATATTGTATAATGTCTGCTGTTCTGTTCCTGTGTTGCAGTTGTATATTTGTCTGGTTCTTAAATCCATCTCAGACCTCTCCTTTAGCATTCAGTGTGTGGGGTTCTAAGTCACCCGTGGCTCAACCAAAGGTGTGTTATCATTAAGGTGAATCATCCTCACTATCTGTTTTGTCTATTGGAGAGTGTTGGTTGTCTCATCTGCATCGCGGATCCTATACTCAGTATCAGAAAGATTACACATAGCCCCCTATGCCCACAGGGAGATTATTAATAAACTAATTAAAAAGAAGAGGACAGGTACTTTACTTTTCCCATCTGTCCACTTTGAGAACTTCCAATTTACCTCCACTCTCTGCATTCTTTCAGCCAGTTACCAATCCACACAGACATCTAGCCCTAAGCCTATTTCAGTCAGTTTGAATATTACATCCAGCGCAGAAACCATACATTTTTACTCACTTCTTCATTGCATGTAATTACGTTTTTTTGTCAAGATGTGTCTTTCACAAAACCATGTTAGCTCCCGCTTATGAAATTTCTGTTCAGTATGGAATCTTGAATGTATTCCCTTAGCAATCCTTAAAACAGTTTCCTCACTACAGATGTTAAGATTACAGGTATGTAACTGCTGAAATTGTTATTCTTTTTTTAAGTATGGGCAGCACAGCTTTATGCCAATCTGTAGGCCCCCAGCCTAAAATAAAAGAATACCTGAGAATGAAAAATAATGGTCTAGCCGGGTGGTGCATATCTTGGTTTTGTGCTTCACTAGGCAGACTAAATTTTGGCTCCCCCTTCCCACACATAGTGCAGAACCAGGACATACCCCATCATGTGCCCTACCACTCAAGTTGCACACTGATGACATGGCCCATCACCTCAGGACATGCCCCATCACCCACATTGCACACCCAGGACATGCCCCATAACCCACATGGCACTCCCATTACATGGCCCATCACTGCAGGATATGCCCAATAACCCATCTTGCACACCCATGACATGGCCCATCACCCCAGGACATGCCCCATCACCCACATTACACACCCATTACATGCAACATCACCCCAGGACATGCCTCATTAACCACATTGCCCACCCATTACATGCTCCATCACCCCATGACATGCCCCATCACCCACACTGCACACCCATTACATGGCCCATCACCACAGGACATGCCGTATCACCCACATTTCACTCCCATCACATGCCCCATCACCCCACTACAAGCTCCATCCCATGCCCCATCACCCACATTGCACACGCATTAAATGCCCCATCACCCTATTACATGTCCCATTACCCAATTGCATGATGCATCACCCAATACATGCCCCATCACCACGTTACATGCCCCACCACCATGTTACATGCCCCATCACCCAGTACATGCCTCATCACACACACATTATATACCCAATTGCACCATTACATGCCTCATCACCCCATTACATGCCTCATCACCCCAGGACTTACCCAGGGCAGCGCTCTTCCATGGTTTTTAGTGGCAGGCAGCATAGTCTCTGTGCGCTGCCCAGGTGCACAGGCAAACTACTGTGCTCCCTGCCCAGTTTGACGGGTGTGTGTCAACAGGTCACATGATTCTGGTGCATGTCTGACATCAGAGCACGATGGTCATGTGACCATCAAACCATCTGGAGAGCCCACCAGGCAGCATGGTAAGTTGTCTGTGCACCTGGGCAGCACACACCATGCGGGCAAGCAATCTTTATTAAAAAAAAGGGGCTGCATTTATTGCCCTGCCCCCCGGGCAGACAAGGCAAGTGCCACCATAGGCACTTACCTTGCCTGCCTCACGCTAAATCCAGCACTGTGTACCATCCGCCCTGAATCTTTATCTACTTTAACACCATTTAATTGTTTTAACAGTTTTTGTTGCATCAGCCAATAACATGCTTGTTGTGAAGTGTCTTTTTAAATTAATCTAAAAGGATATCATGTTATGGTCACTATTCCCTAAATTTTCCCTTACTTGGGTGTTAGATATAAGCTCCTTCATGTTAAATATTACCATATCCCGGCATACTTCCCCTCTGGTTGATGTCTATACTAGCTGAGACAAAATATTGTCATTCAACAAATTCAGAAGCTTGCTGCTTTTACCAGAATTGGTAGATTCATTTTTCCAATCAACTTTTGGGTAATTAACCCCTTAGTGACATGTTTTGACCTTGTCTTTCCCTTGGTGACAAGGGCTTTCTTGACATTTTAGGGGTGTATGTGTGTAGCTGTAACTTTCTTCTTTCTCACATACTGTACCCACAGAAATTATATATTGTTTCTGTCACCATATGAATGGGTTTCATCAGATACCATTATGTTCATCATAGCGTATAAATTACTACAAAAAAATCACTTTTTCTAACTTTGACTTAAAAAATATTTGCATAAATATGATCGGTAAAAAGACCCCGTCTAAATAGTTTTTACATTTTGTCACGAGTTTAGATATTTTAATGTCTCAATTAGACATGTGCATTCGTTTTCAGAAGAATGCATTTTCGTCCGAAAATAGCATTTTCGTTCATTTGTTTGAAAAAAAAATTATGAATGGGAACTCTAGTTCGGTTTATAGAAAGCCCATAGTATTACATGTATTCCATAAGCCGAAAGTCTATAAACCGAACGTTTGGTTTATAGACTTTCGGCTTATGGAATACATGTAATCCTATTGCTATTCTATAAACCGAACATTCGGTTTATAGAATAGCAATAGGATTAAATGTATTCCATAAGCCGAAAGTCTATAAACCGAACGTTCCCCAGGGAGGTCGGAAGAATGAGGGAAAGGATGTGAATGATTGGTGTGTGGTGTGTCGTCCGGGGGGTGGGGGTGGGGTGGGGGCAATGGGGGGAGGGTTGGACTCCTGGGGAGCCCGGGAGTTGAATGGCAATCAACATAGTTTCGATTAATACCAAGGGCTTGAACTCTATCTATAAAAGAGGTAGTTTATATAGAATGTTGAGAGATGATAAAATGTCGTTTTTTTTCAAGAGACCCATTGGACCGACTCTATGGATAGGCCTTGGAGATTTCTAAAATATCCAATAGTGTGTCAGTCAAATATGCAAGGTAATAAAAAGAAAAGGGGAGTGGCCATGGTGGTATCTAGCACAATCAGATTCGAACAGGTTTTTTGTGAAAGTGACATAAACGGGAGATACACAATAATGATAGCTAAACTAAATGATATTCTATACACCTTAGTGAACGTTTACGCCCCAAACCAGGCACCTCGTAAATTCTTAGAGAAACTTATGCTCAGGGTGGACGAAGTATCATCTGGTCGTATGATCATGGCGGGTGACTTTAACTGCATCGTAGATGCTAAATTAGACAGAAACAACAATAGAAAATGGAACACACAGTATCCATCAGACACACTTCAAAGAACACTACATACAAACCAGCTCTACGATTGCTGGAGGGTCACGCACCCAGGGGAGAGAGATTACTCTTTCTTCTCGCAAGCACATCAAACTTACACCAGGATAGACTACTTTTTTACCAAATCTAGTGTACTAGATGTAGTAGTAAGTTCTAAAATAGGTGTAATCTCCTGGTCAGATCTAACAGTTAAAAATAACATAGAGTGTGTAATCAGAGATAAATGGCGCTTAAATGAGAATCTTTTGAGTTCCCAAAGTAATGTGGAATATCTAGCTTCACAAATAGAAGCCTTTTTGGAAGTAAATGATAATGCGGAGGTGTCTGATGCAACCCTGTGGTGCGCCCTAAAGTGTTATATCCGAGGACTGATAATAAAAATTGGAGCTGCAGAAAAAAAAAAAGAGGTGCGATCCTCTAAACACCCTGTACATCAAAATAGCTAAGCTAGAGGGACACCACAAGGAAACCTTAGACAGCTCTCTGTTACCTCAAATTCAGATTCTTAAGGGAAGTATCAACGATAGACTGGATGAAAAAATGAGTAAGGCTATTGAATTCTTAAAGCAGAAATGGTACTATGGCTCAAATCGCACTGGGAAATTGCTTACTAACAAACTTAAAGTGAAACAAAGCAGGGAGATTATAAAACATAGTGGTGAATAACAGACACCTACTATCTCCTAAGGAGATAAGCAAAGCATTTGAAGACTATTACGGGGCCCTCTATGATATAGAAGAAACAAAATACTCCTCCCCCGAAATTTTGGAATTTATTGACACTTTAAACTTGCCGAAAATTACACAGGATCAACTGAATGCCTTAACAGCCCAATTACCATAAAGGAGGTCAGGGACAATATCAACGCTCTAAAAGGAGGTAAATCTCCCGGGCCAGATGGCTTTTCGGCCATATTCTATCACAAATTTGAGAAGCAAATAGCTCCAGCTCTCTTAAGAACGTTTCTACACCTAACCAGTAAAGAAGACATACCTGCAGAATTACTTCAGGCCACGATTACCCCTATTTTAAAAGCTAAGAAAGATCCGACAGTACTCGCAAACTATAGGCCAATATCACTTATCAACATAGACATTAAAATGTATTCAAAAATTTTGGCAGAGAGACTGAAGTGGGCCATCCCGAACCTCATTCACAAAGACCAGTGTGGTTTTGTGAGGGGCAGGGGGTCGATCGATAATACTAGAAGGCTACTGAACAGGCCATTTGTCCTGATGGCCCTCAATGCCGAAAAAGCCTTTGATAGAGTTAGCTGGAAGTACTTGAAGACTATTCTGGTGGCTTTCGCCATCGAGGGCTAGTTTAGGGACGGAGTGATGGCCCTGTATACGCAGCCAACAGCTAGAGTCACGGGACACCTACTTCAGTCTCACTGGTTTAAAATAAAAAAAGGGACCAGGCAGGGGTGTCCGCTGGCTCCTATGTTGTACATATTGGCGATGGAGCCCCTGGCCTGTATGATCAGACAAACACCTAATATACATGGGATACATATAAAAACCATGGAAAATAGAGTCGTACTATACGCAGATGACGTGCTCTTGACACTGACTGACCCTGTTGATTCCATCACGAACCTGGTGGCTTTAATTGTGGACTTCAGTAAATACTCAAATTACAAATTGAACCTGGGCAAGACTCATATATTGCTGGCCCACACAGACATAGAGGATTTGGCTGTCCTGAAATCCAGGTTTGATCTTTATTGGTCGTGTGCATACATTGATTTTCTGGGTATTAAATTGACCTTCAATTAGATGATATAATCAAACTGAATTACTTGTCTAAGATTCAAGAAATTAAGACTAAATTAAGCGAGATCAAAGGGACGGAATTATCCTGGCTAGGTAGAATTGAGGTAATAAGATCATATATAATCCCCAAAATATCTTACTTATTCAGGAACATCCCACTTAGGGTGGATACAGCCATCTTAACATATATTCAGAAGCTAGTGGCAGAATTTGTTTGGCAAGGCAAGAAGCCAAGAATTTCATTAGAATTGCTGCAACGAGAGATAACAGCCGGTGGTATTGCCTACCCTTATATCCAGCATCTGCATAACTGTAGTATGA
Organism: Pelodytes ibericus; assembly: GCA_036172795.1. Classification (NCBI taxonomy): domain Eukaryota; kingdom Metazoa; phylum Chordata; class Amphibia; order Anura; family Pelodytidae; genus Pelodytes; species Pelodytes ibericus. The sequence goes on from CM069860.1 coordinate 27,734,207, forward strand.
TTAGCCACATACTGGCCTGGACTAATTCCTTGCATACGGTGCCACCCTGGCTGGAAATTGAGAGATCAGACTCAGGGCAACTTGAACCACACAAGCTCATGTGGAGTCAAAAAATATTTGGGAAGAAACCGCTCTTTAAAAACCCAATAATCAACAGTCTTTATACCACGATTGCAGGATTGACAAGGCTACTCCCGGGAGACCACAAACTGGTTACTTGGGAGACCACGATTGTGGTCCTGGGGTTTGATATAGGGAATATGACGTTGTCAACTTGGAACTTGAACAATATATTTACTGTTGCAGATATTTCTCCCCATGGGGTTGTGTATTCCTTTGATACATTGCAATCAATCTTCAATATTCCAGCAAAGGAAATCTTTACCTACTTGAGGTTGAAGAATTTCCTACATAGAAGGATATCGACTGATAAGGGCCAACTCAGTGAACTGTTAGCGAAGGATCTAAAAACAAAGACAACTTCAAAAGTTTCTCGCTTTCTGGTAAATTTCCGATCACATGAGAAGGCTACCCCATGGTTAAAATGGGAGCGGGACCTTGGGGTCTCCTTCCTGTACGAAGTGTGGAAGATCGCAATAGTGCAGGTTAAAAAGAACGTCCACTGGATAAACCTTGTGGAATTACAACATAAATTAAATATGAGATGGTACATTACCCCCACCAGAATGCACAAAATAAACAGTGAAACTTCTAGCACCTGTTGGAGGTGTGACAGAGGCATAGGCTCTTTGGCGCATATCTGGTGGGACTGTCCAGACCTAAAACCCATATTTTCGAAATGTGCAAAAGTTACTGGCTGGCATAACATCAGTCTAAAACCAGAAACTTTTATTTTTAACATACACCTTCCAGGTAATAAAACTCAAAAGAGCCTTATCGTTCATATTTTCATAGCAGTTAAAATATGTCTAGCAAGAAATTTGAAAAATAGAGGCAGTCTAAATTGGTCTGAGGTTACGCGTCAAATCAACTTCCAGTATAACATGGAAGCCGCCTTCTATTGCATCTCGGTCCATTTAGAACTTTACCGAGACATATGGGCTCCTTGGTGGACACTTAGAACTATTTAGCCCCAGTGGCTTTCGGGTCCGGTTCTCCCCCCTTCCCTTTACCCCGGGCGGTATGATCGCATGACTGAATGGTTTGACTTTTGAATGATTGCATGACTGAACGGTTTGACTGTTGAATGATACAAGGGTTTAGTAACTCTTGAGAGAGGGCAACTAAGCCTTTGGCGTTAGGCTTGTTAATAACAATTATTTGGGTACTTCTCTTATCTCCAGCGGGCTTCTCTATACATTTGGGGATATGCGCGATTCGTTTTGTAACATAAAGCTTAAGTCTCCTTTATGTACCCCTATCTATCGACAGGTCATCCTGAAGTATCTCGAATACCCCCGTGTTTAGAAGTTTGCGATTACAGATGTGATTACTTGTTTTTGTACTCAAACCATATACAATAAAAGGATACTGCTGTTAAAAAAAAAATATATATACATGTTTCCATATTTTTCTGTATCTTTTTGCGCGTTATGGTGCACATTTTTTTTTTCCTATATTGAACTTTTGACCTCAACCTGAACCCAAAATTTAACCCTAACCCTAAATTTAACCCCAACTCTAACCCCTATGCTATCCCTTAATATATTTTAATTTTATTTTAAGTTGAACCCTATCCCTTATACTAAAAAATATTTAATTTTAACCCTAACAGCTAATCTAACGTCTAGTTAAATCTAGCTAATTAAATCTTTTTTCTTTTACATTGCAATGTTGTTGACTGCCTCTAGGGGCAGTCAAGCAACATATTCAGAGTGACGGAAGTGAATTTTCTTTCACTTCCAACCTCTGACCACAGGAGAGCATAGCCATATTGACGGAGCATGCTGTTCTGTCAATATGGCACACAAGATCACTTCGTGAGGTGATCGTGGATGCCCTGGGGAGCAAATTTCGGTGCTGGCTATAGAGGAAATAAACCAGAACGGTTAGAGCATTTTTTGCAATTGTTGATCTCGAAAACCGTTCATTTCACCGCAGAACGTTTCAGGCACGTCCATTGTTGGGAACAGAGTTCCCGCAGGACGTGCCTGACACGTCCATTGTCGCGAAGGGGTTAAGTCTTTTTTTTTACATTGCAATGTTGCTGACTGCCCCTAGGGACCCTAGAACATTCGTAGGAGAGATCATGCCAATTATCAGGACGTATAGTTAAATTATAAACTGAACACGGCCAAGACCTTAGCCCTCCCACTTGACATGTGTAATTTTCAGGTCTTGTACTTAGCAGATACATATGGGTTTATATGTGATTAACAATATTTAATGTAATTAGGGATGAATATCTCTTCAGACCATAGACAATGGCTAGAGTTATATATGCTTCCCATGCTGAAGGATACGAACAGAAAATTAATGGAGTGAAGCAAACCTCAATTTAATGGTGGGGAAGAATCAATTTAGTGAAGGTGTATTCAGAGGCATCACTAGGGTTGGTGTCACCTGGTGCAGTAACTCAGTGTGTCATTTCCCCCCTGGATTTCCTTTAATGCCATGCCAAACAGATTCCATAGTAATGCCAGCCAGATGGCCCATTAAATATGCCATAAAGGATCCCCCATACGTTATGCCCCACAAAATATGCCACACATCGGAGCCCCACAAAGTATGCCACACACAGGAGCCCATAACTATGCCACACACAGTAGCACCATAAATATGCCTCACACTAGTGCCCCATTAATTATGCCACACACAAAAGCCCCATAGTTATACCACATACAAGAACCCCATAATTATGCCACACAAAAGAGCCCCGCGAGGTTTAAAATTCTAAAACAATAAATATCTATACACATTTCTCTCTCACTAGGTGCATTTATACTTATATGAACATTTTAATATTCAACTATTTTCATAGGAAATAAAAAAAGTTATTGAAAATTTGTATTTCTTGATTTTTTTCCCTTCACTCCCCCCACATTGCACCTGAAGAACACAGCACCATACAGTGCCCACAGCACTTGCCATGCACCTATATTACACCCACAAATCTTTGCTTGCACTCATATTGCTCCCACACAGTTTGGAATGCCACAGTGTCAATTTGCCCCACAAAACATACCACAGTGTTGCTTTATCCCACAGAAAATGTTATTTTGCCCCACAGAACATGCCACAGCATCACTTTGCCAATTAAAATAAGCCACTGGCAGGTACCAATTAACATGCCACAGGTATTAACATATCAACAGCAAGTTTAACATTTAAAATATGCCACCGTTTGTCCATTAAATGTGCCATAGCCAGCTCGCCAATTAATATGCCACAGCCAATTTACTGATTAAAATGCCACAGCCAATTTGTCAAATATGCCAGTAATATTTTGCAATTAAAAAGCCACAACCAATTTGCCTAATAATATGCTAGTATTATTTGGTAATTTATAAGCCAAACCAATTTGTCCAATTAACAAAGTGCCCGGGGGGGACCAGCTCATTTATTTTTACTGTTTTCGTCTACTATTTATTTTTCGCATATCTTTTGAATTTGGCCAATATGCCAGTATTATTTTGCAATTAATAAGCCACAGCCAATGTGCCCAATAATATCCCAGTGTTATTTTGCCATTAAAAAGCCACAGCCTATTTGTCCAATATGCCAGTATTATTTTGCAATTAATGAGTTACAACCAATTTGCCCAATAATATCCCAGTATTATTTTGCAGTTAATAAGCCACAGCCAATTTGCCCAATAATTTGGCAGTATTATTTTGTAATTTATAAGCCACAGACAATTTGTCCAATATGCCAGTATCATTTTGCACTTAATAAGCCACAACCTATTTGCCCAATAAGATGCCAGTATAATATTGCCATTAAAAATCCACAGCCTATTTGTCCAATACGCCAGTATCATTTTGCAATTAATAAGCCACAACTAATGTGCCCAATAATATGCCAGTCCAATTTTGCCATTAATAATCCACAGCCAATTTACCCATTATGCCAGTATTAGTTTGCTATTACTATTCCAAAGTCAATTTTCCCATTTAATATGCCAGTGTTATTTTGCTATTAATAAGCCACAACCAATTTGCACAATAATATGCCAGTATTATTTTGCCCATTAATAAGCCACAGTCAATTTGTCCATTAATAATTTTGAAGGCAGATGGGGAGAGTTGGTACTCTCTAGAAGCAGACTCAATCCAGTGGGCACTGGGGCATGTATTTGGATAACAGATAAGGAGAGGCATAACCTACAAAAGGCAGAGTTCAGTTGGCCCCTAAAAAACATAATGTCAAACTTCTACAAGAAGAAATTGGGTATTGGGAATAAGATTATACCAGTTTTGCCCATTACTTTAATTAATCATCTAATAAATAATATAGACTTATCTCCGTGGTCCCAAAAAGGTATAATTCCAATAGAAGATCTGCTAACTGGAAATCATATTAAGCCATTCCCTAGGCTATGTGAAGAATTTGGCTGATGGCCAAGGCCCTTTTTAAGTTCCTCAGACTAAAAGGTTTTCTGATCAATAATTTGAAGTTTTCTCTCTCTTCAAAACCCTTGTTGATGTTGTCAAATATGCTATGTAAACAAAACTATAAAAATTGATATCAAAATCTCTATAATTTGTTAGACTTTTGACTCATTTCCCCCTCCACCTGCCACCATACTTCTCCATTTGTACCTGTCTAACCATCAAAATTTAAGTATCTCTGTGCTATACCGGGTGTATTTTCGTTAATAATCTGTAGCGGTCCATCTTCTATTTACTGTAACTTTGTTCTCTAAGATTTGTTAAAGGGGACCAACAACTTAGATGTGTGTAGCAGCTTTTTCTATTGGACTATAAGAGATATTTCATATGACTAGAGTCATGTCCAGTACTTTTTGCAAGCTGATGGCAGTTAATACGGTTACACTTTAAAAGTTACAATCCACGCAGTACAGTTAACTCCATTCCGGTGGGACAATTTATAAGGTTAAAATGTAATTGTAATGACCAAAAAACATTTGAAAACCAGGCAGGCCAGCTACATGACAGATTGCTTCAAAGAGGATATTCTGAGGAGGTGATTACTAGTGCGTCTTTAAGCACAAATGTTAGTCCCCCGACAGGATCTTTGAAAGTAACCCCCGGAAGGAGTACACTTAATAAACAATCTCAAAATAGTGGCTTAAGTATCTTCAGGTGACGATTATGGAGATATACATTTAATTACTCCATACAGTCAGGAGTTTACTCAGATTCAACAGATTATTAATAAACATTTCCCAAATACGCCTCCATTGTCGTATAGTTGATCTAAATGCAGAATTCCGGCTTGTTTCCAGGGTGAATTACAACGACTCACACCAGCAACGCCACTGGGCACAATGTCCCTTTCATCCTGGAAACAAGCAGGAATTCTGCAACTATGTATCCTAATACTACCTCACAATGCTGATAGTAATCACCTCCTCAGAATAGGAGTAATCACCTCCTCAGAATATCCTCTTTGAAGCAATCTGTCATGTAGCTGGCCTGCCTGGTTTTCAAATGTTTTTTGGTCATTACAATTACATTTTAACCTTATAAATTGTCCCACCGGAATGGAGTTAACTGTACTGCGTGGATTGTAACTTTTAAAGTGTAACCGTATTAACTGCCATCAGCTTGCAAAAAGTACTGGACATGACTAATACTACCCTAATACTACCTCACAATGCTGGAGACTCTGTGGATTTCAAGGAACTATGCTTCACATATGGTGGGAGGACCTGACAAGTCATCAAAAAGGCGTGGAAACACACATTTGATCTCATCCGCCAAGTTACTAATCTTAGCCTCCCGCTTAATCCAGAAATTGCCCTTGTGCATATTTATCCGATAAAACTAGATCCGGAACAGAAGATTATAGTAGGTCATATACTGATCCCGATGAAAACATTAATCGTGAGGAACTGGAAATCTGCTTATTGTCCCACGCAGCCTGAAGTGCATAGTTTAACAAATCATAATTTACATATGGAAAAGCTGCATTATTTGACTTCTAATCGAGTACGTTTCTATCATAAAGTATAAAGATCTTGCGAAAGGTTATGTATTCTTGTTGGTTAATATATTTATTGTCACTAACAATCATCTACATATTACCTTATTTGCTCGATTATAAGACGACCCTGATTATAAGACGACCCCCCCAAATTTGTACATTCCTTTAGGAAAAAAACTAAAAGCCTGATTATAAGACTACCCTATAGGAAAAAAGTTTAACTTGTATATATGTAAATTGCTTTTTAATATTTAATAAAAAATTTATATTATACAAATGCATTTCTTGTTTTTATTTGCTTTTATGTGCCAATGCGGCCTCTCTCCCGCTCCCCCAGCTGTCTCTTTCCCCCCCAGCGTTGTCTCTCTCTCCCCCCAAAACTTCTCTCTTGTCTCTATCTATCCCCCCTCCCCTTTTCTCTCTGTCCCCCTCCCTCCCCTTGTCTGTGTCTCCCCCTCCCCCTCCTTGTCTGTCTGTGTCCTCCCCCCTCCCCCTCCTTGTCTGTGTCTCCCCCCCCTTGTCTGTCTGTGTCCTCCCCCCCTCCCCCTCCATTTGTCTCTCTCTATCCCCCCCTCCCCTTGTCTGTCTGTGTCCTCCGTCCCCCCCCCCCTCCCCCTTACCTGGTTTAGTTCCCTGGTGGCTAGTGGGGGTAGCCGGGGGATGTCTGCACGATACGTGTAGACATCCTCCATGCTGCCCGACACGGCAGTCTATTATGACGGACAGCTGGTCCGTCATAATAGACTGCCGTGTCTGGCAGCATGGAGGATATCTGCACGTATCGTGCTGACATCCCCCAGCTGCCCGATTTTCCCTGGTGCCTAGTGGTGCAGCAGAGGAAGTCTGCGCGACGAGCGCAGACTCCCCTGCTGCCGCCCGGCACGCTCGCCGGGACTTCTGTGACGAAAGCGGAAGTACCCGGCTTCTTCATAGAAGCCCCGGCGGTCGTGGCGGGCGGAAGCAGGGGAGTCTGCGCTCATCGTGCAGACTTCCCCTGCTGTTAGAGAGGGGGATCCAGGTCCCCTGCAGCTCTGCTGGGGACCTGGATCCATGTCTTATAATCTGACCTCAATTTGAGGTCAGATTATAAGACGACCTCGAATGTAAGACGAGGAGGATTTTTCAGAGCATTTGCTCTGAAAAAAACCTCGTCTTATATTCGAGCAAATACGGTATGTTCGCATTTGTGTGAGATTGTACCATACAGATGTACTTTTATCTTGTGTACCTTTCTTTATGCTACAAAATGAAAATGATACATTCAAAAAATATATATTTCCCAATTCTCAAATCAGATGTGGGGTTTAATCAGGTTTTAACCTAGGATAATATAACATGTATCCCTAAAAGGGAACGGCCTCTGGGCAACCTATTATATCTAACTTTCTTCAAATGCCATAATGATGTTGCTTCATGTTGGCTGAATACGTGCGGCATGTTCCCATGTAACCACAGGGTAAGTAAATGCTGTACATTTGTAAATCTAAACAATGTATTATTTTCACTAAGAATGGTCCGATTTTTCAAGTTAAACAATATATCAATTGCATCTCCTCCAAATTTATGATATATATGGTACAATGCAATATGCAATACTTTGTATATACTACTAGAGAACTTAAAGGACAACTGTATGAAAAAAATGAAGCTGTGTTTAATTAATCCCTTCATGACACATGGTGCTTGCATTGCCTGGGACTAAAACGTTACGATTTGATCACTATGGCAGAGACCCAATCAGGGTCTTAATAGAACCTGTGGGTCCCTTCCAAAAGATCACAGGACCTCTGGACATGACGTGTGATGTCCAGAGTCGGCTCCAGTGTCGGCTACATTTTCCCTGTCAGACTGAGGCCACTCAAAGTGGCCTCATCATACAGATGTAATCCCAATGCAAGTCCCTGCAGTGGGATCCGACAACAGCTCATTGTGGGGAGCCGTGATGAGCTGTTTAATGCTGGACGTACTATGCTGTCCTAGCCTCTTTTAGGCACTGTAAAATCAGGACACCACCAGGAGGCAGACATTTTGTTTAGATAAAAAATAGAGGTACACTCCTTAGTGGAGGTCCAGTTTATGTGGGCAAGAAATGTTATGTTACATCCACACAAAAAAAGAATATTTCAGTTACATTTATAACAGATTTATAAAAGATTATTCAGAACAATCTCCCTCTGTTTAATGCAGATAAGAAACTAAGGGAGGTACTTAACGAAAACTGTAAAATTAAATATGTAAAATTAAATATGTCTCAAAGAAAGCATGCTCCCAGAAAAATCTATTATCTTCTAGTTATGTCAAGGCCCAAGGGAGATAGCACAGCTAAGCAGACAGGGCCGTATGAGTTTGGGTATGGATGTTTATGATTGGTGGCAACAGCTTCAAGCGGTTTTCCTTCCTTCTGTGTGCCTGGGCCATTTGCTCCCTGGCTTGAGGATGGAGGTTGAGGCGGTCCTGGCAGCCCTCAGACCTAAGGCGCTAGATGGTGGCCATCTCCGTGAGCAGCTGGCTCGTCTAAAGTCGAATCAGGTGGTTGCTGGCACGCCCCCCCCCCCCATGCACCCGACGCTCTGTATTGAGTGCTTCTATGGTACCTACAAACGTCAGGTGGTGCACCCACACACTGGCTTGGTTGAACCATAGTTCCCCTCCCTGGACCCGGTATAGGAGCCAGAGCCCGGGTCCTAGGCAACAACAGGCCTACACACCTGTCAATTTGGATGCGCGACCTGAGATACCTGCAGCCCTGGCTCCCCCCCCCAGCATCAGGACCAGGGCATTGAACGCTGATGGAGGGCCTGCAGCTGTCAGAAGGTGGAATGCCTCCCAGAGACAAGCATGCATGTCATGTGGACTGGAGTAGGAGCAGCAGTGGTGAGTAAGCCTCATGGGACTACACAGAGGGTGATGGATGCTCCTCCGCTAGGGAGTGGGGGGAGGTCTCCTGTCTTGTCCTCAGATGAGGACATTCTTAATTCCCAGTCTCCAGCCTCTCCTTTCCTGTCCCTTCCTTTTTCAGGGCCTTCCCTCCTCTCTCAGGATCCGTCCTCCCCCTGCTTTTCTGACGTTCTTCATCCCTTCCCCTCTCTTAACCTGATCCTGCCCAACAGACTCCAGGTCTGTCCCCTCCACTCCCAGCATCTGGTTTTATTCGGCTGCCCCCTAGTGGTGAGGGCTGGCTTGACTCCTATCCACTCCTATTTTCTCAGGCCTCTGCTGCTGCTACAAGATCTGTCCATGGTTCATCTACAATGAATGCTGTTGGAGCAGAAGAGCTGAATTTTCACCCATTTCCTCTCCCATTTTCAGTTTATCAAGCCGCGAGGATTGGTATGTCAGACCGAGTAGTCCAGAGGATTGGGAGGCAGTGGCGGACTGGGACTAAAAATATTGGTTGCCAGTAGACAGAAGGGGCCCACCAACAACTATTTTTATATAATATACTTATATTTTTCTGCCTTCCAAATGTAAGTGTTCTCTAATATCCCAACTCAAATATATATATGCAGTATAATATAATATATATGCATCATTTTGTATAATATAAGCATTGAGTAATTTTATTGCAGTAAGTACTTTTATAATATATATATATATATATATATATATATATATATATATATATATATATATATATATATATAGTAGTGGCCATGGAAAATGCACCAGGCTTGACAGGTATTAAGACAGTGTACGGTTGACCACCTCCCGTAACAGTGCACCTTACCTGACTAGAGTGATATAGTGAAAGAAATTATGGATTCAGTCAAAGAAATGTCGATACATGCCCCGTTCAAATAGCTCCTCTGCTCCAGCTTGCAGGCCCTTTTATAGTTGCTCCCACGCAGGCAGCAACGCCCCATTAGGCGTGAAAAAAGCCCGCCAGATCATTCCATTTTGCCCACGGCGTTGAGAACCACCTGCAGGTGTTATGGACTGGGTAGAGTACTGGAAAATAGGAACAGCAATGCGATGACCTAGTAACTGCTGCAACAGGCCTGGAAACAGTACAGTGTCTATTCACCTGAATGGTATTATACCCTATGGTTGAGCCTCAGGCAAATGACCACCCAGGACTTGATACACTGACTGCAACTGCACACTGAGGCAGAGATATGCACAGAGTACTGGACGAGAAGGATCATACATGAAACAGGAACAAAGTACAATTGAGGAATTCAGAAGGCAAGGTCACTAGACAGGCAAAATGGTTGAGGCAGGAAGCAAAACAGAGGAGTCAAAAACAAGCAGGAGTCCGAACCAGAAAAATCAGTCGCCTGCCCTCCCTGTTTGCTGAAGCAGTGGTACGGACCACCTTGTGGCAGCAGGTATGTTTTTTCCTTACAGCAGGATGGTAACATGTAACAGGCATAAGGCAGTAAATCCTGCCAGATTGTTAGGCATGAAAAAAGTCCTGCCAAATCGATAGGCGCGAAAAAAAACTCCAGTCCAGTTGCCTGAAGGCCATGGAGATTTAAAAAAAAAAAAATTTGGGGGGATTTTCATGTGCCACCTTTCAGTGCACGTCTTGGGCACATTTTGGGCTGTGGGTATGCTTGTGATCCAGGGGGCCGCGGGGGACTCCTCTGACATGGCTCCGTCGTTTTATGACCAGCACTGGTAGGCTGAGGGACCCAGATCGCTTCTCACATTTCCGTGGGCCACCCCCAGCCCCATCAGCCACACTCTCCAGGGTGCGGCCGCATGACTCCCCTCCCCAGGGCATTATTTCCGTCGACTGTCTCCACAGGCGGTGGAAACCCCCTGAAGGGCTACCTGGTTGATCCTGCCAGTTGCATATGCTTGTCTCAAAGGTTAAGCCATGCACGTGTAAGTACACACAGCCGGTACAGTGAAACTGCGAATGACTCATTAAATCAGTTATGGTTCCTTTGATCGCTCTATCTGTTACCTGGATAACTGTGGTAATTCTAGAGTTAATACATGCCGACGAGTGCTGACCTCCAGGGATGCGTCCACTTATCAGACCAAAACCAATGCCGGGGCCTGTCCCCTGGACGCTTTGGTGACTCTAGATAACCTCGGGCCAATCGCACATCCCTGTGACGGCGACGATACATTCGGATGTCTGCTCTATCAACTTTTGATGGTACTTTCTGTGCCTACCATAGTGACCATGGGTAACGGGGAATCAGGGTTTGTTTCTGGAGAGGAAGCCTGAGAAATGGCTACCAAATTCAAGGAAGGCAGCAGGCACCCAAATTACCCACTCCCGGCTTGGGGAGGTAGTGATGAAAAATAACAATACAGGACTTTTTCGAAGTCCTGTAATTGGAATGAGTACACTTTAAATCCTTTAACGAGGATCTATTGGATTAGAGCTCCAATAGCGTATATTAAAGTTGCTGCAGCTAAAAAGCTCATAGTTGGAACTTGGGATCGAACTACCGCCTGTCCCAGCCCCTGCCTCTCGGCTCCTCCCCGATGCTCTTGACTGAGTGTACTGGGGGTCAGAAGCGTTTGCTTTCAAAAAATTAGAATGTTCAGAGCAGGCCGGTTGCTCGAATACTTCAACTAGGAATAATGGAATAGGATTCTGGTTCTATTTTGTTGGTTTTCGGTACTGGGGCCATGATTAAGAGGGACGGCCGGGGGTATTCGTATTGTGCCGCTGGAGGTGAATTCTTGGACCGGCACAAGATGAACCAAAGTGAAAGCATTTGCCAAGAATGTTTTCATTAATCAATAATGAAAGTTGGAGGTCGAAGACGATCAGATACCATCGTAGTGTAACTATCTACCTGGATTCGAACCCTGACTCCTGTGGTTCCTGTTCCCTGCTCCTGTTCCAGATGCCACCTCCAGACCTCATCGGCACAGCCGTCCGTGGCAAGTAGTTCCGACCATAAACGATGCCGACTAGAAATCCTGCGGCGTTATTCCCATGACCCATCGAGCAGCTACCGGAAAACCAAAGTCTTTGGGTTCCAGTGGGAGTATTGTTAGGGTAAACTTATATTTATTGTGTTAACACATAACAAGAGTAATTTCAGCATTGGAAGAGTTAACTTCAGGGAAGGGTTAAACCCCCCTCCCCTATTGGAGGGAGCACATTCTTTGTCTGTGTCTATCACATAATCTACACACATAGACGGTCAGTCTCCTTTCTATGTAATAAATCTAATTATGCAAGACCTTATATGTGTCAAGCCTAGGTTAGAGAAAAAGATGTATAGGAGAAATGACGTAGGGGTCATATACTGTGTTTTCTTCCCAGGAGTTTTGTATTTCTTAGTAGAACCATAGATAGATTACTGTTAATTAATTATATAACTATTTGTAACATGTATGTATTCTATGTCCACTCTCCTTTTCTTTTTACCCCAATTATGTTACGCCAGCCAACGCCTTGTTGCTTCTATATAAGTTACTTAACGAACGACCTCTGTGTCAGACTTGAGTTACTCTCCAAACGCGTTTGCTGATGTGTTTCCAACTCCCACCAATTGAATCCAAATCAGAGTGATACATTGCCGTATAACAGAGACTTGCTGATAGAGACCTAAGACGAATTGGTCCCTTTCAATTTGGTGTCACAAGTGGGATTCAGATAGGCCGGGTGAGTACAAGTGTATTATTATACATCTCTGACTTACCCGTGTTTCTCTGAATTCTTAATTTGTGAAAGTCTCTGGTTTAAAATTAAATAAATAAAAAATCCCTGTATGGAGTAAAAGCTGATGTTGTATCAGCTAATGGAGACATATTGCAACTGTCTAATAACTAATTGTTAAGGTTGTGCTAGCAATAGTTATATTAGAGGTAGTTTCCAGTATAAGCTGACGTGGTACCGGCTAATAGAGAGTCATTATTGAAGATGTTCCAATAATATTAAAAGGCTCTAAATCACTGATAGTTTTTCAGTGAAACCCTTGATGCAGTTCCAGGGTGTTAAATAAAACCAGGGTGTTTTGATAATATAGAATTACGGCATTACTTTTCTAAATTGTACATTGAATTTTTAAATATTCCGTGGTGAGAGGTGAGCTTCAATTAAGTGCACAAAACTGTTATATAAACTGTGTTTTGATAAATTGTTATATTGTTTAGTTGGGTTGGTTTGTAACATAATGGGACAGACAGTCAGTGATTTATCAACTGAAAAATCTGTGAAAGGTAAATTAAAGGATGAGTTAATTAAAATATTAACTGCTGTAGCTCTGTCACAGAAACCCCAAGTTATTTGTCCTCTAAGCAGATTCCCCCTGTACGAGAGCACAGACTAAGCTGCAGACAGAAGTTTTCTCTGACTTCAGATTCAGAGGGGGGGAAACAGGGGGGAGATCCCTGCACTTTGTCCCTGCCTGGCTATGACTCGTGGGAAACCAAACAAGGCCTCTGCATGTAGGCATTCAAAGCCTACTAGAGACAGGACAGGGAAAGATAGAATCACATGTACCATTTCTAACTGTGGGAGATCAGGTTGTGTTGCAATCAGTTGATCCAAATGTTGTCAAAGGACGGACAAAAGGATGCCCAGACCCCTATGTAAATCCCAGAGGTATGGTTAAATATTTGAAGAAAATGACTAATGGTATATTTCTTACAGGAGCAGACATCCACTTCTGTTTAGACATACTAACTAGTGGTTGAATGCAGAATATGTCAAGTGTATGTGGTGGACTATTTTGAATTACAAGGTAGAACTAGTATTAACAAAGGTAAATCTAAATACCCTAAGAGTCCTGTCCCACAGAAAGCTAAGCCAGAGTCGCTGTGTCCAGCACTCCCTGTTTGCTCAGAGCCCCCACTGTACAGCACAGCATGCACATTGTCAGATAAGGAGTTAAGCTGTGTCTGCGGCCATAAGGTATGTTTGATTTGTCTCACAATCAGTACATAGTGTTTTAAGGTTACATTAGAAATTGAATGTATAAAGTATATGAGTATTATAACATTGCATTGTTAATCTGAAACATAAGAATGTTCAGTCTAGTGTGTCTGGGACACATGTATAAGTAAGAAGACAATAGTTCTGAACTGAAGCTGTGTAACAGAGGATACTGATCCTTCTGTAAAACATATTGAAGATTAGAGTCTCATGTCTGTAACTCCCAAGTACACTGTATCTTGGTGTTTTGGATATGTTAGCTGTGCATGTTGATAAGACCATAGAAGCTGTGGCATATGATGTTTAATGTTGTTATTAGGAGAATTGTCGTTATTTTTTAAATATTTGCATAAGTAATTTTTGCAACTGCTATTCTTTAAGATATAATTGTATCTTTATAAGTGATGTCTGCGCAAATGGGCAATAGTGTTACAGTAAAAGTCTCTAATATTTTACCACAAGAGTAGAGACATGTCCTAGTTTTGTGTCAGCAGCCCCAAAGCAGCACTCGTGTTTTATAGAGATGGAAAAAAAGGAAGTGTTTTATATTTAGTGGAGTAGAGAGGACGTATCTCATGGATTACTCAAATCGAGCGTTCAATAAAAAATAGGCACGTTATGCTGCAAGTATAATTTTGAGTGATTTTTGAGTGACGGTTTTCTGGGTTATATTCATCAGTGTGATGAGAAGTTTTATAGTAATTGAGCTCTAGCAGAAAAGTAACAAAAGTTACTGAAGTTTTGTGTTATTTTTGGTAAGAAAAGTTGCAGAGTTGTTTTACTTTGGCATAGTCAGTAATATTAATAGTGGTATGCATTGTTTTAAATTAATTTGCTACTGCATTTGTGTAACTGTATCTTTAAGTAAGAAAAATAAAAATATTTGTGTGTAACACAGTAAGAGTCATATAATACCCAAGGTCTCTCTTGGACATCGTGTTAAATATATATGATCAATCCAGTGGATAGTATAACAACTGTAAATTTGATAAATGACATTATTTGATTTTTAGAAAGGTTTATTTTTATTCAATCTACATATTCAGAGGCATTTTGCAAAATTCTGAGGGTAAAAAGAAATATTCTCTATTACTGTATCAATGTTATTTGCTGTGAATCTTCCCAGTTGTATATCTTTTGGGATATTTTATAATACTGGCTCAGGTTATAGCTTTATGTTCTAGCAAAGCACACTAATACTTGTTTAAAGACTCTAAACATTTAACAGGTTTTACATGTTACCTATTAGAAATGTTCATTTGTTTAGGGTACATTCCTTCTTTTTGTCAATTTAAAGGGGAATTATTATATCTACCAGAAAGGGAAAGAGAAAAAATAGAAGCGAAAGGGAAAAAGGAAAGAGAAAGGAAAACCAACAAAAAGAAGCAGAGCATGGAAAGAAGTTCATAAAGAGACACTTATGTAGATGAATTTTACCAAAAATTAAACAGATCAAATTCTATGTTTAAACCTAACGGGGCAAGGGTTTTTAATTTATAAATCCACTTCATCTCAATTTGGCCTATTTTTCTGATAAAGTCTTCTCCCCGCCAATGTTTTTTTAAAAGTACTATCCCCATAAAATGTAATTGTCCAGGGTCTGCTTGGTGATGTGTGGTGAAGTGTGAGGATACGCTGTGTTCCATATATTTCTTTCTTATATTGTTCATATGTTCCCCTATTCTCTTATGTAGGGGGCGGGTAGTTCTACCTACATACTGTAGACCGCATGGGCAAGTTAATACATATATGACGTTATTCGATTTACATGTTATTAGTGATTTAATTTCATATTCTTTCGAATCATGATGAGAGCCAAATTTAGAAATGTTGTTACCCCTCATGACTCGGCTAGAGGTGCATGCCTTACATGTTTTGCATTTTTAAAAGCCATCAGGGATTCCAAAGAATGACCTTTCTTTTTTATTTTCTCTCAAGTAACTTCTATTGAGTACAGAACCAATATTGGGGGCACCTTTGTATGTGATGCTCGGTTTTTCAGTTAAGATGTTTTTTAGTATCGGGTCTTTTAGTAAGAGCTGCCAATGTTTATGGAGACTTTTCTGAAGGTATTTATAATCTTGGTTGTAATCTGTTAACAGTGTTATTCTTTCTGTTCTTATTTTTTTGTTGTCTAATTCTTTCTGATTCTTGGGTTCTCTCTCAATTTCTAGTAAAGACTTTTGGATAAGATCTTCGGGATATTGTTCATCTCGGAAGTCTGTGCATAATTTTTTAGTTTGTTCCAAGAAGGTCGCCTTGTCTGTGCAATTTCTTTTTAATCTGCAGAATTGGTTCTTTGG
Source organism: Pelodytes ibericus (assembly GCA_036172795.1). Taxonomy (NCBI): domain Eukaryota; kingdom Metazoa; phylum Chordata; class Amphibia; order Anura; family Pelodytidae; genus Pelodytes; species Pelodytes ibericus. The sequence goes on from CM069860.1 coordinate 27,750,431, forward strand.
AATGTTAGTCAGCCATGGGGAGAAATGGCCGCTATGGAATCTGATGTAGCTATTGACATCGACATTTTTAAAATGTGTCTTTGTTTTTATGGTGTTATTTTCAATGTAAATATCTAAATCCAAAAATGTGGCTTTTTGTCTACTAAATTCCCAGGTAAGTGTAATATTCCAATTATTTGAATTTAAATAGTTAAGGAAGGTAATCAGTGAATCTTCATTTCCCTTCCAAATGAAAAAAATATCGTCAATGTACCGTTGGTAGGACACCAGGTTTGCAGCCCAATCCCGTTTCCCATATACATGGCATTCCTCCCAGAATGACATGTACAGGTTCGCGTAACTGGGGGCAAACCTGGTGCCCATGGCAGTTCCTTGTAGCTGTAGAAAAAATTTATCCTGATACCAGAAGAAGTTGTTCGTCAGAATCCATCTTATGCCCTCTAATATGAATCTTTTTTGGCTCTCTGGAAACTTGGTTTCCATTTCCAAAAAGAATTTGACTGCCTCACATCCCTTCTCATGTTTTATGCTTGTATATAGGGATGTCACGTCACATGTTACCAAAATATAATCACTATGCCATGGTGTGTTTTTAAGTGTATCTAACAGACTAATGCTGTCCTTCAGATATGCTTTGGTTTTAATGACTAACGGCTACAGTTGTCTGTCTATATATTGAGATAAATTGGAAGAGATGGAACCAATCCATGATATTATTGGTCTACCTGGTGGGTTTTGTTTGTCCTTATGAATTTTAGGGAGTATATAAAATGTGGGTATCCTGGGGTGTGTGATAGTCAAAAACTGGTATTCCTTTTTAGAGAGAATACCGGATGTGTATCCCTGATCCAAAAATGTAGTTAAACTATTTTTCATTTCTATGGTGGGGTTATTTTTAAGTTGTTTATAGACTGTCGTGTCATATATTTGTTTATTACATTCATCTAAATATTTATGAGTGTCTAAAACTACAATACCTCCCCCCTTGTCTGCTGGTTTTATCACTATGTTTTTATCTGCATTTAAATCTTTTAATGCTAGTTTTTCTTTTATAGTCAAATTCGAGGTTCTATGGGACAATTTTGGTTTATATTTATCTAATTCCTCTATGACAAATTTTTCAAAAATTTCTATGGCTCCTGATCTTAAATGGTTGGGATAAAAAGATGATTTTTTTCTTAAAGTGGTATGTACATTTTCAGACTGGTTGTGCATTGTAGTGGGGGATGTAGGGGAGTTGGCGAAAAACTTCTTACGGCAGAGGTTTCTGGAGAACTTCTGAATATCTACATAAACATCAAATTTATTCATGTTTCTATTGGGTGCAAACTTTAAACCTTTATTAAGTAGAGATATCTCATCAGTTGTTAAGATTCTCTCACTGAGATTAAAGATACCTACAGGGGCAATGTTCTGCCTCTTTTTGTTCTTATGTAATCTGCGTCCTGCTCTGAGTCCCCTTGTTCTATGTGTCTGAATCTTTTCATGGGTGAATTTTGTCCCCAGGGGGTGGTTCTTCTGGGGAGATCCCCTAAAAAAATCTCTCTCCTCCTCTCCATAGTTGGCCAAAGCTAGGAAGCGATTCTTCAGGGGTATTTGGTTTGGGTTATTTTGAACTGTATTAAAATTAGTGTTTCTAGATTTTTCTGTATGTGGTGTGTTTCCATATCTCCTATTGTTTGTCTGGTGGTTGGACCCATTATATTTCCATAATTGTGTGTTGTGATGATTTCCATTGGTTGTGTTTTTAGACACGTAAGTGTCCTGTGGTTTAGGATATCTATTGGAGCTATCATAGTGTTTAGGGTAAGTGTTTGTGAACCCTCTATTTCCAAATCTTGAAAATTTCCTGATTTTATAATTTTTATAGTCAGTCTTATCCCTGATGTATTTCTTACATTTAACATTCCTTACATCTCTCTCTACATCTTCCAGATCTTTTTTACTTTTTTCAGACAGATCTTTAAAGTCTCTAGTGTCTGAGAGAGGTTGTAGGTTTTCTTGAAATGTTTGTATTTCCTCGTCTAGGGCATTGAGAGTTTTCCTTTTTTACATTGTTTATTTGCACGTATCTTTGCACTAAAGTCCCATAGACCTGTATCACAAAATTATTTATAATTGTTTGATTAACCCTTGCACTCCTTTGCTTCCCCTTTAAATTGTCTTTTTGTGTTGGCATCACATTTTTAATATTGTCAATAAGCATAAGCCTAATTGATTGTATATTTTCATTATGTCTATCTTTGAATTCCGTAAAATGCTCGATACTGACTTTGAAAAATACTTTAACGAAAGTGAAAATGGTAATAAGAGTTCCAACTGTACAGACAATTTAGATGAAACCTTTAGAAATCTAGACAAATTACTAGTCAAAGAAGCTAAAATAAAATGGGAAGTGATTACTCTAGAAAAATACCTTAAAGATAACATCACCCCTAGAGGCCTTAGAATTCTAAAGGCACCTACTTTTGGTCAAGATGATCCAGAGTTTATGAAATTCTGGAACATCATACTTGGAAACTGCACATGGGAATTAATGGGATTGATCATTATACAAAGAAGGAAAACTCTCAATGCGAGGAAATACAAAAATTTCAAGAAAACCTACAACCTCTCTCAGACACTAGAGACTTTAAAGATCTGTCTGAAAAAAAAGGAAAAAAGATCTGGAAGATGTAGAGAGAGATGTAAGGAATGATAAATGTAAGAAATACATCAGGGATAAGACTGACTATAAAAATGATAAAATCAGGAATTTTTCAATATTTGGAAATAGAGGGTTCACAAACACTTACCCTAAACACTGTGATAGATCCAATAGATATCCTAAACCACAGGACACTTACGCGTCTAAAAACACAACCAATGAAAATCATCACAACACACAATTATGGAAATATAATGGGTCCAACAACCAGACAAACAATAGGAGATATGGAAACACACCACATACAGAAAAATCTAGAAACACTAATTTTTATACAGTTCAAAATAACCCAAACCAAATACCCCTGAAGAATCGCTTCCTAGCCTTGGCCAAGTATGCAGAGGAGGAGAGAGATTTTTTAGGGGATCTCCCCAGAAGAACCACCTTCTGGGGACAAAATTCACCCATGAAAAGATTCAGACACATAGAACAAGGGGACTCAGAGCAGGACGCAGATTACATAAGAACAAAAAGAGGCAGAACATTGCCCCTGAAGGTATCTTTAATCTCAGTGAGAGATCAGTGGATTCTGACGAACAACTTCTTCTGGTATCAGGATACATTTTTTTCTACAGCTACAAGGAACTGCCATGGGCACCAGGTTTGCCCCCAGTTACGCAAACCTGTACATGTCATTCTGGGAGGAGTGCCATGTATATGGGAAACGGGATTGGGCTGCAAAAAGGGAAATGAAGATTCACTGATTACCTTCCTTAACTATTTAAATTCAAATAATTGGAATATTAAACTTACCTGGGAATTTAGTAGACAAAAAGCCACATTTTTGGATTTAGATATTTACATTGAAAATAACACCATAAAAACAAAGACACATTTTAAAAATGTCGATGTCAATAGCTACATCAGATTCGATAGCGGCTATTTCTCCCCATGGCTGACTAACATTCCAAAGAACCAATTCTGCAGATTAAAAAGAAATTGCACAGACAAGGCGACCTTCTTGGAACAAACTAAAAAATTATGCACAGACTTCCGAGATAAACAATATCCCGAAGATCTTATCCAAAAGTCTTTACTAGAAATTGAGAGGGAACCCAAGAATCAGAAAGAATTAGACAACAAAAAAATAAGAAAAGAAAGAATAACACTGTTAACAGATTACAACCAAGATTATAAATACCTTCAGAAAAGTCTCCATAAACATTGGCAGCTCTTACTAAAAGACCGATACTAAAAAACATCTTAACTGAAAAACCGAGCATCACATACAAAGGTGCCCCCAATATTGGTTCTGTACTCAATAGAAGTTACTTGAGAGAAAATAAAAAAGAAAGGTCATTCTTTGGAATCCCTGATGGCTTTTATAGATGCAAAACATGTAAGGCATGCACCTCTAGCCGAGTCATGAGGGGTAACAAAATTTCTAAATTTGGCTCTCATCATGATTCGAAAGAATATGAAATTAAATCACTAATAACATGTAAATCGAATAACGTCATATATGTATTAACTTGCCCATGCGGTCTACAGTATGTAGGTAGAACTACCCGCCCCCTACATAAGAGAATAGGGGAGCATATGAACAATATAAGAAAGTAATATATGGAACACAGCGTATCCTCACACTTCACCACACATCACCAAGCAGACCCTGGACAATTACATTTTATGGGGAGAGTACTTTTAAAAAAACATTGGCGGGGAGAAGACTTTATCAGAAAAATAGGCCAAATTGAGATGAAGTGGGTTTATAAATTAAAAACCCTTGCCCCGTTAGGTTTAAACATAGAATTTGATCTGTTTAATTTTTGGTAAAATTCATCTACATAAGTGTCCCTTTATGAACTTCTTTCCTTGCTCTGCTTCTTTTTGTTGGTTTTCCTTTCTCTTTCCTTTTTCCCTTTCGCTTCTATTTTTTCTCTTTCCCTTTCTGTTAGATATAATAACCCCCCCCCCCTCTTCACCCTTATAGTCTTGGTATACATATAATATTATTGATAATAATTTGGGTTTCTTCTCTCCTTTTGAAATTTTAGAAATATATGGACCAATATATATTTGTATATGTCAACTTCTGTACCATGTAATCTATCTGTATATAAGGTATTAATAGGTAATTGGAATTTTATTAAATTTGTTATTTATATAACCAATGCTTATTGAGCTCCATAAATGCATGCAATCATAAGACAATATACCGGCTACACATATATATTTACACACTAAATGAGATTTTACCATTAAAATACTCTGACATACACTGGAGATCAGTAAGTTGGTCAAATAGACCTGTATGGTGTTTTGTATCTAAAAATATTTTATTTTCTCCTATGTAATTGCAATACAATGCATTTGACTTTTTCTGTAAATAGCAATGTATTAAAGGAAAATTGTGCCATTTTTAAATGATATTGTATGTACCTTTAAAATTCTTAGACTAGATCAATGCTGTTTTTAACAAAATACATTTTCGTTTCCATATGTTGTCTTTTAACATTATATATTATCGTCTCTGTCTGCTTACTATTGCTATTATCAATTTTTGTTGCCTTATACACAAAAGGAAACGAGTGTTTAATCTGTATAATTAACCATGTGGAGGAAATAACCTGATAACCAATCGAGGATCAACACGGAGAGGAGGTGTGCCCACAAGACATGAATATAAGCAGCTTATCAAGAGGAGGGAGGCATGCACCTGAGGAAGCCACGCCTGGCGAAACGCGTCTGTGACACGCCCCCTCCTCTCAGTGATACTTTGTATTCTATCTGCCCTGAAGACCTCTTGCGAACAGCTGATTCATCCGGCGTTTTTTTGAATCCCAAGTACCTTCTATGCTGCATGGTCCTCTATTCGCCGTAAGCAGAGCTACATGCCTTTTAACAAAAGCGTTTTCTGTGAGTTACGTGATTGTACTCACAAACTTTTAAGTAAGCCTTGATTTTTGTCTCTTAAATTAAAGTATTTTGTTTATACAGTACTTTACTATGGTGGCATTTTCTTTTTTATATACATGAATGCTTTCTGAGATTTATTACTTCGGGGGAGCTACACTGCAGACCAGCTGATCTCATCATTCCCTATATATTATTATCAATTATTTGGGGACATGAGATAGGAGTCATAATATTAATAATGATATTTTAATGTAAAGCGAATAAGTCCAAATGTTTAATGAAATATTGCATGTTACTAACTGGAATATTTTGAGTTTTATTTCCATATAGATTAAAGCTGTACAGTCGGCAAAAGACAAGTTCAAAGTGCACCAACGAATCTATTGCTGATAAAAGATTATTTCTAAAGAAAGAAAAAGTTTATTTTAAAAGAAGAAATACTTAAAATACAAGTAAAGAAAGGATCCCAACAAAGTCTACTGAAACATTGTTGTGAAAGTTGTTCAAATCAACTCCTGGATCCACGTTATATGCATAAAGCACATTCCTGTACTGACAAACAGGCCAACAAAGGAGCAGCAAGTTAGTGTCTTGATGGGCATAATAATCCCTGACCACTAGCCAACATAAGCCGAGTCGTCGCCCTAGGGTAACTCGCAAAGAAATCAACCAGGAGTCTACAACAGATACAACAGTCTACATAAGATCATCATTGTTGGGAAGTATATTGTCATAGAGTACATATGTATACAATTATTATTGATGATTTGTAATCTTTGTGGTAATTATTTGTTTAATTGTTATATTATGGGTCTGTTAAGAGTATAGTGAGATTTTCAGATTTAACAATTAGACTGACTGACTCTTTCAAACACAATTGAGTCGACCCATAAAGAAATTGTACTTTGATAATCTTTTTGTGGAATTTTGAATAGAGAATGTTAGGAAGCTTCTCAGATACTTTAAAATAAGTTCATTTTTATAAGAGAGTTTAATCAAGAATGATTATGGATTTGAGGAGTAGGTTAAAAAGTGTTGAAAGGTAATCCGTGAGATCTCCTGGGACTGGGAAATCAGGTAGGCCACAGGTTTTGATTGGACATTTGGAATATGCTCATGGTTAGGAGAAATGGGAAATAAGATAGTTATGTGCATTGATGTAGTAATAGTAGCTATAGGTGCCTTTTATATAATTGTAAAGTATGCTAAATGCATCAATGCTAAGGCCCTGAAATCTGTAAAGAGAAAACCTGTAGAAACAGTGGCCTGGTCTTCATGGTTATCCATTATGTTGTAATGGATAAAAGAGTGGAACTGTTAGGGTAAACTTATATTTATTGTGTTAACACATAACAAGAGTAATTTCAGCATTGGAAGAGTTAACTTCAGGGAAGGGTTAAACCCCCCTCCCCTATTGGATTTGTATTTCTTAGTAGAACCATAGATAGATTACTGTTAGTTAATTATATAACTATTTGTAACATGTTTGTATTCCATGTCCACTCTCCTTTTCTTTGTACCCCAATTATGTTACGCCAGCCAACGCCTTGTTGCTTCTATATAAGTGCTTGTCTTTACAATAAACTTTAGAGTTACTTAACGAACGACCTCTGTCTCAGACTTGAGTTACTCTCCGAACGCGTTCGCTGATGTGTTTCCAACTCCCACCACGTGAACCCAAATCAGAGTGATACATTGCCGTATACCAGAGACTTGCTGATAGAGACCTAAGACGAATTGGTCCCTTTCAAGTATCGTTGCAAAGCTGAAACTTAAAGGAATTGATGGAAGGGCACCACCAGGAGTGGAGCCTGCGGCTTAATTTGACTCAACACAGGAAACCTCACCCGGCCTGGACAGGGAAAGGATTGACAGATTGATAGCTCTTTCTCAATTCTGTGGGTGGTGGTGTATTGCCGTTCTTGGTGGAGCGATTTGTCTGGTTAATTCCGATAATGAGCGAGAGACTCCTCCATGCTAACTAGTTACGCGACCCCCAGCGGTCAACGTCCAACTTCTTAGAGGGACAAATGGCGTTCAGCCACATGAGATAGAGCAATGACAGGTCTGTGATGCCCTTAGATGTCCAGGGCTGCACGCACGCTACACTGAATTGATCAGCGTGTGTCCACCAGTTCATGACAGGAATTGGGGACTGCAATTATTTCCCATAAATGAGGAATTCCCAGTAAGTGCAGGTCATAAGCCCTTTTTACACACTGCCCTTTGCTACTACCGATTGGATTGTTTAATGAGGTCCTCGGATCGACCTCGCAGGGAAGACGATCAAACTTGACTATCTAGAGGAAGTGAAAGTCATAACAAGGTTTCCAAAGGTGAACCTGCGGAAGGATCATTAATGAGCCAGCCTGGTCCCTCGGTGACGGGGAGAACCTGGAGTGCCTCTGTTGGAACCTCGCCACCCAGCAGCACCACCCAGGCGAGGGGAGCCCCCTTAGGCCGTGCATGCCCCCGAGCCACGTGCGGTGAAGAGGGGCAGGTATGGCGGGTGGGCAGCCCAACCTGAGGAAGGACCGAGGCGGGAACCCCACAGCCGCGTTCAGCCTCCGGGGAAGGGCCCAGGGAAAAGACACTACCCGTCCATATCCCCGCCCGCAAAGGCCTCGGGGCAGATGAGGAACCACTTCCCTCTTGGTTAATCCTGGTACTGCTGGCCCCCTCCCCCTGGGGTGGCCAGGCAGAAGGTTTGGAAGTCCTCCCGGCACCCAGACCACAGGGCCCACCGACGGCTGCATGCTTTTCGGCCTTTGCCTCTGCCGACCCAGACGAGGGGGAAGGCCCGCCCCCCCCCAGACCATAGCGGGCCACACAAAGAAGCTCTCTGGAGGAGTCGTTCGCGATTCTTAATGGTGGATCACTCGGCTCATGCATCGATGAAGAACGCAGCTAGCTGGGAGAATTCATGTGAATTACAGGACACATTGATCATCGACACTTCAAACGCACCTTGCGGCCCCGCAAGTTGTTTTTATTTGATATTTTGTAGGTCCACCGCGGGCAGCTATGACACCCTTGACACGGGCATCTCTTGGTCATGGACCCAATCAGACAGTCGATCAAGTCCATAGGCAGTTCATTCTGTAACAAGGTGTCTTGGAGCTCTTGCTGGGTACTCGGCTTGTGCCTGTTCACCGCAAGTCCAACCGTTCTCAATCGTGTTCTAATCAGGGCTACTGGGGGGCCAATCCAGCAGGCAAATGCCTTTGTGCTCCAAGTACTGTCTAACCTTTCCAGCTCGGTGGCAGGGAGCCAAATCGTGCTGGAAGATGCAGTCCTGTGGCTGCCTGAACAACCTTCCGATGATGAGCATCAGTGATCTGGAAAAAATTCATACGTACAACTTGGCATCGACAGTTCCGTCTACCATGTGCAAGTCTCCTGTGTCCTTTGCGCCCATGCAGCCCCATATCATTTGCAACACCGGGAACTTGACGGTGGAGACTACACAGCTGGGTAGGATATGTTTACCCCTGTGTTTCCTGACATAGGCTATGGCATCTTTCCCGTGAATGTTGAACTTACTCTTGTCTGAGAAGATGACCTTCTCCCACATTTCCTGTGTCCAAGCACTGTGGGTTCTCGCCCACCTTAGGCTCTAATGATCACCATCATCAAGGGTTTCTTGCGGGAGCACCATGAGACAAGCCCTGTCTGGCATAACCTTGTGCTTGCTGTTCTGTTGCTGACCATGGCCCCCGTGGCTACTCTCCAATCCGGGTTGATTTGCGGCAACGCGAGCCAGCGATCACGCAGGCAGAGCTGTAGCAGCAGCCTGTCTTGTGAAGTGGTCGTGTGCCTTTTCCGCCCTTGACCTTTCCTCTGCTTCATATTGCCCATCTGAGCGTGCCTCTTCAGCCAGCGACTCACCATGGACTGGTGTTTTTTAATCTTGTCAGCAATCTGCCGGGGTGACAGACATTTGTTGCATAGTGCGAGCAATACAGCCTTGACTTCCGGAGTCAATTGCATCTTAAGGATGGAATCTGACCGGGGGCTGGCTCCACGATGAGCTGGAACAAAGAACAGGGGGTGAGGGTTAGTCCAGTGCTCACACACACACACACTCACAAAACTGTTATCGTAAAAAAAAAAATGTAATACTGATAAAAGGGTACAATACTTTATTTAATTACTGGCACAATAAGTATGTCCACTACTGTATATTTTTTAATAATAACAAACGTATATGGCTGGAGGGGTCCTTTATACCTGGATGGAGGCGCTGTGTGATGAGTTATACAATAATAACATAATTATATGTCTGGGGAGCTGTATGATAATTTACATAATAATATGACACTGTTGGGGGTTTGTATACCATATCATATGTATAGGTATTCCTGGCGCCCTCCAGCTATATCATTTTCTTATTATTATACAAATCTTTATACAGCACCCCCTTCCACATATGCAGGACCCCCCCAGCCACATAAATGTATTATTATATAAATAATCATACAGCACTCCCTCATCCGGGTATACAGCCTGGGGGTGCTGTATGTTGATTTGTATAACAATAATACATTTATATGGGGTGGGGGGGCTATATACCTGGACAGCTTTATGATGATTTATAAAATTATATGACTGGGGGGTTGTATACCTAATTATATGGCTGGGGGAGCCCTGTATAGATATATACAGGGCTCCCCCAGCCATATAATCAGTATACAAATCTTTATAAAGTCCCCCCATTCAGTTATACAGGGCACCCCCAGCCAAATATTATTATTATTATAATTATTATATAAATCATCATGCAGCACCCCTCATCCAGGTATACAGTCTGGGGGGCACTGTAAAAAGACTTGTATAACAATAATACATTTATACGGCTGGAGGGACCCTGTGTTTAGGGTTGCCACCTGGCCGGTATTTTACCCGCAGGCCGGTAAAGAATTTGCTTGAGACCAATGTTAAGTCTATGGAAACACCAGCATGGCCAGTATGTTTTTGTAAAAATGGTGGCAACCCTACCTGTGTACCAGGATGGGGTCGTTGTAATTAATTAACCCATATCAGTTTGTAACTGGCTTGAACACATGCGAATCCCAGCACACATAGCCATTTGAATTCTTGCAATAAGGGTGTTTGTGACTGACTTGAAACCCCAGAATCCCTGAATCTCAGCACACATAGCCATTTGGATTCTTGCAATAAGGGTGTCTGTAACTGATTTGAACACACCAGAACCCCTGAATCCTAGTAGACATAGACATTTAATTTCTTGCAATAAAGGTGTTTGTAACTGACTTGAACAAACCAGAAACCCTGAGTCCCAGCACTCATAGCCATTTGGATTTTTGCAATAAGGGTGTTTGCAACCGACTTGAACACAAGAAAAACCCTGAATCCTAGTAGACATAGACATTTGGATTCTTGCAATACGGGTGTTTGTGACTGACTTGAACACATGAGAATCCCTGAATCCCAGCACATACAGCCATTTGGATGCTTGCAATAAAGGTGTCTGTAACTGACTTGAACACACCAGAATCTCAGAATCCCGGCACGCACAGCCATTTGGATGCTTGCAATAAGGGAGTCTGTAACTTATTTGAACACACCAGAATCCCAGAATCCCAGCACGCACAGACATTTGAATGCTGGCTTTAAGGGTGTCTGTAACTGACTTGAGCACACCGAAACCCCAGCACACACAGCCATTTGGATGCTTGCAAAAAGGGTGTGTGTAACTGACTTGAACACACCAAAACCCCAGCACACACAGCCATTTGGATGCTTGGAATAAGGTTCTGTGGAACTGACTTGAGCACACCAGAATCTCGGAATCCCAGCACACACAACTATTTGGATGCTTGCTATAAGGTTGTGTATAACTGACTTGAAACCACGGGAATCCAAGCACACACAGCCATTTGGATGCTTGCAATAAGGGTGTGTGTACCTATCTTAAAACCACTGGAATCCCAGCACACACAGCCATTTGGATGCTTGCAATAAGGGTGTGTGTAACTATCTTAAAACCACTGGAATCCCAGCACACACAGCCATTTGAATGCCTGCAACAAGGGAGTCCATAACTGTCTTGAACACACCAGAATCCTGGAATTCCAGCACACAGAGCCATTTGGATGCTTGCAATAAGCGTGTGTGTAACTGACTTGAACACACCAGAATCCTGGCACACACAGACATTTGGATGCTTGCAAAAGGGGTGTGTGTAACTGACTTGAACACACTGGAATCCCAGCACACACAGCCATTTGGAAGATTGCAATAAGGTTGTATGTAACTGACTTGAACACACCAGAATCCCGGAACCCCAGCATTCAAAGCCATTTGGATGCTTTAAATAAGGTTGTCTATAACTGACTTGAACACACCAGATTCCCATAATCCCGGCACACACAGCCATTTGGATGCTTGCATTAAAGGTGTCTGTAACTGACTTGAACACACCAGAATCTCAGCACGCACAGCCATTTGGATGCTGGCATTAAGGATGTCTGTAACTGACTTGAGCACACCAGAATCCCAGAATCCCAGCACACAGAGCCATTTGGATGCTGGCAATAAGGGTGTCCATAACTGCCTTGAACACACTAGAATCTCAGAATCCCGGCACGCACAGCCATTTGGATGCTTGCAATAAGGGAGTCTGTAACTGACTTGAACACACCAGATTGACGGAATCCTGGTACAGACAGCCATTTGGAGGTTTGCATTAAGGGTTTCTGTAACTGACTTGAACACACCAGAATCCCGGAATCCCAGTACACACAGCCATTCGGATGCTTGCAATAAAGGTGTTTGTAAAATCCTCCCACCCCCTGGTTAATTCCTCTTGTCTAACCTGCCTTACTGCCAGAATGATCAGCCAAGTAAAAGGAATGATTATGTTTTCATTATGCCTTGCATTACTAAGCCATTTTCCCACTCATCCCAATACACAGGCCCCTGCCTTGCAAATTAATGTAGGGATCCACCCTGGATTGCTTTGTTAATGTGCACTTCCTTGTGAGTGCTGGTGGAGAGCGTTACAAAAACATTCAACAGAGATTGTCAGTGAAAGGTCAGGGGAAGCGGCTCTGCAAATTCATGTTATTTCTTCTTCTTGCCCTGGCTAATGACATTGAAACCAGCACTGGGCCCTGTCCTAGTACAAATATCAACTTCACTTTCAATAAGGGCCTCCTGTGTCCACTGCAACATATGCAGCCTTCTACCCAAAACTGATGAACTAAAAGCATGGCTTACAAACCAAAAACTCTTGTCCTCACTGAATCCTGGTTAAGCCCTAGAACCCCAGACTCATCAATACAAATACAGGGATATATCTACTCCAGAAAAGACATAAATAAGAGGAGGTATTGTTTTATATATACATGAGTCACTGAATTTCATAGACCTGATGTTATAAAGTACCCCCTCTACTTTTGAAGTTACAGCCGGTTTACACCCATTATCAAAACTATTAGTACTTGTAGGGCTCTATTGCCCACCAAATCCCCCTGCTCAGTCTCTTACTGACACCAAGAAACTACTGGGAGATATTAGTGCCCTAAATAAGGAAAGTGAGCTGCTCGTTCTTGGAGATTTCAATTTAGACTGGTTTGACCACAAAAATGTTAAAACATGCTCACTGTTCAAATCCATGAACCTAACCCAGTATATTTCTTCTCCTACTCAGATGAATCCCAACAGCTCTAACCATACGCTGCTGAATTAGATCCTTTCATCTTGTCCCCAAGACCCATCAAAGTTACCCCTAGAGTAATTGATACAAGATGTTTTAAGAAGTTTGATCTCCAGACTCTGCAACTGAATATTTTCGATCTGAGTTCATGCAGGTCTGTGATAAACATGGCGTAGAGTGAGAGTAAGGGGTGCCCATCTGCCCTGGGTCTCAGCTGACCTCCTGGACTTATTCCATTTCAGGGATGCTTTATGGTCAAAATTTAAGCAAACTTGCTCAGACCAAGATCACGACTCTAATCTAAAATCCCTGAAAATGTGTGTCTCCCAAATCCTCAAAACAGATTGCACCTGTTATTACTTTACCAACTCCTTTGTATACTGTACATGTTGTTCCTTTTTTGTATCAATAATGATTTACCCTGTATGTTCTCCTTCCAACTTGTTTAAATATGTTTCTGTATATATGTATTTTTAATCTACTGTTAAATGTTTAACCCTGTGTAATTCCATTCTGGACTTGGTCCCCAGGACATACTTGAAAACTAGAGAAATCTCAATGTATTCTTCCAGGTAAAACACTTTCTAAATATTATTTTTTTTTTAAAAAGATCTTATGTTTGGCCTGCCAGTCTTCTTAATTACGGTTGTTTCTTTTCTTAGGCCCCCCCGCCCAAAAGGTCTGGTTGATTGGACTCGTACATCTTTTATGCCTGAAGGAGAGCTGTGAAATGGCCACGAAGTGAGCTTTTGAGTTTTACTCCTTCCACTGCAGATGTTATGATGGTACTTACGATTTTATGAGGAGCCTATGATGCTATGGAAACACGCTTGCTGGAACAGTACCCAGAGAAGAAAACTGACAGGTTTGAACAGAACTCTCTCTGGGATAACTGTAAGCATGGGTGAATGTAGATGTAGGATAAATCACACCGGAGCTTGATGGAATGTGCTCAGAATGCAATAGACAGGAATGGGTAGTCCAATAGTCAAGGTCAATTCAGGGAACCAGAAATCTGCTTAGTAGATGATGGAAGCCAAGGTCATAGGAGCCAGAAGTTAGAGTAGTCGATGTACAAAAATAGGTTTAGGGATCCAGTGGTCAGCAGGGTCAGTATTCAAGCCAAAGGTCAAAGTTTAGGGGATCAGAGAATAAGGATGGTCAAAAATTGATAAGCAGAGGTCAATACCGGGTAATCAAAGTACATATTTGATTGCTTGGAGGCTGTGAACGTCTAGGCGTGCCTGACATATTGGTCATACGTATGGTGGGAAATGACCATGGGTATCCACAGAGGGGGCGGGGGGGGGGGCTTGCCCCCCTCTGGATTTTTGTAATTCCCCTTAAAAAAAAGACAACATTTTTTTCATTATTATTAATTTTACTCAGTGTGCTGCCCCTAGTTGTCAGTAGGGGACCGCACACCAGTTGCTGGGGGAGGAGGTGGCACCCAAAGCTGTTGCTCTCTGCAGCTCTGTTTGCTGTAATACTGGTCTCCCATCCACATTGGTGCAGGTCTCTGCAGCTGTCAGTCATGTTGCAAGGAGAGCCAATGACAGGGGTGCCCAGGGATATTAAGGTATAGCCCCGCCCCTCAGCCCTCCATGTGGCAGCATGACTAACAGAAGAGAGCCTGCAGTGCAACATCAAGGAGAAAACAGGGGAAGATACTCAGAGACCACAGCTGAGCCTCTGTAACAGGTAGGAAGAGCTTATAATAGCTTTAAAGAGCAAAACATGAAAGGTACATGGCAGAGTGGGGTAAATACAAGGAGGTCCCTACCATTTCCCTGAGGTCTCCATTTGTCCAGCCTGAGCAGCTCCTCTGACCATACTGTCAATAAAATCTGCTGATGTGTCTGTGGTGACTGAGTGTGTATGTGAGTGTCTGTGGTGGCTGAGTGTGTATGTGACTGTCTGTGCTTGCTGAGTGTGTATGTGAGTTTCTGTGCATGCTGGCCAGGCTGAGTGTGTGTGTGAGTGACTGTGTGTGCTGGCTGAGTGTGTGTGGGCTGAGTGTGTAATAAGCTGTTTGGGCACAGAGATGGCATAAGGCCATCTGGTGCATTATCTGATCAGCACATTGGCCTGGGGTAAGTCCTGTGTGCTGGGGGCAAGTCCAGTGAGTGCCCTCTGTGTGCTGGGGTAAGTCCTGTGAGTGCCATCTGGGTACTCGGGTAAGTCATGTGAGTGCTATCTGGGTGCTGGGGTAAATCTTGAGTGTTAACTAATAATATGTTTCCGAGACACATGTGTATTGGTTACTCAATGTTTACATATCTTATGTTGTCTACATAGAGATTGTGGAAAAGAAAATTTGCTCCAACATGGACAAAATCCTATGATATCTAGCTACTATATATATGATTTTCTGTATTGTATTGTATGATACCTGTCATTTTGTTTTAACCATGTTGAAATTAGGCTTAGAGGTGGTGTGGATGATGAAGTTTCCCTGGAAGCCATTTTGTATTTCAGAAGCCATTTTGTTCTACTGACTCCATTTTGTATGCCTTCTTCCATGTTTGTCCTCTGTGAGAGCTTAATGGGGATTGAAAGGGCGTATAAATGTGATTTGCTCTTAAGTGTTGAAAGATTACAAAAGAAACCAAGCTTGCTTAAACTTTAGCTGAAAAGTACAGAATGAAGCAAGGGTACAACTGCAATGGTCAGATGGTCAAACTGGAATTTTCCAGTTAGTTTAGCTGGTAAACAATGTGGTTTTATAAAGTTAATACGTGGCACTGCGACATATTGTAACCAATTAAATTATTTTATTTTGATTTGAATTATGAAATAATGATGTGCATTTTACTATAAATTTGTGTGAATTTAGGGTGCGGCAGAGCAGTCTGTGCAAAGACGCTACCATACGTATATACGTTTGTATTAAACGTTATTGCTTATTCAACTCAGAATCTGGGCCTGGTCTCATTTCTTTGACTTTTCATTCCTGTGAGAAGTATCCAGGGAAAAAGTGACCATTAACAGTGGCAAAAACATTAAAATGACACTTTCATAATGTTATGTTCACAAGCATATGTGTGTTGGTTACTCACTGATTACATGTCCTATGTTGTCTACTTAGAAAATGTGGAAAAAGAAGTATGCTCTATCATGGGCAAAATCTTAGGGTATCTAATTTCTTTTTATAAGATCCTTTGTATTGTACTATATGATGCCTGTCATTACTCGTGCAATCTTCAAATAAAAACAATTTAAAAAAAATAAAACATGAGTCAGGAGGTCTTTATTAGACATGGAAGTAGGTTTACGTTTACCAACTCTGTTAAGTTGAACAATGTTTTGTCCTGTTTGTAAATTCATTTGCTATCCATTTTATTTTTTCTTCACTTGGAACACTTGGGGACACAGAAAGTATAAGAGTCTGTTTCACTATGTGTTGGCTATTTCTCACTAACGTATATATGGTTGTATAAATACACTTAGATATATTACTTGAGACTCCATCTCTGGACATATCACTTGTAAGGATTCAGTTTCATTTGTGTAAGGCTAAGAAATTTGATTGTTAATAGCTCCACTAGGGAAATGGTTAAGAAAGATTATGAATAAATAAGTATGTGAACATTACATTGTTTATAGGACTAATAGCAGTATAGCTCCATACTAGAGATCCATACTATTGAATTGATCAATAACCAAGAGTTGACAATTCAACCTCAGTAATTGATAAAATGTTCTCCCTGGGATTGGCTGGTTTCCCTGGCAATATATATATATATATATATATATATATATATATATATATATATATATTTCATCCATCTATTTTGGGCCTTCTTTGAACAAAACGTAATTTGAAGGCTCGAGATGAGCCATATAGTTTAATACACGAAATGGAGAAAGGAAACGATACAATCTAAATATGGGGAAGAAAGGTACAAAAAGTGCGCTAAAGGTAAACTGCAGTAGGTGAGCAAATAATAAAACACCTTATAGGTGAGTATATGGTGATGATATAATTGAAGAAATAGGAGCTGGGGGAGGCTGCAAAAGCTCCCGTCTATTTATGCACTCACAGAACTCCTTAGGGAAAATGGACTTCTCACAGAGACACACAGGGGATAATATTTGGTTCTTCCAGGTTCTCTGTCCTCCACTAGTACAGCTCAAAGTGTAGGGAAAGAAATGCCCACAGATGGAGTTAGGATAAGACAAGTACAGAATTTTAATAAAAAACAATATCTGCTTACACATAGGATCTCTAGGTTACGCAGAATCAGTGGGCGCCACACAGTCTGGGAAAGCAGAGTCCTTTCAGCAGCAGCAGGGATACAATCCAAGAAAAGCATATAAAAAAGGATGCAGGTCTGTCCAGGAACGCTACGCCTTTCGCCCCTACACTGGGCTTCAACTTGGCGTCTGGACAGCCTGCTGTGCACTGAGAATATATACGCTCGTTGATCGTGTGATGTTGCTGGACGTTACTTCCGTATTTCCCGTGTTCTCGCGATATTCCTGCTCACAGCTGATTCACATCGCATATGTGGTAAACGGAGAGAGCAAAAACCAAAATAGCTCCTTTAATGTTGCTGTAGGCCTCTTGGTAGCCTCCCAGACCAGTTTTCTTCTCGTCTTTTCATCAATTTTGGAGGGAGCTCCAGTTCTTGGTGATGTCACTGTTGTGCCATATTTTCTCCACTTGATGATGACTGTCTTCACTGTGTTCCATGGTATATCTAATGCCTTGGAAATTCTTTTGTACCCTTCTCCTGACTGATACCTTTTAACAATGAGATCCCTCTGATGCTTTGGACGCTCTCTGTGGCCCATGGCTTTTGCTGTGGGATGCGACGAAGAAAATTTCAGGAAAGACCAACTAGAGCAGCTGAACTTTATTTGGGGTTAAGCAGAGGAACTTTAAATTATGGCAGGTGTATGCTTACTCCTATTTAACATGATTTGGAATGTGATTGCTTAATTCTGAACACAGCTACATCCCCAGTTATAAGAGGGTGTGCACACTTATGCAACCACATTATTTTATTTTTATATTTTTTCTTCCCTTTTACTAAAAGATTTCAGTTTGTTTTTCAACTGAGTTGTACAGTTTATAGGTCACATTAAAGGTGGAAAAAGTTCTGAAATGATTTATCTTTGTCTCATTTTTTTACAGCACAGAAACCTGATATTTTAACAGGGGTGTGTAGACTTTTTATATCCACTGTATACATATTTTTTACAAAAATAAAACATCATACAAAAAATATACACAACAACAATCATTGCCAAGATGGGAGAGAGGGATATTGAGCCATTGTTACTCTATTCCAATCACTAAGTAAATTGTGTCTAAGTAAAACGTCCTACTGGGAAACATAGCTCAAAAAGGCTTATTGGTTAAATATCTCCACCTTTTGTTTAACCTTTGTAATCATATCTTTTGTTTTCTGGTTTAGGTTCAAGTTCCAACTTATAGTCTCTGCATTTTGAATTGCTACATTAATTGATTTTTTTAGTTGTAAAAAATCAAAAATTGATTCCACTGTCTCACAATAATTGTTTTTGTTGCTGCCAAGCAGTGGAACGTCAAAAACTGCTGCATCTCAGTTAATACAATATTCAGCAAAAAAGATTCTGGGACAAATTGGAGTCCAATGTTATCTACTTTTCTTAAAAGATTCAAAGCCAATATCCCTGAACATATTACAACAGACAAGCTGGAAAAATTCAGGGCATTAGGTAACCAGCTAGATGATTCATACTGTATCATTGAAAGATGACACAGATTTCTGAAACCTAAGTCACTGCCAGATACTCTGTCAAGGGACGTTATAATATGTCTAAAATCATATAGAGTAAAAAGTCAGATAATGCTGGCAGCTAGTTCAAACCAAGAAAGAAATGAAAAATTCAGAACTGTAATGTAATGTGCAGTGTAATGCACTGAAATAGCCTAGTCTTCCAAGGTAGGGGGCTTCATAGGACCAAAAGAGGTGTTAAAAAAATATTATTCTATTTTTTAACACCTCTTTTGGTCCTAAAGAGGTGTTACAAAAATAGAATAAAATAATGGAAATAAATTGAGATGTAGAGTAATAACACAGTTTAAAAAGTTAATAAATGGAAAGACGTTATCACTAGTTTAGATAAGATTTAAAATAAGATAAATTATAGAAGGGATAAGAAAATACTTTAGGCAAGAGGAAATAATAGAGAATTAAGAAATAGGATGATAAATATATTATTATAATAATGGGAAAAAGGGAAAAGTAGATTTGCACTAAAGAATGGCACATAATGATAATGTTGGTTTTCAGAGATGAAGGCCGAACGGGCGCAATAGAAGACCAGTTAGTAGACCATTTGACACGTACCTTCAACAACTTCATAGAAAGGAATGAGATTCAAGAGGAATGACTGAGAACAAACATCCTCCCATTAAGAACGCAAGATAAGGACCAAGAGAAAGTGGAAAATTAAAAGGCCAATTTCCTTGCTAAATACAGATTTAAAGATCTACGCTGCGGTCCTGGCAGATAGACTAAAGGCCACCATACCCACGATAATACATAGAGATCAAGTGGGGTTTGTTCATGGAAGAACTCCAACAAGCAATATCAGGGAAATTATTCACATATTAGACCAAACACAAAGAAATAAATAATCTTTACTATTGCTATCATTAGATGCTGAATAGGCTTTTGATAGAGTGAGATGGGAATATATGAAGCAAACAATGGTTGCCTTTGGTCTGTCTGGCAGGATGCTATAGGCTTTTATATTGCTATATACTAGTCCATCTGCTAAAACCACCAGCCCAGGAATAATGTCTGACTGGTTCCAAATATCAAAAGGAACAAGGCAGGGATGCCCGCTGTCCCTCCTCCAGTATGTGATGTTGATAGAACCTTTGGCCATACAGATAAGGAAGATTGTCGAAATACAGGGCTTCAGAGCACAAAACTTTGTATTGGTTGAGGGACTCATGAAAGTGATTGAAGAATTTGGAGAAATGTCTAATTATAAATGAAATATAAATAAAACATTGGCATTGCCCATAAATATAGAGAAAGAAGAACTTTTACAACTTAAGAAGAGATTCCCTTTTATATGGAAGCAAAAATAGGTCAATTATTTAGGCATAAAAATAGCACCTGACCCTAGTAAAATAATATAATCAAAATTATTGATACTGTACAGACAGATAAATAGAAGTCTGATATAGAGGAAAAATAAAGAAATATCCTGGTGGGGGAGAGTAAATGTAATTAAATCTTATATCCTACCTAAATGTTTATACTTATTTAGACTCATACCCCTCAAAGTCCCAGATTATTGACTGGGAATGATCCAAATGGCATTTACAAACTATGTTTGGCAGGGGGAAAAGCCCAGAATAAGTCTATATACGTTATCCACAAAAATCAAGAGAGGAGGATTAGGGCTACCAAATATCAGGGAATATGCTAAACCATCTAATATGTACTCAGAGACAGGGCACAGATAGGGAGGATTGGTACCAACTAGAGATGGAGGCAGTACAAACCGGAGAACTCTTTGTGTGGACAAAAAACTGTGTAGCTAAAGTCTAAAAGTTCCTGATATTAAGTAGTATTATGCCCTGCTGGAACAAATTAAGGAAACAACTAGGGCTAAAAGACAAATTACTTAAAATTGTAAATATAAAAATCATTCCAGAGGAGGTATAAAATATAAACCTAAATCACTGGGTTAACATGGGAATTTGTAGAATCAATAGCAATATAGGGATGAAGACGTTTAACCAACTCCAAGAAGAATACAAGCTGGGAGACATAGATTTCTTTAAATATATTAGAATAAAGGACTTCCTGAAGAAAAGGCTGGTAGATATGAGGTAAGACAAGTAAACAAACTATAGCATTTTCCTCAACAGAGAAAGAGACCTACACAGCAGGGAATATGGTGATCAGAGACAAGAAGAGAAAGACAAAACATAGCTATCATTGCTTTCATTGATAGCATCAATGAGAAAAGTACATAAAGCAGTAAACTGCTTGAATTTATTAGAAACATTTTGTAAAATGATAAACAGGTGGTATGTCCCGCGTAGACTGTCAAAAATGTATGTGCAGGCCACAGACATATGTTGGTGATGTTAGACAGAGACAGGGACATATGTACACATCTGGTGGAAGTTCTCAAAAATAAAGTCAACATGGCGAAAGACTCTAAAAAAAATTAAGGAAATTACAGGTATTGATCTAGACACCAGAAAAGCTATTATTATTATTAGAGTGGCCAAGAATGGATAAGGAAGTGTCACATATTAATGTTCACATGATTTTTGGAACCATAGCAGTGATTGCAAGAAATTTGAAAAGAAATGAAGAAGTAGAATGGCATCAGGATTATGCTCAGATATTGCACCAATGGAAAATGGAAATAGCCAGTGTCAGACTTAGGCAGATTAACACAAGAAATTGGATGGACTGGAATACATGGATAGTTAAGTGGGAAAGAAGTGGGAATAACTAGCTATTGGGCAAGGCTTAGATATATAACATATATGGGAAGCCGGGAGATAGACGTGTGGCCAGAAGAAAGCCATTACTTTCAGCAAAAAACTAAATGGCATGTTTTGAGTTTGCAGAAAGGCATGTGGGAGACTCCCAAAATGTATGGAGGAAGGTGCTCTGGTCTGATGAGACTAAAATTGAACTTTTCGTCCATCAAAGAAAACGCTATGTCTGGCGCAAACCCAACACATCACATCACCCAAAGAACACCATCCCCACAGTGAAACATGATGGTGGCAGCATCATGCTGTGGGGATGTTTTTCAGCAGCTGGGACTGGGAAACTGGTCAGAGTTGAGGGAAAATGGATGGTGCTAAATACAGGGATATTCTTGAGCAAAATATGTACCATTCTGTGTGTGATTTGAGGCTAGGACCGAGGTTCACCTTCCAGCAGCACAATAACCCCAAGCACAGTGCTAAAGAAACACTTGAGTGGTTTAAGGGGAAACATGTAAATGTGTTGGAATGGCCCAGTTAAAGCCCAGACCTCAATCCAATAGAAAATATATGGTTAAAGATTGCTGTTCACAGCTCAATCCCATCCAACTTGAAGGAGCTGGAGCAGTTTTGCAAGGTGGAATGGGCAAAAATCCCAGTGGTAAGATGTGGCAAGCTCATAGAGACTTATCCAAAGTGACTTGAAGCTGTGATTGCCGCAAAAGGTGGCTCTACAAAGTATTGACTTTAGGGGGGTGAGTAGTTATGCACATTGACTTTTTATGTTATTTTGTCCTATTTGTTGTTTGCTTCACATAAAAAAATAAAAACATCTTCAAAGTTGTCGGCATGTTCTGTAAATTAAGTGATGCAAATCCTCAAACAATCAGGCAACAAAACATGAAAAATGCCAAGGGGGTGAATACTTTTGCGAGGCACTGTATACTAAGTGTAATAGCAACCAATGTGCCAAAAATGCTCCAAATGTTTATTTGTTGTTTGTGTGTATCCTAAAAATTCTAGACTATATGGATCTAACTGTACCTTTATTATGATCAATATTCTTAAGAATGTGATTTTTTGTATTTATATTGGGATGGAGTATGTATTTATTAATGTTTATCTACTTTTTTTGTAAAAAATATAGACTACCTAGGAATTAGGCTGTCGTTTGCATTGGATTCTTTGGTATGTCTGCATTATCAAAACTTAATAACTAAATTAAAGGAACAACTTTAGAGATGGAGATGTGTAGAAATCTCAAGGATAGGACGAGTCAACACAATTAAAGCATATCTAGTTTCAAATGTGTTATATATTTGTAGGGCAATCCCGCTTCGAGTCCCTAGACGATTACTGGGAACAGTCACTAAAATGTTCACAGAGTATTTGTGGCAATACAAAAAGCCTAGAATAGCCAGGGTAGATATGATTACACAGGCAGGAGTCAGACTTCCAGATTCATACAGACTAAACCAAGTAACAATATTTGCACACACTTTAGAGTGGGAAATTAAAAAGGAGACCGATTCAAGATGATTGAAACTTGAAAGGGTCCAATTAAAAACTATGAATCCTTTTCTGCTCTACTGGGTCAGACCTGTGTATTTAAAAAAAATGAAAGTAAAATCCCCCATAATAAGGCATATATTAAATAACATGTATAAAGTTAGATCTAGCATAGGGATGACTACACCTTTAAAGGTAGGAGCACCAATAGATTCCCTTAGATTTTACATCCCAGACTTAAATCTCTCAACCTGGACGAACAATGGAATAATTCATATTTGCGATATATAGAATAATGAGGGGATGAAAACATTTGAGCTTGTTAAAGAGAAGTTTGGTCTTTTAATCTCGGAAAAAATTCACATTTATTAGAATTCAGAAGTATATCAAAAAGAATCCTCTAGCCCCCAGGATGAACTGGATGATTTTGTTTCGGGTCAGCACAAAGTAAAACTTAATCAAAGTTATCAGCATTTATGGAGTCTGAACAGAATCTCCCTCTCCCTACTTCCATTATCAAATGGGAAAGAGATTTGGAGAACTCCTACTCTAAAGAAAGTTGGTGTAAAGCGGTTTAATTCAACAGGACCGGACTAACAGGACTATTCAATGTGTTACTCTCCAAAAAGTGTACTATAAGATCTTGTATCAATGGTACATGGCTCCCGTCCGCCTAAATAAATTTCAACAAATCATATCTAAAGAGTGCTGGAGACGTGGTAGGGTGATGCTTGGCTTGGTATTGGAGGAGAGTGTAGACCCTTGGGTGGCAAGAGATAATTGCCGAAATTTCCCTTGGCATAACTTTTGAACTTCTCCAGGATAAATCTTATAAAACCTATAAATTGTACCATCTCATCATCTGTCTAAATAATCTGATTACCCCATATGGGAATCCTGTTTCCCCTTGGGCCCGAGCGATCATGCTTGAACCTTTACTTTGGACTAATGGACCAAGTCTGATATGAATGGGTTATGTTAGGTATGTGAGTACGAATGGTAGAAAGAACCTATTTTAGCACTTTGCATTTTTCTACTCCATATGCTCATCTTTGAAGTTTAATATTACCAGATATAGCTCAATACTAACTCACATTAAATGGCACGTATGCACTTTTAGAAACAAGGGCTTGTATGGGATTGGTATTTGTTGTGTTTTTGTATTTACAATGGAGGGATAATATTCACTGATCTTTTACTGTATGAGAATTTTTTATTTACATGTGTTAATAAAAATAAAACTAAACAAGAAAAAGAAAGAAAGAGAAAAAAAAAGAAAAACTGACATTTTAACACAAAAATACATTTCTCTGTGTTTGTCTCTGTCAGAGGCGTTGCTAGGTTTCCAAAATATCTGGGGCTATAGCCCATAATACTTAAAAAAAAATTTTTTTAATGGAACCATACGGCACTTACTGATTGAGTGTGTGTGCATGTCAGTGTGAGTGAGTGTGTGCATGTCATTGTGAGCGTGTGCATGTCAGTGTGAGTGAGTGTGTGTGTATGTCAGTGCGAGTGTGTGTGCATGTCATTGTGAGTGTGTGCATGTCAGTGTGAGCGTGTGCATGTCAGTGTGAGCGTGTGCATGTCAGTGTGAGTGTGTGCATGTCAGTGTGAGTTAGTGTGTGCATGTCAGTGTAAGTGAGTGTGTGCGTGTCAATGTGAGTAAGTGTGTGCGTGTCAATGTGAGTAAGTGTGTGCATGTCAATGTGAGTGAGTGTGTGCATGTCAGTGTGAGTGAGTGTGTGCATGTCAATGTGAGTAAGCGTGTGCATGTCAATGTGAGTGAGTGTGTGCATGTCAATGTGAGTGAGTGTGTGCATCTCAGTGCGAGTGTGTGTGCATCTCAGTGCGAGTGTGTGTGCATGTCATTGTGAGTGTGTACATGTCATTGTGAGTGTGTGCATGTCAGTGTGAGCGTGTGCATGTCAGTGTGAGCGAGAGTGTGTGTATGTCAGTGTGAGTGTGTGCATGTCAGTGGGAGCAAGTCAGTGTGAGCGAGTGTGTTCATGTCAGTGGGAGCGAGAGTGTGTGTATGTCAGTGAGAGCGAGAGTGTGTGAGTGCAGATGAAAGATGAATAAAGATCCGGCTGCAGCAGAAATGTCCCCCTCCACTACTGAGGTAAAGCAGAAGGGAAGGGGGACAAGTTAAATTATTTATGGTCACTTAAAAATAAAAAATAAACTGCTGACTGGCATGTAACTGGCTGTGTGTGTGTGTAAGTATGTAACTGGCTGTGTGTGCTTGTGTGTATATATGTAACTGGCTGGGTATATGTTGTGTGTGTATATGTATGTAACTGCCTGTGTAAGTGTTGTGTGTGTGTATGTATGTAACTGACTGTGTAAGTGTTGTGTGTGTGTGTATGTATGTATGTAACTGGCTGTGTAAGTGTTGTGTGTGTGTGTATGTATGTATGTAACTGGCTGTGTAAGTGTTGTGTGTGTGTGTGTGTATGTATGTATGTAACTGGCTGTGTAAGTGTTGTGTGTGTTTGTGTATGTATGTAACTGGCTGTGTAAGTGTTGTGTGTGTGTGTGTGTGTATGTATGTAACTTGCTGTGTAAGTGTTGTGTGTGTGTGTATGTATGTAACTGGCTGTGCATGTGTTGTGTGTGTGTGTGTGAATGTCTCTGTCTCTGTGTATGTATGCTTTCGTGATGTGCCATTGTCTGGCTCCTAATTTTTTTTTTCTGGCTCCTAAAACTTAATGACATTTTTTGCTGTGTATGTGACGTGTGGGACACATTAAGGAATTCATTTTTTCTTAAAAAAAACAAAAAACTACCAAACTTGCTGACTGGTGTGTGTGTGTAACTGACTGGATGTCTGTGAGGTGTGTGTATGTGACTTTCTGTGTATGTATGTGATTCTGTATGTACGGTGTGTGTATGTGACTTTCTGTGTGTGTATGTGAATGTCTCTGTGTATGTATGCTTTCGTGATGTGACATTGACCTGGCTCCTACTTTTTTTGCTGGCTCCTAAAACTAAATTAAATCTTTCAAGCCCTGATATAAACATAAATCCTTCCTATGCTGCTTAGCAATCCTGTAATAAAAAATGTCACACACACATATGTGTGACATTATTTATTACAAGACTGCTAATCAGGATAGGAATGATTTATGATATATATCAGGGCATGACAAATTTTATTTAGTTTTAGGAGCCAGCAAAACATTTTAAGAGCCAGACAATGTCACATACACACACCTCACATACAGAATCACATACATACACAGAAAGTCACATACACACACCTCACAGACATCCAGTCAGTTACACACACACACCAGTCAGCAAGTTTGGTTGTTTTTTTTTTTTAAAGAAAAAATGAATTCCTTAATGTGTCCCACACGTCACATACACAGCAAAAAATGTCATTAAGTTTTAGGAGCCAGAAAAAAAAAATTAGGAGCCAGACAATGTCACATCACAAAAGCATACATACACAGAGACATTCACAACCACAAACCTCACATATAGAATCACATACATACACAGAAAGTTACATACACACACCTCACAGACATCCAGTCTGTGAAAATATATATATACACATGTAACATAAATCATTCCTATGCTGTTTGGCAGTCCTGTAATAAGGAATCTCAACCCAACAATATATAGCTTAAATACACAAAGGTGGAAGTGATTTATGCATATTAATTTATGCTATATATATATATATACACATATGTAACATAAATCATTCCTATGCTGTTTGGCAGTCCAACAATATATAGCTTAAATACACAAAGGTGGATGTAAATCAGTGACCCCCAACCCTCCCCTCTCTCCACCATACCCAGAGCTTACCTGAGTGGGAATAGACCTGCTCTGCATCTCCCACAAGGTGACAGCCTGCAAGGATTTCTTCAGAGCTGCCTCACTGTCCCACGTGGAGCTTCTCTCACATCCCTGCAGTCATACACAGTGACCATGCTTGTCCTTTTTTCATCTAGGCTTTACTATATGTCATCTGCTACAATGTAAACAAACTATGTATTGTAACTTTATGTTATTTTGTATGCTGTTTGCCGCTTATGGTTTATCTTGTTAATTAGTCTCTATATGTGTGAAGCCCATTTTCCATCCAATAAATGGAGTTTTGGGATGGTCTTCATTACGTTTTTAAGGGTGGTTCTCATGCTATGCTAATTTTCTATGATTAAGCTCAATGGGGTGAAGACCACGTATCTCCTAGCTATGATTTTTATACAATTTATAATAAAGATTTCAATATTTTTTTTATCCTGGGATACCTGAGAATAATTGCTTGAGGACATTGGAGAGGTGCTCTGTTTTCCTCCAGATTTACTTATATTCTGCCCTTGGGTCTTAACACCCCTTGCACTTTAAATGTCAGTTGCCATAGTTCTGACCATTTTTCAAACTTGGCTAAATCATTTGTCATTTGACTTCCAGAAACATGGTTATGCTTCACACTTTGATATACCTCATAATAGAACCTGTCTCTTCTCGGTTTTATACTTTAGACACCTAAATACGTTTAGATAATTAAGATGTCAATTCTGATTTTGAGTTATATCATTTTATATTAAAAACATGTTTTCAGCATTTTGTGCTATGTGATGATTCATTTTACATAGTAACATAGTAATTTAGGTTGAAAAAAGTCCATCAAGTTCAACCCTTCTACCTATCATTTCAGCGTTTTGATCCAAAAGAAGGCAAAAAAAACCCCTAAGGAAGCTATTTCGAATTTTGCCTCCTAGGGGGAAAAATTCCTTCTTGACTCCAAAAGGGCAATCAGAGTTCTTCTTGGATCAAAAAGCTCTATTATTAATACTTATTCTATTATTAATACCTCTGTGTGTTCTGCTTTTCTAAAAAAAACAACATCCAGACCATTTTTAAATGCATCTATTGTGGTTGATAGCACTACCTCTCTTGGCAGTGAGTTCCATAATTTTATTGTCCTTACCATAAAGAATCCCTTCCTTTGCTGCCTATGAAATCTTTGCTCTTCCAGTCTCAGGGGGTGACCTCTTGTTCTTTGTACATTTCTGTTAATGAACAGGTCCCTGGAGAGCTCCTTATATTGGCCCTGCACATATTTATATAATTTTATCATGTCCCCACTAAGACGCATTTTTTCTAAAGTAAATAAATTCAATTTTTTAAGTCTCTCTTCATAACTAAGATCCTCCAATCCCCTTATTAATTTTAACTTTTTCTAGTTCCTTAATATCCTTTTTAAGGACTGGTGCCCAGAATTGTACTGCATATTCAAGGTGAGGTCTTACCATTGATTTGTAAAGAGGCAAGATGATGTCCTCCTCCCGTGAATCTATACCTCGTTTTATACATGCCAATATCTTATTGGTCCTTACAGCTGCTGACTGGCATTGGGCACTGTTGCCAAGTTTGTTATCTACAATGATTCCTAAATCCTTTTCGTTAGTAGTTTTTCCCAGGGAAATACCATTTAACGTATATGTTGCTTTGTTCTTATTTTTCCCATAATGAATAACTTTACATTTGTCTATATTGAACCTCATTTGCCACTTTATTGCCCAGTCCCCCACTTTGTCCATATCTTCCTGTAAAGAAAAAACATCAACATTAGTCTTTATTACCTTACCTAATTTTGTGTCATCAGCAAACACTGAGACATGGCTCTCAGCACAACGTGGGAGATCATTAACGAACATATTAAAAAGAAGAGGTCCCAAAACAGACCCCTGATGTACTCCGGGGTCTGTTTTGGGACCTCTTCTTTTTAATATGTTCATTAATGATCTCCCACGTTGTGCTGAGAGCCATGTTTGATTCACTTTCACTTTTAGACCAAATTTGGCAAAAATAGCTTTGATAATTTCGCCTACCATAACTTTCAATGAGGAAAAATTCAAACTTAGATTTTTTTTTTAAGTCAAATTTGTGTGCCAAATTTGACTTACTCTCAAAATGAAAGTCGACCTCCTCAAGCCATTATCAAATTTTAGGGAATAGACCATTGATGTTTACTTCTGGCTATTCCCTCACTGTTCTTCTCTTTTATAGGCATATTGCAAGTGGATTATTTTATGTCAGTTACTGGGTTATTTTAAATGTGTTATATTTTTTAGCAACTTGTTATATGCACTTCTATACCTTTTCTTTTTCTTTTCATTTCTTTTCATAATTAATTTTTTTATCATTTTTATATTTTATTTGTTCTCTCTTTTAATTGTTCCATTACAATTATACAAAACATTAAAAGCTTATACAAATATCTTAACATTTTCAAGTAATTTGAACAATTTTGATTATAATAAGCAAACATACCAGACAAACAGGATGTTGCGCCTCTAGTGTGGAAACCACGAGGGAACTGGGGATAATAAAAAGTGTTTCTTTTATTGTTAAGTATATGCTGGTGGGAAAGGGTGTGATTTATAAAGTTCTATCCATTTTTGCCAAATAGGCCAATAGAAAATATTGTAGCTATAAAAAGAAAAACATCACATAACAAAACCATAGCAATCGAACAAACAAGGCAGAAATGCTCTGGGGGCAGCTATCTCATTGGGTTCCAGTGTTCTTTTATCCTTTATGCTCAAGTTGGGAGATCAAATCTAGCTTGTTATCCCATTGTGTGTGCTTCTCTGGGTTAACTGATTGATGGATATCTATTCCTCTTTCCATTTTTAACTGGAAGAGGAGTTGCATTTTTACGTCTTGCCAGGTTGGGGTAATCACTGATCTCTAGTTTCTGGTGATCACTATTTTACCAGCTGACAAAAGGTGGACAACCATACAAATTCCTCTTTACTCACTTTCAGGAGATTTATGTGGAGCAGAAGAGCCTTGGGGGCAAATGGGATTCTTATCCCATTGATTGACTAAATTTATTTTACCTCTAACCTCCAAAGTTCCACAATCCGTCTGTAGTGCCACTATATGTGGACTAAGTCCCCCACATCCTTTTCACATCTCCAGCAGCTGCTGGTGTACCTTGGGTTCATCCTATTTAGCAAACTTGGAACCAAACAGAGCCTATTCACCAGTTTGAATTGGACTTCTACCAGGTCAAAGCATCTGACCTCTTTGTAGAGTGACTGTAATGCTCCCCGTACTGTTTTATGGTGAATATTTACCCCTAGGTCTCTGCTCCAGCTAGTCTTTACCGGATCTCAGAAGGTCAACACATAGTGCCAGGTTGCCTCTGGAATTTTGTTTTCCAAAATATACTGTATTTTTACCCTTCTCGGACTTGTTTATGAAAGGGACCGACTGCGGGGTAGTCTGTTCAGCCACCTCTAAGACCTGTAACACCAGATTGATGTGAACTACCGTGCTGATGATGAGACCAGGCAAGGCCTTGGAGAGCAAAGGACGACGAAGAAAAAGACTAGACAATGCTTCGTGTTCCTTAACTCTGATTTTAATTGTTTAGACAAGCGTAAATATAAACGAAGATAAAAGCATTAGGTACTACAATATAATTGGTTATTCTAATATTCTAATATGTAGAAAGGCGTGTTTTACAAGAAAATACACTTAAAACGTCATATGTAAAATAGTGTTACAAAAGTCGTTCTTATGGAAAATTACAGAACTTTCAGAGACAACTTGTTGATGTTCCAGAAACCTCTGTTCTGGCCTTGGAATAGTAAGATAAGACCATTCTAATAACAATTACGCTACTGGCGTGATCTGGCCTTCCAGAAACTGCTGCAGACATCAGCTTCTTAGACACACTGTCGGCTTTTAACCCTCACAGATCCAAATTAACCCTTCAATACCACTCTTTTATCTATTTTTAAATAGATAACTATTCTATACTCGTCTATAGATATTGTGGTAAGCATACACTTCTGGTCGTCTCTGTCGTGGGGAAAAAGCCTTGTCTACCATACACCTAAGACAAGATATAAGCATATAAATCCCCCCCAGGGTAATGATCACGGTCACAAAGAACATAAGCAGCTTTCTACCAATTTCGCCCAACCAGGCACCTAGCCCAAAGGTCCAATCAAAACCAACATCTTGTCGTATATCATTAACTATGGTTCTGATGTTTTGCAAGTCTTGTTGTATTGAGCTTGAATGGTCAGAAAGATTAAAACAACACATTCCTTCAAATTCCTGACACCCACGTTCATGTTTAAGCAATTAGTAATCAATGGCGGCTCTGTTCTGTAGGATAGCTCTTCTCATACCTTTTGCATCTACCAATAGTTCCTCAATTGCCTGTGAAGTTTGGTTTAACCCTTTTGCAACACCACAGGCCAGAGAGTTAATGACCCTTCCATTGTATATGGCAAGTCCATACACACCTACTAGGGAAGCTCCCAAACCAATTATTTCTGATTCGCTCAGAAGTGTTAGGGAACTGATACAGTCTAGATCTAGAGCTACCGTGTCCCGCCTTGCCCGTGACTGCAGATGTGATGTTTGCAACCATTCCTGTTTGAACAATGTCATGCCTAGGCAAGTGAGTGTGCATGGGCCTCCTGTCACATTGGCTGGGATATAAGTGTAAGTAGTATTACCACAGGAAAACATCCAATCTATGGGTAATTTCACATGTTTGATGTGACTGGCCTGTGTGATAGTGTAGTTGCAAAGCATAGTATTGGTTACATTGAGGCACATCATGTCAGTTCTGCTGTTACACAATATGTCCTGGTTACGGGTACGGTTAATTGTCTTATGCAACTTCAGTGTCCTGCATTTAGGAATCCTGTCTCGGTTACATGTCATGTGGTAACACACGTCACCCCTGGTGTTAATTTGCGTCATGTTGGGCCACAAATCGTACGTATCTCTGCAGTTATTGCAATATGCGTAAACTGGGATCATGTAAGTTACGTCACTTTCTTCCACACATGTGTTACACATTATACATGTCACTGAAAATCTGTCTCAATACCTGTTGTGGCGTTGATACAGCTATCAGACAAAAGGTTAGTATGTCAGTTGTACTAGTCATAGAACTCAAGCAAAAATGTGATACACCTAAAATATCATGTGCTAAATGTTCCCACAAATTTCCCCCTTGCTCGAGCAATTTTACTGCTCTACAGGTTCGTGGGTGTGTGCTGTTACTTGTACTGGAGTAATGCTCTGTTTGTTCTAGGATGATAACAAACAGAATTACGGCTATCAGTCCTGTTGCACAGAAAACGATTGTCCATCTTGTCCTTGTTCCTCTTTCCCACTTTGCGCATGCTCCGGCATGGACTTGATACGGGGTGCATGTATCCATGATGGCGATTCCTCTGTGAGAACTGCTGTTCTGGTTACTGCAAGAACTGTAGTTGGATCACCATACACTGTATCCTTATGCTTGTCCCTTTGGATCTTTTTGACGAGGACCCTTTGTCCTGGCTTGAAATTGTGAGTAGGTTTTTCTGCGGGTAACGGAAGAGATAACGACACATTACCATAGATACTGTTCAATTTTGTCAGCAATTGGTTAACATATTCTTCCTGAGCCCACTCTATGTTCTCACTGCTCACAGGGCAATACCTACCAATAGCCCATGGAGTAGGGAACGGTCTCCCCATTAATATCTCATAAGGGGACAGTCTGGTAGTTTTATTGGGGGTCATTCTGATTTCTGCTAGTACAGCAGGTAAATGATCTGGCCAGTTGTGGAATGTACCATTGGTACCCTTCCTCAATTTGTCTTTAATTGTTCTATTTGTTCTCTCAACCTGACCAGCAGCGTGTGGATGGTATGGCATATGGAATTTCCAGTCAATATAAAGGCTTCTGACTAAACCTTGTGTCACCTGGGAAATAAAATGTGAACCATTGTCGCTATTAATTTGGAGGGGCACTCCCCACCTTGGGATCCACTCTTTTGCAAGTATCTTTACGGCTGTACCCGCCCTTTCATTAGTAGTTGCAAAACTCTCCACCCACTTACTGAATTGATCAACAATAACCAACAAATACTTCAATCCACCTCTAGCTGTAGGCATATGGGGGAAATCAATTTGTAATTGCTGCATTGGCCCATCAGGGGGCGGCAGGTGATCTCTTTGCATTTTAGTGCCTGTGTTAGGGTTGTTCTGCAGACATGACAAACATCTAGACAACTGCAATTCAACTGTGGATGATAAATCTCTGACAACAAACCTTTCCTTGATCATTTCCTCTGTTATCTTTTTCCCTTTATGACCATATCCATGGTACGTGGAAATAATCAGTGGACTAGCAGATTTGGGCACACCTACCCTTCCACTCTTTGACCATAACCCAAATTGGTCAATACTCAAATCTTGAGACTTCCAATACTCAACATCCTTGTCATCAGCAACTTCCTGCAGGGTCAATAAATCATAACTAGGTATGATGATTTCAGAGAGGAGATGTAATTGTGTGTGTATGTCTGTGTGATATTCTGACCACATAACCTGAGCTTGGGCTGCTGCCTTTGCGGCCTTATTAGCCTGAGCATTGCCAATGGCTTCCATAGAGTCTGATTTACTGTGGCCACGGCATTTGATCACTGCTATTTCTGCAGGTAGAAGTAATGTACTAAGAAGTTCATTAACTAACTGAGCATGAGAAATTCCTTTGCCATCTGCAGCAACAAATCCTCTGTTACGCCAAATGAGTCCAAAATCATGCACTATGCCAAAAGCATATCTACTGTTCTATTTTGGGTTCTCGACATTTCTTAGCCCAATGACCTGTTTTACCACAATTAAAACAAGTATCTGTTCTCGTATCTCTCCCTCCTGACTGATTTCTCCTTCCCCCTCGATGAGGGGGGCTCTGCCACGTCCTCTTGCGCCTTGTCTGTACTTTTCCTTGCCTTTATAGCTGTCTGAATTGTTAAACAACGTTAACTCCTGCTCCTTAACTGTTGCTACTGGAAAAACACCTGCTGCTTCCTTCATGTACAATTCATTCTCCAGTGCCGTCGGAGTACACTCCCACCAGTTATGCACTAACATCTTAACAACTTGCTGTACTTTCTCATCAAGACCTGACATTAACGTCTGACTATACATATTACATCTCTCCTTCTCCTGATCAGCTGGTACCGTCATACCGGCTGCAGTGGTCCACTCAGTACGAAACCTGCGACAGTAATCACTAACACTTTCACCTGGCTTCTGTTTCAAAGCCATAACAACTCCCATATTCATTCGAGTTCTGCCCTGCCTTTCAAAAAACTCTTCAATTCCATCCCAAATTCTATCTTTATGAGTGTCAGAGGGCCACGCGTATGCTTCCTCAGCTTTAGCAATATCATACCTGGGGTTCAGTGCAGATACCTCTTTCGGCCAATCCACATCCTTATGATTAGTTAAAATATCCAGACAAAATCTGATATCAGCTCCCGTGAACAACACACCACTAGTACATCTCTTTAGATACTTCACTGCACCTTTTGGGTTAACATACGGATCTGGACAACCCACGGTCCAACCCTTGACAACATTAGCATCAACAGATTGCAGCACTACCTGCTCACCAACCAACATAAACGGATATGATCCCTCATCATTTGAACCTGATGCCAGGCTCTCACTTTTGGCTGGGGAGGATAGGGTTACAGTTTTGCTAGATACTGCTCTGGTGACTGGTCCCGTATAGGTTTCAGTTTTTGGCTCAACCGCCTTCGGGACCTTGGGGTACAATTTCAGCTGTGATGCAGCCACCACTATAGGGGTTAAATCATTTTTCTCACTCCCATATACGGGAGGGGCACTAGGTTTTTCCTGTGATCCCGTATCCACGGAGGGCATAAGAAAAGTATTGGGGTTTTCAGGTTTTTTTGGGAATTTGGCTTTCCCTTTATTCAGTTTCACTCCCTTTGGCTTGAGAGTACTGGGAATTTTAACATTGTCACACACAACAATCCAAAACTTTAAAAACAGTGTTGTGAATGGCTGTTCCCAACTTGGATCACCTTGATCAGAATCATCTAGAAAACTTTGACACATATTGCGATAGTATAGATCAAATGACCCATCCGTGGGGAATAGAAACTCATATTTACATTTCTCTGTCCATTCTGCCACATCATCCACACCAGAATCAAATGTGCCTGTTACATATTTCCGCACATAGTATCACGGGGTCCATTGTAGCTTATCAAACAATGGGGCTTTCTTAAGCTGACCCTTTACAAATTTTGGAGTTGCCAAGTCACTAACAGTTTGTCCCATTATGATCAACTTATATACTTATACAATAACAATCACAACAGTTTATGCCGGACAATTTTTCCTGTTCACCCTCAGCACGGTTCTTAGGAATTTAGTAATGATAATTTGCAAGGTCTTTTAAACACTTTATACACGTCTCGTCTATATTATATTAAATGTACTGGAACAACCGCAGTACTTCTCCAAAAGAACTGGCACAATCCTCAGTTCAAAATACGGGCACTACCTCCGTAAAACAGTGATATCCTACTGGAACACCCTCAGTAGTAGCATACAATTACTGGCACAATCCTCAGCAATTTATCAGCAGCTAACTTATTTCAGCTCTGAGGCAGTCCCAGACTGCCAACAACAATCATCACAATTAGACCGAGACCGTGTATTCTTATAGAGGCTTAGATATACGTTACCGGATTCAAAGAAACATGGATAGCACAACGATTATAACAATTAATCATGTACTCACCCGGTTTGTTTGAATCCCACTTCTGACACCAAACTGAAAGGGACCCACTACGGGGTAGTCTGTTCAGCCACCTCGAAGACCTGTAACACCAGATTGATATGAACTACCGTGCTGATGATGAGACCAGGCAAGGCCTTGGAGAGCAAAGGACGACGAAGAAAAAGACTAGACAATGCTTCGTGTTCCTTAACTCTGATTTTAATTGTTTAGACAAGCGTAAATATAAACGAAGATAAAAGCATTAGGTACTACAATATAATTGGTTATTCTAATATTCTAATATGTAGAAAGGCGTGTTTTACAAGAAAACATGATGTTTCCACCCCCATGCTTCACAGTAGGTATGGTGTTCTTTGGATGCAACTCAGCATTCTTTCTCCTCCAAACACGACGAGTTGAGTTTTTACCAAAAAGTTTTACTTTGGTTTCATCTAACTATATGAAATTCTCCCAATCCTCTTCTGGATCATCCAAATGCTCTCTAGCAAACTTCAGATGGGCCCGGACATGTATTGGCTTAAGCCCCCTGCAAGTGATTCAAATCCTGCAGTGCCAGATGTGTCCCCCTGACACATCTGGCACTGCAGGATTTGAATCACTTGCGGCGTAGTGTGTTACTGATGGTAGCCATTGTTACTTTGGTCCCAGCTCTCTGCAGGGCATTCACTATGTCCCCCCGTGTGGTTCTGGGATTTTTACTCACCGTTATTGTGATCATTTAGACCCCACGGGGTGAGATCTTGCGTGGAGCTCCTGATCGAGGGAAATTATCAGTGGTCTTGTATGTCTTCCATTTTCTAATAATTGCTCCCACAGTTGATTTCTTCACACCAAGCTGCTTGCCTATTGCAGATTCAGTCTTCCCAGCCTGGTGCAAGTCTATAATTTTGTTTCTGGTGTCCTTCGACAGCTCTTTGTTCTTGGCCATAGTGGAGTTTGGAGTGTGACTGTTTGGGGTTGTGGACAGGTGTCTTTTATACTGATAACAAGTTCAAACAGTTGCCATTAATACAGGTAACGAGTGAAGGACAGAGGAGCCTCTTAAAGAAGAAGTTACAGGTCTGTGAGAGCCAGAAATCTTGCTTGTTTGTAGGTGACCAAATACTTATTTTACCGAGGAATTTACCAATTAATTCATTAAAAGTCCTAAAATGTGATTTCCTGGATTCTTTCCCCCCATTCTGTCTCTCATAGTTGAAGTGTACCTATGATGAAAATTACAGGCCTCTCTCATCTTTTTAAGTGGGAGAACTTGCACAATTGGTGGCTGACTAAATACTTTTTTGCCTCACTGTAGCTCATTTAGGGTGCCTGGCTGGCTTCTCTTTCTCTGGAGCCTATTTTGATCAGCTCTCCTCTCGCCATGCATTTATAAGTGCACCAGGTGAAGGCATCTGAGACCTCTTTGTCTCTATTTTCTAGAAAAGTTATCTATGGTTTTCCTCAGCTGTTGTTGGTTAGCTTCTTTGGTTAAAAGGTTATTGTTCAGTCTTTAATTGACTCTCGATCTTGTATATGCTCCCTTTATTATCAATACAACAGGATTATGATCCGACCACACCATTGTCTTGATATCGATTGTCTTAACCATATTAGTGAGATGACGGTTGCTGAAGATCATGTCCAACCTAGAGTAACATAAATGTGTTTTGGAAAAAAAGTTGAATTACAACTCTCCAGGGTGCCAGACTCTCCACAAATCCAGCAGAGAGCTTGCCTTTATCAATTCTCTAAATCCCTTTGATTTATTTGTGATAACCTTATCCACTCTATTGTTTCTATGTGATTTTTTTTCTCCATCTTTTCATTCATTAAGAAATTAAAGTCATCCAGTAGAAGTAGGCTACCCTGTCTTATCCTTTCTATTTTCTGTAATTTTTTGGATATATATTTAATTGGAGAGTGGTTTGGAACGTATAAACTGACAATTGTATACAACGCCTTTTTGATATTGCAAATAACAATGATCCATCATGCATCCTCGTCCTCTTTTTGATATGTTATCTCCAGCGAAATGTCTCTGTAGAACAGAATCCCCCCCCCCCTCTTTTTCCTATTCTCCAGAGATGAACACACAATATCCAGAAAATCTCTAGAGGTCATCCTTTGTTCCTCCCCTTTAACCCAATGTGTCTTCTGCAGAGTGCATATCTGTACCTTCTCTTTTTTTAAAAAAATCCTAACCAGAGAATTAAACACAGACAAAAAACATCATAACACGTACCCCCCTTCCCCAGACCTGACTCTAGCAAGTCTTGGCCTAATGAGTCCGTTTCTACACAGGCTCCTTGCTCCCACCCACGGGGAGGGACAGGGTCCCCCCTCGCTACCCCTTTTCAGATGAGAAAAGAGGGGGGGGGGGATAATTATAATACATTCCTTTCCTTTTCATTCCCTTTTCCTCCTATACGCCCACCCTTTAAATTGCACATATAATACATAGTAACATAGTAACATAGTAACATAGTAATTTAGGTTGAAAAAAGACACAAGTCCATCAAGTTCAACCCTTCTACCTATCATTACAGCTTTTGATCCAAAAGAAGGCAAAAAACCCCTAAGGAAGCTATTTCGAATTTTGCCTCCTGGGGGAAAAAATTCCTTCTTGACTCCAAGAGGCAATCAGATTTCTCCTTGGATCAATAAGCTCTTTTATTAATGCTTATTCTATTATTAATAGCCCTGTATGTTCTGCTTTCCTAAAAAAACATCCAAACCATTTTTAAATGCATCTATTGTGGTTGCTAGCACTACCTCTCTTGGCAGTGAGTTCCATAACTTTATTGTCCTAACCGTAAAGAATCCCTTCCTTTGCTGTCTATGAAATCTTTGCTCTTCCAGTCTGAGGGGGTGACCTCTTGTTCTTTGTACCTTTCTGTTAATGAACAGGTCACTGGTAGAGCTCTTTATATTGGCCCTGAAAATATTTATATAATGTTATCATATCCCCTCTGAGACGCCTTTTTTCTAACGTATATAAATTCAATTTTTTAAGTCTCTCTTCATAACTAAGATCCTCCAAACCCCTTATTAATTTTGTAGCTCTCCTTTGCACTTTTTCTAGTTCCTTAATATCCTTTTTAAGGACTGGTGCCCAGAACTGTACTGCATATTCAAGGTGAGGTCTTACCATTGATTTGTAAAGAGGCAAGATGATATCCTCCTCCCGTGAATCTATACCTCGTTTTATACATGACAATATCTTATTGTGTGAGGAGAGTTATACTGGATGAAGACCAAAAATGCAGGATGGTACAATACAGATATTTTTATTGACAGGGGTTAAATGCAGGAACTTGCAACAGTTGTAGTCCACACTGACAGGGGTTAAATGCCGGAACTTGCAGCAGTTGTAATCCACACTGACAGGGGTTAAATGCAGGAACTTGCAGCAGTTGTAATCCACACTGACAATAAGCAAAACGAAAACAGTCCAAGATCAGGGGCAATAGAGAAGTAGCAAAACGAGAGACAAGCCGGGGTCAGGTTACCAGAGAATCAGAATAACGAGAAACAGTCCAGGTATCAAGGGGCACAGGCAGGCAGAAGGGTAGTCAGGAAATCCAGGTTCAGTAACAATCAATAATGAGGAAACGCTAGGCTATCGAATACACGAGAATCACCAAGCACTGTTTGCTTAGTGATTCTGGCTTTTAAATCTTCCGCGCCTCGCGGGTACGCGACGTGCGTGACGTCATCGGGCGCGCGTCTCCATGGAGACAGGTCACGTGATGACGTGGACGCGCTGGCAAGCGCGTGTGACGGATCTCGGCTGGGAGAGAGGTTGTACTCAGGGGAGCTGCTGCGGGGAAGAACCTGACATATTGGCCCTTGCAGCTGCTGACTGGCATTGGGCACTGTTGCCAAGTTTGTTGTCTATAATTATTCCTAAATCCTTTTCATTAGTAGTTTTTCCCAGGGAAAAACCATTTAACGTATATGTTGCTTTGTTATTATTTTTCCCATAATGCATAACTTTACATTTGTCTATATTGAACCTCATTTGCCACTTTACTGCCCAGTTCTCCACTCTGTCCAAATCTTCCTGTAAAGAAAAAACATCAAGATTAGTCTTTATTGCCTTACCTAATTTAGTGTCGTCCGCAAACACGGAGACATGGCTCTCAGCACAATGTGGCAGATCATTAATAAACAAATTAAAAAGAAGAGGGCCCAAAACAGACCCCTGAGGTACTCCGCTTAATACCCTTGTCCAATTTGAGAATTTTCCATTTACAACAACCCTTTGTGTTCTATCTTTTAGTTAATTTTCAATCCACGTACACACATTTGCCCCCAAACCTATTTCTCTCAATTTGTAGAGTAACCTTTTGTGTGGAACTGTATCAAATGCTTTCGCAAAATCCAAATAGATCACATCAACTGCCACACCTAGATCTATATTTTTACTGACTTCTTCATAGAATGTTATTAAGTTTGTTTGACAAGACCTGTCTTTCACAAAACCAATACATATAGTGAAAATTGAACCATCCAAAAGAATTCTTGCATAGAAAACATATAACAGCTAACTCTTTTGGCTCTGCTTACTAAGATATATATAGTAACTAAAATGTAGTATAAAATACAAAATATAACATCCTCATAATGAACACACATGCTTATTTCCTTTTAACCTTGTTTCTCTGTATTTTGTAATCTAGTATTTAGGGACACTTATAAAGTGCTTATTTTCGGTAAAACCGTTTTTGTGGCTACCAACTCTTTAAGGTAACCTGCTTGTGACCTTCAAAAATTAAAGGTGGTTATCCAAAACAGTTGGTAATCCTTAATTAGACATAATTACCTCCAAAAATGAAAGGCAGTTGTCCAAAGCTGTTGGTAACCCTTAATTAGACATAATTGCAAACTTTAAATATTTGGTGCAAACCTACATTACAGTTCCCTATTCTACCCTGTCCTAAAAGGAGAGAGAGAAGAAGAAGAAAAAACGCATTTCGCCTCCCACGTTGTTTCAAGAGTTATCCACTCTGCCTTGGATTTGCACCTTATGCACTTTCTGCAAGAGATTGCTTTTTTAAATGTTATATTTTATACATATTTTTATGCAATAAATGTGCTTGTCTTGAAACTTTTTTCCTTCCCCTGTTTCTTTTGGCTATACATCATTCTGGAAGCTGTCTCTGGAATAATATTGGATCCAAGACCCCACGAGGGGCTCCCGTAGGCGGTTTATACTGAGCAGAATACAGGAATATTTGAGTGGATTTGGAATTATTATTTTTAGAATCACTTTTATAAATGATATACTACACTATAATATTTTGTATTTTTTCCCTTTGCATAACACGGAGAGGTTTGCCTCATTTTACAGGATAACTAAAGTGTGAAGTGTTTGGGAAGAGCGCACAAATTCACGTTTTTTATATGTTGTTATGTTTTTACTAGAAGTGGAACACTAGTTGTCTTTGGTGCTGCCACTCCTATCACATAGAGGCGCAGTGTATTCTACATTTTTTTGTTTTAAATGGGACAGTATAGTTGCCCCCTCCAATATGGATGTCAGCCTCCAGACAGGAATAAAAATGAAGTAATCCGTCTTCTGACGATATCCTTGTTTAATCCAATCAAAGTAGATAAAATCACACAATATATGGTAAGAAACACAAAAAAAAAATCCGGCCCTTTAAAAAAAAAAAAAAAAAAAAGACCGCGCTTGCTGGCAGAGACGGAGGTGAGAGGGGATCGGAAGATCCCCCCTCACCATTGCTCTGCCTGCCAGGGCTGCACGGGGAGCCGAACAGGCAGCACAGAGAAACCTACGTGCTGCCTGTTCGGCTCCCCGTGCAGTGTGCCAACACGGAAGTGCTGACAG
The DNA here is from genome assembly GCA_036172795.1 of Pelodytes ibericus. Classification (NCBI taxonomy): domain Eukaryota; kingdom Metazoa; phylum Chordata; class Amphibia; order Anura; family Pelodytidae; genus Pelodytes; species Pelodytes ibericus. The sequence continues at coordinate 27,792,100 of CM069860.1, forward strand.
TCACGTGACGGGCGCGCTGACGTCATACGCGCGCCCGGTCACATGACCTGTCGGCACACTCGCCGGGAAGCCGAACAGGAAGGACCATGCTGCCTGCCTGCCAGGGAAAGGTAAGTGCTGATGGGAGACTGTGTGTGTGTGTGTTTGTGTGTGACTGAGTGTGATGGGAGTCAGAGTGTGTGTGATGGGAGATAGTGTGTGTGACTGAGTGTGATGGGAGTCAGAGTGTGTGTGATGGGAGACAGTGTGTGTGACTGAGTGTGATGGGAGTCAGAGTGTGTGTGATGGGAGACTGTGTGTGATTGGAGTCAGAGTGTGTGTGATGGGAGACAGTGTGTGTGACTGAGTGTGATGGGAGTCAGAGTGTGTGTGAAGGGAGTCGGAGTGTGTGACTGAGTGTGATGGGAGTAGGAGTGTGTGACTGAGTGTGATGGGAGTAGGAGTGTGTGACTGAGTGTGATGGGAGTGTGTGTGTGATGGGAGTATGAGCTTGATGTGAGTCTGAATGATGGGGCATGTCTTAGGTGTGTAACGTGGGTGTGCAGCTTGGGTAGGGGGGTGCCCGGATTTTGTCTGCCTAGGGCAGCACAAAATCAAGATACACCACTGCCCGCCCTGCAATTAAGCTCAGAGCACTCTGATTGGTTGGTTTAAGCCAACCAATCAAAGTGCTCTGAGAGGTAAATTAAGAGACTGACAGGTAAGTCTCTCCATTTACCTGTCACAGCACTCTGAGTGCCAATCAGAGTGCTCTGTGTCATTTTACACTGTCGGATTATTAATAACCATAAAAATATGAATATGAGTTATTAATTATAAATCATAAAAAATATGAAAATTGATGATTCATAAAAGGGTCCGACTAAAAATACCCATATCAAGAATTCGTTATGTATGTGAGAGTTTGGATGACGTTTTTACAAAAGTAAATACAATGCAACAATTATTAATAAAATAATAATGAATTTATTCAAAATAGAATAAAGATCAAACGGTATGCAAAATAGCATAACAACAAAATACAATATCTGTATACAATAGATGTTAATCAAAATTCACATGTATGACTTATAACATAAGTAAGTAGGACAAAACATGAATTATGCAGCTCTGTACCTATATCAACATGCATGTAGAATAATTTACTATGCAGTACGTTTCTGACCATAAGATGGCCATGCATTTTATTTAGATACAACCTACATTGATTATGATTAGTATTTAAAATGGTTAATGATAGTACACCATAATTACCTACAAATTACCAACATATACTCTGCTTAGGTAAGGTAATATTACTAAACCATATAAGTACTCAAAGTGGCTATTTCTTAATCTGCTCGGTAAATGACAATGTATGTATTCTAGCTTAGACTTTAACAATGAGAATCTTAGATAATCTCTGGAGATTAGATATTACATATTTGGGTAAATAGCTAGACTATAAGAATTTATGGTCCTTGGTAATATCTATAGGATATTCCTCTGGCTTCCTTCTGCAGAAAAGGATGACAGATAAACACCAGGCTAAAACATATAGATCCCAGAAATTGTGGGATTTACGTTTAATTTACCCAAATATGTATGCTAATGACATCCATAAAAAAATTAGTTTATGCTAGAAACAATTTACCACATTTATACATTACCTGCAGAGGTTGGTTTGCAGTTGTGACTGCTTCCATTGAAGAATTGAGTGATGGGAGTTAAAACATTCCCATCTCCCCCCCACTAGTGGCAGCTCTCCCAAAATCAGTCTCCCCAGGTCTTTTCAGGTATCTCATCCTACACCTTCAGTATCAATTTATTAACCAAACCTTATCTCAGATTCACACCCTGTTTCTGTAACTTCTAGCCAATTGAATGGATGGGTGTGTTAATGTAAATGAGATGATGTCATGATTTATAGCTATATCTGGATTGTGAGTATAATGTAATACAATATATGTGTTGCAATATATAGAAGTGTTAATACAATTTCAAATTATAGTAAATATTCTCATCATTGGATAAAAACGTATAATAAAATGTATACCACACTAATAAAACAATAAAAACAATATTCTAATTAATATGTAGGATTAATTATACTTTAATTATTTATTAGTGAAGATGTGATATAATTATATATATTTTAATGAGCGATGTGAATCAACTGGGTGTGTTTATAATAACCCTTATTATATTCTTCAAATCTAAAATCCAAGTAATCTCAGTGTTTCTGTCTGTCAGTTTGGGTGAGCTAGCAAGCTGAAGAGAAGCCCCCCTTCACCTCTTGTATGGATATAGACACAGCTGTGTCTTCAGAAATACAATGAGAGTCATAAACCACTAACAATGCCCACCTTATCTGTTCCAGTGATACTAGATAACAGAGTTAGGAATGTGGAGGACTTTCTTTTAGCTTCAGGGACACAGAATAAGATTTGAACACACAGAACGATTCCAAAAACTGACACAAAATGGAGGCTGCTGGCATTCATCTTGTTATCCTTTTCTTCTGCTTTATTCATATGTACCAGTCTCGAGATTACTGTTCAATACCTCTGACAACACAGCGTGGGAAAGTTCTTTAGAATTTTCCCACTCTGTTTAAAATGGCTAGCAATCTGATTGGTTGGTTTAAAATCCTACCAATCAGAGTGCTCTGTGTCAGTTTACATAGCGTGGGAAAATTCTTTGGAGTGCTCTGCGCTTAATTGCATGCCGGGGCAAGGCTTAATAAGCCTTCCCCCGCCCTGCAGAGCTCAGTCTGCACGGGGCCCTCCATGGGCGAAGATGGAGTGCTTGTGGGGAGGCTTCATACTGGCTGTCTGTCTGGTTGGATACGGGAGGTATATGCCCACCGGGAAAGTAACATCAGTGTTGTCAGTCTATCAGTATTTATTGCCGGCGGAGACACTGTAACGGGTTCTTTTTCCTCCAAGGGCTGCTGCTTTCTATCGGTCAAGGGCAGGTTCCCTCACAGCAGTCAACGAAGTCTGTTTTGGGCAGTGACAGTCCGATCCCATCACTTGCGGGCGAGCAGCAAACCCCATGAAAATGTGATATACGTCATCGCTCCACCCCTCGGAATGCTCATTTGTTTTCCAATTCCTGGCTGTACACAGTTTTGCTGCCAAGAGAATATGTACAACCAAATACTTGGTTGCCCTACTCCTCTCAGGCATACTCAAGTGGAACAAGAATAACTGTGAGATTACTGTCAGGAATGAGGGAATTAACATTTTAATAAGTATGGTGACTTTGTCAATAATGGATTTTAGGGATGAACCAGACCACCAAATATGGGTCAAACTTCCCTCCTCCTTATGACATCTCCAACCTTCTTTTTTCGGAGTGGAGGGGGGAAATTTAGTCTCAGCTGGGTAAGATCTCTGTTGTATTTTGTGATTCGTCTCCATGAGGGTTAGATTGTGAACACACGTTTTAACTTGATGTAGAGGTTGTAACCACTCTTGTATCATGAATGTGCATTGCAAATTTTTTCCCCATCTCACAATATTTAGATATTTAGGATTCAATGTGGGGTCATTGTTATTGTCAATCATTTTTGTTACTCTAGCAATTAGCCTAGAATTATGGTGGAGTTTAAGGAACTGTTCATGGAACAGACCCTCAGTTATGTTCAAATTATTGATCATACTTTTTAGCCTCAAATATGTCCAAAACTCTGACTGGGGTAAAGTGTAAACTAGTTGCAATGTAGAGAAGGGGATCACTGTGTTCTGCTTAAGTAGATATTCTGTCTACCCTGTACTCACCACATACAGCATTTACTCATCCTCCATGCACAGAAAGAAGACCATCACGCACCCACCACAATTGACCAAGCGCGAGCAAGCCTCACTCCCGGCAATATCATCCAGCACGCTCATCGTGTTGTCACACCCACTTTATGCCACGATAGTTCAAATAGAATCACAGCGCTACCCAATGCGTTCGGTGATTATCATGAGTTTACTCCAGGCATTTATTCTTTATTTTAATTCCCTTGTATTTGTTATAAGTGTTGCTACTTTGCCTCTGCCCTGACCTGGACTGTTTTTTGTTGTTGCTACTTTGCCGGTGCCCCTGACCTGGACTGTTTATCATTGTTGCTACTTGCCTTTGTGGCTGACCCAGATCATTACTTGGATTTATCTTTTGCCTGTTCCTTAAAAATTATTTTATTTACATCATTCCAGCAAGCTTGTATGTTATCTGTATTGTGGATTGCTGAATATTCTGCTTCTGCTCATCTTCTGCTTAAAGATCCCTGTGCTAATATTGTTGGCTGTATAAACAGTGATTCCTTACTACTGTGGATTACTGAATACTCTGTCTCTGCTCATCTGCTGATTGAATAGTTTGGTATCAATACATCAATCAGTTCATGTGAGCACCTACCCCATAACCAACACAGATTCCAGGTGACCTATTCTATGGTCTGACTCTGATATAATGTAATATTTGGCATACTGGTCTCCTCCCACTGATTACCCTCACATAATCACTGAGCCAGACAGGGAGGCCGCAGGATTAACATTGCCTTCCCCCAGCAATTATCAACCCTGATTCAGACAGTTCAGGAACTTCAAATCGGGCAAACACAACTTCAGCAGCAGATGCAACATATGCAGGCTAGCCATGCCAATACCCCAGAACCTATCACTGCTGCCCCTGCACCAGCTCCAATAATGATTGAAGGTGCTACTGCAATGGAACCCTAAGTTGTTCTCCCAGAAAATAATTGCTCGGTATAGAACAAAATACCAGACCTTTATTACTTCATGCCAAATCCTTTTTTAATCTGAGACCACGTACCTGTTCCACCGAGTTCACACTGTTATTTCCCTATTAACAGGAGAACTCCAACTTTGGGCCACCCATCTGTTACATATAAACAGCCTATTATTAGAATCCTGGGGTTCTTTCCGACAAGCTCTAGTCTCATTATATGAGGATCCTTTTCTTATATTATCTGTCACTAACACTCTCCACTCCTTACGCCAAGGTTGATGACCCATGGAAAAATATATCACGGAATTCCCTAGAGTCGCCTTAGAAATTAATTGCAATGAAGCTTCCTTATTAGGCCAATTTTGATTCGGATTGTCCGATGCTATCAAGGACAAACTTACCCACAGGTCTCCCCACCTCATTAGATACTCTTACCAGACAGGTCACACAAATCGATCATAGATCGTAGAGAGAAAGTCAGAAAGAGGATCTACTCTTTCCCCTTCTGGATTATATCCATGTTTGAACCCTTCAGACATCCCACTATCATCATCCAGTAATGAGGAACCTATGCAAGTAGGAGTAATAAGAGGCCCGCTATCTACAGTAGAAAGAGCCTGATGTAAAGCACAGAAATGATGTCTGTGAGTGCAGTATTGTCACAAAAGACAAGAGAAGGATGGCCTCCAACATCCTGTAGCATTTTTATCTCATACCTGCGGACACCAACATGTTTTGGAAGGAGCACTGCACCCCATCAATCTGTACACGAATCATATGAATCTTGAATATCTAGGGCAGGACTAACTATGATGGTGGCAAGTTACATATCTTCAGAGATCCTTGGTTTGCTGGGCAATTTCACGATTTTAAAGCTACCACACTGGCTGCTTTGGCGACTAACAATCGCAAGACATCAGCTGTCACTATGGGGAAGAAAGGTAAAAAAACAGACAGGCTGCAGTTTGGCCAAAGATCAGATATAACCACTCTCATGTCCAAGCCTGCTAGGCCTCAACTAAACATGATGGCTACTGGATTTACCCCTTCTGGCCAGGTCTCGGACTTCACATTGGATGAGTCCGATGACTGCCCACAACCAGAGCCAAGACACAATGTTCATAACACCCCTGGAGACTCCTACGCCACAAAGGCTGACATTAAGACATTTTTCACTGACTTTTAAGCCACATGGAGGTTGGACATACAGGCAGTCCAGGCAGACATACAGGCGATATGCATTAAGGTGATGGAGCTGGAGTCCACTACGGCAGAAACAGGCTCAATCCATCAAACTCACTAATTCGCTGACCCTGCAGATGGGGGATGCCCTCAGATGGATAGACTACTAGAAACTAAATTGCCATACCAATGTGATGGTGTGGGGGAATCCCAGAGGAAGTTGGGATTGCTTCTCTCCAGCCGTACCTCGCACAGCTACTTACCCGCCTATGCCCGACTATTGGTTCACCTTCCACAATGTTCCTTGATTTTTTTTCGAGTACGCTCAAAAATTGTGGTCCAGTAGCCCATCTTTGGTTAGATCTCTCTTGAAGCTGCCTGTAACCCCTCTCGGGATACCCTTCCCATCTTTTGTTTTCCTCTCCTGCATATTTTCTTCTCCCCTCACCTACTATTACCTTTCCACTCTCTATATATAATGTTTTTCTACATATATTTGAGAATAAGACACTCTGTATCGTATATGGTACCTCAAAGGTTTTATTTTATTTTTAATTTTCTTAGATTGGGATGTTTTGCATGGGTTTTAATGGATGCCAATCGCCTGCCAGTCATCGAATGTCTATGTTTCAGTGTTCTTTTTTCCTCTCCCTTTTATGTTATATTGGGGGTATCGCAACCCTTTTTGGTCCACTCTGAATGGTTCTAATTTTACCCTGGCAAGTCCATCCCTCTAACTGTGCTCACACCTCCTTATCTGGGTAACATTTGGGGATTGTTTTATTGATTTCGGCATTACCTATGCAAATTGTTTATTACCATCCTACGTTGCCTCTCTGTTTAGTAAGTCAACACATGGATAACTGGTGTACCCAGTACACTTCTCATTTTTGTTTTGCATACCATAATGTGCAGTTTTACTTGTCAGTTCACCTATATGAACAAACTGTAAATGAGTCTAGTACTTGCTGTAAACCTTTTTTTTTCAACGGAATAGTATTACCCCTGTTCCCTCAGGTGTTAATGCTATTTATCAGACCATTCTCTTGCTGTAATACAAACCATCTCGGATCTCTTTGATCATGCTCCTCATCCACGCCATTACCATCACACTTGGGACTATGTTACTACCGTTATAAAATATGTGTGTCCTGAGACCCGTCTTCAAATTTTTTCATTTTTTCATGATATTCTGGCAGCAGGACATGGAGGCATCCGCCAAACCAAAGACTTGCTTCAACAAACATTTTGGTGGCCTTCCTGGCACAAGTATATATCAGCCTTGTCCTCATGCGCTACCTGTGCCCAGTCCAAAGAATCTCATAGTCATTCTTCTGGTTTCCTGCAACCTTTGCCCATTCCCTCCAGACCTGGAATGATATCTCTGTTGACTTTGTTACTGACTTACCTCCCTCGTGTCACTATACCACCCTTATGGTTGTGGTTGATCGGTCTATGAAAACTGCTCATTACATCCCTGCCATTGGCCTTCCTTCTGCTACAGAGATAGGTGATTTATTCATCAAAGAAATATTCCGTCTTCATGGACTCCCGAAAAACATTGTGTCAGACCGAAATACCCAATTTACATCCCATTGGCACACATGAATGGAATTTCCAAAACTAAAATAATAGACAAAGTTTGTACCATATGAAAAAAAATGCCCTAAAGGACAAAACCTAAATGGAAAAAATGCTGGCGCAGAACTCTAAAAACTATGTTCTGATCTTTTAGCCCTTTTTCCCTTTTAATACAGTTAGCTAGCCTTACAAAAAACGGTTTTTGATTGTGCAACTATGCAGTCTATTGTCAACGAGAACACCTAAATCCTTTTAGAAAGACGATTTAACATTCCGATAATCAGATCGGAATTTTGAACAGACCGCTGGAAATAAGCGAACTAATTAAGGTAATAGACGGTCTAGCGAAATATAAGACACCTGGCCCTGATGGGTTTAGTCATTATTTCTATAAGATACTGAAATGTAATATAGTTGACCCCTTATTAGAAACATATATAGAGACATCCCAAAAAGGAACATACCCTAAGGAGATGCTGCAGGCTAACATCATGCCGATTCTCAAGACAGACAAAGCCCCAGAGCAGATATCAAATTACAGACCGATATCACTGATCAACGTGGATATCAAATTATACTCTTCTATCTTGGCAAATAGGCTGAAGCTAGTTATGATGGATCTGATCCACTTTGATCAGGTGGGATTTGTCCCTGGGAGAGACTCGGCAAATAATATTCGACGCCTGATCGATGTGGTAGACTTTGCTGGTAAAAACGATATTCCCCTCCTGACCCTGTCATTGGACGCGGAGAAGGCGTTTGACAGGGTCGGGTGGGGTTATATGAGAAGGACACTTAGGGCCTATGGAATAACAGGATGGATATACTCGGCAATAGATGCTCTCTATCAGTCCCCTAGTGCAAGGGTTGTAGGATCAGGTTTATGCTCGGACTGGTTTGAGTTACATAATGGAACGAGACAGGGTTGCCCTCTGTCGCCCTTGCTGTATGTTTTATCCCTGGAACCACTGGCCACAAGACTTAGGCAGAATAATAAAATTCAGGGTATACAAGTTAGGAAAGAAACAATTAAGCTATCTTTATATGCAGATGATGTAGTAATTTTCATGACAAAACCACTTGTTTCTTTACCCCATTTCCTGAGAGAAGTTGAAGACTATAGGGCAGTAGCTAACTATAAGCTCAATTGGAATAAAACAACAGTACAAGCTTTAAAAATTGATGAGGCTACCAGAAAAAGGATTAATGAACTATACCAACTAGTGGTGGGTACCGAGACTTTTGACTACTTGGGCATCAAAATACCTAGCAAAATTGAAGATATTATGGAAAACAACTTTTCTCACTTGATGAGTTCCACCAATACACTATTAAGAAAATGGAAAACGATCGATTTGACTTGGTGGGGCCGAAGTAATGCCATCTCGGCCTATTTGATGCCCAAGTGGACATATATGTTTCGGATGATTCCTTTAGATATACCCAAGGAATGGTTGGAAATGGTACATGAGAACTTGTGTAATTTTGTATGGAAAGGTAAGCCTCCTAGGATTGCTGCAAGAGTCTTAGGCATGAAAGTAAAAGATGGGGGGACGGGATTTCCACTAATCAAACAACTTTATGAGGCGAGCATGCTGTTCCATCTCATTAGGACTCAGGCGTCATTCGCTAAGCAGGAGATATGGAATCAGATAGAAGCAGAACAACTAGGGATCAAGGACCTCTCGTCAATTATATGGACTATAAAACATAAAAAATATCCAATTAACATAAAAAACAAAAGCTTAATAATAGACGGGATTATTCCCACCTGGTGTCTGTTTAGAAAAAGAGCAAAAATAATTAATAAAATATTCAAAGTACAACGATTAAATCTATTGGAGGCGCTGATGGAAGATCTCCCTATTGGAGAATGGCTGAGTGCTGGAATACATAACATAGCCGATTTATATAAAGAGGGCCAGATCATGACAATTCCAGAACTAAAGGAGAAGTATGAGATATCCAACTTAAATGTTTTCCGGTACCTAAGAATTAAAAGTTGCCTCATCAAAAACATACAAGAAATAAATAGTAGCTTTCTGACTAAATTTGCAAAATTGATAACAACTGAGAATAGTAAAAAACTATATTCTAAATGTTTGGACTGTATCAGGACATTACAAAATCCGACCGAACTACCAATTATTAAAAAATGGGAAAGACATATGACATCTAAAATTACATTAGAAGAATGGAGAAATTCAATGAGAGTAGTAACAAAAGTGGTCCATGACCTTTCCCTGATAGAAATGCACTATAAAATTCTCAATAATTGGTATTTGGTTCCGGACAGATTAGCAAGGATGTTCCCCCACTCCTCTGGTTTATGTTGGAGGTGTAACCAAGAAGAAGGGACCTATGTCCACATATGGTGGGGATGTAGAAAAATTGCGTCCTATTGGAATGCAGTTTTGAATTTTCTAAAGAGAGTGGACAATGTTGCCATCCCCAGAGATTCACGGTCCATCCTTCTACATATAGGCTGGCCACCATTGACCAAGGTACAAATAACTTTGACAATACACACCCTTTTGTCTGCAAAAAAAATAATAGCCAGAGAATGGAGGCAGAGCAGAGAGCCTGAAATAAGACACTTTCAGAACCAGTTGAGCTTCCAATTAAAGATGGAGAGAGCTCTCTGTTTTGCCACTGAGACTCCAATGGATAGGGTCCGAAGGTGGGCAGAATGCATTGGAAAATATGAGAAGGCCAAGATCTGGAGATGAAGAGTTAGCAGAGGGGGGTTTGGGTAGCCGGAGATGGGGGGGGGAGGCTCGTCCCTGAGCACGTGAAGATACCATCTAAAGATCGGCTCTGTATGTAAGGACTCCATAAGTATGACTGTTGTTTAGGGTGGACGGAGAGGGATCATCTATGATTTTGATTTGATGGTTATCTTGCGATATTTTGTACTATATGTAATATGATCAAATTGCCCATACGTTCTGTTTTTAATACCCTATATGTATTTGTCTTTTTATATGATATGAAAATGCAATAAAGATTATAAAAAAAAAAGGAAAAAAAAAAAAAAAGAAAGACGATTTAACAAACACACAACCATTTAGAATATAATAGGCATTTTTGTTTTTCTAACCCATGTGCATACTTTTATATCTATCTATAACAACATCGAAACACATTAGGCAATTTTTTGTCCATTGTCGCATTTTGCATAAATCCCTTTACAGATAAATTACATCCTACTCTGACTTTGTTACCTTACATAATTTGTCATCTGCAAAAATGTAAACATTGCTTTCAATACCTTCTTCTAAGTCATTTGTAAATAAGTTAAAAAGATCCCTAACTCACTCCACTTAATAGCTTTGTGCAGCAATAGAATGTGCTATTTACAACCACCCTATGTAATATTTTCTAATCCGATGTGCCTTAGTTTACTCAGTAACTCATAGCAATTTAAAACATCTATTCAAAATCTAGGCCTATTGCATCCACTGTATTCCTTGGTCATTATATCCAATTCATTACTTTGATCTTATATAAAGATTGTGCATATAAAAGTCCACCCTAAAAAACAGTTAATGTTCATCATGAACAATGTAGGAGCTGACAGCGGGAAAAGGGTATACTAAGTCTTTAAGAGGTTTTACATTGTGAAATTTTGGTGATTATGATGGCAACAGAGCTGACGGTTCCTGCTTTACAGCCTGAAAGAGGGTACATTAGAAGACGGATGAAGGGAAACGTTTTTTCAAATTGAAGAATCACCATGGAACTGCTGGATTGTGTAGTTTTTTCCTGACTTTTTTTCTCATTAAAATACAAAAGTGGTCTCTAATTTGTTGTGAGGAAACAAAAATAAAACCACATTGTATCTCATATTAATTCTTACTTCTTAACTAGGATCAAAAAATTCAAACAATATAGTCAGCAATAATCAAGAAAAACAAAAAATACATCTTGTAAAGTTATAATGATGCTATGTGATGTGAAGAAATGTCAGAATTCTTTCTATAAACAGTTTATCATTTACTTTGTGCAGTAGTTGTATAGCCTAATATGTGCAGTGATTGTAAAACATTACTGCCCTCGCATTCTTTGTTTTATAAATCAGAAACCGAGACAGGAAATTATTTTACTGCACTCTACTTGTGAAAAAATAACAATAAAAGTAGTTCAGCATTTATCTGTCTTCTGTATGTAGGTAATTAAGTGAATAATTGCAAGAACTGGACAATTGTCTCTGCACCCGCCCCCCCCCCCCCCCCCCGCATCCATCCCTCAAAGAGTATGAGCTGGTGCTCCACCACAACCTCATGTTTCAAGCAACAGCAGGTATGTTCACAACATGAATAGATTTCACTTCCATTGCTCCAGGGTGCGCTGCATCCAGCCAGCACATCAGATCAGTGTTTTTTTCTGTTTTCCGGCAAGTATGGCAAGAGCTCAGATGAGCTCTCACCATATAGTCAAACTCAATATTTAGTAAAACTACCTTTTACAAGTGTAGATCTGCCTGCCTCTCCTCACTTGAGTTTTAGTGAGGGAGAGAGACAGATCAGAATAGTGTACATTTTAAATATTTAAAAATGAAATAAAATGTAATGAAAAATAAGTAAATAACCAAGGGCTTTTATAAAAGCAATTCCCTGTGTTTAACCCCTTCACTGCCATTAATCACTGAATACTCTGTGATCTTGCACAGCAGTAAAATGTTTGTGTTCTGTGCATTTTTTTAGGGGTTTGAGTTTTTTACTGTAATTTATTAAAGTATAATAATGGTTCTTTTAAGTGCTATTAAACCCTTCTTTGCCACATAAGCAGCGATCTGGCCGCAGAAGCAATTTTTTTGTTACACCCGCTAGGGGTTAATTATAACTGCTAGGGGATTACGTGTTACGTAAACATTTTTTTTAAAGCTGTCTGAGCAATCAGTAACAGCCAATCAATGGCAAAATTCCAAGTTGTAAAACCAAAAAAGAGACCCTCACAAATGTGGCCTTTAAACCTCCAAACAAGCTTACTAATCTATGAATGGGTAGTATCCCTGTACTCAGGAGATGTTGCTGAACCCATATTGGGGTGTTGTTTGGCAGTGACACATACCAAATTCTGTGAATTCATATCTGAAGTACAATGTATGTGAAAAACCCCCATGAAACAATTACTACCACAAACTTTGACAAAGGCTGGTGGTAAAATTAGTGCATGGAAACTGTTAAAATACCACCATTTGAAATAGCCTATGGTCAGGGCCGGCCTTAAGTGTTTTACGGCACCCTGTGCGGGGCCTCCCACGTGGCACCCCCATCTCTTCCCCCCCCCCGTCTCATTCCTCCCCCCCTATGTATGTATCTCTGCCTTCCCATGTTTGTTCCCTTTCCTCTTCCTTTAAATGTCTGTCTCTCTCCAACTCCCCCATACCTGTGCTCTCTCACCCTCCTTCCCAATATCTGTTCTCTCTCTCCCGCTCTCTCTCTCCATTCTCTCTCTTCTTTCTCTCCCTCTCTCTCTCTGTTCTCTCTCTCCCTCTCCCTTCCTCTGCTCTGTCTCTCTCCCCCCCTCCCCTTCATCTGTTCTCTCTCTCTCCCCCTCTCCCTCTGTTCTCTCCCCCCACCCTTTCTCTGTTCTCTCTCTCTCCCCCTCCCCTCTCTCTGTTCTCTCCCCCTCCCTTCTTCTGTTCTCTCTCCCCCCTTCCTCTGTTCTTTCTCTCTCTCCCCCCTCCCCTATCTCTGTACTCTCTCTCTCCCCCTCCCCTCTCTCGGTTCTCTCTCTCCCCCTCCATTGCTTTGTTCTCTCTCCCCCCTCCCCTTCCTCTGTTCTGTCTCTCCCCCCTCCCTCCTGTTCTTTCTCTCTCCTCCCTTCACCCCTGTTCTATATCTCTCCCCCCTTCACCATGTTCTGTATCTCTCCCCCTTCTGCCTGTTCTGCCTCTCTCCCCCTTCCACCTATTCTGTCTCTCTCCCTCTTCATCTGCTTCTGTCTCTCTCCCCCCTTCACCCTGTTCTGTATCTCTCCCCCACTCACCCTCTTCTGTATATCTCCTCCACTCACCCTGTTCTGTATCTTCCCCCCCCTTCACCCTATTCTGTCTCTCTCCCCCCCTCTTCTTCAAAAGGAGTGGATCCAGAGCAGCGTCTGCTTCACGGGGAGCCACGGGCAGCAAGAGAAAGTGCTGCTCGGGCTTCCCAGACATGCTGGCTCCGCATGCATGCATGGGGAGCCCGAGCAGGACTTTCTCTTACTGCCCGTGGATCCCCATGAAGCAGACGCTGCTCTGCTTCACAGGGTCGGGGCGGAGCTACACCTCTCAGCCAGTGTGCACCGCCCCTCCCTAGATCCAGCAGAGCTTGCCGAGAAGAGGGCTGGTGAGGGGGGATCTTTTGATCTCCCCAATCCAGTGCCTCTACCGTAAAACTTTTTCGGGCAGGCACAGGTGGCACACTCTTAAGGCCGGCCCTGCCTAGGGTGTCTATTTTTTCACAAATATATGGTTTGATGGAGTAACATACACTGGTCGCTTAAAAAATGTCCCAAATGGGACATGGGACAAACCTATGCATGGGTGGTATCACTGTACTTAGGAGAAATATTAAAATATATTTAGCAGGTTATTTTTCATTAGCTTTTGTAGATGAGTAAAAGATTTTTCAAATAAAGTCAGATTTTTTTTTTATTTTTCACCATATTTGATTATTTGTTTATATTATTTTATAGGATTTGATAAAAAATAATGGTATCTAAAGAAATCCATTCTTGCCCCAATAAAAACAATATGTAATTTTTGTGGGTTCAGCAAATTGCAAAGAAGAAAAGTGTAGCTAAACACAAACAGCGCAGAGATGTTAAAATAGCCATTGGCCAAAATAACCAAAAATGTTTTAAAGGGTTGGTCCTTAAGGGGTTAAAAACCTGTGAATTTACATCCTTATTTTGCCAAATCCACGATTTTAAATGTATCTTAATATCTCTATTTTGTTGATACTGTCAGAAAAGCAAACCAATATGCAATCGTTACATTTTTTTTTTTTTACCCGTGTTTTTGTTCCCTTTATTTCTTAACCTATACCCAGTGATGTGTTATTTACTTAATAATTCTTAATTTCGTAAACTTCCATTTGGCTTATATCGTAGAAGAAATAAAGAAAACGAAATTAAATATATAATTTCACATATTTATACATATTTAGTATACTTTTAAGGCGACTTAAGATTTGATAGAACCTTTTTTTTCTTCTCCCCCTCTTTTCATGACGTTCTGCTTGATTTTGATTTCCTGAACGTTTGGAGAACACAAAATTCTAACGATCAAGATTATACCTTTTTTTCAAAGGTCCATAAAACATATTGAAGGATTGAGTCATGGAGCCTAATCAAGAACGGAGGATGATAAACAAGCAAACAAATTCATTCAGACTAACAATAATGGGGAAGTTACTGGAGGCACACTATAATGTGCCTTCAAATGTTATATGCTTGGTGTCCTAATTAAATTAGGAGCAAAGAATCCTGAGGGAAAACTCTTACGGACTTACAAGTTAGAAAGCAAAATAAATAATGCAATTAGAAGAATGCTTCAGGGAGAGAGATTAAGGGAATATATACATACAAACAAACATGCAGTATCAGACCAAACACTCCTAGATGGAAGGTAAAGAGCATTTCTTAAAATTATGGCCAAAAGATGAAGTTTTCCAACCACATCAAGGTACCTCACAAATAGGCAAGTCCCTACTCTAAAATGAAATAACAAACTAATAATACACAGACATACAAAACAGAGAAAATACCTGCAGAACTGAAGAAGGCAAACAGAGGAAATGGGTGTGGTTGCATTTATAGAGGAACTATGCAACAGAAAACAAAGAAAATCAGACATGGATCAGAGCAGAAACTAAAGTAACAGAAACTTGAGAGTTTAACTGAGTTCTGAGACACGCTGAGATTATTCAAGGCTGAACTATAAACAAGAAAGTAACTTAAACAGGACAGTAATGATCAGGGGCGTTGCTAGGTCTCCAAAAGATCCAGGCTTTGAGCCCGTGATAGATTTTATAGAAGTGGAGTAAATAAGCTTGCATGCTTAGGCGGCATACAGACGGATATAATTGAGGCCAGTGAACAAAAGGTATATAAGGGCTCAACCAATCCTGGGCACCAGGAAATTATACCTGGCACCTGGTTATTGTGCCAGCACGAGGGAGCATTAGGAGCACTGAGCACGAGGGAGCAGTGTGTGCACCGGCTGCACACTCGTATAGTGTCCGAGTGCTGAGTGTGCTCAGCAGGGCTAGAAACAACAGCAGGGCACAGACCAAGCTAGTATGTGGTATAGCAGCCAGGAGGGGGACATATTGATAGAAACAACAAGAAAATTGCTGACTTGTGTGTAAGTGTATGTGACTGACAGTGTGTGTGTGTGTGTGACTGACTACATGTGTGTGTGACTGATTGTGTGTTTATGTGACTGACTGTGTGTATGTCTGCCTGTGATTGACTGTATGTGTCTGTGACTGACTGTATGTTTTTGTCTGTCTGTTACTGACTATATGTGTGTGTGTGTCTGTCTGTGACTGACTGTGTGTGTGACTGACTGTATGTCTGCCTGTGACCAACTGTATGCGTGTGTCTGCATGTGTGTGTGTCTGTCTGTCTTTGACTGACTCCACAGCAATAAAACTCACAGTAATGTGCAAATGTGTGTGTATCACAGTTTCATCAACAATAAAACTCACAGTAATGTGGAGTGTGTGATTATATCACTCATGCTGCACATTACTGTACCACAATAAGACTCACAGCACACACAAAAATTCACATTACTCGAAGTTACACTTATACACATAAATACACAGCCTCAAATACACACACATACACAGGTAGCCACATATACACACTTGCACAGTTGCACATACATACACACACCGTTATACACAGAGACACACAATCCCACTTGCACACACCAACTTACATTACACATACACTTGTATGTGAGCAAATTCCCATGATTTCAAAAGAACTGAGCATACAAAATGTTGTGTATGTTGCATACACCACATTTACCAGACTTTGAGAAAAAAGTAGACCAACAGTCTCATAATATGCCATAATATAGGGGATAAAAGCCCCCCCCCATCGTTACACCCCCCCCCCCCCCCCCCACATAGATACCCTTACATAGACAACTTTACACTCACACACTCTCTTACACACTCACACATCCAGCCAACCTAAAACAGAAACCCTTATGCACACAGATGGCCTTTCCCACACAGATATTCTGCCACGCAGACACGTGTGTCAACCTGCAACTCTCACACGCACATCATAAATATATTTTTTTTAATAAAAAGGAATCATAAACCTGGGGAGAAAAGGCTAAGGTTTGCTCCTTCTACCAACCTCATAAAAGAGAGAAGTGCAGGGAATTGAAATGGGAATTCAACTGAATGGGAGAATTTTTCCAACTCTGCTACTTAAGCCTTAATTTTGAAATGCTTTCATGCTAAAGCCCATAATATAATGAAAAGCAGCACATTCATTCATAATGTATGGTTTTAATACTATAAAGAAGTACATGTGATTTTTAATGCCATGTGTATGCACTTTTATTGCCATGAATATAAAGACTATTATTAATATTGAATGCGATAATCAAGTGTGAAAAAAATAATATGAGATGATAGCATTGTTTCACATTTGATTATCACATTCAATATGAATAATAGTTATTAATAGACATGTGCAAAACTAAAATTTTCGTTTCGTTTTCGTCCATTTTGATGTTATTTATTTAGTCTAAAACGAATTTAGTTCATTAATGCATTAGTTTCAGACGAATTTCGTACATTATTTTTGTTTCGTTTTATTAGTTCGTACGAATCAATTGACCTACACATTCCATAAACCAAAAGTCTATAAACAGAACGTCGTTCAGTTTGTAGACTTTCGGCTTATGGAATACATGTAATGCTATTGGCTTTCTATAAACCGAAATAGAGTCCCCATTCATAAGAATTTCTTATGAATGGGGACTCTAGTTCGGTTTATAGAAAGCCAATAGCATTACATGTATTCCATAAGCCAAAAGTCTATAAACCGAACAACATTCGGTTAATAGACTTTCGGTTTATAGAATAGCAATAGCATTACATGTAATCTATAAACCAAAAGTCTATAAAGCGAATGTTGTTCGGTTTATAGACTTTCGGCTTATGGAATACATGTAATACTATTGGGTTTCTATAAACCGAACTAGGGTCCCCATTCATAAGAAATTATTATTAATCAATAGAAGATGTTGATCAAAATGCTGCCAGAAATAAGTAAAGTTGGAACAGTCTTACCCAGCTCTCCTCCAGTTCTGGTTTAGAAAATACTGCAGGGTAGAGGAATTGTGTCCAGTTTGAGCTGTCAAGACAGTTGCTGCAATGACTGATATTATATCTTATTATTCTGTAAAGAAGTCTCTTATCCCATTAACAATTCACAATCTTTCCAATAGTATAGTATACCTTTAAATTTCCAAAGTTCGCTCGCTTATTATAAAAGCAATACAATGTTATTCGGATATTCAAAGTTATTAATCTGTAGAAGATGTTGATCAAAATGCTGCCAGAAATAAGTAAAGTTGGAACAGTCTTACATAGCTCTCCTCCAGATCTGGTTTATGTTGGTCGAGATTCTCCCAGATGGTTTAAATAATATATACTCAGTGTAACGAAGAATCTTTAAGCGTCGGCCCGCTCTTTGCCTCAGGAGAAATCACTGCAGGCGGGCAATAGTAGCCAGGTACTGAGTCTCTGCTGTTACAGATCGTCACAGGTCACAAGCTCCTGCCGAATGGTCGTTGCGAGTCGGTATATATTGCAGACTCTGTTTTCAGTATAGGGCTTGGACACGAGGTTTATCCAAGCAATTCTGGTTCTCCAATGAGTCTCCAAAGATTCTCCAGTATTGCAGGGCGGGCGCGTAGGTACTTTTTCGCTTAGTATAGTTTAGATCAACCTTTGAGGCTCTAAGGTAGCTTTAGCGCGAAAGCTTCCAGGTACCATCCGTCGATGGAAAACTGAACAGGAACGTTGTCCATCTGCTGTCACACCCGATATTTCCAAGTTCACACTTCAGTTTCAGGTTCAACAATTCAGAAGGAGTACCGGGGTGTCTCGAGATACAACGGCATTCAAGTACCTTTCAGCAATCAGCTATTCAACTTTTGAGGCTCTGAGGTAACTTTAACGCGAAAGCTTCCAGGTACCATCCGTCGATGGAAAACTGAGAGCTTCCGCGCCTGCTTCGGCCACCAGAAATTTCACCTCCGTTGTCTGTTCTTGAAATAAACAGGAAAGTTGTCCGTATACTGTCGCAGCTGCTATCCACAAGTTCACAGTTCCATTTCAGTTCAATAATTCTGTAGGAATACCGAGGCGTCACGGGATACAACGGCATTCAGGTACATCTCGGCGTTCAGCGTTCGGTGTTCAGTATTCAGCATTCAGGGAGGCCACGCCCCACGACAGACGCATGTCCTACGTCTCACGTCATACTAGCCTTGAGAACTCATGCATTGCAAAATTTAGAGCAAGAAGATAAGAAACTTGACACAATAACAAAATGGGAAAATGACTTGAGTAAATCCTATCCAACCCAAGCCTGGCACAGAGCTGCAGTTTTGTTAAAAAAATCAATTCATTGCATTGCCTTACAAGAGCTGTATATGAAGATTCTACAATGATGGTACTGGACACCGTCTAGATTAGCAAAATTCCAAATTGATACATCGCCACTCTGTTGGAGATGTAACAATGAAATCGGTAATATTAAACATATATGGTGGGACTGTCAAAGACTCAATGAGGTACGTCTAGCTCTATCTAAAAATTTTCAAGACTTGCAACTAGATCTGGGCATTCTAACCTCAGAAACATTTCTGTTCCATCTTGAGTTTCCCGACATGAACAACTTTTTCAAAAAAACTGGCAGTACATGTCTTGATGGCGTCAAGAATGTGTATTTCCTACCTATTGCCAAAGTGGTCCTACTTATTTAGAATGGTCCCACTCAAGATTCCAATCTGCAAATTAAGAGCATTACAAAAGCTTTTCCTAGATTACATCTGGGCTCAAAAGAAACCTCGAATAGCTAAGTCACATATGATGAAGCAATCTAGTAAAGGAGGTTTAGCTGTTCCAAATGTAGTCAGATATTATCAGGCTTCCCGTCTGTTCCATATGCGGAGATGGCAGGACCCTACGGTTACAACGGAGCCATGGTATGATATCGAGATATCTGCCATGGATCTGGATGATATGGCCCAAGTCCTATGGATTGGTAAAAACGCTACTAAAAAAATAATTGAAAAAACTACCTGTAAACATCTCGGAGACCTATTAAATGACTGGCTTCTTTTTAAAAAGATGAATAACATATTAGATAAAATACCACCTTATTGTTCAATGGAAATAATAGAACTTAATATTGAGAATTTAAAACTAGACAATTGGAAAAAAAATCATCATCCCTGCACGATTGAAGCCATACTGGAGAACTATCGGCTTAAGCCCTTTCCACAGATACAGCATGAGCTGAACTTACCATCAAAAGAAATATTTAATTATTTAAGATTGAAAAACTACTTAAAGTCACAAATGATTCGAGATGAAGGGGACGTTAGGTCATCCAGATTGCTCTCCTTTTTTGACCCAAGGTTAAAGTGTATAAAAATATCCCGATGCCTAGAGGTACTGGGTCTTCAAGACAAAGACTGTAAACCAAAACCATGGTTGAACTGGGAAAGGGACATGGGAGAGGAGATTCCTAGAGAGACTTGGGCCAAATCAATTAGCGAAGTAAAAAAAGTCAACCACTGTTTAAATACTTTAGAAATGCACTACAAGATCCTATATCGCTGGTATCTGGTTCCAAAAATTCTGAAAAAAATGGACCCACAAAATTCGAGCTTGTGTTGGAGGTGTAAACAAGAGGAGAGAACAACTAAACACATATGGTGGGACTGTAAGGTCATAGACCCTTTGTGGCGGGAAGTTTTCTCAAATATCTCGGACATAATGGAGTGCCAAGTTGTTCCTGAAATGTCTATCGCAATACTACACTTTAACATACTACACTTTCCCCACAGAAAGAGATATCTAATTATTCAGATTCTACTAGCTACAAAGACAGTTCTAGCCAGACTCTGGAGACAGGATAGGAAACCAGTGTGGCGTCAAGTAGAAACACAGGTTGAGTTCCAATATAAGATGGAAAGGGGTATCTCTTTTCAAAATGATAACAATACTAAATTTGAGGGAAAGTGGGCCCCATGGTGCAGGTGGATGAAAGATCATAAAAGGTAAGGGAGAACAAGGGAAAAGGCGTGTGTTAAACCCTGGACACAATTACAATTATGGATATAATTATAGATATAATACTAAACATAACATTAAAATAATAAAATAAAATTAATTCAATTTAGATACGAACTACCTTGGATCAGAGGTGAAACTGGTGTACAGCATCCAGCCCCCTCCATCCCATCCCACCCGGAAATCCCTCTATTTGAATATACCTAAATATATCCTACAACGTTACCAATTGTCCACCGTTTTCTCTTAAATGTATAACCCACGTTGTCTTATTTGCTTTTTCTTTTATGTCATAATTATGTTAAGATGTTTACCTATTAAGAACCGATTGGTATCGGTACTGGAAATACACTGTATTACTATACTAAGTAGACATCTGTCAATGTCCGATGTAATCAAAGTTTTTTTGTCTTTAAGTGAAAATAAAAAAAGAATTATGAAAAAAAAAAAAAAAGAATGTGTATTTCAAGATATTGGAGGAAAATTGAGGTACCCTCAGAGAGTGAGATTCGAGCCCAAATCCAGTACCAATGTAATATATAAAAACTGTTTTATCTTGAAAATTTGTCTCTCCCTTCCTATTTTAAAATTTGGAAGCCTGTCATCTCACGAAATACAACCGTATAGCTTCCTCAAAAGAAAGAGAGGAAAAAGAATAGGGAGAAAATAAATAAATAAATAAATAAATAAAATAAAATAAATTAATAAAGGAAAAGGGACAAATGGGAACTAGTGCACCGGGCATAGGGTGGCTGGGGTGACTCTGCGCCTCTCTCCATCCGCCCTGCCAATGATTAAGTCGGTTAGTAAGTTTTTATGATTCAACCCTCAGCTTCCCCTGCTCCCTGCATGCTCCTGTTTATTTGTTGATAGGGAAATTCGTTTATTCTCACATGGTTTTGGCAATACATTGGGTTTCATGAAAACATGCTCAGTAAATCGTATTAGTTGAATACACTAAATTTATGAATAAATAAATGTTTTTATGTCATCTAAGTAAATGCCGAATTGGATCTGCTTAAGTTGACTAAATGATAAAGTAAGAGAACTTTACAAACTCTCATCCAGTCAACTGTTGCCTACAATCACTTATAGGTTAATCACTAATTGAGATGAAAGTGTAGCTGTAAATTAATATTTTGATTTCACTGGCTTTTTTTATACACCAATTTCGTATATGCATGTAATAAATACTATGAACGTCTAGAACTGTACCCAATGTATAAATATCTTAATGTCCCCTATATATTGATTATGTCGATCAAACTATACTCACTTGTGACTAATTTCCTCATGTATATGTATTTATCTGTGATGCCTGACGGTATCGTAATGAATGTTGTCTGTTTTTTATAATTTGTATATCTATTATAAAGAAATAAAAAAATAATTAAATTAAGACCTGTATTTCACAAAACCATGTTGACTTTTGCTAATTATATTGTGATTCAAGATGTATTCTTGAGTGTATACCTTTAGCAATCCTTCAAACAATTTCCCCACTACAGATGTCAAGCTCACTGGCCAATAATTACCCGGCAGAGATTTGGATCCCTTTTTATATATTGGAATGACATCCTTTCGCCAGTCTTTTGGCACTATACCTGAACTGAAAGAATCCCTAAAGATCATAAATAGTGGTCTGGCCAGAATTATACTTAACTCTCTAAGGACCCTTGGGTGTATACCATCTGGCCTGGGGCCTTGTCTATCTTAACAGAGTTTAATTGCTTAAGCACTTTTTCCTGTGTCAGCCAATCCTATGTGACTGTTCTGTAATTTCCGGTAGCAGGGGCTCATCCATCTGATCTTCCTTAGTATAAACAGAAGAAAAAAAAGTGAAGAAAGAGTGATATACAACCTAACGGAAGTATAAATACCAAGCGCCTGTGAATGAACTAAATAAAAAAGTAGTAGAACATACAAACCCGTCCGATGGTAGGTATTGAAACGGAGGTAGATGATATCTGTAGAGGGCCCTTCTGGCTTGTGTCGAGAGATTGACTAATTTTGGAACCAATAGGAAAATGGTTTAGGTAGCCGCCAGTCCAGAATAAATCACAGTGGGTTAGCACCGTGAAAGGACAAAAAGATGTAGAGAAAAGGAGGACAGCGCTACAGAGTAATATTAATAAAAATAAACGACAAATGTGCAGAAAATACACTATAAGAAACACACAATTTGGAGGGTATAAAAATATATCAATTTAATAAATATAAAAATAAATAAAATAAATACACACAGAACCACCTGAGTTGAGGTGGAAATACAGTATACAAATAAATTGAATTGTAATTAAGCAATATGGATATGCTAGTAACAAATACAAGTAAATACTACAAGGACAAAACCAAATAAAAACAATAATCACAACAGGTAGATAGTACACACCTTTGAAGAGAGACCGTTTGGGACAATGCTGGACTCAGAGCAGTGAATGAATCCGGAGCGAAAAAAGAAGCCTGGCCAGGTCTTTTCGCGGAGAGAACAGGACGCCAAAAAAGGGACGCGTTTCGAAAAAGCTTCTTCAGCCTTTGGCGTCCAGCATGTCTCAAAACGGATCTCTGACTGTTTAAATAGACCGCTTCTAATTACAAGCAGCGGTGAAACCAGGAAGTATGACGTAATCGCGTGGTAACGCGACGACGTCATAATGTTGCGACGCCAACGTCATCTCCATAGCAACACATCGAGACCACACAGAGCCGGCATAGTGTGGTGTCGATCGGTGTACAGAGAGGGCGTTAGCGGCGGTACATATTAAAACCAGAAAAAAGAAGAAACTTGATACATACAAAATAAAGAGGTTATATGCACAATGTATACACGAACAATGTTCCATAAAAACATATACAGGGATCTACTCCATACATAATAATCATCCACACTTCATGAGAAACATCCAAATATACATATATGGACGACATGCATAAAAATGCTTCAAAGTGGATAGAAGTATACAAACATATATATATATATATACATATAGCACAGAGACCAATAAACAGTGATACATAAATCTAATCCAGGAAATCTAATTTCCTGGATTAGATTTATGTATCACTGTTTATTGGTCTCTGTGCTATATGTATATATATATATATATGTTTGTATACTTCTATCCACTTTGAAGCATTTTTATGCATGTCGTCCATATATGTATATTTGGATGTTTCTCATGAAGTGTGGATGATTATTATGTATGGAGTAGATCCCTGTATATGTTTTTATGGAACATTGTTCGTGTATACATTGTGCATATAACCTCTTTATTTTGTATGTATCAAGTTTCTTCTTTTTTCTGGTTTTAATATGTACCGCCGCTAACGCCCTCTCTGTACACCGATCGACACCACACTATGCCGGCTCTGTGTGGTCTCGATGTGTTGCTATGGAGATGACGTTGGCGTCGCAACATTATGACGTCGTCGCGTTACCACGCGATTACGTCATACTTCCTGGTTTCACCGCTGCTTGTAATTAGAAGCGGTCTATTTAAACAGTCAGAGATCCGTTTTGAGACATGCTGGACGCCAAAGGCTGAAGAAGTTTTTTCGAAACGCGTCCCTTTTTTGGCGTCCTGTTCTCTCCGCGAAAAGACCTGGCCAGGCTTCTTTTTTCGCTCCGGATTCATTCACTGCTCTGAGTCCAGCATTGTCCCAAACGGTCTCTCTTCAAAGGTGTGTACTATCTACCTGTTGTGATTATTGTTTTTATTTGGTTTTGTCCTTGTAGTATTTACTTGTATTTGTTACTAGCATATCCATATTGCTTAATTACAATTCAATTTATTTGTATACTGTATTTCCACCTCAACTCAGGTGGTTCTGTGTGTATTTATTTTATTTATTTTTATATTTATTAAATTGATATATTTTTATACCCTCCAAATTGTGTGTTTCTTATAGTGTATTTTCTGCACATTTGTCATTTATTTTTATTAATATTACTCTGTAGCGCTGTCCTCCTTTTCTCTACAGAAGAAAAAAAAGTGTTTAAAATGTCTGCTTTCTCTCTGTCAGCACTTACCAATTTCTCGTTTGGGATAACAAGGGCCCAACATTTTCCCTCTTTAGCTTTTTTCCATTTCTATTTTCCATTTCTATTTTTTAAACTAACTTTATTGGGGTTAGTTTTACTCTCCTTAGCAATTCTTTTCTCATTTTCTAATTTAGCCATTTAAATTGCCTTTTTGTAGAATTAGTTGGCATCTTTGTATTCTATAAATGATAATGCTGATCACTTGCTTTTATAATGTTTGAACACCTACAGGTCATATATCCCGGAGTGCTCACAGGTAGGGGCTACTGTGAAACAGGGCAGGATCCGGACTGTAGCTCAATAAGGCAGATGCCACTCTGGGGGGATACCACTATGTGGCCGAGCTATAGAGGGATGCCACATAGTGGCAAAAAAAAGTGTTCTTCAGTTCCTACTGTGGATGACATACACAGAATGACACTCATGCAGATATAAACTGTGACACACATACAGATACATAAGGGCACACACTGACACACATGCAGACAAACAGATGCACATACAGACATGCATGCAGATACATGGGTATCTGTTTGTATGTATCTGAATGTTTGTCATTAACATGTGTGTCTCTTTTTCTGCATCGGTATCTGTTTGTATGTGTGTCTGTATGTTTGTCATTAAAATACACATGACAAACATTCAGATACACATTCAGATACCCATGCAGACAAAGAGATACACATGTAAATGACAAACATTCACATACATCCCGGTCTTATAGCTAGGATAGCCTTGTGTCTATCCCACGCATGCTTAATATCTTTGACTGTGTTTACCTCTACCACTTCTGCTGGAAGGCTATTCCATACTTCCAATACCCTCTCAGTAAAGTAATACTTCCTGATATTACTTTTAAATTGTTGCCCCTCTAATTTAAGACTATGTCCTCTAGTTTTGGTAGTTTTTCTTCTTTTAAATATACTCTCTTCCTTTACTGTGTTGATTCCCTTTATGTATTTAAATGTTTCTATCATATCCCCCCTGTTACGTCTTTCCTCCAAGCTATACATGTTAAGATGCTTTAACCTTTTACTGGTAAGTTTTATCCTTCAACCCATGAACCAGTTTAGTAGCCCTTCTCTGAACTCTCTCCAAAGTATCAAAATCCTTCTGGAGATACGGTCTCCAGTACTGCGTACAATACTCCAAGTAAGGTCTCACCAGTGCTCTGTACAATGGCATGAGCACTTCCCTCTTCCTACTGCTAATACCTCTCCCTATGCAGCCATGCATTCTGCTAGCATTTCCTGCTGCTCTATTGCATTGCCTACCTACCTTTAAGTCCTATGAAATTATTACTCCTAAATCCCTTTCCTCAGATGTTGAGATTAGGACTGTACCAAATAGTCTACATTCTGCTTTTGGGTTTTTACGCCCAAGGTGCATAATCTTGCACTTGTCCACATTAAATGTCAGTTGCCACTGCTTTGACCATTTTTCTAGTTTAGCTAAATCATTTGCCATGTGGCTTATCCCTCCATGAATATCAACCCTGCTGCAAATCTTTGTATCATCAGCAAAAATACATACTTTGCCAACAAGACCTTCTGCAATATCGCTAATAAAAATATTAAAGGGAAAGTACAGATCCCTGAGGTACCCCACTAGTAACAAGACCTTTCATCGAATATACCCCATTGACTACAACCCTCTGTTGCCTGTCACTCAATCCATTCAACAATATTGAAATCCAAACTTAAAGATTTCAGTTTATTGATAAGCCTTCTATGTGCGACAGTGTCAAAAGCCTTACTGAAATCTAGGTGAGCAATGTCTACTGCACCACCCTGATCTATTATTTTGGTCACCCAATCAAAAAAATGAATAAGATTAGTTTGGCATGATCTCCCTGAAGTAAACCCATGTTGTCTCTGATCTTGAAATCCAAGCGATTTTAGATGTTCAACAATCCTATTCTTTAACAAGGTTTCCATTATTTTCCCCACTACTGAAGTAAGACTTACTGGTCTATAGTTGCCCGCCTCCTCCCTACTACCTTTCTTGTGAATGGGCACAATATTTGCTAATTTCCAATCTTCTGGAACTACTCCCGTTAACAATGATTGGTTAAATAAATCTGTTTACGGTTTTGCTAGTACACCACTAAGTTCTTTTAATAACTTTGGATGTATCCCATCAGGTCCCATTGACTTATTTGTCTTTACTTTAGACAGCTGAAGTGAAACCTCTTCCTCTGTAAACTTACATGCATCAAAAATTTCATTAGTCTTTTTCCCTAAATAAGGTCCCTTACCCTCATTTTCATTTGTAAAAACTGAACAAAAATATTCATTAAGGCAGTCTGCTAAGCCTTTACACATATACACACACAGACACACACACACAAACTGTTTATAATAATTATTTTGCCATTAATATGCCACAGCCAAGTTGCCCATTGGTATGTCAGTATTGTTTTGCCATTAATATGCCAGTGTTATTTCACTAAGCCACAGCCAATTTGCCCAAAAATATGCCAGTATTTTTTTGCCATTAATAAGCCACAGACAATTTGCCCAATAATATGCCCGTATTATTTTGCCATTAATAAGCCATAACCAATTTGCCCAATAATATGCCAGTATTATTTTGCTATTTAATACGCTAGTATGCTTTTTCCTTTGAATATGCCAGAAAGATTTTGCCATTTAATATGCCAGTATGAAGTAGCCAATTAATATGCAAGTATGATTTAGCCAATAAATATGCCAGTATTATTTAGCCAATTAATATGCCAGTATGATTTAGCCAATTAATATGTCAGTATTAAGCTATTCAATACACCAGTATTTATCCATTTAATATGCCAGTATTTAGCAACTCATTCTCAATATGCCAGTATTTAGCCATTTAATATGCCAATATTTTGCTGAATATTAGACCCTCCTCCTCCCTTCCCCAGTACTTACCTCTTGGCTGCTCCGTGTCCTCAGTCATCTACTCCGTGCAGTCTTCCCTCCTGCACGGAAGAGGGAAACAGAGCCACCAGGTAGGACAGAATGTCATATCCGGTGTCAATGAGTTTTTTTTTCTTTTACTTCCATTTTTTGCCAGCTTTGCCCAACATTAATTTCCATCATCCAAACAGATTATCTCTGCTCTATCTCTTTGTTACTATCTTCCAGTGGTGTATCTTGGTTTGGTGCTGCCCTAGGCAGACAAATTTTGGGCACCCCCCTACCAAAGATGCACACCCATGACATGACCCATAACCCACGTTGCACACCAAGGACATGCCCCATCACCCCATTTACATGCCTCTATCACCCCATTACATACACATTGCCAATATTATTTTCCCATAATATTCCCCAGCTAATTTGCCCAATAATATGCCAGTATCATTTGCCATTAATATTCCCCAGCCAATTTACCCAATAATATGCCAGTATTATTCTGCCATTTACCGGTAATATGCCCCAGTCAATTTGCCCAATATTAAGCCAGTATTATTTGCCATTTAATATGCCCCTGCCAATTTGCCCAATAATATGTTAGTGTTATTTGGCATTAATAAGCCCCAGCCAATTTGCCCAATAATATGCCAGTGTTATTTGCCATTTAATATGCCCCTGACAATTTGCCCAACAATATGCCAGTGTTATTTGCCAATTAATATGCCCCTGCTAATTTGCCCAATATTATGCCAGTGTTATTTGCCATTTTATATCCCGCAGCCAATTTGCCCAATAATATGCCAGTGTTATTTGCCATTTAATATGCCCCTGCCAATTTGCCCAACAATATGCCAGTGTTATTTGCCATTTAATATGCCCCTGCCAATTTGCCCAATAATATGCCAGTGTTATTTGCCATCTAATATGCCCCTGCCAATTTGCCCAATAATATGCCAGTGTTATTTGCCATCTAATATGCCCCTGCCAATTTGCCCAATAATATGCCAGTGTTATTTGCCATTTAATATGCCCCTGGCAATTTGCCCAATAATATGCCAGTGTTATTTGCCATTTAATATGCCCCAGCCAATTTGCCCAATAATATGCCAGTGTTATTTGCCATTTAATAAGCCGCAAATCCGCCCATTTCCCCAGCACTTACCTTTCCCTGGTGGCTAGTGGCAGGTAGCATGGTCTCCTCCATGCTGCCTGTACGGCTCCCAGGCGGTTGTGCCAACAGGTCACGTGACTCGGCGTGTGTATGATGTCTGCGCGCCGGTCACGTGACTGTCGGCACTTCCGTGTCACACTGCACGGGGAGCCGAACAGGCAGCATGGAGGTTTCTCTGTGCTGCCTTTTCGGCTCCCTGTGCAGCCTGCCAGCAGGCAGAGAAGGGATCTTCCCATCCCCTCTCACCTCTGTCTCTGCCTGCAAGCGCGGTCTTTTTTTTTTTTTTTTTTTTTTTAAAGGGCGGATTTTATTTTTTACATTTTTTTTTTCAGTGCCGCCTAGGCATCCGCCTAGGATGCCTCGCGGTAAATCTTCATCTAGTGTCAATAAGTAGCATAACAGACAACAAGTGGTTCTGGACTGCCAGAGTAGTGAACCTGGTTGCAGCAATGACTCCTGTGCTCAGGATAGCTATGTCCTTGCAAAAGGATCCCTGTTGTGTTTAGAAGTGACACAGTAATTTTAGCTTTTTTCCTATTAAAGAAGTAGAATAAAAAATAAAACACCTTTAGTACCAGTTTAAGAACAATATTTCTTTATGATGGAATTTATTTAGGGCCATGAAGGGGCTAGGTTTTATAAGTGTGTGTAGAACACAAACACGTGACTTGTCTATGAGTATGTATAGAACATTTTAGGGTCTACACAATAAAAAGAGAATTGCAGTGAATTGCAGGCAATTTGAGATGGGAATTTCAAACTTTAGGCAAAACAATTCCCTGAATATTTCAGAAAAAAATGTGCAAGCTATGTAAAGACAGTTTTAGTGATAATTGACTACCAATAACATTTATTGACCCTGCTGATCACGTACTACATCATAGCTGCAATGGAATGTCCAGAACATTTGGGTAAACAGAGCAAT
Organism: Pelodytes ibericus; assembly: GCA_036172795.1. Taxonomy (NCBI): domain Eukaryota; kingdom Metazoa; phylum Chordata; class Amphibia; order Anura; family Pelodytidae; genus Pelodytes; species Pelodytes ibericus. Next base: position 27,821,954 of record CM069860.1, read on the forward strand.
AAAGAAATAACAATAATACATGCTGTCACTATATAAATAGCTGGTCTACACTACAGTTTATTCAGAAGCCTTTGTGCATCTCTACATTAACTGTAAGTATTTTTGTGGATACAGCAACAGGTTTTCAGTAGAATGGTCCATAGTACAGAAGGTATCTTTGGTTAGAGGAATCAACTTGTTTAGAATGGTTACCCAAATTCTAGGGAACATTGTATGTTTTTTTTCTTTTACGTTTCAATTTTGACCCACGTTCCTACTTTGGCAGGACTTTTATGCATGGTATTTTACCTTTATCAGAGGGACTCTGTACTGAAGTTACCAATTTGTAATACTGAAGATTTAATTTCTAGCAGGACATTTACCAGCCATTTTTCTCTTTATGTATCTTTTAATTGGGAGCTACTGACACTTCTGACTACAACTTTATATTAACTTCATAGTAATCTGCGTTACACAGTAGCCATTGTAAGTGCTGTTACATTTTACCAGCATACATTATACAGTGTGCTCAATTCAGACATATGGTGTATGTGTGTCTGTTTATTCATATTAATTTTAGTGAAATTAAATAAACTTTTGGTTTTAGATTAGATGATTATGGGTTCACTGCTTTATCAAATTTCGTTTAATGGTCGATAGGATTAACCTTTTCTGTGTTCCACTCGAAGCAGTGCATTTGTTTTATACTGTTTTAAAATCTTTTTTTATTTTATTGTAAGGAAAATTCCAAGACGCTGGCAACATGCATCCTCTGCCATTGCTGTTCCTGTTTTTTGCTTGCTGTTCTTCCACAATCCTTACATCCCTGGATGGAAGTGAGTCAACTATTATATTGTGTTTATAGACATTTAGTCCTACTGTGCATGGTACTTGGATATTTTTAGAGTTACAATTCGTTTGTTTGGCATGTAGTAACAAAAAACTGTCATTACATTTCATTGAAATTGGGAACAATTTTATTATTGTATTATTTAACTTTTTTTCCATTTTTTTTTCTTTTTAGGAAGTTCCAGTTCCCCATTCCATACATGTAACACACAAGGTAAGGTATTATATATTTGAATCTTTTAATTAAGTATAATTAAATAAAATATTGATGAACATGAGCAAGTTATACAGTATATTCATATATATATGTACATTTATTGAAGCTGTATTTTAAACAAAAGGATGAAGGTGATGAAGTGCACAGTGCAAAGTACTTTGCCAAGGCAGCAGACAAAGCTTGTTTCTTACTAGATTTGGGAGCCACCAATATTTTCGGTTCCTTTAAATTGTTTTCATCCTTTTGAATGAAACAAATTTTGTTTAAACCAATTTTAGTCCACTGAAGTCATCTCTAATCTGCACAAAAATTGGCCATGTGGCTGATTTTCGTGCAGACAGACATTTCCTCTGGAGTTTGGCTGCCGAAATGGGCCTAACAAAAGCCAAAGCCCTCCCTAAAGAAAATATTGAGTTTGGCTGCTGAAATCTCTGTCTGAAAATTGGCCACATGGCTGATTTTTTGTGCAGATTAGAGATCACTTGGCTGGTCTCTGAGTAGCCCGAATTACTTAAGTAAGGACTACTCACACCACTGAAGTAATCTGATTGAGTCCGAAATCCCTGAGTGGACCAACAAAGGAAATGAATGTCATTCATTCTGCATTGTCCCTTCATTTTTTCTCAAGCTGTACATTTATTTTTGGATTAATAGATGAATGGAGAGTAAACAGAGTTCATCAGAATTGTCATTTGCTCTAAAAAAGATACTAACATCTATTTTTACATATGTATTCATTTAGAAGTCAGACCTGATAAATATTTGTTTTCTACTACTGGGAAACTTACTCAGTACATTCAGTTATGGGAATTAAGGGCAGAATGCTATAAAAATAAATCATAACAAATGAGAAGAAAAAAATATCAATGCCTGCGAGGTTATTCCATAATTGTTGTGCTCTGTAGGAGAATGAGGTTCAAGCCACTCTCTTTTTGTACATGGTGTACATTGGCAAATGACTTGGCAAAATCAAGGAAAATAGCTCCAGTTAGGATGTATTGGGTTTGATATGTTATTGTTCACAATTTCATTGAAATATTGGGAATTTGATCTTTTTGTTTGATTTGTGCATGCATTTCGCCATTGTCGGTAAGCACAGTGAGATATCATGAAGCCAGTACGTTTGAACTTAGACCAGAGTGAATCTCTTAACCCCTTAAGGACAGAGCCTTTGAAACATTTTTGTCCTTTCTGGACAATGGCTATTTTAACATTTCTGTGCTGTTTGTGTTTAGCAGTAATTTTCTTCTTCGTCATTTGCTGTACCCACACATATTATATATTGTTTTTATCGGGACAAAAAGGGCTTTCTATGGATGCCATATTTTTGATCATATCTTATCATATTATTAAAAAAAAATAATAAAATATGGTAAAAAAAAAAAAAATACACAAATTTCTTTGTTTTTATTTGAAACAACTTCTCCTCATCGACAATAGCGAACGAAAAAACATGCTAAATAGATTCTACTATTTCTCCTGAGTACAGGGATACCACCCATGCATAGGTTTGTTGGGTTGTTTGGGGGCTAAAATGCCAAATTTGTGAGGTGCAGTTTTTTGTTTTCCAACTTGAAATTTTTACATGCAGACAGCCTGCACCCATGTCCCATTTGGGACATATTTGAAACCAGCCAGTGTATTTTACCCCATCAACCCATATATTTTTTAAAAGTAGACACCCTAGGCTATCTCAAATGGTGGTATTTTAACACTTTCCATGCACTAATTCTACCACCAGCCTTTGTCAAAGTTTGTGGTAGTAATTTTTTTGTGTTTTTTTTTCACAAACCTTGTACTTCAGACATGAATTTACAGATTTTGGTATGTGTCACTGCCAAATAACACCCCAATAAGTGTTCAGCAACATCTCTTGAGTACAGGGATACCCCCCATGCATAGGTTTGTTGGATTGTTTGGGGGGTAAAAGGCCAAATTTGGGAGGTGCAGTTTTTGGTTTTCCAATTTGAAATTTTGACATGCAGACAGCCTGCACCCATGTCCCATTTGGGACATATTTGAAACCAGCCAGTGTATTTTACCACATCAACCCATATATTTTTTAAAAGTAGACACCCTAGGCTATCTCAAATGGTGGTATTTTTACACTTTCCATGCACTAATTCTACCACCAGCCTTTGTCGAAGTTTGTGGTAGTAATTTTTTTGTGTTTTTTTTTCACAAACCTTGTACTTCAGACATGAATTTACAGATTTTGGTATGTGTCACTGCCAAATAACACCCCAATAAGTGTTCAACAACATCTATTGAGTACAGGGATACCACCCATGCATAGGTTTGTTGGGTTGTTTGGGGGGTAAAAGGCCAAATTTGGTAGGTGCAGTTTTTGGTTTTCCAAATTGAAATTTTGACATGCAGACCGCCTGCACCCATGTCCCATTTGGGACATATTTGAAAGCAGCCAGTGTATTTTACCCCATCAACCCATATATTTTTTAAAAGTAGACACCCTACGCTGTTTCAAATGGTGGTATTTTAACACTTTCCATGCACTAATTCTACCACCAGCCTTTGTCAAAGTTTGTGGTAGTAATTTTTGTGTGTTTTTTTTTCACAAATATTGTATTTTAGACATAAATTCACAGATTTTGGTATGTGTCACTGCCAAACAATAACCCAATATGTGTTCAACAACATCTCCTGAGTACAGGGATACCACCCATGCATAGGTTTGTTGGGTTGTTTGGGGGCTAAAAGGGCCACATTGTGAAGGTGCGCATTTTCAACTTGGAATATTGACGTGTAGCCAGCCTGAGCCCATCTTTCATTTGGGACTTTTTTTTAAAGTAGGACAGTGTATTTTACCCCAAAAAGTATATATTTTGTAAAAGTAGACACCCTAGGCTATTTTAAATGGTGTTATTTTAACACTTTCCATGCACCAATTCTACCACCAGCCTTTGTCAAATTTGTGGTAGTCATTTTATTGTGTATTTTTTCCCACATACATTGTGCTTTAGACACAAATTCACATATTTCGGTATGTGTCACTGACAAACAATACCACAATATATGTTCAGCAACATCTCCCGAGCACAGGGATACCACCCATGCATAGCTTTGTCAGCTTTGTTGGGTGTTGAAAGGCTACATTTGAGAGGTGCGCTTTTTGATTTTCAAACTTGGAATTTGAACATGTAGAGCAAGGAAGGGGTTAATAGCTCTTATAAGAGCCTTTGTAGTACTGTACAAAAAAATTAACCCCTAAAAATGCACAGACAAGAAAAAAGGTTCTGCTGTGCAGTGATCAGTGGCAGGGAAGGGGTTAATACACTACACTATACAAAGGGTATGGCTTTTATAAAAGCCCTTGGGACTCACAATTTTTTTACATTTTATTTAATTTATTACAATTAAAAAATTATGTTATACAGATCTGTCTCTTTCCCTCACTAAAACTCAAGTGAGGAGAGGGAGGCAGATCCATATGGGTCAGAACAATATTTACGAACCAGACGAATGGTGATGCTCATCTGAGAAATCACCAAACCACCTTTGCCACTGATCGGCTGTTACTGATCACTATACACGCGTTCAGACAGCTTCAAAAGGAATACACGTAATCCCCTAGTGGGTATAACTAACCCCTAGCGAGTCTGACAAAAAAAATGCTGATAGCAAAAAAAAATCCTTCTGCGACTAGATTGCTCCATATGCGCTGCTTAGGCAGTGACCATATGCACTGCTTAGGCAGTGACCATATGTGCTGCTTAGGAAGTGATATACGGCAAGGAAGGGGTTAATAGCTCTTAAAAGAGCCTTTGATATACTGTAATAAATCAAAGTAAAAAAAAATAACCCCTAAAAAAATGCACAGACAGCAAAAAATGTGCTGCTGTGTAAGATCACTGCGTACACAGCGATCAATTGCAGGGAAGGGGTTAAATACTGGAAACGGCTTTTATAAAAGCCTTTGGGTCTCAATTCTATTAAATATATTATAATTAAAAACTTACATTATACTGCTCTGTCTCCCTCCCTCACTAAAACTCAAGTGAGAGGGAGGCAGATCTACACGGGTCAGATCAAATATTTACAAATATTGATCTAACCAGACGAATGGTGATGCTCATCTAAGCAAACGCCAACCCGCCTTTGTCACTTATCAGCTGTTACTGATCGCTATACATGCGGTCAGACAGCTAAAAAATTTTTTTTTACGTTAAACGTAGTCCCCTAGCGGGTATAATTAACACGTGACGGGTGTAATAAAAAAGTAGAAAAAAATTTAAAAATGCTTCTGCAGCAAGATTGCTGCATTTGCGTCAGATCGCTGCTTAGGCAGTGATCTACAGCAAGAAATGGGTTAATCTCTCTTAAAAGAGCTTTTTTTTATACTGTAATGAATTACAGTAAAAAAAAAAATGAACCCCTAAAAAATGCAGACAGCAAAAAATGTGCTGCTGTGTATGATCACTGCGTACACAGCGATCAATGGCAGGGAAGGGGTTAAATGGCTTTTATAAAAGCCCTTGGTGTTTAAAATTTTATTAAATATTTTTTTTATTATGTTATTTTATTTTTTTACTTTATCTGATCTGTCTCTCTCCCTTACTATAACTAGTAAGGTGAGGGAGGCAGATCAATACTTGTCAAAGGCAATATTTGCTAATATTGCCTTTGACAGTATGATAAGTGCTCATCAGAGCACTTACCATACATGCCTGCACACAGATCACATAGATCTGTTGTGCCGGCATCGATTGGCTCCCCCTAGAGGATCGGAAGTGAAATACTTTCACTTCCGATGCTCTTGCCATTAGAAGGGAAGCGCTGCCTGTATAGGCAGCGTTCCCTTCTACTGAGCCGATGGGGTCGCTCAGGAGAGCGACCACCATCGGCTCTGGGGCAGCTGAAGGTGTTGTTAAGTGCCTCGCTGGCGAGGCACTTTAACAACACCGCAGATGCTTAGAAAGCGAACGATCGTTCGCTTTCTAAGCACATGTGTGCAGCGGGCGCAGCCATTTTTAAATGGCTGCTACGATCACTCCGTGGAGTGATCGTAGCGCGCCCCTGCACATTTGGGGGGTGTTGCACAATGCCTCTACCTAGAGGCATTGTAGCAACACCGTTAGAGTAAAGAAAGCGACCGCTGGTCGCTTTCTTTACTCCATTTAGTGCATGACGTGCCAGGCACGTCACCTGTCGGCAAGTCCTCGATTTGCCGTGACGTGCCTGGCACGTCACCTGTCGTTAAGGGGTTAACTGGTATATATATGTGTGAGGTCATCTGTAACCCAAGGGAGAAGTCCTGTACCAATGGTGATTCTTTAGGATCATTTAGGAGGGTTTGAAGATTACATGACAACATTGGGAGAGGATTTGGTAGCCGTTATTTTGCTCATGCAGTACACTAGGCAGTGATCAATGAAACTGTTAGGGAAAATTCCTGCCTCCTGGATTCTATCAGGATAAGATGAAAGAATGCAGTAAAGCAAGTATGGTTAGAACTTTTCAGATTAATGCAATTTGATGAGGAGATTAATTGTGTTAACACAGCTTAAACAGTGAACATGATTTAATATTTCAAGAATTTATCCTATTAATATTGAAATCCCCAAAATAGATTTTTTGGTTTTGAGTTACAGTTTTACTGAGGAAAAGAGTTATGTCAGAAAGGGAATGCACTGGAGAGCTAGATTTACTCAATTGTACCATAAAGGAACTCAAAGGTGGCAGTGGAGCTATAGTTTTATAAAGCTGAACTTTATGGACTTGTCAACATAAATAGAGGCATCCTCCTCTCTTTGCTCTGTCATTTCTGAGCCATAAATACCCTTGGTAGAGTCAGGTATTTTGGGGGTTAGCTATGATTCTGTGAGCACAATGATTTTTGGTTTGTAATAGAAACACCAAGATTGTAGAACATCCAGTTTAGAGAGTATGCTGTGAATACTGCAGAACAATAAACATAAATTTGGACAGCAGTTTCCCTTGTGGTTGAGAGGTTTTCAAACTTTGTTAAGTTTAATATAAGTTAAAGGAACCGAGCAGGCTGAGAAAGAGAGGGGTTGGATAGGTGGAATGGAGTGGTACTTACAGGTAACATGGATATGCAAAGAACTTAAACTATATGTTCTAGGGTCTCTGTCTCCTAAATATCCTATCCTCAGATCCCAAAAAGTCAAACAAGTGTACAAATCGGGTATGGTAGAACTGGTCGCACTTAGGCACTGGACATCTCCATGGAGAAAATAGCGTAGCACTGTATGACAATCAAATTGAGGTCAGATTATAAGACATGGATCCAGGTCCCCAGCAGAGCTGCAGGGGACCTGGATCCCCCTCTCTAACAGCAGGGGATGTCTGCGCAATGAGCGCAGACTCCCCTGCTTTCGCCCGGCACGACTGCCGGGACTTCTATGAAGAAGCCGGGAACTTCCGCTTTTGTCACAGAAGTCATGGGGAGCGTGCCGGGCGGCAGCAGGGGAGTCTGCGCTCGTCGCGCAGACATCCTCTGCTGCCCCACTAGGCACCAGGGAGAATCGGGCAGCTGGGGGATATCTGCACTATACGTGCAGACATCCTCCATGCGGCCCGACACCTCAGTCTATTATGACGGACCAGCTGTCCGTCATAATAGACGGAGGTGTCGGGCAGCATGGAGGATGTATGCACGTATCGTGCAGACATCCCCCAGCTGCCTCCACTAGCCACCAGGGATCTAGGTATAGTTAAGGGAGGGGGCAGGGAGACAGGGGGAGGGAGGGGGCAGGAAGACAGGGGGAGACAGGGGGCAGGGAGACAGGGGGAGCAGAGCAACAAGGGGAGGGAGGGGGGGAAGAGACAGAGCAACAAGGGGGGGAGAGACAGAGGGAGGGGGGACAGAGCAACAAAAAGGAGGGGGCACAGAGAAACAAGGGGGGGAAGAGACAGAGGCGAGGGGGAGTCAAAGGGAGGGGGAGAGAGACAAAGCTGGGGGCAACGGAAAGAGAGAGGCAGCATTGGCACATAAAAAGGAAATAAAAACAAGAAATGCACTTTTTGATATAATTTTTTTATTAAAAAAGCAATTTACATGTGAATATATACAAGCTTAACTTTTTTCCTATAGGGTAGTCTTATATTCAGGCTTTTAGTTTTTTTCCTAAAGCAATATCCAAAGTTTGGGGGGTCGTCTTATAATCAGGGTCGTCTTATAATCGAGCAAATACGGTAAACAAATATAAATTTATTAAGAGTGCACAAAAATGTATGCACAAAATGTATGCACTGAGAACCAGCTCAAGTGCAAAACAGGCATGAAGTGTATTTGAAGTCACTCAGATAACTCCAGCGATGATAAAATCTTCTGTGCAAAATTCACAGGCAAATCCAAAATAAAAACAGTCCAAGTGAATATAAAATAAAAATCAGAACACAATACCGTTGGCTCGACGCGTTTCATCTGACTTGTCAGACTTCCTCAGTAGCTGGGCAAAAAGTGAATGAAGAAACAGTTCCTCATATAGAACATATAAACCCCCTCCTCCCTCCCACTGTCCAATCCCATCCAGTCTGATTGATTGCAGTGAATGATTTCATGTGTGTTCGTTTTTGTAGTTAACTAGATGTGGCTGTGGTCTTTATTTACTTGTGCGCATGTGTAGAAGTTTTGTCTTAACAGAGCTGTGAATGAGATTCGTATTACAGAGCGTTTGTCCATTCATATTAAAAAGTTAATCGTAAACCGAAGCCATAAGACGAATATAGTACTTCACATAACAATTTCTTCGTGTTTTTGAATGCGCATGCGTTCATACGAGATGTTATAATTTAAAATGCGCTTATACGGAAAAGGACATACAATTTCCATAAAGATAGGCAACTAATACGAAATAATTATAAAAGGAAAAAATAAACTGGACTTTCTAATTAAACTTATCTTTATACTCGTAATTTCGAATGCGCATGCGTACATACGAACTTGCATAAACCGAACTGGTCGGAAGAATTGACAAAAACAATAACAAGAATACTTCGTATTAGTGGCCTTCACATAGTACATCTCAGGTAGACCGAAATAGTCGGTTAAAATACATTAGCAGTAATAGTTATAAGCATGTCTGATTCGAAATCTTCATTTAACCCTTTAAGGACCAGGGATTTTCCTGGGCCAAGGACCAGAGCGTTTTTCAATTTTTAATACGCGGTTTTTGAAACATAATTTTCCTCTCTCTCATTTAACGCACCCATACAAGTTATATGTTGTTTTTTAAAGGACAGTTAGAGCTTTCTTTTGATACCCTATACATAAAAATGATTTAGATTTTAGTATTAAAAAATACATATAAAAGAGTAAATTTTTGAGGAAAAAAAAGTTTTTCCCCATTATTTTCCCAATAATAAGCTACATAACTAGTGCAACACTAACCCACTTATCCCCCCTAATTAACTAACTAATTAAAAATATTGGTTCCCAAACCCCCATAACAAAAAAGACATAAAAAAACTCTGAAGAGTGCGATGTCAGATCAGTAAAAATCATGCAACAGGCATGCAGGGGTTAAATTTTATTAAATAAATATATTAAAATTACCTTTATTTATTAAAAAAAAATTATAAATTGTAAAAATAAAAAAATCTGTAAAAAAAAAAAAACTAAATAAGGAAACTGATCACAATTAAAAACTGTGATCAGCAATGAAAGGGTTAATTGTTTTTTTTTTTTTTTTACCTCTGTGTATTTAATTAATTTATTTTTACTTACAGGTCACTCTCTGTGCTTCACTATAAGAATGTGAAGCACAGAGAGTGAATTAGAGGCAGAGTCAGTGTGTGAAAACACTGACTTTGCCATCTAATTTGCATGTTATCGCGGTGATCACGTTATCACCGTGATCACATGCCCGGAAATGCACCGATCGGGTCCAGGAGCTTTGCCTCGGGTGCGAGGCTTAGTCCTTGACCCGTTGCTTGCAGACTAGCTGGCGGTGCCCACGGAGCGCACCGCCGGCTAGACTGCATGACGTTTTAACTCGTCATAAGGTCGCTAATGCGGCGGCTCTTATGACGAGTTAATATAACATAATCAGCATAAGAAGACACTATTTATATATAAAGCAACAATAACTTTCAAAGATTGACTATCCCTACTACATAGTATAGCGAATTCAATCCTCCAAATCACCATTCTCCATTTATAAAAACAGACCATGTCAAAATCGTGATTGATACCATGTGGTATCATTGTATCCAATTTATAGATCCAAAAGCCTTCCCTCTGGGATAGTTTTTTGATGTGGTCACCTCCTCTTAGGCCAGTTTTTACATGTTCTATGCCACAGAATTTAAAGGAATGCCAATTGAACTCTGGACAGTTATTGCAATGTAAGGAGACTGGGTGTTTTGAAGATTTAGTTTGTTTTCCATGTATGTGTTCACCTATTCTTTTGGACAGCTTTCTATAGGTTCTTCCTATATACTGCTTATTACATCCACATTGCAACATGTACACTACATTTTTTGTGTCACAAGTAATTCTTGTTTTGATCTTAAATACTTCTCCAGTCTTTATGTTGATGAAGGTGTTAATTTTTCTCAGATTCTGTGTACAGTTGTTGCAATGGAAACATTTATAAAATCCACTGTCATTAGATTTTCTTCAATTCTCCTTCTTTAACATACTTGGGGCAAGGATATTTAAATTAAACAGCTGGTCTGCGGAGTAAAGATGAAATATTTTTCCCAGATGCAACAGGAGTGCAGTTTGCTGAATAATGCGTTATGTAGATATTTTAGGATTAAAAACTTTTTCAACAAACTTATAGTTTGTCTCCCCCACACATTAGCAAAAATGTAAAATATATTTACAAAGGAGAAGGTTGTGAAAATATTGTCTAAGTCTATTAAGCTATTGAAAGAGCAGACTGTCCTGTATACTCATCTGTTGCACAGTAATTACAGGTGGATGTGCTTATTTCAAATGATACCATTGCAAATTATGGAGTGTTGGCTATGTATGGTCCAATAGAGTTTTGCAATTAGACTTGGTCTGTATTGAAGGGTGGTATGATATAGAACGGGAAGCAGTACAAATGGCAGACTTGGGGCTAAACAAAAATGTACAGTGCTTATCAAAACACCACAAAAGTGAAAAATAAAATAAACCTTACCAATTTATCTAAATGAGTGTCCAAAATAATCATTTGACTAAATCCAAGACCATGCATAGAACAACAATAAAAATGTTTAATAAGTGCTCTCTCTGCAGGCACCGGTTTGAATTAGAAAAAAATGTCTTTGGCCATCGGTGCCGGGCGCAGGTCATGTTACCCCGCCCTGTCCCCTAACGGGTAATTATCTACTCCTCCCCCTCTTTCTAAGTGCTTCCTGCGTGCAGGAGGTGTAGGACATTTTTAAAAGCTATTCTATAATACATTTTCCTGCTCCTGCAACATAAAAGCAACATCATGTGAGAACTAGGGAGGAGGAGGGGGGGGGGGAAGCAAGCAGCATGTGACGACTGGTGTGGTGGTGAATTGAGGGGGAGGTAAGCAGCATGTGATACTGGGAAAAAGGATGCATGGGTAAAAGCAAGCAATATATGAATACTGGGGAGGGGGAATGGGGGAAGCAAGCAGCATGTGAGCACTGGGGAGGATGGAGACAGGAGGGATAGTAAGTATCATGTAAGTACTGGGGAGAAGGCATACTTAAAGGCACATTTTAATGGGCAAAATGACTGTAGCATATTTTAATGGACAAAGTGGCTGTGGTATATTGTAATGGGCAAAGTGACATTATGACATGCTCTGTGGGGCAAATTATCATGTACTCTGTGGCAAAGTGATACTGTGGCATGATCTGAGGGGCAAAGTGACACTGTGGCATATTCTATAGGGCAAAATGACATTGTGGCATAATCTGTAGAGCAAAGTGACACTGTGACATGCTGTGGGGCAATGTGACACTGTGGCATGATTTGTGTTGTGCATGCCAAATTGTGTGGGTGCAATATAGGTGCATGCCAAGTGCTGTGGTAAGTCCTGTGGCAATGTGGGTGATGATGGAGCAAATGTAAACTAGAAATGCATTTTTTCAATAACATTTCTATTACAAATGAAAAAAGATGCAAATGATACTAAAAAGTTCATATACATATCAATGCAACTATTTATCTATATACACATATATTACATATTAGCTTTTAAAATGGTGCAGGAACAGACCTGGCACTTGGACAAGTAATGCAGGATGCCTCTGGCACTGTGGAAGGTAAAGTAGGTACATTTCAACTGTGGAAAATAATTCTTACGTGCAAGTTTCACACCAATGGTTTATAGCCAGGGCCGGCCTTAAGTGTTACGGTGCCCTGTGCAGACCTCCCCCGTGGCGCCCCCCCGTCTCTTTCCTCTCCCTCCATGTATGTGTCTCTCCCTCCCCATGTTTGTCCCTTTGGACTTCCTTGCTATGTCTGTCTCTCCCCCTCTTTCCCCATATCTGTTCTCTCTCCCATTCCCCCCATATCTGTTCTCTCTCTCCCTCTCCGTTTTCTTTACTCCCCCCTCCTCTGTTCTCTTCTCTCCCCCTCCTGTTCTTTTCTCCCTTCCCTTTCTCTGTTCTCTCTCCCCCCTCTGTTCTGTCTCTCCTTCTCCCTTTTTTCTGTCTCTCCATCTTCCCTCATTCTGTCTCCCCCCCTCCCCTGTTCTGTCTCTCCCCACTCCCCTGTTCTGTCTCTCCCCCTCCCTTTGTTCTGTCTCTCCCTCTTTCCTCATTCTGTCTCCCCCCCCTGTTCTGTCTCTCCCCACTCCCCTGTTCTGTCTCTCTCCCCCTCTCTCCTGTTCTGTCTCTCCCCCTCCCTTTGTTCTGTCTCTCCGTCTTCCCTCATTCTGTCTCCCCCCCCCTCCCCTGTGCTGTCTTTCTCCCCCTCTCCCCTTTTCTGTCTCTCCCTCCCTTTGTTCTGTCTCTCCTTCTTCCCTCATTCTGTCTCCCCCCTCCCCTGTTCTGTCTCTCCCCACTCCCCTGTTCTGTCAATCTCCCCCTCTCCCCTGTTCTGTCTCTCCCCCTCCCTTTGTTCTGTCTGTCCCTCTTCCCTCATTCTGTCTCCCCCCTCCCCTGTTCTGTCTCTCCCCACTCCCCATGTTCTGTCAATCTCCCCCTCTCCCCTGTTCTGTCTCTCCCCCCTCCCCTGTTCTGTTTCTCCCCCCTCCCCTGTTCTGTCTTTCCCCCCTCCCCTGTTCTGTCTCTCCCCCCCCCCTGTTCTGTCTTTCCCCCTCCCCTGTTCTGTCTCTGCCCCCTCCCCTTGTTCTTTTCTGTCAGTGAGGGGGTGGAGTTCACCAGTGAGAGGTGTAGCTCCACCCCAACCCTATCTCACGGGGAGCCGCAGGCAGTATGAGAATGTGCTGCTCGTGCTCCCCATGCTCAGTGATAATGCAGGGTATCGGATTTCGATACCACCTGCAAACTTTCTTTTTTTTTTTACTTTTTTTTTTTTTGCTAGCCGGGCGGGCACCCCCTGGGGTGTTGCGCCCTCTGCGACTGCACTGGTCGCACACCCCTAAGGGTGTTTATAGCTACGCCTCTGCATGAAATTTTAGACATCATTTTAAAACGTTTTACATTTTTAATGAAGCTCATAATAATGTTTTAAGCAACTGAAGATAAAGACAATTTAAAAAAAGGGAATAACAAAACAGGTCCAATTTATTTATTTTTTAATTCTGGCACAGCTCTCTTTATAAAATTGCAAATTGTGGTCTATTTCTAAAGAATTAATTTTACTCAAAACATAGTCTATTTTTTCACATGCAATGCTCTTTAAGTTCTGTCCAGAAATGGTTGGATTATTCATTTCCTATGATCAGTCAAAATCGTATGCTAAACAGTGACAGTATGTGAAAAGTATGTTAGAAAAGTATGAATTGCTTTAGAAATCAGTTTGTGTACTTTTTTATTTCCATTTTTTTAAAGATATATGTCCAACGCTGCTCTGTGGATCCACAAGTATATTGGTAACAATTAAAACCTCTGAACTGAACTACTTAAAACTGAACATACAGCTCATCCATCTAGCAGACAGAAGATGTATTAATTTCCCAACTATTAATGAATCAGTGACGGTAGGATGGCCACTTGGTATTGGAATTTGTGGAACTACACTTACAGTAAGTTATAAATGTAGTGTTTTTCGTTGTAGTTGAATAACTACTATCTGTGTAATGCATATAACAATTATAAACACATCCTTTAATAAACTTTGAAATGTAAGAACAAATTATTTATCACTGAAGTAAGAAGGAGAGAAGCATGTAAAGGTGCTGAATTCCAAATATTTACTGCACTGGCTTTTAAGTACTCTTTCTATTTTGTACAAAATATTTGGATCAAATAATCCACCTTTTTATCAGTGCTTTTTAAATATCTCACCATTTTAGCCACTCCATTTGATGCAGGGAATCCCTCAAATGCTGAATAGCTCTATATGCTAAGGTGCTCCTGCTGCCATTGCAGTAAAGAAACTCATTGAGGCTGAACCATATAAAACTTCACATTTATTGCAAAAAATGTATATAATAACACGTAGAAACTCACAGACTCAGTAGCAATAGGACAAAAAAGAAAAGCTGCTTCCTCCTTCATCTTACCAGTTTCACCTGATACATAGGCTTAATCACAGGTATTTCAGATATTTCCCTCTTCTCCCCCACATCTATTTTATGGAGGAGGAGGGGGGGGCATATACAGACAAAAAGTAATTACAATTTATGAAAACTTATTAAAACAATTAAAAAGGCAGTTCAGTAAAAGTTATTTGTCCCTTTGAGATTCATATGACATATGGTGTTGTTCTTACATCTATTTTAGATGTGCTAAGATTTTAACACTTTAGTTGTTTTAATATGTTTGTTTAAATTTGAATAACTTTTTTCAAATTCTATTTTTTTTAAACGCTCCCTTCTATAAAAAGAGATGCGGGGGAGGAGAGTGACTTACTAGCTAGGCAGCGGCCCTAGGCAGACAAAATTCTGGCACCTCCCTACTCATGTTGCACACCCAGAACATACCCCCATCACCCCTATTACATGTTCCCCATTACCCCCATTACATGCCATCATCGCAGCATTACATGCCCCCATCACCCCCATTTCATGTGTCCATCACCCCATTACATGCCTCCATCACCCCCATTACATGCCCCTATGAACCCATTACATCACTCCATTACACCCCTCCATCACCCCCATTACATTAACCCTATCACCCCATTACATGCTCCCATCACCCCCAGTACATCCCTCCATCGCCCCCATTACATCCCTCCATCACCCCAGTACATCTCTCTATCACCCCCCCCAGTACATCCCTCCATAACCGCCATTATATCCCTCCATCACCCCCATTACATCCCTCCATCACCCCATTACATGTTTCCATCACCTCCATTACATGTTTCCATCACCTCCATTACATGACCCCATCACATGCCTCCATCACCCCATTACATGCCTCCATCACCCCATTACATTACCCCTATCACCCCATTACATGTCCCCATCACCCTCAGTACATCCCTCCATCACCCCCAGTATATCCCTCCATCACCAGGTACATCCCTCCATCACCCCCATTACATCCCTCCATCACCCACATTACATCCCTCCATCACCCACATTACATCCCTTCATAACCCTATTATATATTTCCATCACCTCCATTACATGCCCCCCTTTACATACCCCCATCACCTAATTACACCTAATTACATGCCCCCTATTACATGCCCCCATCACCCCATTACATGCCCCCATCACCCCATTTCATGTCTCCATCACCCCATTTCAAGCCTCCATCACTGCCATTACATGCATCCCCATTACATGCCCCAGTTATCCATATTACATGCACCCATCATCCCCATTACATGCACCCATCACCCCCATTATATGCCTCAATCACCCCATTACATGCTTCCATCACCCCATTACATGCCTCCATCACCCCATTACATGCCCCCATCACTCCATTACAGGGCCGCATTAAATCACTCCATCACCCCCATTATTTGCCGCCATCCCCCCCATTACATACCTTCATATCGCACGGGCAGCCGAACAGGCAGCATGGAAGTTTCTCTGTGCTGCCTGTTTGGATTCCTATGGTTCCGATCTCCCCAGCCACCGTCTCTGGCCTTGTTTGCCTTGCGCTAAATACAGCGTTGTAGCTAGGTTGTGTATCAGGTGAAGAAGGGTGCAGCGTTTCTTTTTTTTGTCCTATTTCTGAGTCTTTGAGTTTCTACATGTTATTTACATTTTTTTCAATAAATGGGAAGTTTTATATGGTGCAGCCTTAAAGTGTTTCTTTACTGCAACACCAGAAAGATTTTCCTTTGGGACACCTCCTTTTTTGCTTGCTTCTCTTTCTATTGTCCAATGTGAAATTTCGTATTTCTGAAGCATCCAAAGGTGATATTGAGACCTGTCCTATTCACGAACATATCAGCATTATATCTAGTTATACCAGGCAGCTGCTGCAACAAATATTATACATTTATAATGAAGAAGAGATGTTGATGTTTAGTTTAGATTAATGCTTGCATTAGATTAATGTTTATGTTTAGATTAATGTACCTAGAGCAGTAATTTTGCCTTTAATAATATCTAGTTATATTAGTGGTCAATTAACCCCATGAATCAGATCATGACTTTTTTGAAAGACTGGTCTAGATCCTATTTGTTTTTGCTTATATCTTAACAGCTTTTTTTTTGTTTTATTTGACAAGTGTGATGACTGGGGGCAGCAATGACATCCTGCACAAATGCAGTGAGCATATCCATGCACCTTTATGGAGATCACCAATTTAGGAAGGTTAAGACATGGTGGGAGCTTGACACCCTGGCTACCCCAGGAGAAAGCCTGCAGTAATTAATCTTTCAAATTAAATATTGCAAGAACTAAAACAGGGAACTACAGAGAACTAGAAACAAAACAAAAAAACTGGAACAGATAAATACATGTTTATTTTAAAGGTTTAATGTGCATTTATTTGTACAGTTTATTTCAGGCCTGGAGGGATTCTCTAATATTCACAGGACAAGGACTCGATGGAAATACAAAATAGGCAGCTGTGAAATTTTAAGTATCACAAAATAGTGGTATTTTTCATAAATAAAAAGTTACACAATTTCCTAAAGTAACAATAACTATTATTTACAGGTGAATGACACACATGCTGTGTACAGGAACAATATTTACCTGCCACCAGATCCATCTAGTATTATCTACAGAGAGGAAATAGCAATAAATGTTTCATGTACATATCCCCTGGACTTGAGTACATCTCTTGGAACAGTCTTGTGGCCAATCATAAGGTATTCTTTTCAGTTCTTAAAATTCATATTTTGAGCTTGGGTGTATCCCTGGAATGTGACCTTATTAGCGTACGTACGCACATACATGCCTACGTTATTAGTTAACATTATCGTTTTTATCTTAAATATACTTCTTCTTTCTGTCTGATATAGCAACGCAGTGTTTACATCACTGAAATATTTGATGATTACTTGTTTCCACAACAGAGACTAAAAAGAAATATAAAAAAGGACATAGTGTTAAAATAGATACAACTCATATTTGTTGATGAAACCATGTTTTATTAAGCTTTAATTAATAAAACGCAATTAATTAAGCTTTCTATTGTAATCTTATCTGTATACTTATTGTTCTTAAATAGTGTTCATAATATGATATATTTCTAACTCTGTATTGTCCTGGAAAATGTCAATAAAAAACTTGTTTTTAAAAAATATATATTTTGTCATCTCACTTATTTGTTTCCATTCTGAAACCCTGTTTTATGATGGAATAATTAATCTTAACATGAAATATACTTAATATTTTCCACCCCAAGAAAGAAGGCTAAAGTGAACTGCAAAAATCAGGCATTAACCCTTTGTAGGTATTTTATTTAACTTTATTGTGCCATCGGGCATTCAACCTGTCCCTGGCACAAGGGGAGACATTTCATTTAATTAATAGTAAAATATAAAACAGTGGAACAATATTCGGTCCAGTTAAGGCATTTATTATTGTCAGACCCCAGTTCCACCCCATGCCTCCTGCAGGGACTCCCTACCTGGTCCAGCCAACTCCAAGTACCGTGCACCCCACATCCCTGGCCTGTAGTACAACCTGCCTCTCGCAACGCGAGTGCAGGTGTCAATCTGATGCTGGGGACGTGGACTGCTGCACGGTTGCGTGCTCCCATTGGAGGATGCACGGAAGGTGTGGAGAGGGGGCAGGTCCTACTCCTGTCTTCACTACCTGGCTAAAGCCAGAGTGGGCGGTGACCTGCAGGTTGGTGGGCGGAGCAAAGGTCCTGGCGCCCTATTTAAACAGCAAGCACTGTTCACTTAGTGCTTGCTCGTTTTTCACGATTGTAGTGTGGCTAGTCTCTCTACAGTGATTCCTACCCAAACCTTTGTAGCATGTTAACCTGTTATTATTGATCTCCCGGCTATCGAACCCTTGGACTGTATTTTTGGACTATGTTTACCTCTCCACTCCTGACCTTGGATTACTCATTACCTACCTTGAACCTTTTCTGCCTGCATTAAACCTTTGGACTGTATTTGATGTTGTTCTGCCTTACCCCTTGGTAGTGTTGCCACTCTGAACTTTTCTAATGTGAGCACCACCTAGTGCCAATACCCCTGCGCTATGCTCCCAGGTTCCAACCCTGACAATTATCATTTCCTTTACTGGACCGAATATTGTTCCACTGTTTTATATTTTACTTTTTTTTCTTCAAAGGAGCCTCGAGAGAATACTGGAGGTCCCTGCAGGGGAGAGAATACCGGAGGTCCCTGCAGGGGATCTTTAATTATTAATAGAGGTCAGCAGGTGGTGGCCCTGGGAGGATTGGCGGTATTTTTTTAATCTACATTCAAAGTATAAGCAATGTCTATATTGACAGAGTCCCATCTAAACACTGCTATTTCTCGATAGAATAGAGAAATAGCAGGGTTATGCACCACTACCTGTTCAGGGATATTAATATTTTCAAAACCTGATCGTCTGGGACAATTACACAAAACTTAACGCCACTAGTGAGGATGTTTAACAAACAATGTTTAATAGACATGTGCAAAACTAAAATTTTCGTTTCGTTTTCGTCCATTCGGACGAAAATGTTATTTATTTCGTCTAAAACGAATTTCGTTCATCACTGCATTCGTTTCAGACGAAATTCGTTCATTATTTTCTCTCGTTTTATTCGTACGAATCAATTGACCTACACATTCCATAAACGGAAAGTCTATAAACCGAAGGTCGTTCGGTTTATAGATTTTCGGTTTATAGAATACATGTAATTCTTATGAATGGGGACTCTAGTTCGGTTTATAGAAAGCCAATAGTATTACATGTGTTCTATAAGCCGAAAGTCTATAAACCGAATGTCAATTTACCTATTCGTATGAATGGGGACTCTATTTCGGTTTATAGAATAGCAATAGCATAGCATTACATGCATTCCATAAACCGAAAGTTGTTCATTATGTCGGTTTATGGAATGTATGTAATGCTATTGGTATTCTATAAACTGACTCTATTTCGGTTTATAGAATGCCAATAGCACGAATGGATGAATGGCCGAATGATTTTCGTTTATTAACCATTCGTTCATTCTGCTTTCGTTAGTTTTGCATTTTCGTTATTAGTGCAGTCCGACATGTGCAGTCCGAAAACGAATGCACATGTCTAATGTTTAAGTGATGACATTCATTTAATGTAATATCATGTAATCTTGTCAATCTACTGTGAAATCATATTCCTTAAATGTATTTGTCATTTGTGTCATTCATTATAGCTATGTATATATCCCCATTGATGGCTATGGAGAATTTAAGGTAGTGATGGCGCTGTTCAAAGATGTCAGTTATCTTACACCATATCAAGAGGGAGAAATTTTACTGTCAACCACAGAAACATTGTATGTTGGAGTTTTTATCGCGGAAGGAGACACTATAGCATTTAATCTGGTAATGACAAATTGCTTTGCAACACCAAGAAACAATATTAATGATCCAATCAAATATTACATCATTCAGGAAAGGTAAGGCTATACAAAAAAATTGTACTAAATGTGTAATTTCAGAAGAGTTGGCCATTGGCATATCAAGCCACAAGATGGAAGTTGTATGTGAGTTGAAGTGAGATGAACATTTAATTTCTAACTGACTCAACAATACACTGAGCTGTGTCAAATCTGGTAGCTTTTCCTGCTGGAAGAGCACAGTTAGTCATGGATAAAGAATCTTAAAAGCTCTCAATTTTTGAGAATACATTTTACAGGGCCAAGCTCATCATGTTTGAAAATGCACTAGTATTGCTAAGTCAGTAAGATGAAATGTTGAGCTCACCTGCAAGTCACGTACAACTCACCTTTTAATGAATAGACCATAATATCTACAGTCACACTATGTGTAGCATTGAATCTTATATCTACAGTCACACTTTTACATTTCTTTTATGCATGAGTTGCTTGATATATATATATATATCATATACATAGCATGTGCTTAGTGCTTATCTATGTGTTGAATCCTGAAGAACTGTAATATCTACAGTCACACTTTCACATATCTTATAGATATATAAGTTGCATGATATATATGCATAGCATGTGCTTAGTGCTTAACTATGTGTAGCATGGAATCCTGAAGAACAAATATGTAAAAAATAACGTATGGGTCTAATCACAAAATTCAACTTAGGAGGTAGAATTTCATTTTGAGACTAAGTCAAATTCAGGTGCCAATTTGAAAGTCTCAATATGAAAGTCAAATTATTTTTTTTAGACCCATTAGATTGCTTTATGGGTGTAATGGATAAGCCAACTGGTTCTCATCAGTCACCATAATCTATAGTAACAGGAACTATAAATTACTTGGAATAGATTTGACTTGGAATAGATTTTACTACTTAAACGCTACCTGTTTGTTCTGGCAGGACACATTTCTAGGTTGAAGGCACACATGTTTACCTAGCAAAATACATTTTGAAAACATATGAGGATTTATCCATTAAACAGTGAATTGTAGTGAACTGACAAGTAGTTATTCTCTAACTAAACTATGTTTCCCCATGCTGATCTCATGCAAAACAATGATCTCTCTTTGCCCTAGCAGTGAGAGACACCTGCATTCTACAGACCTTGGTCAGACAGGGCTGGAATAGCCCCCGATCTGATTGTTTTCGCCACCTTGATGCGGCGTCCTCAGAGGTATGGTTAACTAGATGATGTATATAAATGTCCTGCTAAAAAAAATTAAAACACAATATAGTTGCTATCACACAAAAATATACAAATGAGGCATATTATGAAAAAAAATTGATAAAGTAGCCTGTTGTGCTTTGGTGTTAAGTTTTAAATGTGTGTAAGTGTTTATACTTTTCCCTATTTTATGTTTCATAATATGCTTCATTTGTATATTTTTGTGTGATAACAACTATATTGTGCTTTATTTTGGGGGCAAGAAACTTATATACAACATCTAGCTCACAAGACCTCTGAGGAAGCCGCATCAAGGCCGAGAAATGCGTCAAGTCTATTCCTCACCAAAATAACATTGATGTATTTTTGTTTATTGATAGATACTTTATTTGATTTGCTTTATATATTTTATATCTCTTGGAATTTATTATTTTAATATGTTTTAATATGTTTTACTACCATTAAAATCACTGTATTTAAGTCATAGAATACCTGCCATTTGCTTTTCAGACATCTGTTTATGACGTTTGTGTATACATTTGTTCACTAGGCAGGTATTATAACTTTATCAGCGCTCCCACCAATACAAATACATTTATTTACAAATAAATGGCAACAAAGTTTTGACATTTTAAGTATAAATACTTTAGCTGATATTTATTCACTGATAAATATAACCCAGGAACAAGACAGTGCACAATAAATTTCTCTTGATGTGTTTCTCGCTCAAGGTTAGTGCTTACTCATAGGCTCAAAAAAGCAAATGTGCAAACCTCTTAACCCCTTCGTGACGTTAGGACGTACTATGCCGTCCTGATTTTAAGTGCCTAAAAGTATTTAGGACGGCATTGTACGTCCTGTGTTAAACAGCTCATCACGACTCCCCGTGATGAGCTGTTCTCGGATCCCGCTGCAGGCACTTGCTGCGGGACCTCACCTGTCAGATGAGGACATTTTGAGTGGCCTCAGGCTGACAGGGGAAATGTAGTTGGTGCTCAAAGCGAGCACCGGCTACATTTCTCTAAATCACACCGTGATGTCCTGAGGTCTCGCGATTTTTTGGCAGGGACCCACAGGGTCTATTAAGACCCTGATCGGGCCTCTGCCATAGTGTTCCTGGCTACCTATCACCTTGTGATCGGTGGCCAGGAACAAATCGTGACGTTTGGTGGTTGCGTCGTTTTGGACGCAAGCACCATGCGTCACGAATGGGTTAAATAGAATCACAGGATCACACCCATTAATTAACTTAATGAATGGGTGTGTCCCTCCAAAGCATCAAAACCACAGAGTATCACACACAAGAATATATATATATATACAATATAGAAAAGCATGGCTTTAAGCTAACAAACAAGTTATACATTATTATATACAGATACAAAACATCCAAAATATGCATAAGTAAAATATTGTAGCCCAGTACTATAAATCTCTGCTATGTTATAGATTTCAAAATCACTTTTCAACATGTATCTCTTACTGGAAAGCAGGAAACCAGCACATCAACAGTGTTGTAATGCACAAGACAGGGCATATAGTTCTACCTTTTAGAGACTGGAGGAGGGGCAGAGGGGAAGAATAGGAGAGACCAAGGAGAAAAAAAAAAGAGAGTGAGAGGGGAGAAAGGGTCTACTCCTAATGCTCCCTCAGGTGTGTATAAGCGTGTAACATCTGTTTTAGAGTTTAAACCCTGAGACATCCTAGTATCAAAATTAAAAATCCAATAGGCCTCACGTCTATTAAGTAATTTTACTATATTCCCTCTCTTCTTAGTAATATTAATTTTCTCAATTCCCTAAAAGGTAACATAGTAACATAGTAATTTAGGTTGAAAAAAGACACAAGTCCATCAAGTTCAACCCTTCTACCTATCATTACAGCTTTTGATCCAAAAGAAGGCAAAAACCCCTAAGGAAGCTATTTCGAATTTTGCCTCCTGTGGGAAAAAATTCCTTCTTGACTCCAAGAGGCAATCAGATTTCTCCTTGGATCAATAAGCTCTTTTATTAATGCTTATTCTATTATTAATAGCCCTGTATGTTCTGCTTTCCTAAAAGAACATCCAAACCATTTTTAAATGCATCTATTGTGGTTGATAGCACTACCTCTCTTGGCAGGGAGTTCCATAACTTTATTGTCCTAACCGTAAAGAATCCCTTCCTTTGCTGTCTATGAAATCTTTGCTCTTCCAGTCTGAGGGGGTGACCTCTTGTTCTTTGTACCTTTCTGTTAATGAACAGGTCACTGGAGAGCTCTTTATATTGGCCCTGCACATATTTATATAATGTTATCATATCCCCTCTGAGACGCCTTTTTTCTAACGTATATAAATTCAATTTTTTAAGTCTCTCTTCATAACTAAGATCCTCCAAACCCCTTATTAATTTTGTAGCTCTCCTTTGCACTTTTTCTAGTTCCTTAATATCCTTTTTAAGGACTGGTGCCCAGAACTGTACTGTATATTCAAGGTGAGGTCTTACCATTGATTTGTAAAGATAAAGGTACATATTTTCTAATCACCTCTATTGTACTTTTGAAAGTGATTGTTAATTCGAGACCAGGTGTCATTGGTATCAGTTGCCAAGATATGTTCTCTTACTTTCCTTTTTAAACTCCTCTTTGTTTTCCCCACATACTGTTTGTGACAGAATTTGCAAGTGACCAAGTAAACCACAAAATCTGTGTCACAAGAAATGAAATTATATATGTGAAATGTGTTACCCAAAATTCATACTTTTCATAACTTACTGACAGCACTTACAAATCCTGCCACATTTAAACATACCTTTACTGTCTAACCAGGTACAGCTTTTGGGGACAGAATTATAGGTGACACCAGATTACCTATATCTGTGCCCTTTTTGGCAACACTTCGAATTCCTTTATCCAGGATATGCTAGTATGCTGAATCCAACGTCAAAACAGACAAATGTTTTTTGGCAATTCTAGAAATGTCATTATTTTGATTAGTAAAGGTAGTTACATATGTTACAAAGGTAGTTAAAAATTCTCTCCCTAACTTACAGTTTTGTTGTGTAGTAAGTTTGCATGTTTATGGTGTCTAGCTATATGAATTCCTTGTTTTATAACCTTGCCTGTATGCCCTCTAGCACGGAGCTGTTTCAAATATTGTATTGTCAGAGCCGTTACGTCTCATGCATAGAAATTCTCCCTTAGGCAGTGGTGTATCTTGATTTTGTGCTGCCCTAGGCAGACAAAATCCGGGCACCCCCCTACCCAAGCTGCACACCCACGTTACACACCTAAGACATGCCCCATCATTCAGACTCACATCAAGCTCACACTCCCATCACACTCAGTCACACACTCCTACTCCCATCACGCACACTCCGACTCCCATCACACTCAGTCACACACACTCTGACTCCCATCACACTCAGTCACACACACTCTGACTCCCATCACACACACTCTGACTCCCATCACACTCAGTCACACACACTGTCTCCCATCACACACACTCTGACTCCCATCACACTCAGTCACACACTCCTACTCCCATCACGCACACTCCGACTCCCATCACACTCAATCACACACACTGTCTCCCATCACACACACTCTGACTCCCATCACACTCAGTCACACACACTCTGACTCCCATCACACTCAGTCACACACACTGTCTCCCATCACACACACTCTGACTCTCATCACACTCAGTCACACACTCCTACTCCCATCACGCACACTCCGACTCCCATCACACTCAATCACACACACTGTCTCCCATCACACACACTCTGACTCCCATCACACTCAGTCACACACACTGTCTCCCATCACACACACTGACTCCCATCACACTCAGTCACACACACTCTGACTCCCATCACACACACTCTGACTCCCATCACACTCAGTCACACACACTGTCTCCCATCACACACACTCTGACTCCCATCACACTCAGTCACACACACTATCTCCCATCACACACACTGACTCCCATCACACACACTGTCTCCCATCACACACACTGACTCCCATCACACTCAGTCACACACAGTCTCCCATCACACACACTGTCTCCCATCACACACACTCTGACTCCCATCACACTCAGTCACACACACTGTCTCCCATCACACACACTCTGACTCCCATCACACTCAGTCACACACACTGTCTCCCATCACACACACTCTGACTCCCATCACACTCAGTCACACACACACACACACACACACAGTCTCCCATCAGCACTTACCTTTCCCTGGTGGCAGGCAGCATGGTCCCTCCATGCTGTTCGGCTTCCCGGCGATTGTGCCGACAGGTCACGTGACCGGGCGCGCGTATGACGTCAGCGCGCCCGTCACGTGACTGTCGGGACTTCCGTGTCGGCACACTGCACGGGGAGCCGAACAGGCAGCACGGATTTTTCTCTGTGCTGCCTGTTCGGCTCCCCGTGCAGCCTGGCAGGCAGAGTGTTGGTGAGGGGGGATCTTCCGATCCCCTCTCACCTCCGTCTCTGCCTGCAAACGCGGTCTTTTTTTTTTTTTTTTAAAGGGCCGGATTTTTTTTTTTAAATTTTTTTTTTTTTTTTTTTCAGTGCTGGGGGGCGCTGCCGCCCCCCAAAATTTGCCGCCATAGGTATCCGCCTAGGATGCC
Organism: Pelodytes ibericus; assembly: GCA_036172795.1. Classification (NCBI taxonomy): domain Eukaryota; kingdom Metazoa; phylum Chordata; class Amphibia; order Anura; family Pelodytidae; genus Pelodytes; species Pelodytes ibericus. The sequence continues at coordinate 27,847,849 of CM069860.1, forward strand.
TCGCGGTAAATACAGCACTGCCCTTAGGGATGCCTGAAAATGTATGGACTAGATGATGGCTTGTTGCATGTAAAATGGAGTTACGTACTGTGGGTTTATGGTAATTGGAACTGACTACAATTCCAGAGGTGGCATTGCTCTTCAAAGCTAGGTCCAAAAATTCAGTCTCACATGGGCTGGAGGTCATAGTAAAACATAAATTTAAGGTGTTTTCATTAAAAATAAATAACATAATCTTCATCTTGTTTGATAGTGCCGTCCCATACTATCAGGATGTCATCAATATAGCGTCCGTACCACACAACCCTGTCTAAAAATATATTTTAACCTCCAAACATGCAGGAATGCTCCCACCACCCCATTTACAAATACAAAATACGCCCCCATGGCTATCCCACATCTTTGGAGGTAAAACTGATCATTAAAAATAAAATAGGATTTAGCAAAAACAAAATAGATTTATTTCACCCTAGGCGAATATGGACTCTGCCACCCCCTCCATGTAGTGTTAGCATTTCAGTGGTGGGTTAGTCAGGCTCAGTCTATTGTTAGCAACACACATATGCGGTACAGTATAGCTCCTATTAGTGTGCAATTAACTCACAGTTGGCAGTACAGAACAGCTCTAATCATTGTATAGTTAGAAAGATAGATAATTATCCTTTAAGTGGTACAGCATAGCTCCAATTATTTTGTTGTTAAAGAGACATTGGGAAGGTATATCATAGCTCCCATCATCATTAGTTTAATACTATTTTATAATAAGAATAGAAATGTATTCTTTATAAGTGTATAAACAAAGTCATAATGCCCCACAGTAATTGCCACACTGTCACATTATCCCACTGTGTCACATTGTCCCACAGTACTTGCCACAGTGTCATATTGACTCTACATCACTTCCCACACAGTCACATTTTCTAACAGCACTTGCCAGAGTGTTATATTGCCTAAACATCACTTTGCACACTGCCCTCACAGCACTTTTCACATTGTCACCTTGTTACTCTGCTTCCACAGTACTTGCCACAGTCCCATTTTGCCCCCACATCACTTGCCACATTGCACCTAGGACTTACCCCAGCACCCAGAAAACACCCCAGCACTCAGTCACAGGACTTGCCCTAGCATCCAGATATTACTAACAGCACCAGGGGTGTGGAATTTTTTTTTTTAAACTACTTGTCCAAGAGACTATAGTGGTAGCCTAATCTACTTGTCCCTCATGCCAATTTACTTATCATGGTACAAAAAAGTTATTTTTAGCCAAAACCGTATTTAAATAAAGTCTTTATTGATTGCAACCATAAAATATGGCACATGCAAGAGCCTATAAAATCTGCCACATACAGGAGCCCATTAATTATGCCACATGCAGGAGCCCATTTATTGTACCATGTGCAGGAGCCCATTAAATATGCCACATACAGGAGCCTGTTAAAAACATACAACCAATTTGCCCCCCAGATTTGCCAATCTGCCCCTCATACTTGCCAATCTGCCCCAAACATGCCAATCTGTCACACAAAGATGGCAATCTGTGCCCAGACTTGCCACTCAACCCCAAGAGTATCTAATCTGTGCCCAGACATGCTCTCTGCCCTTCAGACTTGCCACTCTACACTCAGACATGCCGTCTGCCCCTCAAACTTGGCAAACTGCTCCAGACATGCGAATATGCCTGCCAGACTTTCCAGTCTACAGAAGACATGTCCTCTGCCTCTCAGACTTGGCAAACTGCCCCAGACATGCCAACCTGTGCTCAGACAAGCCACTCCCCTACATATTTACCCGCTGTCCATAAGATTTGCCAATCTAAACCCAGACCTGCCAGTCTCCACCGCCATGACTTATTCCCAGTAGATTCAATGTGATTGCTCTCTCCAGCTCCACTTCTTGGGTCACTAAGTAGTCCCAGTCGGCTTTTAGTTCCGGCACATAGAAGCCATCTGCCTCCCGGAACTCCCAGAGATCTCTCCAGTGGTCTGTCGAGGCACTCCCAAAATCTGGAGTCTGCTGGAGATTTTCCAATAACAAACTTGGGCCCCCAAAATTGTATTCCTCCAGGGGAGTGCCATCCTCCAGGAAAGCTAGGTGACATACCAGTGTAACACTGGGTACCCACAATCCACGACCAATCCGACATGGACCAGCTCCTCTAATTAAGCCACCCAGTCTTTTTGGGGCTGCTCTTCCAGGTATGGCATTCTCTCGCTAAGCAGGCTCACATACCATTCCTGGGAGCTTGGGAGGACCTTTCCCTGGTACTCCTGGTCCCAAATCAGAGTGTTCATCAACAGATTCAGGCGGCGACAAGCTTGCTGTAGCATCTCATACTGCAGGACTGGACTGGTCATTAATTTGTAATTCCCAGCCAATGGGGCTGCAGTACCATCCTGGTACTCCCTGGTCAACAAGCCAGTTTTGCAAAACTGATAATCCATATCCACGGCCATTGTGCCGATGGTAATCCTTGCTGGTACTCTGCTGCTAATTCACTGGGCTCTTGCAAGGAGGATCACACAGTTGCCACCAATGTAATGAACTGTCTACTGGACATAGTAGACCCTCTGCCCATTGTAGGAAATAGCCTCCTTGGCCCCCGATTACAGCTCAGCATTCACACAGCAAGTCTTTCCTGGACCCTTGCTCTTTATAACCAAATAGACAGGACCACTAGCAGTTAGGTACAGCAAGAATTGTTAGGTACAGCAAGAATTAACAACTCCTTTATTTATGAAACAACACAGACTTTTAAAAAGACATAAACATGACATCATAGACATTAGTAATGGGGGGAGATGGAACTATGCATAGGAATACATTATACTTTCAGGCTGCAAACCAAATATGAATTAACATACAGTGAGTAGACCTAATTACAAAACACACGTAAGACACATAATGAACACAACATAATCAGTTTAACACTAAATCCTGTTAATACAGAACAATATATGTTGGAGTAAACTATCAATTATTGTCACTGACATATTATAATTCAGAGTGGTCTATTCACAGAATTATACATTACACATAAACCAATATACTAACAGAATTTGACTAACTAATAATATTAAAGTTTAGAGTCATAGCACATAAGCCAGGGCCCATAATCTATAGGAAGGTGTTTGGTCCTCAGGCCCCTACAAGGACCCCAGTCACGCAGGCTGGCAGGACTAAAAATTCATACCTACAGGTTTACTTAAAAAAATATATTCTGACTCAACAAACTTGCAAGGAGGATTAATCGTTATATTTTTTTTTTGCCTATGACAAATGTATCCCCAAATAGCGGCAGCAGACCAAATTTGAGAGATATTCTTCTTCAGGGATCTTCAGGTATTAAACAGTTCACAGTATAGCTTAATTGGCTGACATAAGCACATCTATACTTATGGTATAAAGCTTTATTAATATTAACTATTGATATTACAGATTCAACTATTTTGTTTTTCCAGTTGCCCAAATCCAGCTGATGGAACCATACATGTTTATGAAAATGGAGAGTCCAGCAGAGGAAGATTCTCTGTGAAGATGTTTAAATTTATCGGAGACTATAGTCGTGTCTACATGCATTGTGAAATTCACCTTTGTTATAAGCTGAATGGGCCTTCATGTACTCCTGTAAGTAGGAATTAATATCACCTCCATGTAGAAGAAATGTGTTAGTGCATACTTCTTTCAAATAAACAAGTAACAGCTATTACATTGTTAAACATAATTACAAAATAGTTTAGTATGAAAAAACCCTTCCTTTTCCTTGTTTAATACTGTTGATCCAAAAGATCAACAAGCACTAAATATTAATGCATGTACTAACAGGAATATGCTCTATGCTCTGGCCCTTTAAAAAAAATATCCAGGCCCCATTTAAAGGCATCTAATTAGCTAATTATTAGCTAGAACCTCTTCAGGCAGGGAATTTTATACCTTTAATGTCCTTACTGTAAAAATTCCCTTCTGCTGTTGTATACTACAGTATATCTCCTTTCTTCAAGTCTTAGAGGATGACCTCTTGTCCTTTGTACTGTTCTGTTAATGAACGGGTTATGAATGAATCACATTATCATATCCTCTCTTAGCCATCATTTCTCTAACCATCTTTCTTCATAACTAACACTTTCCATTCACACTATTAGTTTTGTAGCCCTCCTCTGCACTTTCTCTAGTTCCATAATGTCTTCTATTTAAAAAAAAAGGTGCCCAGAATTGAACTGCAAAAACAAGGTGGGGTCTTACCATTGACCTTTAAAGAGGCAGAATAATATTTTCCTCCCCTGAATCAATATCCCATTTTAATACATGCCAATATCTTATTGGTCTTTGCAGCTGCCAGCTGGCACTGTGCACTACTGCTAAGTCTACAACTACCAAATCTTTTTCATTAGTAGATTTCACCAAGGAAACTCTATTTAAACTATATGTTGCATTGTTTATTATTGTACCCAAAAGGCATACTTTTATATTTGTATACATTGAATCTCATTTGCCATTTGTCTGCCAAATTACCCGATTTGTCCAAATCCTTTTGCAGTGAAGATACTTCTAGTTCAGACTGTATTTCCCTACTTAATTTTGTGTCATTGGCAAACACATCACATTTAGGTGGGAGATTATTAATAAACAAATTAAAAACAAGAGGACCTAGGACAGAACCCTAAGGTACTCCAATTATCACATCTGTCCAATATGAGAATTTCCCATTTACCACCACCCTTTGAATTCTATCATTCAAGCAATTGCTAATCCATAACCAAACATTTGGCCTATTTCAGTTAATTTGTACAGTTACCTTTTGTTTGGAACCATATCAAACGAGTTTGATCCGACCTACTGGAGCCGAGTACTGATGAAACATCCTGTAAGCCCACTCTTACAAAATTAGTCCATTGTAATTTGTCCTTCTTCTTTCTGTTTAAACCCTCTTCTCTCCTTACTTTGTTTTCCCTTTAATGCCCAGTCTTCCTCATTGGCTTTATTCATCTGTCAGTATCCTTATTTTTCCATTCTCCTCCTTTGTTAGCTTCCAAAGTGTTCCCTCTATCAGCCAGCATTATTATTTAATGGTACATGTACTCCAGAACAGAGTATTGAATTAGGTTTAGGAGCAAAGAAATGGTAGATGATATTCTTAATGGTGGGAGAGTAGCAGACTGTGGGCCAAGAGCAGATCCTGTGCATGGTCTGACAAAGGGACCATGCAGGTTGGGCCATGGGCCCAGCAAGTAAAGAGAAGGTAGTCAAAAGTAAGGCAAGCAGTGAAGGCATGGGCTCCTCCTGAGAACTTGGTGGCTATACCACAATGATGATGGTCATGGCTATGGTAATGTGTCTTGTTTTGTATTAGTAAGTACTCACTATTCTTTTTATTACAGACTTGCTCTAGAAGTCTGAGTCGCAGTGCTTCTCTAGAGAATAAAGCTATAGTGACACTTGGACCTATTGACCGATCTGGTAATATTTGAAGGATTATTCCTTCTTGTGTTGTCTGTCTATCGATCTGTATACTTGTTTTGAGCAAAGTTGTATGTTTTTGCTAATAGATGTTATTGATACATGAGGAACTACTGGAGTGGCCAGCTTATTAACAATTATGTCTTATTATATCTGTTCGTACTTGATGCTTTTATTCAGTACAACAAAGGAACAGAGATATACATCTGCAGAGAAAGAGATACAATCCTGCACTCTCTTGCAACAGAGATACTATACTACCAAAAAATCGAATCAAAGGGAAAATAAAACTAAAAAAAAAGGAAGAGATACATTTATAATGGGTAGAGGTTAGCTTAGATGGATAATATAAACCTGCTAATAACTGAGAAAGAAGTTTGGCAGTAGACAAAAAAATAGAAAATGTAGAGAAAAGTTAGTAAAGTTGGAGCAGGACTGAGTAAATAGACTAGTAGCCTATATGTAATATGTTACCTTCATGATACCTCTATGTATGTTTGATTACCCATTGACAAATATGTTGGTTCTTTTTTAAAAAAAAAAAACATAAAAAAAAACAACAATAATAAGGCAGGAATTTCTGAAAAATAAAAAGACCAACTTAGGAGTTGAGTGGGAAATAGTGCTCGAGTTGTCATAATATTTTCTTATGGGAAATACTGCTTTCTTCAACAGTCCAAAATACAGAGTGAAAATGCTAGTGAATAGCCCACCACTCTAAAGTGAAAAGTGAGAGGTTCCTTCCATGATCTGGCTAATCTTGTCGGTGAAACATATGTTGGGCAGGTAGTCTGGCTTGGGAAAACTCAATATCTGTAATGCAGGCAGACAGGATTAGCCAGGTATCAAACGTAACCTCACACTTTCACTTTAGAACTGACTACTTCTAGCAGTACCTGATAAATGGCATGGTATTCACTGATTTCTCTGGATTATGCAAAGCCCGCTCGAGGGCTCCAGGATTGTCAAGAAGCTTGCTCACTTAGCAATTCAAGCAGGAAACATATCCACCGGATCAGCACAGTCACATACCTGGCAAACAGTGGCTTCTGTATTAACCCACACCTATCCAGATTAACCAAGAAGCAATGAAAGGCCTTTGAATTTTGGAGTATGGGGCAGAAAAGCACTCATTCTACAAAGAAAATCTAGATTGTAGAAAGCAGTATTTCCCAATAGGAGGTGCTCATTCTACAAAGAAAATCTAGATTGTAGACAGTAGTATTCTGCAATAGTTGTAGCCCCTTCTGCAAAGAATTCAATATTGTAGAAAGCAGTTTTCACCAATAGGTGGTGCTCAGTCTGCAAAGAATATCAAGTTTATAGTAAGCAGTATACCTCAATATATACTCTCCACAAACATGTTTTAAAAGGGAAAATTAAAAGGGGTTTTTTACTAAAAATTACAATTAACACAAAACAATTGTAGTCTCCTAAAACATTTTGGACTACAGAAACTATCTTTACACCTTCAATTGTTTTTAAACATCACTTTTCATATTTTGGAATAGGGAAAATGTATGACCTAATAAAACTTATGTTTTAAAGTTACTGATCCCAAAACATGAATATCTGAATTCTACCTGTGCAAAACACATTGAATAGTTTTAGTTCTGCATCAGTTTTTATTTTTTGAACAGCACATTTAATACTCTGTCTGTTTACCACACACACACACATACACACACACATATATATATATATATATATAACATTCTCTATAGATATATGTCTCTTTTAAGTAGCTTATTTACTGCTAAATAAAAATGTTAAAATATGGTGACAAACTCCTAAAACATTGTTTGCTTTTTATTCCAGTGTCAGATGGAGTTGGTAAGTAGCAATTGTGTTTGCACTTTTATTTTTAATATAGATTTATTAAAGAATTTGCCATGAAAAATATAATTACATGACTATTACAAATACCAAGTTTTGTTACATACATGTACATCTTATTTACTAACCTTTTGTCTTCTTCTTCTTTAGGGAAAATGACTGGTTGGAACATACTGATGTTGCTTGCATTTACAAGTTACCTGTTTTTATAAATTCATTATGGCTATGGTCATACTACAATTTTACTTAGTGGCCCAAATTTCATATATATGTGAATTGGCATAAATTTGACACCATATGATGGATCCCTATTTTGTAACATGACACTGTGGACATTTTTGATTATGCTGTAAAGCACAAAATAATTAAATGTTTTGTTATTCATCCCTGCTCAACTAAAATAGTTGTCAGTTTTAATTGTAAAATTATTTTTATATAATTAGTTTATGTAACAAATTATTACTTAAATCTTTAAACTCTACTGTATGTATTGTAAGTATACAATGGTATAATTAAGCATGTACAATAAATTGAGGTAAACAGTCTTTTATTGTAAATCATTTTTTATTAGGCTTTTTTGTTTTTTGATAAAAAGGAACCTGGTGGGAGGAAAATACAGAACCAAAGAGGTTAAGGGGGAAGGCAGGGGGGTGTAATCATAATAGACATATATTACAGCAAAAGTACATCACAATAACACATATCAGAACATGAAATACATTAATCAGCAATTAGTCTGAGACAAAATATGTGCTCCATCTGAATTTACACATCAGTGTGTTGCTGAAGAGTAAGACAGTCACAGGTTGGGGTGTAGTGTGCACTTAGTTAGGGACTAATTGGGGGTCTCAGATTCAGGCAGTATGGGATTCAAAGTGCGGCTGAGTAGAATAGAGTCAGAGTTTGTGGCTCCTCTATAAATTGTAGCCAATAGAGCTAAGTTTGGATGTACCAGTCATGTTGGTCATCAGCATTCCTGATTGAGTTCTAGTGTGTCTAGTATTTTCTACTCTCAAGATCCATTCATGAATAGTGGGAGATGATGTATCGCCCCAGTGTGCAAGTATCAACGCATTGGCTTCATTGAGTAAGTGTCTCTCAACTGACCTTTTATATTAGGTAATGAGTATGGTAGTTTGGTATAACAACGAGGGTGCCAGTTGAAGTGGTGGGAGTTGTATGTAAAATTCCACATTGTTGAGTGTAGTTTGGTCCGGAAGGATCCAAGTTGGTGGCACTAATACAAAATGTTCAACATAGTATCAGGTGCCCTGCCGGATTGCCAGCACTCTATCAGATGTGAAGGGAACCTTTTCTGTAGCAAGACTGGTGTATGATACCAGAGAAAAAATTGTATGACATTTCTTGTTTTTTTTTTTTATTAATGGAACACTTACGTGTTAACTGGAATTTTTCCCCCAATTGTGCTTCCGTTAATGAAATCTAAAGTGCAGTTTCCCACTTCCCCACAAGTGCTGGTAAAGTTGCAGAATTTGAGTTTATAAATCAGTTTTTTTTTTGTAGATAGTTAAAATAGAGGGGGGGAAGAGCAAAGATAAAAGGGGGGGGGGGGGGGAGAGAGTGGGGGAGGGTTACATCGGTTGTTGCAGCAGCTGTAAATAACAAAATAAAAACAAGAAGCATATAGAAGTACAAGCATACACCTGCATAGGTTCAAAATCACATCAGCATAGGGCCCATAGTAACAAACATAATCTAAAGGGACAAGTGCAACAGTTCTAGGTGTGGGGGAGTTATGTCCGGGCAAGAATGTGCATCTGGTGTTCTTAAAAAAACTGGCACCAATAGAACCACATGTTCAAATGTTATTCAGACTTACCTATTGCATTGCAATGTAGATCCTCCGTAGTGTGAATATGCTCCACTTTTAGGAGCCATTCTTTAAAGATGGGGGGAAGGGTCTATCCAATGTTTAGGGATCAGGGACTTTTGCAGCATTACAAAGGTGCTTTTTTACCAGATTTTTTATATACAGCCACGGGTTTTGGTATGGTGCAGTAGGTAAGCAGCAGGCGTAAATGGTGGGGGATTGGCAGAATTTGCGTTTAAGTGCAACTGGTGAGATCCCATGTGGGGGGAGAGTGTCGCCCGAACCTAAGTCTTCAAATACTGTGGTCTGGTAAGTTAGTGTTTCCGCAGAGCAGAAGAGCTGTAGAAATGGTTTAACTCGGCATAACTCGGAAAGTGGTCCATAAGAGAGGGTCCTGTTAGGCAGTATGTCCTTCAGTGGTTTTAATTTGCCATTAGATATAAATTATCCAATTATTGTTGGATTAGTTAATGTGCTCTGAAGAATGGTCCCTGGCAGTAGCAACGCCGGTAGGGAGGGTGTATTTCCAATGAGCAGTATGCAGTATCAAAAGTGTCAACGGGTGATGTGTAAAATGTGTCCTTGCTTTTTTTTGGCTGAAGCCATGGCAATGGATGTATGGGGATGGCTGTTGCCTCGGCTTCAATAGAAACCGACAGTTTATGTGGTAAGCAGAACACCCACTCCAAAATTCTGAATAGGTGGGCAATTTGGTAATATGCACGCATGCATGGTAAGCCAAGGCCTCCTTTATATTTAGAATGTGTTAATAGATCGATCCTGAGTCTAGGGTGTTTTTGTGCAATGCAAATTTTAGAACCATTGTTTACAAGGATGCAAAGAAGTTTGTGGCAATTTGATCTGTATAGTCCAGGAATAGGTATAACAATCGCGGAAGGACATTCATTTTAAATGTGTCTACTCTACCTAACCATGATATGTACGTGGGGCCCCATGTATTCAGGTCTTTTTCTAGGACAGTTAACAGTGGTGGGAAATTTTGTTGGTATAGCTAAAGAAATGTTGTTGGTATAGATCGCTGGTTAGCTACATATCCAAATACTTTAATTTATCCTTATACCACTTGAAGGACTTCATTAGTAGAAAGGTTTATATTCAACTTTTTATTTATTTTGGATTAAATGTGACTAACTTTTAGGTTTGCTAATTCTCCATATTCATCAAATGTTTGAAGTAGGACTAGTAATGATGTTCTTGGGGTAGTAAGGGCAAACAGTATACCATTCAAAAAAACTAGCACCTTGCGTTGTGTCGCCCACATAGTAGTTCTTGAATGTCGCAGTTATTCCTGACTGGTTCTGAGAAAGGGTCCAAGTAGAGAGCAGTGGGGAGAATGGGCAGCCCTTTCTTGTGCCTTTGGATATAATAAAAGTGTCCAACAGCACTCCCATTATTTGGATTCTGGTCAACGGGCGGGAGTATAAGGAAGAGACCCACGTTACCACACTGGGTTTCTTTTAGGGAAACGTCCATGGTTTAATACCATGTTCATGGTACAATACTTTATGTTTTGCATAATTGTAGTGTGCCTGTTAATGATTGTTGCAAGGTCGTTCCTCAGCATCAAAAGTTGTTGGAACTCTTAATCTCTTAACGATGCTTTATGTGTTTGTTCAAGAGAGGCAGTTTGGCTATAGAGTGTGCTGAGTTTAAGTGAGTTAGCTTTTTTACATGCTGAGTTGTGTCCTCAAAGCACACATTTATGGGCTTCCCAAATTGTCAGGAATAGAGTGTCTGGGGTGATCAGTGTCCTCAAAATACATCAGAATTGTGGTGATTGGTTCTAGCATTGAAAGGTCAGTCAACATGGATTCATTAAGATGCCAGGAGCATTGTGATGGTTTTGTGAGTGGAAAGAAAGTGTGAGTGGGCATGGTCTGACCACGTAGTTGTACCATATTGTGCTGACCATAGCAGGCTAAGATGGAAATGAGTAATGAATAAGTAACCAATGTATTCTAAGCCATACCTAGAGTGTGTAAACTTTAGACTTTTTGTGGTGGGATGGAGCACCCTCCAACAGTCTATAAACTGGTAGTCAGTGAATAATTCCCTTATTTTCCTTGAGGTGTGGAGGGGAGTATGCACCTAGCTTTTTTCTACTGACAATACCTCTCCCTATGCAACCATGCATTCTGCTAGCATTTCCTGTTGCCCTATTACATTGTCTACCTACCTTTAAGTCTTCTCAAATTTTACTCCAAAATCCCTTTCCTCAGATGTTAAGGATGTTAGGAAAATATTCTATATTCTGCTTTTGGGTTTTTACCCTCAAGGTGCATAATCTTGCACTTATCCACATTAAATGTCATTTGGCAAAGTTCTGACCGTTTTTCTAGTTTAGCTAAATCATTTGCCAATTGGCTTATCCCTCCAGGAACATCAACCCTGCTTTAAATATTTTTATCATCAGCAAAAAGTCATACCTTACCACTAAGAGCTTCTGCAATATCATTAATGAAACATATTATAGAGAATGTAAGCACAGATCCCTGAGTTACCCCACTAGTAACAAGACCTTACATAGAAAATACTCAATTGACTACAACCCTCTGTTGCCATTGTCTAATCCATTCAACAAAGATTGTAGTTTATTGATAAGCCTTCTATGTGCCACAGTGTCAAAAGCCTTACTGAAATCTAGGTAAGCAATGTCTACTGCCCCATCCTGATGTATAATTTTATTCACCGAATTGAAAAAGTAAATAAGATTAGTGTCAGTCTCCTACATCAAGGAGGCAGACCGCCTCCTCCTTGTCCTCCCGTCAGAGGGGTTACGGATATGCAGCGTCTGCCTCCTTCACTTCCAACGGGTGCCCATTGTCTCTCCGGGAGTCCATTGCTCCGTTCTCCGCACCCTCGCATGGGGCATAACTATGGGTCTTGGCGACATGGCAGGGATTTTGGAGGGGGCAGGGCTTGTCACTGGATATCCCGCACCTCCCTCTGACATCCTTAGCCAATGGAGGACATGAAAGGGCGGGTCTGCAGCCCCATGGAACTGAAAGCAATAAAGGAACAGTTGAAAATGCAAAAAAATAGATATAGGGAAATAGCAAAAAAGTTAAAAACTGTTCACAGTCCTATATATATATATATATATATATTGACATGAAAGCTTCAATTTTTGATCATCCAGTACATATATATTTTCTTGCTATATTATGCTTGCTAATATTTTTCATTAATAAATATGATATTGTGATGTTTTTAATTAAATTGTATATTATTGTCATATATTTTTCTTGGCACTGAGCACTTTATTCATCTAATTAATTTTTTTTATCTGTTGGAAGTTCTAACATTTGCACCGTTTTTATGCGTTTGTTATTTTGGTTTCCACAATAAATTACAGCATTTCTGTGGATATTTGAGGTGCTGGCTTTTCTTTTTAAGATTTCACTGGTCTTGCCCTGTCAGCAGATGCTTTGCCTGCAAGTTTGGAGCCCGACCTACCTGAAGGCAATTTCTTTTTCTACCTGTTGCTGTCTTCGTGAGCAGTCTTGCAGTGCACCGTTATAAGCTTTATACTATTGCAACCTTTACAATTGCAGTTATGAATCCACAATCACTAGTGGATGATGTTGCTGTGATGGACAATATAAATGATTCAGATCATTTTCATATCAATATAAATGATTCAGATCATTTTCAGATCAATATAAATGATTCAGATCAATCAGACTGCAACAAACCCCAAATTATCTTAAAGTATCCAACGCAAAGCTAACTTCCCTGGACAATGGTCCTCAAGTAGAAGAATTAAAATTACTTACATTTAAAGAAAAAGGGGAAAATGAGGCAACACAAATAAAGACAAATTTGTAGGAGACTGCGTGGATTATACAAATAATACTGTTTATTTGTGGAAAAGAACACTTGCTCCAGCTAAAAATAACAAACCAAAGAAATTGATATTGAAAAAACACAGAGAGGTTTCATTTAATGACAGAGACTCTTCAGTTTGTTCCAAAATGTGTCACCCTTCTCCACTTCGTCATCAGTGTCTCTAGGAGTCCTTTCCACAGACTCTCCGACAGGTCATCTAAGAAAATGTTTGAGGCCTTTGAAGATTCTAGAGCTACCAAAGAGCTTCAAATAATAACCAACACTGGATCACCTACAAAAAGAGAAAACCAAAATGAAAATACGGAGGGGAAGAGGAGGAAGAACAAGAGGATCACCCTTATTTTGATTTAATTAGTGAATGAACAAGTTGACAGTGCTCAATATAAGTATGTAAATAATAAACAAACAAAAATGGTGTATAGTAAATAAATAATTAAACAATAATCAATTTGCACATATACATATATCAGAAAAGCACATATATAACTTGAATAAGATTTTCAGAAGAAAGCGTAAATATACCCTCAGAGAAAATCCTGTAGGTCACTATATAGCAAAGGAATACATGAGTACAGCAGTACTGAAAGTCTTAAAAACATACATAAAAAACCAAGAGTAAAAAAAACACTTATATTTACCCTTTTACAGACATAAAACCCGTCCAGAAAAATTTGAAGAGGATACAGAATTTCAGTGAGTCCTTTTTCAAGCAAGGAAGGCGTCTCCTCATTGTCTGTGCATAGGGTGTATGTGAAGTAAACCTTTCAATAAGGTAACAAAAAAAAGCCACAGAAATACGGCAGATAGCACACCTAAAGCGGGTTTAGCAAATTAGGCTGAGTGGAAAATACAGATTTGGGGGCAGTACTATTGGGTTCCTCTGCGAAGCTCAGAAACAGCTGATCGCATAGCCGGCATAGCGAACAGCTGACATGAGCCACGAGGAGGGAGCCTCCCAGAAACCACACCCCTCTCATATGATTGGTCAAAGAGCGGGGCAAGGGGGAAGCCACTCCCCCTCCTGTCGTACGACTATGTGGTTGATCTGATAACAGGGGAAGGAAAACACACCTCCCCATTAGTCCCATATCACCAACACAAAATGCTTGTATGGCAAAAAAACAAACTGCCAATCAACTTAATAAAAGGATGTGTATACATACACTTAAATGGGACATATTAGAACATTTTAATAACAGATAGATCTCCAAATGCATACAATAAATATCAACACATAGATAGCAGAAAGGGCACAAGGTCAGTGTGTGATACCCAATACACAAAAAGATTAATAAGGGAACAGTATATGATGCATAATACACAAAGAGATCCTCCCATTACAGAACACATAGCTGCAAAGTTATACAGGATAATATACAATCATAGAAAGAAATAGGTAATATACAATATACTCATACTTAAAACACATGTATTTTTTTTTACAATTTTTGCATTCCACATACAAGAATCACAAGAAAGACAAAGTCAAAACCTTCATTTAAAGCATTACAGTATATGATATTTAACTTTAAAATACTGCAACAGATGCCTTTTTTAGGGCATCTGTTGCAGTCACCGCATAGGCCACATCTGTACCATCCGATAAGTGGCTGTAAGAAACATCCAGTTCTCTTAACTTCAACATCTAACTTTATTCTGATATCCGAAGGTGCCAAAACATCTCTTAGACTTTTGTTTTTCCTAGAGATGACCTTAGAATTCTCAGAGATAACCTCTTTCAAGAGGGGATCCTTTTTAAGGATATCCCAATACTTATCTACTATTTGTCTAGTAAAATTTTCCGAACATGATGCTAATACCATTAATCTTAAGTAACTAACCATATATCCTCTGTCCAGGACAATTCACTCAAGATATTTATAACGGTGTACTGCCTTAAGGTATGAGGGCATATGTGGAACCAGAACCTGCAAGTACAAATATACTTACAATTAATTACAAAGTGAGACTGCGCTATATATAAATGAAAAGGGGGGGAGGGAGAGTAATAACACACACTATGGAGACAGATATATATAAAGTATAAAATGTATTACAGAGAAAATATAAAAGTAAAAATAAATAACAAATACACAAACAACTAAGGCCACTGGACGTGTAGGTAGGTGGTCACATGGATGTTAAGCATCCAACTTAATAAAATACACAGATAGCATTCTATGAGAAAAAAAGGTCAGTAATTGGGACCACAGATACACAGAGTAAAACAAAAACCACAATAAATGTACAAAATCCCTTACCCACTGGGTGTGTTCACCTGGCCAGGTATTTAGAACAATTGGGTATTGTTTGCACTAAAAACAACTGAACGAGAATAGGAATTTGGAAAATGTATTATTTCATATTAGTCAATCACTACACTCTAGAGTTATCATTAAAGAAAGGAAATAGTTCATAAGGATTACTAAAGAGTACACACTCTAAAAGACGATGAAACTGCTTGACAAGAATAGGCATACAGTTAGCTTGTATTATACACACATATTAATTTAGAAAAGGCAATATCACACATAGAAATTTGAAATATACACTGAAACAGATCACCATAGAGCACATTTTCCGCACTCTGAGGAAAGAAATTATTAGATAAAGTTGGTTTTGCCTTTGTACAGATATATTTGGGTTTATTCACTTGTATAAACATTTATAGTTCAAGGAAGGAGATAAAGAAAAAAAAAGAAAAGAGAAGGATCGGAAAAATTTGAAATTTTTTGGGGGAAAGATGCACTATTTTCTTCTTATGTCTTATTTACATACATATATATATATATATATATATATATATATATATAAATATATATTTTTTTTTTTAGGGAGGAGAAAGGGAACGGGGGAGGACTAAAAATGTAATGAATTAATAAGAAGGGAAGATTCAGAGTGGATTAGGATTAAAAGGGTGATGTTACGGGGTAAAGAAAATAATTTATTCACACTTCTTATTGTACCCCCTTTAAGTTAACAAAAGATAGTTGATCCTTCGCAATAAAATAGCATAAATGACATCGGGGAAAATACATCTCCCTCTCTGGAGCTCTGATATCCGCGGAATTGGCAGCACCTGAATTGTAGACAAAGCTGAATTTGTCTAACGTTTCACTGGAAGGTATGAATGTGTATTATGACTGGGTAATGAATGTTGATGTAGGCGGACTTTGGGGGGTGAGGGACTAGGGAGGGAGGGGCATATCTTGAGGTCAAATGACCTTTAGATTGGGGACTCTAAAAACAATCAAGTAGATATTATGCTGTTGCAGGAAACACACTGGATACTTCCACCAAACAAACTATGGAAAAATAATAAATATCCATTGATTTTCTCAGCTAATAACCATGAACAAAACAAAAAGGGGGGGGGGGGGGTGGTAGCAATAATTATTGCAGTCCATTTAAAGACAGAACTGATTCATCAAATTACAGATCAAAGGGGAGATATTTAATATGAATTATCAAAATGAATGACCAAACTTACATGATAGCAAATATTTACGCACCAAACCAATCGCCATTAAAAAATTTGAGAAAGGTACTGGATAAACTGGAGAGATTTAGCTCTGGCCAATTATTACTGGGCGGAGACTTTAACTCTCCAGTGGATCCTAGACTCGACAGAATTGGTAAACCAATAAAGAATGGACAAATAAGTTCTACCTTCCAAAATATCTTACATCAACACGCACTATTTGATTCCTGGCGCGTAATTCCATCCACAAAACCGAGAATATACGTTCTATTCACAAGTCCATCAAACCTACACAAGAATAAATTATCTATTGACAAACTCATCCGGTCAGGACAAAATTGTAAGAACACAGATCGGCCCTATCACGTGGTCAGACCACGTCCCAGTCAGTATACATAGATATTAAAATCAACCCAGAGTATAAAACTAAATTAAACTGGTGACTAAATGAAAGCCTATTGTATACTACATCAAACTTGTATCATCTAACTAAGGAGGCCTTGAACTTTATCGAATCAAATGATAAAGAGGGGACATCTCACTCTACCCTATGGTGCTCCTTTAAATGCTATATGAGAGGTCTTTTCATAAAATTAGGGTCAGAACGTAAGAAAGTGGCAGGGAAAGGATTACAAGAACTATATATCCTCTTGGCTAAATTAGAGACAACAAATCAATTAGCCCCTGATACAACTACCCACTTGGAGTTAACAAACATCTGAACAAATATTAAAATAAAACTAAACGAGAAGATTAATAAGGCTTTGGTTTTTTTAAAACAAAAATGGTATCATGATACTAATAGAACAGGAAAACTGTTAACTAAAAAAACTACAATATAATAAGACCAAACATCTAATAAAAAAAATCAAGGTAGCAGAGAAAGTCCATCTATCTCCGTGGTCGATAGCTAACGCTTTCGCTGATTACTACACCTCGCTTTATAATCTACCGGACAATGTATGTACTAAATCACAAATTAAGACATTCTTAACTAAAATTATCATTCCTAAAATATCACCCGAAGATCTAGAAGAACTAAATAAACCTTTCACGCTACCAAAAATAGTTCGGGTCATAACAAACCTGAAATCAGATAAAGCCCCTGGCCCTGACGTTTTTTCAGCTCCATTTTTTAAAAAGCTTATTCAGGTTATATCTCCCCTACTATTAAAACTATATTTGAATTTCACGACTGCTGAATCTATTCTGAGGGAATTACTTCTTGCATCAATTTTCCCCATTTTGAAACCTGGGAAGTATCCAACACTCACAGCAAACTATCGGCCAATATCTCTGACGAACTAGGATCTGAAGATCTACACAAAGATATTGGCCGAGAGACTTAGCTCCGTTATACTGACAGTCATCCATACCTTTTATGATTAACAATGGAACTAGGTAGGGGTGCCCTCTCGCATCCCTACTATATATACTCTCTATAGAACCCCTGGCTATATTAATTAGAGATAATTTAAAGATTCATGGTATTAACATCAACAACACGGATTACAAAATGACATTGTACGCAGATGACGTTTTCCTGTCTCTGTCAAGTCCGGATCTATCAATCCCAGAGGTCCTGCAGACAATAGAAATATACTCCAAATATTCAAATTTTAAAAAAAACCTCAATAAAACCCAAATGTTATTGAATAATACTCCAAAAGAAAAGGTTGAAACTCTGAAACAACAATTCCACTTTGATTGGAATAAAAAATGGTTGACATACCTTGGAATAAAATTGGGTTTTGATCTTGAAGGCTCAATTAATCATACATATAAGGAACTATTGGAATTATTCAAGGATAAACTATTCAAATGGAGAGGGCTTAAAATGTCCTGGTTAGGTAGAATAAATGTTATAAATGCATATTTAATACCAAAGTTGCTATATATATTAAGAACTATCCCAATAAGAATTGAATCTAGTATATTAAACCAATTTCAGCTGGCTCTTTCAAAGTACATTTGGCAAACCAAAAAACCTAGAATTTCGCAACAAATACTGAGACGAGACCCGAAATTGGGGGGGGGGGGGGGGGGGGTAGAGTTCCCTAATATTCTAATGATTCACTCACGAGACATGTATGATTTTACACTCAATGGAGTGGCTCACCTCTAGATCAATAGAACTAGATTGGTACAAATTAGAGATGAGGGATTTATCTCCATTATTGCCATTATGTGTCTTTTGGCTTAACCGAGAAACTTTAAAAAACTTTAAATTCAAAAACTTAATAATTCAAGATTGTCTATTTACGATTTTCTTGAAGCCTCTGGGTGCCTATCCCCCCATGCTCCTCTTGAGGTTATCTCTTTTGACGTCCCCAACATCAGCTTGGCCGGGTGGATGAGCAGAGGTATAAAAACATTAGAAGATCTGTATGAAGGGGGAAGGATACTTCCCTTTACCTCCTTACAATTAAAATTCGATTTACCCATAAATTATCTATACCCATATCTAAGAATCAAACATTTTTTATGAACAAAAACTATTCTACCCATAGATCACGACATAGTATATTCATAGCAAATATATCTAAATCTAAACAAATCTCAAGGATAAATAAATGACTTAAGAGACAAGAATCTAACTCTAAACCACTAGCCCTCGTGAAATGGGAAGAAGATATGGGGGTTTCAATCCCAGCAATAGATTGGTATAAAGGGTATAGAACACTTCAGAAAACGGTCCACAGTATCTCCTTGGTGGAGACCCAATTTAAGATTATGCACCTGTGGTACCTGGTCCCAACCCAGCTACACAGAATACCCCCACAAAATTCAAATTTATGCTGGCGATTTTTGGCTCCGCCGGGTACCATGTACCATATATGGTGGGAATGTAACAGCCTGCAATCCCTGAAGATCAAACTCCCTCCCCTGGTCCCTGGCTCTCCCCCCAACGTTAGTCTGAAGAATGAAAGAAGAATATATGTAGTATGTTTGAGATTGCGAGGCTGGGTCTAGTGTAGACTATTGGAGATAATTGAATACTCTGTTCTTGCCCCAAGTGGCAGAATGGGGCATTGACAGACTTGTTCTTTGATATTAAAAAATTAAAGATACATCAGCCAAACACAGATGTAAAGTGAAGTATAATATAACCATGCAATAAATGGAACAACTAAGTTACGATACAACAGTTAACTTATGAATACATTTAATTAAACTTAATATTTCCATTGTCTGCAGGATGTTCAACCTCGTAATTTGTACGTAGGGTTTGGAATTCTTCTTACTTTCTATTTACAAAATGATAAATAAGTTCCTATTACCTTTTTTATATAAAACAACAATTTTATATTATACAATACTTTATTAAATATTAGAAAAGATAAGACAATTGAAAGGAAAAGTGGGGAAAAGAAGAAAGAAAGGAAGGGGTAGGAAGGGAAAAGAAGAAAAAAAGGGAAAAAGAAAGAGGGGAATGAATTTAGAAAAGCACAAGGATGAGTTGAAAATACATGAGATCAAGAATAATTTCTATCTAACTATACTATGTGTTCTCGATTCTGAGTGCAAAAAAAACAACAACAAAAAACATATAGACAGAGGAGAGAGACGATAAACAGACACAAGATAACTCTATCACAATGATAGGTGAGAGGAGAAAAAAGCACAGAGAAAAGGAACCACATGAGCAGAAGAAAACAAAATCTCATTGCCATGGTGACGCATTCCTACCCTGCATAGCCGGCATAGCAGGGGAGGAATTGCAATTCAGTTCATGGCAATGATGTTTATATTTGATGTAACAGATTAGCTAATCATTTACATAAAAATCATTAAGGCATAGGCATCAAATATGGGCATAAGCATGATATGGATAAAAGCAAAAATAAAAATGTTTATACAAAGGCATCGAATATAGATGGGAACAGTTCACAGGATATATCAGACGCTAAATGTATAGCAGACCCAATGTTCAAAAAATACAGTATATCAATATCAATATTACATAAAAAAGGCATGATTGAAAGCAACAGCATATAAAGCACATATATCATATATATAAATATAGAAAAGGGGGGATACTGTATATTAGACATGTGCATTCGTTTTCGGACGAATGCATTTTCGGACGAAAATAGCATTTTCGTCCATTCGTCCGAAAAACGAATAACGAAAATTTTAACTAACAAAATCCGAATGAACGAATGGTTAATAAACGAAAATCATTCGTTCATTCGTCCATTCGTCCATTCGTGCTATTGGTATTCTAAACCGAAATAGAGTCGGTTTATACAATACCAATAGCATTGTACAAATGTACATTCCATAAACCGACATGAATGACTTTCGGTTTATGGAATGCATGTAATGCTATTGGCTTTCTATAAACCGAAATTGAGTTCCTATTCGTATGAATGGGGACTCTTTCGGTTTATAGAAAACCAATAGCATTGCATGTATTCTATAAGCCGAAAGTCTTTAAAACGAACGACGTTCGGTTTATAGAATACATGTAATGCTATTGCTGTTCTATAAGCCGAAAGTCTATAGACTTTCGGCTTATAGAACAGCAATAGCATTACATGTATTCTATAAACCGAACGTCGTTCGTTTTAAAGACTTTCGGCTTGTAGAATACTATTGGCATTCTATAAACCTAACTAGAGTCGAGTCTTCATTCATAAGAATTTCTTATGAATGGGGACTCGACTCTAGTTCGGTTTATAGAAAGACAATAGTATTCTATAAGCCGAAAGTCTTTAAAACGAACGACGTTCGGTTTATAGAATACATGTAATGCTATTGCTGTTCTATAAGCCGAAAGTCTATAGACTTTCGGCTTATAGAACAGCAATAGCATTACATGTATTCTATAAACCGAACGTCGTTCGTTTTAAAGACTTTCGGCTTATAAAATACTATTGGCATTCTATAAACCTAACTAGAGTCGAGTCCCCATTCATAAGAATTTCTTATGAATGGGGACTCGACTCTAGTTCGGTTTATAGAAAGCATAGTATTCTATAAGCCGAAAGTCTTTAAAACGAACGACGTTCGGTTTATAGAATACATGTAATGCTATTGCTGTTCTATAAGCCGAAAGTCTATAAACCGAACGACGTTCGGTTTATAGACTTTCGGTTTATGGCATGTATAATGTAATGCTATTTGCAATGGCATTACTATAAACCGAAATAGACTCGGTTTATAGAATGCCATTGCCAATTCCATAAACCGAAATTCGTTTATTATGTCGGTTTATGTAATGGCTATTTTGCTATTGGTATTCCATAAACCGACTCTATTTCGGTTTATAGAATTGCCAATAGCATGAAATGATTTGAATTTAGTATTAAAAAATAAATTGAAAAAAGTGAGAAGTTTAACCCCTTTGTGACGCATGGTGCTTGCGTCCCAAATGACGTAAGCACCAAAACGTCACGATTTGTTCCTGGCCACTGATCACAAGGTGATCGTTAGCCAGGAACACTATGGCAGAGACCCAATCAGGGTCTTAATAGACCCTGTGGGTCCCTGCCCAAAAATTGCAAGCCCTTCGGACGTCACGCACGATTTAGAGAAATGTAGCTGGTGCTCGTTTTGAGCACCAGCTAAATTTCCCCTGTCAGACTGAGGCCATTTAAAATGGCCTCATCTGACAGGTGGGATCCCGCTGCAAGTGCCTGCAGCATGATCCGAGCCGCGATATGAGCTGTTTAACACAGGACGTACTATGCTGTCCTAACGACTTTAAGGGACTTAAAATCAGGACGGCATAGAACGTCCCAACGTCACGAATGGGTTAACGTTTGCTCTGGTCATATTCACAGCACAGGCTTGTAGGAGTTAACTGTAATTACATTAATACATGAAAAGAATATAAGTAATATAGTAAAAATGTACAAAATAAAATTTATTTTGAAAAAACTAAATGAGGTCCATAAACTTGGAAGGAAACGGATCACAGTAAAATGAAACTGTGATCAGCAAGGGAAGTGTTAATACCCCTTTTATAATCGAGGTCGTCTTATAATCTGACCTCAAATTGAGGTCAGACTATAAGACATGGATCCAGGTCCCCAGCAGAGCTGCAGGGGACCTGGATCCCACTCTCTAACAGCAGGGGATGTCTGTGCGATGAGCGCAGATCTCCCCTGCTGCCGCCCGGCATGACCGCCGGGACTTCTATGATGAAGCTGGGTACTTCCGGCTTCCTCATAAAAGTCCTGGCGGTCGTTCCGGGCGGCAGCAGGGGAGGTCTCGCTCATCGCGCAGACATCCTTCGCTGCCTCGCTAGCCACCAGGGAGAATCGGGCAGCTGGGTGATGTCTGCACGAATCGTGCAGACATCCTCCATGCTGCCCGACACTTCCGTCTATTATGTATAGTGCATACATCCCCTGGCTGCCCCCACTAGCCACCAGGGAGCAAGAAACAGGTGAGGGGGGGACAGAATAACAAGGGGGGGGGGCAGAGTAACGAGGGGGGGGGGGAGAGAAACAAGGGGAGGGAGGGGGGAAGAGACAGAAACAAGGGGAGGGGGGCAGAGAGAAACAAGGGGAGGGAAGGGGGGAAGAGACAGACACAAGGGGAGCGAGGGGGGAGACAAAGGGAGGGTGAGAGAGAGACAACACTAAGGGGGGGAGAGCGACAAATCTGGGGGCAATGGAAAGAGAAAGGCAGCATTGTCACATAAAAGGAAATAAAAACAAGAAATTCATTTTTTTATATCATAATTTTTTATTAAAACAGCAATTTACATGTGAATACAAGTTGAACTTTTTTCCTATAGGGTAGTCTTATATTCAGGCTTTTAGTTTTTTTTCCTAAAGGAATATCCAAAGTTTGGGGGGTCGTCTTATAATCAGGGTCGTCTTATAATCGAGCAAAGACGGTAGTTTGTTTATTTCCTTTCACTGTCATTTTTCTGTCATTCTCTCTCTGTACTTCACAATCAGTATCTGAAGTGCAGGGAGTGAATTTGAGAAAAAATCTGTGGATATAAGCATATAACATAGATTGTATTACTAAGTATTTTGATAATTATGGATATGAAATGTTATCTTTTTTTAATATGTATTACACTTTCCATCCATAATTATCAAAATGCTTATTAACACATTATACAAAACTGACAAACACAGACAGACATACAGTATATAGATTAATGTATTCAGATTGAAAGCAGGCACTGCTGTGCTAGCTGGCCCTAACATTGTTTAGTCAAAATGCACCTAACTGTGTAGTTTAAAGCTATTTTAAAAATCCCCATTATAGCCTATGGGAGTGTTTTATGTGCAATTCTGAGGAATCTCCACAGGAAATGGCCCAGTACCTTTATTAAATCGATACATTAATTTACAACTTACAGCCAATCACTGTCCAGGGATGTTTGTGTATAATCAGACCACCATTTCCTCACTCAGATCATTTATTTTAGCTGTAATGGAGGGAGAAGGATCTGTAAGCCGGGGGGGGCAGAAGAGAGGGGGAAAATTGGGGAGAAAAGAACAATATTTAAAGAGTTTTTTGGCAGAGGAAAATCTGGCACTTGTGAGAAAGGTGTGCCAGAACTACAACTGGGTGTTAGGGGCAGCAGCCAAGAGAATCCGGAGGAGGACTATGAACTGGCAGGAGGTCATGGAAGCAGTTAATGAAGTTGGTGGGAATTCACGTTCCAAGGAGGTGGTGATTAAAAGGTAATTTCATATAAAATACACCTGCACTATAGGCCTCATGTAAAATTTCACCACACACATAGCTCACACACACCTGTAGTGAATTACATAGAGGGACACTCCTGATTTGGGAGACCTGTCCTGCCGAGCTCCATCTCTGTCCTGCTTTTCATCACAGAGGAAGAGCTCAGCCTGACTCAGGGCCACAATTTCACCTACTGTGCAATTACTCTAACATATAGCTGCTAGTAGCTAGCTGTGTCAAGGTTAGTTAAGACATGGAATGTAAGAGTGGCTGCACATGTGTGTATTTAACAAAAACAAAATAAAACCAAACAGTAGGAGTGATTGGTGCTCTGAGTAAACCCCACACAATAGAAAATATATAAGGAAATATGGTAATTGCCTGAAAATTGCTGATATGGCAGTATAAGGAAGATTCTTCAGTGTTTCATAATGTGCATGTGGAAACACAAAGATAAACAGAGATCATAGTGTAATCCAGTATTGCAATAATTATTGGTATAGTATAAGCAGTTACACTCACAAACACTGTAGGTATAAGTAGCACATCAATAACAATATATATATATATATATATATATGTGTATAAAGATAATACATGATATCAAAATGTTCATGGATTGATAAGATAGATATGTCGAGAAATAGATGTATGTATGTGTAAATAGGATTATATGTATGTACAGCTGATCATTGATAGTAAATCAATTGCAATATTCTCATGTCTTTCAGATTCTATGATATCAAGAGGCAGGTGAAGAGAAAGCTTACCAGGGCAGCCGCCGCCACCAGAAGCTCTGGTGGCGGCTCTCCAGAGCCAGCTGACCTGCTGAAATTTGAGGAGGAGCTATTGCAGGCCATGGGGACTGAATACATCATGGGGGTTGAGAGGCCGGAGCCAGAAACAGCTGGTCGTAAGTATTGAACATTCATTCATGGTAATTATGTGTGATTTCATACTGATTGACACTGTTCTCTCTCACTTTACTCCTAGCATCTTCTGCTGTGCGCCCTCAACCCCCAGCAAGTGATGACAGGGCCCCATGTCCTGTAGCCACACAACATCTGGCAGCTCCTCCTCTGATTACACCGGGTCAGGCGGCTCTGCAGGCCCTGGTGGATGCTTCCTCTTCACCTGCCTTCGGTAAGTCCAACATACACCAACAGGCTAGAAACATGTACAACAAACAGGGCTTCATTCATGAACGAGGGAATTGCAAGGACTATCCATATCTCATGTAATTCCTTCTGTCATGAATGAATCTTAATGCAAATGTTGATAGGGGCTATGTACAAAAAACTGTGTTGATGTGAGATACACATTTCATCTCATCAGGTTAGCTATACATTGTGCAGTGACAAACCTGGTGAGTTTGCTTATCGGGGAAAACTCCCAATGTTTGTCCCTCCACAATGTTTAGATTAATTGGTGATATGAAATCACCTGCAACTCACCTGTTTTGTTAATAGCCTCAGATGTATTTTCTGCACACATCTGTATGCATGCACTAACAATTCATTCTTCTCCATCTCTAACAGCGGTATCTTCATCATCACCACCTCACGTGGATTCCCACCAACTTCATGCTCCTGATGTGCAGGCACTGGGATCCACCACCCAAGGTAGATATTATACACATTTACACCACCAGTTAGATCATATTAATATTATTTGCTAGAACAGAGGCGGCCCGCGGGCCAAATGCGGCCCGCCTGAGCTCTGCTCCGGTAGCCGCACCTCGAACTGCACACCACACGAAAAGCTGTGTCGGGGAACGAAGTTTCCTACACGCTCTGTGTAGGGAACTTCGTTCCCCGATACAGCTTCCCGTGCGGTGTGCAGTGCACAAATGCCCTCCTCTACCCTGCGCGTGAGGTCATGTGCAAGGGTCAGAGGGAGGGAAGAAGCGCACCGGGAGCCCACAACCTCCACAGCCACGTGTGTGGAGGTAGGTGTATGTATGTATATATGTATGTATGTATGTGAGTGTGTGTATCAATGTGTGTGTGGGTTAAATGTATGTATGTATGTATGTATGTGAGTGTGTGTATCAATGTGTGTGTGTGTTGGTTAAGTGTATGTATGTATGTATATGAGTGTGTATAAATGTTTATTAGTGTGTGGGGTAAGTGTATGTGAGTGTGTGTGTGGGGTAAGTGTATGTATGTGAGTGTGTGTATAAATGTGGATGTGTGTGGGGGTTAAGTGTATGTATGCGAGTGTGTGTGTTTTTAAATGTGTATTAGTGTGTGGGGTAAGTGTATGTGAGTGTGTGTGGGGGGGTAAGTGTATGTATGTGAGTGTGTGGGGTAACTGTATGTATATATGTGAGTGTGTGTGTATAAATGTGTGTGAGTGGGGTAAGTGTATGTATGCGAGTATGTGTATAAATGTGTATCTATGTGAGTGCATGTTAAGTGCGTGTGGGGTAAGTGTATGTATGTATGTATGTGAGTGTGTGTGTATGTATGTGTGTGTGGGGTAATTGTGCCTTTGTGTGTGTGGGAAGGGGGGGTAAGTGTGAATGTGTATGCATGTGTGTGTTTGTAGTAAATGTGACCACTACACATTAGTGTAAAATATATATATATATTTACATACACACACATGTATACACGTATACATTTCAAGCGAAGTGGCCCTTTGCCAGTTAAACTTGGACACCCCTGTGCTAGAATAAAATACATTTTTTTTCATAGCAAATAACTCTATGAAAAAAATCTTATTTCCTAGCTTTGTCTTATAATCAGACCTAAAATAGAGGTCAGACTATAAGACTAGGAGCCAGGTACCCCACAGAACTGCAATGGACCTGGATCCTCCACGCATGCAGCCGGAGGATGTCTGAGCACAGACATCATCCGATACTGTTTGACACTATCACTGTGACTTCAAAGACAGAACGCAGGCTACGATGACCTCCCGGCGTTCCATCTCAGAAGTCACAGTGGAAGTGAAGGGCAGCATCAGACAATGTCATTGCGTACCTGAAAGCTCAGTCATCCTCTGTGTGCCCCCACTAGACACCATTGAAATGTCGGGACGCACTGACATTCATAGGAGGCCCATTGACAAGTCTGGGAATGCATTTGTAAGTGTGGGGGGCTGGTTGGCAAGTCTGGAGATGCATTTGAAAATCAGGTGGACTGGTTGAATGCGTTTGCAAGGGAAGTCTGGGAATGCATTGGCATTGAAAATTACATATAATATTGATAGTACATGCAAGTTTTACCAGCAGCTACTGTATTTCCAATGAGGCACCCTGGTCTGGTTGGCAAGTGTCTCTCTCTGCTTGTTCAGAGAGACCCTCATTTTTAAATTTGATAGGCAGAGGAAACCTTAACCAGGTCCCTTCTGCTGATCCATTCAAAAATAATGGTCTCTCTGCTTGTGGTGAATTGAATAATCTGTATTGTAATGTTCTAATTATCTTCCTTCTTTTCCTGCAGCAACATCTGTCGAGGAGGAGGAGGAAACAATACTCCTCACGGTGGTGGATCCCAGTGAGTACGGCACATCAGGAGCCCAGCCACGACCTCCTGCCCCTCCGATGATGGAATCCTTGGCTGCTGTCCATGGTGCAGTTGCTGGGATGCAGCAGGACATCAGTTGGATGCGCCAGCAACTCACCATGATGGTGAGTAATCAGGATACGTTCCATGCCCACACGATGGAGTGGCAGGACAAAGTCCTTAGACACTTAGATGTGCAAGCTGCGCATCAGGAGCAGATGAGATTGATGTGCCAGCAGGAATATCAGTCTCGAGCTGAATACCGCAACCGAAAGGTAAGGTACATGGATGCAAAATTGGCCAACATGCGTCCATGTACTGACGGTACCGCTGCTCCTGAGGCATCTTGCATCTCTAACCCCCCTCCATCAGCACAGGTGACTGAAAGTCAGTCTAGTGAGGAGGAAGATGATCCTAATAATGCTAGTCGGTTGCCTAGCGCATCATCCTCCTGCTCATTAGATTATGATGAGTAAAGCACACTGATGCCTATTGTTAGTAGCCATGGAGCCCCTGTTTACTTACCATTCCTAACTCCCAGTTGTAGCCCTCTGCCAAAAAACTCTTTGCCCCCTCTCATGCCCCCCTGGGCTTGCCCCAAAAAAATAAAAAACATTTTTGACATTTAAATGTATTAGTTTGTGTGTGTCTATTTTTTATCCACACCTCTAACACTTCAACTTCCATTATACTTTGTATACAAAATTACACGGGGGGAGGCCTATATATTAGACATGTGCATTCGTTTTCGGACTAATGCATTGTCGTCCGAAAATAGCATTTTCGTCCATTCGTCCGAAAAACGAAGAACGAAAATGCTAAGCTAACGAAAGCCAAATGAACAAATGGTTAATAAACGAAAATCATTCGTTCATTCGTCCATTGGTAGTACTATTGCATTCTATAAGCCGAAATAGAGTCGGTTCATAGAATACAATAGCATTTAACTATACGGAGACAGAGTCTCCATTCATAAAATTATGAATGGAGACTGTGTCTCCGTGTTGTAAAATGCCGACAGCCTATAAACTGAACGTTCGGTTTATAGGCTGTGGGCATTTCACTACACGGAGACAGTCTCCATTCATAACATTATGAATGGAAACTGTGTCTACGTGTAGTAAAATGCCGACAGCCTATAAACCGAACGTTCGGTTTATAGGCTGTGGGCATTTAACTATACGGAGACAGAGTCTCCATTCATTATGAATGGAGACTGTGTCTCCGTGTAGTAAAATGCCGACAGCCTATAAACTGAACGTTCGGTTTATAAGCTGTGGGCATTTCACTACACGGAGACACAGTCTCCATTCATAATGAATGGAGACTCTGTCTCCGTATAGTTAAATGCTGACAGCCTATAAACTGAACGTTCGGTTTATAGGCTGTGGGCATTTAACTATACGGAGACAGAGTCTCCATTCATTATGAATGGAGACTGTGTCTCCGTGTAGTAAAATGCCGACAGCCTATAAACTGAACGTTCGGTTTATAAGCTGTGGGCATTTCACTACACGGAGACACAGTCTCCATTCATAATGAATGGAGACTCTGTCTCCGTATAGTTAAATGCTGACTGCCTATAAACTGAACGTTCGGTTTATAGGCTGTGGGCATTTCACTACACGGAGACAGTCTCCATTCATAACATTATGAATGGAGACTGTGTCTCCGTGTAGTAAAATGCCGACAGCCTATAAACTGAACGTTCGGTTTATAGGCTGTGGGCATTTCACTACACGGAGACAGAGTCTCCATTCATAATGAATGGAGACTCTGTCTCCGTATAGTTAAATGCTGACAGCCTATAAACTGAACGTTCGGTTTATAGGCTATGGGCATTTAACTATACGGAGACAGAGTCTCCATTCATTATGAATGGAGACTGTGTCTCCGTGTAGTAAAATGCCGACAGCCTATAAACTGAACGTTCGGTTTATAGGCTGTGGGCATTTCACTACACGGAGACACAGTCTCCATTCATAATGAATGGAGACTCTGTCTCCGTATAGTTAAATGCTGACTGCCTATAAACTGAACGTTCGGTTTATAGGCTATGGGCATTTAACTATACGGAGACAGAGTCTCCATTCATTATGAATGGAGACTGTGTCTCCGTGTAGTAAAATGCCGACAGCCTATAAACTGAACGTTCGGTTTATAGGCTGTGGGCATTTCACTACACGGAGACAGAGTCTCCATTCATAATGAATGGAGACTCTGTCTCCGTATAGTTAAATGCTGACAGCCTATAAACTGAACGTTCGGTTTATAGGCTATGGGCATTTCACTACACGGAGACACAGTCTCCATTCATAATGAATGGAGACTCTGTCTCCGTATAGTTAAATGCTGACTGCCTATAAACTGAACGTTCGGTTTATAGGCTATGGGCATTTAACTATACGGAGACAGAGTCTCCATTCATTATGAATGGAGACTGTGTCTCCGTGTAGTAAAATGCCGACAGCCTATAAACTGAACGTTCGGTTTATAGGCTGTGGGCATTTCACTACACGGAGACACAGTCTCCATTCATAATGAATGGAGACTCTGTCTCCGTATAGTTAAATGCTGACTGCCTATAAACTGAACGTTCGGTTTATAGGCTATGGGCATTTAACTACACGGAGACAGAGTCTCCATTCATAATGAATGGAGACTCTGTCTCCGTATAGTTAAATGCTGACAGCCTATAAACTGAACGTTCGGTTTATAGGCTATGGGCATTTAACTATACGGAGACAGAGTCTCCATTCATTATGAATGGAGACTGTGTCTCCGTGTAGTAAAATGCTGACAGCCTATAAACTGAACGTTCGGTTTATAGGCTGTGGGCATTTCACTACACGGAGACACAGTCTCCATTCATAATGAATGGAGACTCTGTCTCCGTATAGTTAAATGCTGACTGCCTATAAACTGAACGTTCGGTTTATAGGCTATGGGCATTTAACTATACGGAGACAGAGTCTCCATTCATTATGAATGGAGACTGTGTCTCCGTGTAGTAAAATGCCGACAGCCTATAAACTGAACGTTCGGTTTATAGGCTGTGGGCATTTCACTACACGGAGACACAGTCTCCATTCATAATGAATGGAGACTCTGTCTCCGTATAGTTAAATGCTGACTGCCTATAAACTGAACGTTCGGTTTATAGGCTATGGGCATTTAACTATACGGAGACAGAGTCTCCATTCATTATGAATGGAGACTGTGTCTACGTGTAGTAAAATGCCGACAGCCTATAAACCGAACGTTCGGTTTATAGGCTGTGGGCATTTAACTATACGGAGACAGAGTCTCCAATGGTCATAAATATATACAATGGCCATGTATGTAGAAACTTATGGACATAATTTTGTTGAAATCTAACACATAATCTGTTTTTGGTATATAGAAGGCAGGCATTGACAGGTAGCAGGTTCACTAATACAGGCAGTGTCATATGCATGCAGGATCATGCTTAAGTGACTCAGCTCTGGTGACTGGATGAAAGGCAGGATCTTTCCAGATTTAAAAATCATGTGCTCACGCATCGTCGCACATTTGCTAGGATCACCACCGGTCATCTTAGAAATAAGCATTTGAAATCCAAGCAGTTTCAGCAATGCAGTTCAGATGGTACAAGTACACCCCTGTTGTGTCAGCGAAACAAACAGGGCAGGTTTCAGGCATGGTCTTTAGGGGATGCAGCCCAGGGGAATAGGTAAAATGGGGGCCTCGACAGAGGGTTGCAGCTCCATAGTACTGCTTTAAAACCAGCAGAGCAGAGCAGTTTCCATGCTGCTTCTCACACTCTGACTAATGTCAGAGCATTTGGAATCAGGTGACCTGCCTGCAATTACATAACATGCCGACTATGGAAAGTCCTTGATGTGCTATGTGGGGGATAGGGCATCTACTGGGGTGTGACCTGGGTGTGTAATGTGGGTTATAGGGCATGTACTGAGATAATTCCCGGATATGCAATGTGGGTGATGAGGTGTGTCCTGTGGTAAGTCATGGTGTTCAATGTGTGAATGCATTGGCAAGTCTGGGGGTGCATCTACAGATCTGAGGGGCAGATTGGGAAGTTTAAGGATGCATTGGCATCTAAAATGTACTTGTATGTTAGAGTGTGGATAGTGCTACTGTGTCAAACAAAATACCTTGTGCCCCATAACCCCAATAAAAACACACGAGACAGTTGTTGGTGAATAAAAAAAGGCCACAGCGATTTATTAACATAATAATAACTTGTAAGGACTGTGTCAGCCAATCACCTTAACTATTTTAATTCTCAAATAGATACATCCTAACAAATCATCTAAAAAACGTAACCATAACATCTTTAAAAAAAAAAAAAAGGGACGGATGGGTGGGAACTTCTTTGAGTGTATGCAGGGGTTTTAAAAGTCCTCCCTTTGCCCAGTCCATGACCCCTACACACTCCCACTGCCACATAAATGCCCTGTCCATCACAGCAAGCTTTGACTACCAGGGTTCTAAACTGGCCCTGGACACAAATTACCCTGCAGCAGAGGCAAGGGATAAGGAAGTAAAGTAGTAAGTACTACCAAGTAGGTCCACCAACAAAAATAATAAAAGTTTAATTAAATTAAGTATTTGGTGTAGTAAAATCTTTGATGGTTAGGGGAAAGGAAATAAACAGAAGTGAGTGGACAATTGTGAGTGGACAGAGGGGAGAAACTACCATTAACACTTTTGGGCTAGGTTTGTTGGATAGGGGAAAGGAATGAAATGTTAAAGGGAGGTGAGTGGACAATTTACGACCCACACACCTGTTTCAACCCCAGAGCAAAGCATCCAAACACCTTAAGTCCCAGACGAGTGGAGCGGACTTTCAGAGTTTGAACACAATGCCCTAGCTTTAGCTAGCAGCGCTGGCGGAGGTAGCAGGCGTTGCCACACCGCAAACAGACACAGCCAGAGGGGAGAAACCAACTAGTAGTATTTGTTTCAAGCTGATTTTGGTGGATTAGAGTAAAAATGGAAGGCAATAAATACGTTTTTTAACTAGAAAGAACACTTTCCCTTTCTCTGTAACTCCACTATATGTCAAGCTATATTAATCAACATATCATCCCTCAAACTTAAGAGCAGGGTACCCCAATTTGGGCAGATTAAATTTAAGAAAAGCCATCTGCTCCATCAGATGAGGTGACATGCGAGAGCGTTGTGGATTAAGTATGTTACCAGTTATAGAAAACACACGCTCACTTTGGACTGAGGTTGCCGGACACGATAGCAGTTTCTGCGCAACCACTGAGAGTGCAGGCCACACAATCTTCTTCTGATCCCAAAAACTAAGAGGGTCAACATTAGGAGGCAAAGGTGGTTCACAAAGGTAAAGTTTTACCATTTCTGAGGCAGTACTCTCCTTAGGTGTCTCGGTGGGGCCAACTAGATTCTCAAGTGCCTCTTCCCAAAATGAAGCTGCTCCACTCAGCTGTGTTCTGGTACTAGTGTCACTGCCAGCACTACTGCTGTGAGGTGCAGACATGTCAATGTCATGCTGCAGTTCTCCACCAGACAGCATGCCACTCTTATGCTGCCAGTCCAACACCCTTTGGATGAGATTATCCCTACAAATTGTCAGAATATTGTACTTGAGTGCAAGCTTGCCCTTAATCCGTGGATCACACATGCATGCTAGCATCAGTTCGGGATAATTATCCATTTGGTCACGTAGCCGAAGTTTAAGGTTTTCTTTCAACTTCCTAACTAGAGCTGCAACATCAGAATGCAGGCCACCTTGAAAAACTTCACGGTTTTCAAGAAAAGCATCCATCTTGCTCCCCAGATGGCTGAACAGTGGGATTACCTGTCCCAGACTGGCAGTGCTCATACTTAAATGTTCAGTGGCATCCCTGAATGGTTTAAGGACTGCCACTGTCTGACTGATCACTGTCCAATCTTCTCTACCCAATGGAGATGCAATGCCAATAAACTGGTCTGATGACAGACTATGGATTGCCCTCTGCTGCTCCAAAATCCTTTCAAGCATCTCCAAAGTAGAGTTCCACCGTGTAACCACATCTTGTCGTAGACAGTGTATGGGAAGACCTGCCTTCTCTTGCTCCTGCCTCAATAGATGACTAGCGTTTACACTACGGTGGAAGTGCCCAGCAATCCTCCTGCAGTGATCAATTACTCTAGCTATTCTATTATTTCCATCTGGGATTGATGATTTTACCACAAGATGGAGTATGTGTGCTGCACAGCGCACACCAACAATATGACCGTCACGCAGAGCTTTCAACATATTTGCAGCTCCGTCAGTGACCACAAACCCCACTTCTACATTGGTGCCTGCCTCTGCTCCTACCCAATGTGACACCATCCTTTTTATAGCATGCAGAATATTTTCTGAAGTGTGATTTTCATCCATCACCTCAGCATGGAGAAGGAAAGATCTGTAGCCCTGCTGATCAACTGATGCACTTCCTACCATTCTGCTAGACCCTGGTGCTAGCGAAGTAGTAGCTTCATGAGCCACACCAGGCTGCCACCAGTGTGCTGTCAAGGACAGAAAGGCATGCTGCCCACTAGGTGCACTCCACAAGTCTGTAGTGAAATGGACAGACTGACCAGCTGCCTTAGAAAGCTCCTCTTTCACTACTCCAACACAGGACTGATATAGTGAGGGGATTATCCTCCTGCTGAAAGTGTAACGTGAGGGAAGATGGTACTGTGGGGACACTGCTGCCATCAACTGCTTGAAAGGTTCCCCATCTATCATGTTAAATGATGCACCCCCAACAGCTATCAACTGGCCGATAAGTCGTGTGATTTTATTGGCCTGCTGTTTGGAAACAGCCCTGGAATGAAATCCCCCGAATTGTTCCAGGGTGGGCTGGGTGGCTGTAACTGGCCTTGTTTGTTGGCTGGCAATAGTTCTTTGCTCTTCAAAAAAACCCCTGCCACTCATAGCTGGAACTTCTACAGAGCTGATGGTGCTTGTGGAAGTTGTAGCAGCTACGTTGCCTGGCCTACCACTTTCTGCCTCTTCCCTCAATAGCACAGCCCTGTGTTGACTGCGGAGGTGATGGTTCATCCCGGCACTGGTGAGATGACCCAACACCTTCCCCCTGCTAACTTCCTTCCCGCAGTGCTTGCACTTAGCAAAAAAACCCTCTCTAACAATTTCAAAATGGTCCCATACTTTGCTGCGACGTGCAACATTGGATGGGACCCTTTGGGATACAGCTGCTATGGGTGGATGAGTAGCAGCAGCAGCAGCGTTAGAAGTGGGAGCTGGCATATTGGACTGTGCACTACAACTGTGGCTACTGGTACCAGTGCTGGTGGTAGTAACTGTGCCACTGGGAGCAGGAGTTGTAGAATGGTGGGAACCAACAGTGGGATTGGTAGTTCTACCACTAAAAAATATCGATGCAATCGGCTTTGGTGGTGAAGTCCTTTTGAGGGTGGAAGCAGCAGTAACAGGTGCAACAGTTGGAGAAAGTGGAGAGGAAGGGGAAAAACGTGCACTACTAGCTGGTGAAAAGCAAGCACTGCTCCCTGAGGAATAATGAGTTGGACTCTCCCATACTATCTCATCCTCATCCTCAGGCTCATAGTTAAGCTCTTCATTAGCTAAACTAGATGCAATTTCTGCAAGGTTGGCGCTTAGACTAATATCCCCTGCAGGAAGAACAGATTTTGCAGCTTCTTCTAACTCTAGATGAGTAACACTTGTTGTTGTTGTGTCACTCT
The DNA here is from genome assembly GCA_036172795.1 of Pelodytes ibericus. Lineage (NCBI taxonomy): Eukaryota > Metazoa > Chordata > Amphibia > Anura > Pelodytidae > Pelodytes > Pelodytes ibericus. The sequence continues at coordinate 27,883,223 of CM069860.1, forward strand.
CTAGGGTCTCTCCCTCTCCCCTCTTTCTGGGTTGTTTTTTAGAGGTGGTGGTAGCAAGAGGGGCAGGTGTTCCGCTGTCAGTGGTTGAAGCAGCCATACCACTAGTGGTTGAAACTGTGGTGGTCTTGGGAGGGGGATGTGAAAACAGCCTCCGTGCACAAGAAGGTTGCTTGGAAACACCCCTCAAATTACTGCTGCTGCTCAACGTGCTCTGTTTGGAACCTAACATAGCCCCTTCTGCAACAGAAAATGAAGAGAGGGTGCTTCTTGTGGTAGAAGAAAAAGCTTGGGGCATAACACACCTCTTCTTACTTAATATGTTACCACAAGTACTAATAGTCCTCTTTTTGGGTATACTAGGCTTAGTGCTAGCTTTAAGACCTGCAGTTTTCCCTTTTCCATAGAAAACTTTTGTGCTGCTGGGCCTTGCACCACTAGTGCCTGCTATTGGTGTCTTTCCTTTTGCTGAATCTTGCACCAATGGCTGGGACAGAAAGCTTGGCATCCTAGTTGTTGACTCAGACATATGGGCAGAAGTACTTGCCCGACTAAGCTCACTCAAAGGCTGTGTACTACAAACACTTCTAGTACTGGTGGTGGTGGTGGTGGTGGATGGAGCCTTAACTTTCCTAGTACCGGAGTACTTAGGAGGATCCATTTAGATGATTAGTACTCTCTGTTTGCTTACTGCAAACAGAGACACAAGCTATACTATTACAAAGTCACTTATATTTTTGAAATTTTAAGTTATGAACAAAATTATATGCTATTATTTTAACTTGGATAAGTTAGTTTGGCTACTAAACAAAGTCTAAATAAATGTAATACAGATACCTTGACGTTTACTTAGTACAGTCACTTAAATAGAAATAAAAACCAATAAACAGCAGTTAGTTTGAGTTTCACTGCTTGCTGTTAAAAAACACAATAAATGAACAATTAAATCAACTGACAAAAAGAGCACAACAGTTCACTGCACTGCTATACTCACAACAGTACAACAGTTAACTTCACTGTTTACTGTGGTAAAAAAAAAAAACAACAACAAAAGCACAAAGAAAACTGCACTACAGTAAAAATGAATTCAAGTATTAATAATTATATTTCACGTTACTGAAATAACCTTAAGCAACCTAGTAGTCTACCCCTAGGACAGAAGCCCTCAGGTCCACTCAACTAGATTAAAATTATTGAATTTCTATATTAAATTATTTTTAAAAGCTGTAGCTGCAGGCAATACAACACACAAAAAGCACTGCAGGCAGTGGCACTGGCTGCCAGTCAGGCCGACAGGCACTATTTGTGCCAAACTGCCAACTGACTCAATTAGCAGTAGTTGTACAGTTCACAGAATGCAAAAAAAATTTTAAAAAATGTAGTCTCTGGAAGTCTCTCTTCTTTTAAAAATAGTTTGTTGTGAGAAATGGCAAGCTCACAAAGAAATACAGTGAAAGGCAATGTGGCTAGCACAGCAGTACTTCACCTTCAAAGCTAAGACACGTAATGAGGAGAAAATGAAACCACTGCACTTATAAACTGCTTTTACTATTTTTTTAAAAAAATAAACTAGCAGCACACACCATTGGTCTAGCCATCAGCATGATTCACAGGAGTGAGCTGATTGGGCAACTAAATCAACTTACTTCTATATCCTTCCCTGGAATACATAATAAAATGCTATTGCTATTCTATAATCTGAAATAGAGTCCCCATTTATAAGAATAGGGCAATTGACCTATTCTTATGAATGGGGACTCTAGTTCGGTTTATACAATGCCAATAGCATTACTCCATAAGCAGAAAGTCTATAAACCGAAGGTCGTTTGGTTTATAGACTTTCGGCTTATGAAGTAATGCTATTGGCTTTGTATAAACCGAACTAGAGTCCCCATTCATAAGAAATTTTTATGAATGGGCACTCTAGTTCGGTTTACAAAGCCAATAGTATTCCATGTACTGCATAAGCCGAAAGTCTTTAAAACGAACGACGTTCGGCTTATAGAATACATGTAATGCTATTGCTGACTGTTCTATAAGCCGAAAGTCTTTAAAACGAACGACGTTCGGCTTATAGAATACATGTAATGCTATTGCTGACTGTTCTATAAGCCGAAAGTCTATAAACCGAACGACCTTCGGTTTATAGACTTTCGGCTTATAGAATAGCAATAGGATTACATGTATTCCATAAGCCGACAGCCTATAAACCGAACGTTCGGTTTATAGACTTTCGGCATTTGTATTGTAATGTGAATGTAATCGTAGTACTACTATTGGCTTTCACTACACGGAGACAGAGTCTCCATTCATAAATTTATGAATGGAGACTCTGTCTCCGTGTAGTGAAAGCCAATAGTACTACAATTACATGCATTCTAAATGACGAAAGTCTATAAACCGAACGTTGTTCGGTTTATAGATTTTCGGTTTAAGTCAAACTCAATTCATTCATTTATTAGGTAAAACTAAACGAATGTAACGAAAACGAAAATGGTAAACGAATTTCGTCCGAAACGAATGAAGTTATGAACGAAATTCGTTTTAGACGAAATAAATATCATTTTCGTCCGAATGAACTAAAACGAAACGAAAATTTTAGTTTTGCACATGTCTACTGTATATAAACAATAATTTTATCAATAAGCATAGAACAGTGTACAGGAAATGGATATATGTTGTTACAATAGTATAAGAAAAAATATACATCTAGATGACTACACATATTTGCATTTAAGGGTACAGTACACAATTTGGGCAACAGAAGAATAAAGGATCAGGAGTTAAAGGATATCTTATAAATACATACATATACAAAAAGGTTTCCCTCTATATATACATACATAAACAAAAAACTTACTATAAGGGACAATCAAGTCTCACATAGGGGGGAAAAAGGGGGAGAAAAACCGATCCCTCAAACATTATCAAAAATAATTTTTAAAAATTTGTATTACTATAACCTCGAAAAAGTCTCTAAAGGAGCATAGGCTAGCAGGGACAAAGGTTCTTTGTTTATTCTAAATATGGTATAATATCGAATGTATCATTTAAACCTCCTGGAACTAGGGTATTGAGTGTGAGTAACTAGAAAGTTTCTCTCTTTTTCAAAGTTAAGAGACGGTCTCCCTTCCTAGGTCCCATAATAGTCTGTTCAATAACCCAAGCTTTTAATAGGGTATCATTTTTATTGTGGACTTCTTTAAAAAGTTTAGATACAGTATGTTTGAGGTAGCCTTTTTTGATATTGTATCTGTGCACGTACAGTCTCTTTTTAAAAAAATCTGCTTGTTTGGCCCACATATTGGAGGCCACAAAGGCACTCCAAAATATAGACTACGAATTTGGACATACAAGATACATATCTTCGGATGTCCTATTTAAGACCTGTAACAAAGCAAACAAAGCTATCCTTCTTTTTGGGGCAAACATTACAATGACCACAACGGCCACATCTATACCATCCCTTATTTGTTCACAAAAAGGAACCACATTGGGGATGGACTGAATTCTGGAATTGTTTGAATTTAGCCAAAATTGTTTTTAAATTAGCATTCTTCCTACAGATCACCATACTCTTCTGTGGAAGGATTTTATTTAGTATTGGGTCTGTTTGATTTATATGCTAGTATATTTTTAATAGTGTTAGTTTTATCTGAAAAAGTTGTAATGAAACCCATTTCGAATTTATTTGTATTCTTATCGGACTTCCACTTACTGTCTATTTGCATACCATTAACTCTGTCTATTTTAAATGTTTTACTTTTTTGTTGTCTTTTCTCTTGATTCTGAAAAAATATATCTCTATCCATATCTCTAGCGAGATGTCTACTTGTCCTAACTCCCTCCTTTCCATAACCCTTTAGCAGTAGTCTATCTTCAATGATTTGAGCTTGGGTGTCAAACAGTTTTATGTTGTAACAATTTCTGCGCATGCGCAGGAATTCTCCCCTAGGGATATTATTATATTTATTATCGTGATAGCTTCTGGCATTTAAATATGTGTTTTTATCTACCGTCTTAAAATAGGTTTGTGTCTCAAAGATCCTTTTTTTTTATTACTGCTTAAAGTTAGATCCAAAAAGTTCACACTTTGGGAATCAGCTTCAATTGTAAATATTAGACCCAATTAGTTGCTGTTCAGGTCCTCCAAAAATTATTTTAGGGTTTCTACTGGTCCCTTCCACAGAATACAGAGATCTGTATAATATCAGCTCAGCATGACGATGAGGACAAAAAATACATCTTCCTCCCAACTACCCAAAAACAAGTTGGCATAGCTGGGGGCGAACCTAATCCACATCGCCGTGCCGCATGTCTGTAGGTAATAGTCTCCATTAAAAATGAAATAATTAGATTCCAAGATAAACTTCATGCTGTTACACAAAAATTCTCTGTGTGGACCACTTAAGTAGTTATATTGATTTAGCATGCTAAGTACCCGCTTTATTCCATCCTGGTGTCTAATTGTTGTATGAAGAGCTTGCACATCGGCAGTGACTAAAATAATATCATCCTGCCAGGGAATAGTTGTTAATATATTTATGAGTGATTGTCCATCTTTGAGATAAGAAGGCATCAATGGAACCAGAACCTGCAGAAACAGATCGACATATAGTTACAATTTTGAGGGAAGTGATCCAATACCCGATATAATGGGTCTACTAGGAGGGTTATCCTTATTTTTATGGATTTTTCTCAAGTGATAAAAAGGGCTATTTTTTGATTTTTAACTAGGAGGCAGTTATGTTCTTCTTTAGAATATATGTTCTTTTTCTTAGCCTCCTGTAGTAATGCACCCAAAGACGTAAGGTATTTTTCTGTAGGATTAGACCACGTAATTTGGAGGAATCTAGGTTCTTGATCTTTTGATTATACTTCTTTTTTGCCACACGTCGTCCTCCTCTTCTCCCTCTGTGTCTACATCTGACCACTGATCCGTTGTTTCTACATCGGTCGTGATCATTCTTTTTTTCAGATGTTTAATAAATAGAAAGAATACAGTGCTGATATTACGTAAATGAATGAAAATAAATGAAGGAAATAAATAATTATACAAACCCTTTAACGTAAGTGCATACGGTTTAGAGACAGTAAGAGGCTCCTCCTCGTGGCTCATGTCAGCTGTTTGCTATGCCGGCTTTGCAATCAGCTGTTTGTGAGCCTCGCAGAGAGACCCAATAGCACCTTCCCCATATCTCTATTTGCTAAACCTGCTTTAGGTGTGCTGTCTGCCGCATTTTCGTGGCTTTTTTACCTTATTTAAAGGTTTACTTCACATACACCCTTTGCACAGACAATTTGAGGAGACACTTTCTTTGCTTGAAAAAGGATTCCCCGAAACGCGTTGCTCTCCAAATTTTCCTGGCCGGGTTTATTTGTCTGTCAAAAAGTAAATATATGTGCTTTTTAACTCTTGTTTTTTTAACCCCTTAACGACAGATGACGTGCCAGGCACGTCACGGCAAATCGAGGACTTGCCGACAGGTGACGTGCCTGGCACGTCATGCACTAAATGGAGTAAAGAAAGCGACCAGCGGTCGCTTTCTTTACTCTAACGGTGTTGCTACAATGCCTCTAGGTAGAGGCATTGTGCAACACCCCCCAAATGTGCAGGGTCGATCGTTCGCTTTCTAAGCATCTCCGGTGTTGTTAAAGTGCCTCGCTAGCGAGGCACTTAACAACACCTTCAGCTGCCCCAGATCCGATGGTGGTCGCTCTCCTGAGCGACCCCATCGGCTCAGTAGAAGGGAACGCTGCCTGTACAGGCAGCGCTTCGCTTCTAATGGCAAGAGCATCGGAAGTGAAAGTATTTCCCTTCCGATGCTCTAGGGGGAGCCAGTCGATGCCGGCACAACAGATCTATGTGATCTGTGTGCAGGCATGTATGGTAAGTGCTCTGATGAGCACTTACCATACTGTCAAAGGCAATATTACTAAATATTGCCTTTGACAAGTATTGATCTGCATCCCTCACCTTACTACTTTTAGTAAGGGAGAGAGACAGATCAGATCAAGTAAAAAAATAAAATAAAATAATAAAAAAATATTTAATAAAATTTTAAACACCAAGGGCTTTTATAAAAGCCATTTAACCCCTTCCCTGCCATTGATCGCTGTGTACGCAGTGATCATACACAGCAGCACATTTTTTGCTGTCTGTGCATTTTTTAGGGGTTATTTTTTTTACTGTAATTCATTACAGTATAAAAAAACCTCTTTTAAGAGAGATTAACCCCTTTCTTGCCGTAGATCACTGCCTAATCAGCGATCTGACGCAAATGCAGCAATCTTGCTGCCGAAGCATTTTTAATTTTTTTAAAACTTTTTTATTACACCCGTCACGTGTTAATTATACCCGCTAGGGGACTACGTTTAACGTAAAAAAATTTTTTTAGCTGTCTGAGCGCATGTATAGCGATCAGTAACAGCTGATAAGTGACAATGGCGGGTTGGCGTTTGCTCAGATGAGCATCACCATTCGTCTGGTTAGATCAATATGTGTAAATATTTGATCTGACCCGTGTAGATCTGCCTCCCTCTCACTTGAGTTTTAGTGAGGGAGGGAGACAGAGCTGTATAATGTAAGTTTTTAATTATAATATATTTAATAGAATTGAGACCCAAAGGCTTTTATAAAAGCCGTTTCCAGTATTTAACCCCTTCCCTGCAATTGATCGCTGTGTACGCAGTGATCTTACACAGCAGCACATTTTTTGCTGTCTGTGCATTTTTTTAGAGGTTATTTTTTTTTTACTTTGATTTATTACAGTATATCAAAGGCTCTTTTAAGAGCTATTAACCCCTTCCTTGCCGTATATCACTTCCTAAGCAGCACATATGGTCACTGCCTAAGCAGTGCATATGGTCACTGCCTATGCAGCGCATATGGAGCAATCTAGTCGCCGAAGGATTTTTTTTTGCTATCAGCATTTTTTTTGTCAGACTCACTAGGGGTTAATTATACCCACTAGGGGATTACGTGTATTCCTTTTGAAGCTGTCTGAACGCGTGTATAGCGATTAGTAACAGCCGATCAGTGGCAAAGGTGGTTTGGTGATTTCTCAGATGAGCATCACCATTCGTCTGGTTCGTAAATATTGTTCTGACCCATATGGATCTGCCTCCCTCTCCTCACTTGAGTTTTAGTGAGGGAAAGAGACAGATCTGTATAACATAATTTTTAAATTGTAATAAATTAAATAAAATGTTAATAAATTGTGAGTCCCAAGGGCTTTTATAAAAGCCATACCTTTTGTATAGTGTAGTGTATTAACCCCTTCCCTGCCACTGATCACTGCACAGGAGAACATTTTTTCTTGTCTGTGCATTTTTAGGGGTTAATTTTTTTGTACAGTACTACAAAGGCTCTTATAAGAGCTATTAACCCCTTCCTTGATCTACATGTTCAAATTCCAAGTTTGAAAATCAAAAAGCGCACCTCTCAAATGTAGCCTTTCAACCCCTAACAAAGCTGACAAAGCTATGCATGGGTGGTATCCCTGTGCTCGGGAGATGTTGCTGAACATATATTGTGGTATTGTTTGTCAGTGACACATACCAAAATATGTGAATTTGTGTCTAAAGTGCAATGTATGTGGGAAAAAATACACAATAAAATGACTACCACAAACTTTGACAAAGGCTGGTGGTAGAATTGGTGCATGGAAAGTGTTAAAATAACACCATTTAAAATAGCCTAGGGTGTCTACTTTAACAAAATATTACTTTTTGGGGTAAAATACACTGTCCTACTTAAAAAAAAAGTCCCAAATGAAATATGGGCTCAGGCTGACTACACGTCAATATTCCAAGTTGAAAATGCGCACCTTCACAATGTGGCCCTTTAGCCCCCAAACAACCCAACAAACCTATGCATGGGTGGTATCCCTGTACTCAGGATATGTTGTTGAACACATATTGGGTTATTGTTTGGCAGTGACACATGCCAAAATCTGTGAATTTATGTCTAAAATACAATATTTGTGAAAAAAAACCACACAAAAATTACTACCACAAACTTTGACAAAGGCTGGTGGTAGAATTAGTGCATGGAAAGTGTTAAAATACCACCATTTGAAATAGCGTAGGGTGTCTAATTTTAAAAAATATATGGGTTGATGGGGTAAAATACACTGGCTGGTTTCAAATATGTCCCAAATGGGACATGGGTGCAGGCGGTCTGCATGTCAAAATTTTAATTTGGAAAACCAAAAACTGCACCTACCAAATTTGGCCTTTTACTGACCAAACAACCCAACAAACCTATGCATGGGTGGTATCCCTGTACTCAAGAGATGTTGCTGAACACTTATTGGGGTGTTATTTGGCAGTGACACATACCAAAATCTGTGAATTCATGTCTGAAGTACAAGGTTTGTGAAAAAAAACCACAAAAAAATTACTACCACAAAGTTTGACAAAGGCTGGTGGTAGAATTAGTGCATGGAAAGTGTAAAAATACCACCATTTGAGATAGCCTAAGGTGTCTTCTTTTAAAAAATATATGGGTTGATGGGGTAAAATACACTGGCTGGTTTCAAATATGTCCCAAATGGGACATGGGTGCAGGCAGTCTGCATGTCAAAATTTTAATTTGGAAAACCAAAAACTGCGCCTACCAAATTTGGCCTTTTACCCCCCAAACAACCCAACAAACCTATGCATGGGTGGTATCCCTGTACTCAAGAGATGTTGCTGAACACTTATTAGGGTGTTATTTGGCAGTGACACATACCAAAATCTGTGAATTCATGTCTGAAGTACAAGGTTTGTGAAAAAAAAACACAAAAAAATTACTACCACAAAGTTTGACAAAGGCTGGTGGTAGAATTAGTGCATGGAAAGTGTAAAAATACCACCATTTGAGATAGCCTAAGGTGTCTTCTTTTAAAAAATATATGGGTTGATGGGGTAAAATACACTAGCTGGCTTCAAATATGTCCCAAATGGGACATGGGTGCAGGCTGTCTGCATGTAAAAATTTCAAGTTGGAAAACAAAAAACTGCACCTCACAAATTTGGCATTTTAGCCCCCCAAACAACCCAACAAACCTATGCATGGGTGGTATCCCTGTACTCAGGATAAATAGTAGAATCTATTTAGCATGTTTTTTCGTTCGCTATTGTCGATGAGGAGAAGTTGTTTCAAATAAAAACAAAGAAATTTGTGTATTATTTTTTTTTACCATATTTTATTATTTTTTTTAATAATATGATAAGATATGATCAAAAAGATGGCATCCATAGAAAGCTCTTCTTGTCCCGATAAAAACAATATATAATATGTGTGGGTACAGCAAATGACAAAGAAGAAAATTACTGCTAAACACAAACAGCACAGAAATGTTAAAATAGCCATTGTCCAGAAAGGACAAAAATGTTTCAAAGGCTCTGTCCTTAAGGGGTTAATGTATGTTTTTAAAACTTTATTCAGTACTGCTGTACCCATGCTTTGCAATTTAATTACCTTTTTTTTATTTCTCCTATTTTGCGCTCCTCAAAGGGGTTAACACTCTCTTCTAATCTCATCACCACTTCTCACTCGCGTCTCCAAGATTTCTCCCGAGCTGCCCCCTCTCTCTGGAACTCCCTTCCCTGGAGCATCCAGATCTCTCCCTGCTTTTCAAACTTTAAAATTCCCTCAAAACTCTTCTCTTTAGAGAGGCTTACTAACCAATCCACTAGATTTCCAGTCACTTTGCCTCTAGCCGATTCTACCTAGCTGGAACACACACTCCCTCTTTGACTTATCCCACCCAGTGCCTCCCATCCATGCCTCTGTTACTACAACTTCAATCCCTCTGACCTCTTCAATCCCTTAATTGTCTCATGGACCCCATTCCCTCTAGATTGTAAGTTTATGAGCAGGGTTCTCTACCTCATGTACCAGTCTGTTCTAGTTTGTCTAACTTAGTATGTAGTTCCCTTCTATGCTCTGTAGCAAGCGCTACGGGAATTGTTGGCGCTGTACAAATAAATGTTAATGTAATGTAATGTAATTAGTAATTTTTCCCAGGGAAATACAATTTAAAGAATATGTTGCTTTGTTATTATTTTTCCCATAATGCATAACTTTACATTAGTCTATACTGAACCTCATTTGCCACTTTTACTTCCCAGTCCCTCACTCTGTCCAAATCTTCCTGTAAAGATAAAACATCAAGATTAGTCTTTATTACCTTACCTAATTTAGTGTCATCAGCAAACACGGAGACATGGCTCTCAATGTGGCAGATCATTAATAAACGAATTAAAGAGAATAGGGCCCAAAACAGACCCCTGAGGTACTCCACTCAATACCCTTGTCCAATTTGAGGATTTTCCATTTAGAACAACCCTTTGCGTTCTATCTTTTAGCCAATTTTAAATCCAAATACATACATTTGCCCCCAAACCTATTTCTCTCAATTTGTAGAGTAACCTTTTGTGGTTTTCTAAATCTGTAGCAATGCTGGTTAATTGCTGTTAAGTTCCTGTTTGATTATATTTTAATATGGGGGTTGAGATTTATGTTAACTGGATTATGTCTGAATATAGATAGTTCAATAAATGTGCATTCCTGTTTCAAAGTTACTGGTCCTGTCTGGTGATGTGTAATCTCCATTTACAACACTGGTTCTGCCTGGTGGCTTGGGGTAGCTGATACAAGGAAGCAGAGTTCTGACAAAGGTACCTAGCTGGTGTACCAGGGGGTGCATCACAGTAATTTCCTCTGCATTTGAATAGTTTTAAGTTCCTACCCACACCACAAAAATAAACAAAGGCAGCATCTGCCAGCAATGTAAGCTGATTTTTAAGCCATATAGACCTTCCGGATTCAGGCATCCTTAGTAGGTAGATGAAAATGCCTAGAGTGGAACCAGCCCCACATACGCTGCTAAGAAAAACAATGAAGTAATTGGGATGGTAGAACAGCAAACAGTAGACCAGCAGTTCAAAAGGTAAGTGTGATCAGACCCTGCCGGATGTGCATTTCGCAGTTTGTGCTAAAATAGAGGCACAATACATTCACATATTCAGGATCAGAGACCAATATGCAGGACAGTCACAATTACACCAATAGGTATGAAATAAGGCCTGGTACACACCTGAGTTGTTGGGAAGCAGTATACAGCAGCAAGGCTGGATCAGGTTAGGCCGCAGTATTTGGCACCACTTATGTATATGAAATGACAGACACAGCTTTTGTAATCCAAAATGGGAGGAAACCAAAGGTAATCTGTAATCCACAGGATGAGTAACAATTCACCAAGAAATGCAGGTTGTAAAAACACAGTTCATATGAAGATCCGGATATGCCGGCGTTAAAACACAGTCCTGATGTAGATCTGATTATGTAGCTGGTAAGCGCAGTTCATATGCAGGTACAGGCATACAGGACGCTAAAGCGCAACTTACTTGCAGATATGGAACTACAAATGATAAGCAAAATTCACATGCAGGTACTGAGAAGCAGGATGAAACAGCCCAGTTCATATGCAGGTAAGATAATGCAGTTGGTAAGCACCTATAGTACCTTGCAGTGTAGACACAGGGGAAATCCAATTGATGAGCCATGAGTCAGGGGAACCAGAGAGACAGCAGAATCCAGGACAGACCAAAGATCAGGGTCACAGGCAAACAAACAAGGTAGGTAGCAATCCAAGGCAAGGGGTACAGGCAATCAAGGAGAAATGTGTATTCAATACAAGGTCAGCAAAAGAGAAGTAAAAAAATGCAGAAAACACTGAATGAGGCACAAAAAAAGGCACAATCACTGAGCACAGGAGTGAAGTATCAGTGAGTGACCTCATAGTCAGAGATTTCATGTACATTTTTATTGGGGAGGATGCTGTCAGTAGAGCCTATGCTAAGGTGAGGGCAAAGTCTTCATTTGTGACTTCCTGGCTTGTCAACTCTATTTGTTTCCAAAAGTCAGTCAGAGCTGGACAACCCCGTCAAATGTGGACATAGTCGCCACCTGCTCCAGGCATCTTCAGTACATCTCAAGTTATGTAGGTAGGAAAAAGTGGAGGCAATTTATACCAGTAGGTCAGAAGCTTATAGTGAGTTTCCTGCACCAAACTGGAGGTTGATCACTTCTGAGTTAGCAATAGGATTTGTTTCCCACTAGTCCATTGTAAATGTGGTTTGTAGTTCATAAGTATGGCAGGGTTTCCCCGAGCCCTAATACTAAGCCCTAATACTAACTCCAATAACTGTAATGCTTTTCTAAAAAAACCTGAAACTGAATAACAAGGCGCTCCAAATATTTGTGATAATGTTGCTACCACTAGAGTGGTATACCCCCCAAATACACCACCTAAATGAGAACTTGTGAAATAATAAAAGTGAAGGTGTGCATAAAATTAAAATGACACTAAGCTTTTACAGGTTTTCCTTTTTCCTCAGTAAGCACCATGAAATAAAGCAGTGTAGTGTAGACGCACAAAAAATTCAAGCTTTGTATATATATCCACTCCCCGTTTGTGTGGCAGTCACTTGGTCTAGAACCACACAACCGGGCTCTTGACAAACAAAATAAACTTCCCATGGAGGTCACAAGGTTAATGCAGGGCAGCAGGAGTATGGAAGAAAGGAGGATACCCACTGTTAGACAAATAGTACAAATTGCTTAAGAGTAAATAGCATCTGCTTACATTTAAAATCGGTATATTGTGATACCAATACAAAGTTTCACTATGCGCTTGTAGTCTCTCAAGTGTGGGGAATACAGGATCTCTGGTTGCGTTAATGCTTAGGCTCCTCTCACTTCCACTGATGGTGCACGCTACACGTTTGAGACACGAGCTTCTTCAAAGGCACATTCTCCTGGATCCTCTTGCCGTCCTTATATCCCAAAGTGTGTGTTGTTGATTGGTCAAATTTGTTATAATCATCTCTTAGCTCTTGTTTGCCACGCAACTTATATTGAATCTTTGGATTGATGTTGTAACAATACAAAGCCCATATACAGACAGTAAAATACACCTTTATCTTCTACTCCTTGTATCGATGTGGGAAAGACTCTCTTTATTCCTATTTAAATTTATTATAAAAAAAACTTCTAAAAGGATATACATAAAATCTGAAGAATATATAGCAAATATAAAAAATTTACATAAAATATATATCTATTGTTACAAAGAAAAAAAGGGGGGGGGGGGGGTCTATTCAAAGGGGCCTATATTAATATCTACCATTCATAGTAACTCTAAAGTGCTATTGCATCCATAACCTTCTGAGATACATTCATAAAGTTCAATTATGATACATACAATAATAATCAATTATAATTCATACAGTAATCATAAAATCTTTGAAAGACCGAGTGGATCCAAGGCGGTGTTTTTTTTTGTTCAAGTTTATCGTCCATGGGCAAAGTAGAGGTGGGGGGAGGGTAGGTAGGGAATAAATATATTTCATTTATTTTGACTGGGTTTGGAGCTATTGGACAGCCCCAAGACCTCTAGGTTGAAGGTTTTTTAAATTGAACTAAATGGGATTTGGAGGTCTTTAGCCAGTCCACAGACCACAAGAGAGGAACTTTATTTGTATTGGGTGCTGGAGATATTTTGACTGCCTCTGGACCCAGGGTGGATCAGTTTTATTATATGGGGAGCTAGGGCAAGTATCCCTGGATCATGATTTATAGAGTATGATGGCTAGGAGACATTTGGTCAGCTCCCAGTTTCCCAGACCACTCAATCATTCATGCCACAAATGGCCCTTCGTCAAAGGCACACCCTGCCTTTGCTGAGCTTAAACACCAAGAGGAACAGGATATGCCCAATCTGCGGACGTAAGCATATTCCTTTTCTAGATATACTGGGCAGGACTACTAGCCCTGGCACCTGATGTAGTATATAGGGGCTGGAAGCCATTTAGTTAGGGGTCATTCCTACCTGCCCCGACTCCCCATATGTATAACAGGGAACTGGGAGATCTGTTTTTGATAGGTGATATCAGGGCTATTTGCCCTGGTCCCCATGATTATTTTATTATTATTATTATATTTATATATTTATTAACCCCTTCACGACATTTGATGGACTAGGTCCGTCCTGGCTGGAATTTAGTTGCTGACGTAGGACAGACCTAGTTCATCTTGCGGTGGTGTGCTCAGGAGGTGTTGCTGTAGGGTCTAGGATGGTAAAATGCTGCAGTTTCATCGCAGCACCATCATCGCAGCCTTTTCCTCGTGGGACATCAAAATCCAGAGTTCCGTCGCAAGAATTTGACCACCTGAGTTGAAGCCAACACAGACATGGTACAGACATGGTTAATGAGAGGGTTAAGTTGAGTTAACCCTCTCAGCCCCATGCTGCCAACACAGGCAAGGTTAATTTTAATGTTGTATATATAACATACGTATATTTATACATTTTAATTATGAATTTATTACATAATTTATATTTACATATATCCCCTAAACCCATAGATTTTTTTAATCAATAATAGTTTGTATTGTAATTTTGTGTATATATCTAAAAGTTTTGCATACATTGCATATATTTAGATTTATAGTATGTAGACTATATAGGCAGGTTATGAGCTATTTCCCTTTTCATCATTAGGCTTTGTATGTAGTAAACGATGTAATTATAAGTATGTACAACACAGGCAGACACCTATGGCTGATTTATGTATTTATTATTTTATAGTACATGGACAACAATTTTTTTAATTTATGTTTTCTACATCTTTGCATACGTACAAGTTTGTTCTGTATACAGCATTTTTTAAAGCAGTTTATATAATTGTCTATTTTTTGACTTTTCAGTTTCAACGCAGCACCAGTAGAGCAGGCGGTTCATCAAATGCAAGAGTTCCTTCATGAGAGTTGCTGCGTCAGAGTTTGAGCATCAGAGTTTAAGCACAGAAGTTTAAATGTGGGCAGTTAACATTGTATCAGGACATCGTGGAAGCTGTGTCTGAAGGTGGAATGAAAGGTGCATACAACAAACTAAAGTTTATAAAAACAATGTTATAAAGCACCCCTTGGAAGGGATCCTATAACTTAATCAGACTCTAAGTAAAATGGCCATTTTAAAAGGTACCATACATTTTTTTGTTTTCCTTTTACTGGTGTAGCACTCACATAATCGTCGCAATCAGGCTGCCCGTGCGTTTGTTTTTTGAGGGTTTTTTCACTGTTTGCCGCCCTAGGCATCCGCCTGGTGGGAGTTTGGGGACAGGGGTTGAGACACTAGAGGCAATCGTTGTTACACGAAAATGGTGCCCAGTGTCCTAGTGTTAAATATAGATTAACTCACATTGCATATAGTAATGACTGTAATAGACAACCTTTGTACAGTATAAAACCATTTAAAATAATTATAACAATAGTCCTACAAATGTATTTCCTTCTACATAGGCATATCATCAAATTCAACCGTAATGGCTGTAGAAATTCTAAGCAGAAGAGGAAGGGAAAAATTTGTTCTGATGGATACCTTTACGTATTAGACAGACACAGCGCAGTAGATAGTTCTGTAAAATGTTGGCATTGTGATCGGATAGGACGATACAAGGCCCGAATTCACACCAAAAATGGAGATGTGATTAAAAAGATAAATGAGCATTCACACTTTCCTTCAGCAGCACATGTAGAACTTGCAAAATTTGTGACAGGGCTTAAGCATCGAGCTGAAGAAACGATGTACGGAACAGCGGAAGTGACTAATTCATGCGTATCCAGTGTGAGCTCCACCATGCATGCTATCATTCCACAACCTGCTTCTTTAAGAAAAATAATTTGAAGCAGAAGAAATGAGTTACAGTCAAGTAGTGATTTGTCATAAGAGCGATGATTATGGCTTACAGCTCATGAAAACCCCAAATCCACAATAATTAGAATATTACATGCAATCAATAAAACAAGGAGTGTACATAGAACAAAATCGGACCTCTGAAAAGTATAAGCATGCATATGTACTCAGTACTTGGTTTGGGCCCCTTTTGCAGCAATTACTGCCTCAGTGCGACCTGGCATGGAAGCTATCAGCTTGTGGACATGCTGAGGTGTTATGGAAGACCAGGATGCTTCAATAGCGGCCTTCAGCTCTTCTGCATTGTTCGGTCTCATGTCTCTCATCTTTTTCTTGGCAATGCCCCATAGATTATCTATGGGGTTCAGGTCAGGCGAGTTTGCTGATAAAGCTTGTCTGCGGAAGGAAGCATGAAGTGCTCCAAAATCTCCTGGTAGATGGCTGCATTGACCCTGGACTTAATGAAGCACAGTGGACCAACACCAGCAGATGACACGGCTCCCCAAATCAACACAGAATGTTTGTTGTCCAGGAGCGGCTTGACAAGAGGAATACGACATCTGAAGCTCATGTACAGGATCCTGTGTGTGGTGGCTCTTGATGCACTGACTCCAGCCTCAGTTCACTCCTTGTGAAAGTCCATAACACATTTGAATGGCCTTTCCTGCACCTTTTTCTTCCACACTTTTTTCTTCCACATAACTTTCTATTAATGTGCTTTGATACAGCACTTTGGGAACATCCAACTTCCTTCGCAATTACCTTTTGAGGCTTTCCCTCCTTATGGAGGGTGTCAATGATGGTTTTTCTGCACAACGGTCAGGTCAGCAGTCTTCCCCATGATTGTGAGACCATTTAAAGGCTCAGAAACCCTTTGCAGGTGTTATGGCTTACTTAGGTGAGTAGAGTGGGACACTGTGAACCTAGAATATTGCACCTTTTCACAATATTCTAATTTACTGAGATTGTGGATTTGGGGTTTTCATGAGGTGTAAGCCATAATCATCGCACTTATGACAAATCACGGCTTGAACTATCTTGCTTTGCATGTAATGCGTCTATCTCATATATTAGCTTACCCTTTTACGTTTCATTACAGAAATAAATGAACTTTTGCGCAATATTCTAATTTTTCGAGTGTCTCCTGTTTATCATTGGTATTCATCTTTCCATAACTGTACTATCAATTCAAAGAAATGTATTGTTATCCTATTAGCCTTGTTTGTCTAAATAAATATTTATTAATTACTAGCTGTACCCGGCCACGCGTTGCTGTGGCTCAGTCTGGTTAAATAGAAAATAAAGAAAAGAGAAAGAGCACATTTCTTATATGTTTAATTTCACAATGCTTGTGGGTATACAATATTTTTCGTTGTTCCATTGTCTGTGCAGACATAGAGATTGTCTGGTTTGCCGACTCTAGAACACGCAACATATAATTGTCCATTAGAGAACCAATCCGTTTCTAGATCTAAACTGCACAATTCTAAAGATTGGCCCTGAGCTGTGTTGATGGTGATTGCAAATGCCAATCGAATTTGGAATTGCAATCTCTTAAATTGAATGATTCGAGAGAATGAAGACAATCACATTTTGAAATGGCATATATACTAGCACATATAATAATATGGCTCTATAACAAAATCACCTCAAACGAAATCGACAATGTAATGTGCTGAAATACCTGATGCCGACGTTGATAAGGATTTGCATGAAGTTGTGACGAAAAATATGATACATGGACCCTGCGGTACACTGAATCCAAATTCACCATGCATGATAGATGGAAAATGCTCTAAGTGATATCCTCGAGTATTAGTATCCAACACAGTTTTAAGAAACGATGGATATCCTTTATACAGAAGAAGATCAGCAGAAGATGGCGGTAAATTAGCAACCATACAAATGCGAAACCGGGATATTGAAGTAGATAACCGGTGGATTGTTCCATATTTGCCTTTGCTATCAAAAACATACAAAGCGCACATAAACGTGGAATACTGTAACTCAGTTAACTCGATCAAATACATTTGTAAGTACGTGAATAAAGGCAGCGACATGGCAGTTTTTGGCATGCAACCAGAAAGAAGTGATAGGAATGCAGTCATACATATCGATGAAATCACACAGTATCAGGCTGGAAGATACATAAGCAGCAATGAAGCTGTATGGCGATTCTTTCATTTCCCATACATGAATGAAGTCCAGCTGTTGTTCACTTAGCAGTACATCTAGAAAATAGACAGCGCGTTTATTTCACAGCTGCAAATGTGCAGCAAATAGCCCTGAATCCACTGGCTACAACGTTAGCTGCTTTCTTCACGTTATGTCAAAATGACGCATTTGCGAAAACACTGCTGTATTCGGAAAACTTCTATAGGTATATAAAAACAACCGCGTATTCGAATACAACGTTGTGTCAGAATTTCAAATAAATCGGTGAAGAACTTGCGGAGATTTAATATTTTGAACAAACGAACATTTTCATTTTTATTTATATAGATTTGATATCCAGATGTTATCATAATTTATACAACAGGGCACGGCCACAACATGCCCTCAGAGGCTGTCGCAACACTGCAATACAACAAAAGCTAAACTAATATAAACATATACCCAGCGCTTTAGTTCTAGTTATAGCAGTACTGGGGCAGTGTGTTCCTAAACCACACACAGTAAAATTAACATAAAGTGAGAAAACAATAGCTAAAGTGCGCTTAAACAAACTGTAGGTGAAAAAACAGTGTATATATATATGTATATAAAAACCTTATTAGGTGACCATATAGTTGTGTGAAAAATCTGTGAAAAAATCCGTGAAACGATTTGTGATTGAGGGGGACTCTGTCTCCCCTCTGATTTCTCACTCACAGACTTCCAGAAAGAGATTGCCCTTCATAAGCATGTATTCGTCAGTGGGGGCATGGTGTAGACCTCCTCTATAGGTTACAGCTCAAAAGGTACAACAGTAGGCAGTTGGTTAGTATAAACATATCACAATATTTAATAGAAAAAAAGTAGCAGCTTACACTGGAGGTTATCTTTATCCTGCGTGATGGGCGCCTCAATCACTGTCAGATTTGATGTCCTCAGAAAGTGCAGCTCTTTAAAATTTAACATATATATAAAACTTTACAAGAAAGTAAAATAAAACAAAAGTAGTCCAGAGATTTTAATAAATGCAGGCTGAGTCTAGTCCACTACACGTTTCGCCTGAGGGCTTCAACTTGGCGTCTCTTGGCGTCTTTGAGACGCCAAATTGTAGCCCTCAGGCGAAAACTGACCAGTAGGCCCCTCCTCTTTCTTATCGACATAGCTACAATGTTTCATCAATGTTATCAGTACTTCTGCAATCTGTATCAGTATATTGTTTGTTTTTCTTTTAACTCACTTTAGTGCACTCATTAATATGCCTTCAGACAGCATTTGCAGTTTAAAAACCTGGCAGATTTACCACATAGCATCTATTTTATTGATTGAAAACAACTGTGATGTTATCTTTATTATAAATATCTCTTTTTATTAATTGCCATCCTGCAACTTTCTTACTAACCCTGTCGCCCTGTCTTTTGGGCGTATATGTTGTGATTCGGAATATTAATCCTCTATATATTGTTTTATTGTATTTTACTTTATGCATCCTACTTTGTGGTACATTTTACACTTATTTACTCGCTCACTATTTGTACCAAGTCACACCCACTCATTTTTTTTATCACAAATTGTAATTTATTTACTTGTTTACCACCTGTATTTAGTCACACCGTTCCCTTTATTCCTTACCATACATTGTCATTTTTACACACAGGACCGTCTTAGTCACTCATTTTACACTCACCAGTACTCCGACCTCTTTTTTTTTTTTTTTCTCCGTACACACATCTTTTCACTCTATTTTCACATCACTTCTATTTATTTATCGGTCCTCGTAGTCCCACAATACATTTTCTCTACACCATTTTTATTTTTCACTTCACCTTCAACTTGCTAGATTTTACCACACATGTGATTGTTAATTGTTTCATCAATGTGACCTTTTCTTTCATTGGTGAACGTTCAGTATATAATCATTGTGCATTTATTGTTCGTTAAGCCTATGAATAAGTGTGTCTTCACGCGAAACGTGTAAGGCATATTGCTGTACCCCATGTCTTGTCTCTGTTTTTGTGGATTTTATTTGGAGTTTTAATTGGATCCTTCTAATAAATATTCATCTATTTTTCACCGCATTGGGAGTGCATACGCCTTTGTTTGCTAGTTTCTTCCTCATTATCAGCGCTGTTACTACAGCCCGGCTGGAGCACCCCTTATCAGGTGATATTTACGAGACGTATGTCAATTGTTCTCTGGTGGAGCCAGCTTGTTTTCTCTTTTGTTCTTATGAGCATTTTAGTCCCACTTATCAATCTTATTGTCAATGAGTTTTTATATTCTTTAATGGAGTGTCTAGTGTGATGTAGCAAAAGTGTGGCTAGATTTTTTGGTATGTCAGCGTCTCCAATTTTTAAAATTACTTTAATTATTATCCAGAATTTTTGTATTTCAGTACAGGTCCACCATATGTGAAAGGTGGTCCCTTCTTCTATTTTACATTTCCAACATTTATCACTATTTTTTTTAGCTATTTCATGTAGCATGGATGGCACCCTGTGCCATCTAACAAGGATCTTATATGCATTTTCTTGTACTGAAAGGAAATGAGTGAGACGGCCGGAACTTCTTCTGGGTGGTCCCTCCGCGGGCTATCCTCTCGGCTCTCATGCCAGACATGTAAAGTTTAAAGCCATATGGCAAGGGGGTAGAGGACAGTCCCAGGGAGGACAAAAAACAACTGTAGACCAGGTACGCTGGAAGTCACTGTTTATTAATGAAAGACAGCTATTGCATTCAATGTGGAGGGTGGGAACACACAGTGGGTAGAAAAATAGAAAAAAGCCTACGCGTTTCATGCCTGCGTGTTGGCGCTTCAGGACGAAGCACCAACACGCAGGCGCGAAACGCGTAGGCTTTTTTCTATTTTACTGTCTATACAACTGTCTTCATATCTCATAGTTTCTCCATTAATATCTTTCCTCCTATATAGTTTTTGTATAAAATTATTAACCTGTATTTTTATAAGTTCGTTTCTTGGTCCTCCCAGTGGTAGGGTTGTATCTTCCTCTCGATTATAAGGGGAGCGACCCTGAGTGAAGTGTAGTATTCTAGGGGAGATTTTTGGATCAAAATAATTATCAAAGAACCCTTTTTCCAGACCTGGTGGAAAGTTTTTATTATACACTAGTGGTATCATTAGGGAGGGGCAGTTGATGATATTTCCTTTCTTTTGAATATCTTTTACTATATTCAAGGTATTGCCGACCATTGTATGGAAATTATCCTTCAGTATTTGTTGTGAGTTATCTAGCCATATTGCTAGAGGGATAGGTGTATGCAGTGATTCTTGCTCTAATATTTTCCATGATTTATCTACTTTTTCTTTGGTCCAGTTTACTGCTCTGGCCAAATGCACTGCCTATGTCTGGTAGGCCTAGTACCCTCTATTTTTCAGTTTTATTAAATAGTTATAGGCTGTTCTTGGTTGCTTTCCATTCCAAATAAATTTTCTTATAATAGTTTTATATTGAGAAAAGAATATTTTCGGGATTTTGATAGGGAGCGTCTGAATTACATATATTGCCATCATATTCATCTTGACCACATTTACTTTTCCTATCCATGAGATATTTATTTTTTTCCATTTATCTACATCTGCTTTTAATTTCTTCAAGAGAAATGAAAAATTTAATTTACATATTAAATCCATATCCCTCGACAGATATATCCGCAGGCATTTGCTTTTATCCTCAAACTGCTTAAAGGGAAATAAGTCTCGAATTGACTTAGCTATATTTTTTTGGTATATTGATATCAAGAATTTCAGACTTAGCTTGGTTTATTTGATAATTTGATAGTTCACCATATTGAGTAAGTACAGTATTAATATTCGGTAGAGATATTTGAGAATTTATAACACAGAAAATTAAATCATCTGCAAAAGCAGATATTTTATATTGGTCTTGTCCCACTCTTATCCCTGATATATCCGGATTTGATCTTATCGCATTAAGTAATGGCTCAAGGGTGAGAAACAGAACTGGGGAGAGAGGGCACCCCTGCCTTGTTCCATTTGTTATATGTAAATATTCAGACAATGTCCCATTTATCCTTATTCGGGCCCTTGGAGTGTGATATATTGCATTAATCATTGTCATCATATTTGGTCCCAAGCCTATTTTTCTCAATACACTGAACATAAATGTCCAGTCATCTCTATCGAATGCTTTCTCAGCATCAGTAGACAGAAACAGGGCAGGGGTCCTCATCTTTTTAATATAGTGCATCATGCTCAATAATTTTTTTTTGTTGAGTCTCTGGCCTCTCTATTTTTAACAAAACCTACTTGGTCCTCTTTTATCAAGTGGGGCATTATATCTGTAATTCTTTCACTCAAGATCTTTGCCAGCAGTTTTATATCAAAATTCAACAAAGATATAGGTCTGTAACTTGAGCAAGCTTCTATATCCTTATTGGGCTTAGTTATTAGTACTGTATGTGCCTCTTGTGTTTGAGTGGAAAACTTATTACCTAGGGATTTTGATTCAAATGTTTTAACCAGCTTTGGTATTAAGTCATCTAAAAATACTTTATAATATAGAGCCGTAAAACCGTCTGGGCCAGGACTTTTCCCATTAGGAGATGATCTTATTGCTGTCTCTAGTTCTAGAATTGATATTGGGGTCTCTAACATCTTCTCCCAAGCTTATGTTGCAATTCTCATTTAGATACTTATTTTTTCCCTTTTAATCTTAATTCGATCTACATTTTATTCTTTTGAGATATTATATAAGTCATAGAAGTATTGTCTGAAGGCCTTGGCTATCTGATCTGTTCGATTGAAGGTTTTACCCAAGGTTCTGATTTTAGAAATATAACTCATAGATGTTTTATCATTTAATGATTTAGCCAGAAATTTTCCAGTTTTATCCCCCAATTCAAACTATTTGCTTTTAGTAAACCTATTACTTCTCTTGATCTTTAAATTAATTAGATCCCCTAGTTCAGCTCTACGTTTTAACAGTTTTTGATATATATTAGGAGCCATATTTAGTTTATGTTGTCTTTCTATGTGGGCAATTTCCTCCACCAATTAGTTTCATTTCTTTTTTTTTCAAGTGAACCCATACTTATAAGTTGCCTTCTGATGACTGCCTTATGGGCTTACCAGATAGTTGGTATTGGTACTTCCGATCCTGAGTTTTCAGCAAAGTAGTTTATTATGTTTGTTCTTATTTTTGTCACATTTTCGTTAGATTTCAATGGAGATTCCTTTAGCCTCGAATTATTTTGTTTTTTACTAATGCTCACAGTTTCCAAATTTACCGAAATGGGGGCGTAATCTGTCCACGTAATATTTCCTATATCTGCTCTTTGTATTACATTCATGTGTCTATGAGATATAAAAAGGGAATCTATATGGGATTATTTCTTATGAGGGGGAGAGTAGTATGTATATTCCTTTTTATTTGGGTTTAAAGTCCTCAAGATGTCTATTAATTGTAGCTCATGTAACTTGTATTTTATTTGTTTTATCTTAGTATATTTTAAAGTAGAAGCTCCTGTTGATGTATCCAGTAATGGATCTAATGCTACATTCATATCCCCTCCCATAATTATGAGCCCCTCTGCAAAAGTGTCTAGTTTATTTAGTACCATATTAAAAATATATGTTGTTTATCATTTGGGGCGTAAATATTCAAAATTTTAATTTTTTCCTCCCCAATCAATCTTTTTAGTAACAGAATTCTGCCCTCTTTATCCAACCATCTATCTAATATTTTAAAAGGAATATTTTTGCCAATTATTATTGTTTTTTTATTTATTTTTTATTTTGAATAAGAGCAGTATATCTGGGTATATTTAGGGTGATTAAGAATAGGACTTTTATTATTACATAAGTGTGTCTCTTGTATCAGAGATATGTCAGCCCTTAGGTAGTTCAGCTCTCTAAACATTCTTGATCTTTTGAGGGGGGATTTCAAACCTCCTACATTTATTGAAACTATTTTTATATTGGCTGATTTTTCTCTTTCCATTCATCAGAGTATGTTGGTTGTTCTAATCCTTTGGACAAATGGGGGGGGGGGGGTAAGAATAGAGAAGTAAATCAGGGAGGGGGGGTAAGAGAGGCGAAAAAAGAAAGAAAAAAAAAGAGAGAAAAAACATTTTTTTAAAAAGGAGACACTACATACATAAGCTTGACATAACCACAAAAGGCAATTATATGGGCCAAACATCCCCCCCCCTTTGGTCCATTTGCTCCCACCTTTTTTTACTATATGGACTTTGAGGCTCTACCTATAAATTATGTTTCCCAGGTACTTCCTCTCTATTTTACAGTAGTCCACAGTCCCCTTTGGAATGCGACAAAATCGGGCAGGTATCCTTGCTGTTAGCTTTTCCTACCTTTTTCCTTTCCTCTCTTTCCCACCTCACCAATCTCCCCCTCTTTCCCACATTATCCTATTTTCACCTTACCCACCCCCTCTCCATTCCCACCATTAATGCATAACACCATCTACCCGATATTGTACTTTGAGTGTTTCTTTTCCTTGTATCAGCAATGTTTGAGCCATTCAACTCTATCAGGAGAATGGTGATTACAGAGGGGAGAGAGAGAACCATTTCATATCCGGGTTCCCAAAAAAACACTATTATTTCCAAATATATTTTAACAATAGCATCGGATATAGAATCATTAAGACCACAAGTTATTTCCAAATAACATCAAAGTTCTTTCATCCTCTCTTTGTAAAATATCTTATACCATTTTAATACATCCCATATTTCTTATATAACTTAATTGCTCTTATAATTCCATATAGAATCAACCTTTTGATACTTTCATTTTTAATATCAGATAACTATATTTTGATACCTTTGTCTTACTTAATGTGCATACACATATCATATCTATACCACATATCATGTCTATATTGTGCTCAAGTTTACATGCATAATGCATAACCTGGTTTCTTAAATTTACTATTCATGTCTTAAGGCAAGCAAAAACAGAAAATAATAAAAAGAGGGGGGAGCCATTATTAATTCCCAGAAGATTTTAAACTAAAAACAACATTGCATATAAACTCATCAAACTCGCATAAAATTATTTCCCAACATTGACCAAGTTTTTTAAGCATCTCTTTGCAAAATAACCTTCAATATTTCAATACATCCTATTCTTCTTGTGTTATTTAAATACTCTTATATAATTATATAGTGTCAACTATTTTTATTAACTACTTTTTTGATCTTTTGATTTTGATCTTTTTAACTTTATATGAAACCGAGTGCAAGTTTAGAGCCCATTTCTGATAAATTTATTTTTGTATATTTTTTATCTAACTTCATAAATCATTTTGTTCATATATATGGGAGAATACAGTTTTTTATATATATATATATATATATATATATATATAATTGTATTATATATATATTCCTATTTTTATATATATATAGATTTTTATTTCTTTCATTTCCAAAATGTTTTAATTAAAATAAATCCACAGATTTAAAAAAATATTTTTTCCACAACATGCACATGGTTAAATGTATGTTAAATATTAATTAAAATTGATTGTTGATTGTACTGTCATTTTTCTATATTTTATCTTAATGCACATTTCTAATGAACATTCGTTTTTACTGAAAAACAAAAACCGAAATTAACTAAAAGCGAGTGGACACCAAATCCTATGCTAAAGACTATGATCCGAAATGCACACATCTTTATCTGAAAATCGTATACCGAATTTGATACGACCGTGACCATGGAGACTATTTCGGATATAGAAGGATACCAAAGAGTCTTGCATGAGATAGACAAATCGGTCTACATACGTTGCACCTGAAGTGACGCGACTACAGAAGTCGCACCGGAATTATCGCAACGGAGCAACGCCATGCACAAACGGCTCTGTGTTCATTAGTTTTTTAAGTATTTAAAGACTGGTGTCACACCCCACAAGCATTGCCAGGTTCTGAGGAAGCCCAAGAGACGGCTGAAACGAGTCAGCCAGGCACTGCTTATTGGGGTTTGAGATTTTTACCACCTGCGAGTCAGCATTTCTTCTGGACTTCATTCTACTTATGTGTAAGATATTTTATGCACTTTCATTAACCCCTTAAGGACAGAGCCTTTGAAACATTTTTGTCCTTTCTGGACAATGGCTATTTTAACATTTCTGTGCTGTTTGTGTTTAGCAGTAATTTTCTTCTTCGTCATTTGCTGTACCCACACATATTATATATTGTTTTTATCGGGACAAAAAGGGCTTTCTATGGATGCCATATTTTTGATCATATCTTATTATATTATTAAAAAGAAATAATAAAATATGGTAAAAAAAAAAAATACACAAATTTCTTTGTTTTTATTTGAAACAACTTCTCCTCATCGACAATAGCGAACGAAAAAACATGCTAAATAGATTCTACTATTTCTCCTGAGTACAGGGATACCACCCATGCATAGGTTTGTTGGGTTGTTTGGGGGCTAAAATGCCAAATTTGTGAGGTGCAGTTTTTTGTTTTCCAACTTGAAATTTTTACATGCAGACAGCCTGCACCCATGTCCCATTTGGGACATATTTGAAACCAGCCAGTGTATTTTACCCCATCAACCCATATATTTTTTAAAAGTAGACACCCTAGGCTATCTCAAATGGTGGTATTTTAACACTTTCCATGCACTATTTCTACCACCAGCCTTTGTCAAAGTTTGTGGTAGTAATTTTTTTGTGTTTTTTTTTCACAAACCTTGTACTTCAGACATAAATTTACAGATTTTGGTATGTGTCACTGCCAAATAACACCCCAATAAGTGTTCAGCAACATCTCTTGAGTACAGGGATACCCCCCATGCATAGGTTTGTTGGATTGTTTGGGGGGTAAAAGGCCAAATTTGGGATGTGAAGTTTTTGGTTTTCCAATTTGAAATTTTGACATGCAGACAGCCTGCACCCATGTCCCATTTGGGACATATTTGAAACCAGCCAGTGTATTTTACCCCATCAACCCATATATTTTTTAAAAGTAGACACCCTAGGCTATCTCAAATGGTGGTATTTTTACACTTTCCATGCACTAATTCTACCACCAGCCTTTGTCAAAGTTTGTGGTAGTAATTTTTTTGTGGTTTTTTTTCACAAACCTTGTACTTCAGACATAAATTTACAGATTTTGGTATGTGTCACTGCCAAATAACACCCCAATAAGTGTTCAGCAACATCTCTTGAGTACAGGGATACCCCCCATGCATAGGTTTGTTGGATTTTTTGGGGGGTAAAAGGCCAAATTTGGGAGGTGAAGTTTTTGGTTTTCCAATTTGAAATTTTGACATGCAGACAGCCAGCACCCATGTCCCATTTGGGACATATTTGAAACCAGCCAGTGTATTTTACCCCATCAACCCATATATTTTTTAAAAGTAGACACCCTAGGCTATCTCAAATGGTGGTATTTTTACACTTTCCATGCACTAATTCTACCACCAGCCTTTGTCAAAGTTTGTGGTAGTAATTTTTTTGTGGTTTTTTTTCACAAACCTTGTACTTCAGACATGAATTTACAGATTTTGGTATGTGTCACTGCCAAATAACACCCCAATAAGTGTTCAGCAACATCTCTTGAGTACAGGGATACCACCCATGCATAGGTTTGTTGGGTTGTTTGGGGGGTAAAAGGCCAAATTTGGTAGGTGCCGTTTTTGGTTTTCCAAATTGAAATTTTGACATGCAGACCGCCTGCACCCATGTCCCATTTGGGACATATTTGAAAACAGCCAGTGTATTTTACCCCATCAACCCATATATTTTTTAAAAGTAGACACCCTAGGCTATCTCAAATGGTGGTATTTTTACACTTTCCATGCACTAATTCTACCACCAGCCTTTGTCAAAGTTTGTGGTAGTAATTTTTTTGTGGTTTTTTTTCACAAACCTTGTACTTCAGACATGAATTTACAGATTTTGGTATGTGTCACTGCCAAATAACACCCCAATAAGTGTTCAGCAACATCTCTTGAGTACAGGGATACCACCCATGCATAGGTTTGTTGGGTTGTTTGGGGGGTAAAAGGCCAAATTTGGTAGGTGCCGTTTTTGGTTTTCCAAATTGAAATTTTGACATGCAGACCGCCTGCACCCATGTCCCATTTGGGACATATTTGAAAACAGCCAGTGTATTTTACCCCATCAACCCATATATTTTTTTTGAAAAGTAGACACCCTACGCTATTTCAAATGGTGGTATTTTAACACTTTCCATGCACTAATTCTACCACCAGCCTTTGTCAAAATTTGTGGTAGTAATTTTTGTGTGTTTTTTTTTCACAAATATTGTATTTTAGACATAAATTCACAGATTTTGGTATGTGTCACTGCCAAACAATAACCCAATATGTGTTCAACAACATCTCCTGAGTACAGGGATACCACCCATGCATAGGTTTGTTGGGTTGTTTGGGGGCTAAAAGGGCCACATTGTGAAGGTGCGCATTTTCAACTTGGAATATTGACGTGTAGCCAGCCTGAGCCCATCTTTCATTTGGGACTTTTTTTTAAAGTAGGACAGTGTATTTTACCCCAAAAAGTATATATTTTGTAAAAGTAGACACCCTAGGCTATTTTAAATGGTGTTATTTTAACACTTTCCATGCACCAATTCTACCACCAGCCTTTGTCAAAGTTTGTGGTAGTCATTTTATTGTGTATTTTTTCCCACATACATTGTACTTTAGACACAAATTCACATATTTCGGTATGTGTCACTGACAAACAATACCACAATATATGTTCAGCAACATCTCCCGAGCACAGGGATACCACCCATGCATAGCTTTGTCAGCTTTGTTGGGTGTTGAAAGGCTACATTTGAGAGGTGCGCTTTTTGATTTTCAAACTTGGAATTTGAACATGTAGAGCAAGGAAGGGGTTAATAGCTCTTATAAGAGCCTTTGTAGTACTGCACAAAAAAATTAACCCCTAAAAATGCACAGACAAGAAAAAATGTTCTGCTGTGCAGTGATCAGTGGCAGGGAAGGGGTTAATACACTACACTATACAAAGGGTATGGCTTTTATAAAAGCCCTTGGGACTCACAATTTTTTAACATTTTATTTAATTTATTACAATTAAAAAATTATGTTATACAGATCTGTCTCTTTCCCTCACTAAAACTCAAGTGAGGAGAGGGAGGCAGATCCATATGGTTCAGAACAATATTTACGAACCAGACGAATGGTGATGCTCATCTGAGAAATCACCAAACCACCTTTGCCACTGATCGGCTGTTACTGATCGCTATACACGAGTTCAGACAGCTTCAAAAGGAATACACGTAATCCCCTAGTGGGTATAACTAACCCCTAGCGAGTCTGACAAAAAAAATGCTGATAGCAAAAAAAAATCCATCTGCGACTAGTTTGCTCCATATGCGCTGCTTAGGCAGTGACCATATGCACTGCTTAGGCAGTGACCATATGTGCTGCTTAGGAAGTGATATACGGCAAGGAAGGGGTTAATAGCTCTTAAAAGAGCCTTTGATATACTGTAATAAATCAAAGTAAAAAAAAATAACCCCTAAAAAAATGCACAGACAGCAAAAAATGTGCTGCTGTGCAGTGATCAGTGGCAGGGAAGGGGTTAATACACTACACTATACAAAGGGTATGGCTTTTATAAAAGCCCTTGGGACTCACAATTTTTTAACATTTTATTTAATTTATTACAATTAAAAAATTATGTTATACAGATCTGTCTCTTTCCCTCACTAAAACTCAAGTGAGGAGAGGGAGGCAGATCCATATGGGTCAGAACAATATTTACGAACCAGACGAATGGTGATGCTCATCTGAGAAATCACCAAACCACCTTTGCCACTGATCGGCTGTTACTGATCGCTATACACGAGTTCAGACAGCTTCAAAAGGAATACACGTAATCCCCTAGTGGGTATAACTAACCCCTAGCGAGTCTGACAAAAAAAATGCTGATAGCAAAAAAAAATCCATCTGCGACTAGATTGCTCCATATGCGCTGCTTAGGCAGTGACCATATGCACTGCTTAGGCAGTGACCATATGTGCTGCTTAGGAAGTGATATACGGCAAGGAAGGGGTTAATAGCTCTTAAAAGAGCCTTTGATATACTGTAATAAATCAAAGTAAAAAAAAATAACCCCTAAAAAAATGCACAGACAGCAAAAAATGTGCTGCTGTGCAGTGATCAGTGGCAGGGAAGGGGTTAATACACTACACTATACAAAGGGTATGGCTTTTATAAAAGCCCTTGGGACTCACAATTTTTTAACATTTTATTTAATTTATTACAATTAAAAAATTATGTTATACAGATCTGTCTCTTTCCCTCACTAAAACTCAAGTGAGGAGAGGGAGGCAGATCCATATGGGTCAGAACAATATTTACGAACCAGACGAATGGTGATGCTCATCTGAGAAATCACCAAACCACCTTTGCCACTGATCGGCTGTTACTGATCGCTATACACGCGTTCAGACAGCTTCAAAAGGAATACACGTAATCCCCTAGTGGGTATAACTAACCCCTAGCGAGTCTGACAAAAAAAATGCTGATAGCAAAAAAAAATCCATCTGCGACTAGATTGCTCCATATGCGCTGCTTAGGCAGTGACCATATGCACTGCTTAGGCAGTGACCATATGTGCTGCTTAGGAAGTGATATACGGCAAGGAAGGGGTTAATAGCTCTTAAAAGAGCCTTTGATATACTGTAATAAATCAAAGTAAAAAAAAATAACCCCTAAAAAAATGCACAGACAGCAAAAAATGTGCTGCTGTGTAAGATCACTGCATACACAGCGATCAATTGCAGGGAAGGGGTTAAATACTGGAAACGGCTTTTATAAAAGCCTTTGGGTCTCAATCCTATTAAATATATTATAATTAAAAACTTACATTATACAGCTCTGTCTCCCTCCCTCACTAAAACTCAAGTGAGAGGGAGGCAGATCTACACGGGTCAGATCATATATTTACAAATATTGATCTAACCAGGCGAATGGTGATGCTCATCTAAGCAAACGCCAACCCGCCTTTGTCACTTATCAGCTGTTACTGATCGCTATACATGCGGTCAGACAGCTAAAAAAAATATTTTTACGTTAAACGTAGTCCCCTAGTGGGTATAATTAACACGTGACGGTGTAATAAAAAAGTTTAAAAAAAATTAAAAATGCTTCTGCAGCAAGATTGCTGCATTTGCGTCAGATCGCTGCTTAGGCAGTGATCTATAGCAAGAAAGGGGTTAATCTCTCTTAAAAGAGCTTTTTTTTATACTGTAATGAATTACAGTAAAAAAAAAAATGAACCCCTAAAAAATGCAAAGACAGCAAAAAATGTGCTGCTGTGTATGATCACTGCGTACACAGCGATCAATGGCAGGGAAGGGGTTAAATGGCTTTTATAAAAGCCCTTGGTGTTTAAAATTGTATTAAATATTTTTTTTATTATTTTATTTTATTTTTCACTTTATCTGATCTGTCTCTCTCCCTTACTAAAACTAGTAAGGTGAGGGAGGTAGATCAATTCTTGTCAAAGGCAATATTTACTAATATTGCCTTTGACAGTATGATAAGTGCTCATCAGAGCACTTACCATACAAGCCTGCACACAGATCACATAGATCTGTTGTGCCGGCATCGACTGGCTCCCCCTAGAGCATCAGAAGTGAAATACTTTCACTTCCGATGCTCTTGCCATTAAAAGGGAAGCGCTGCCTGTACAGGCAGCGTTCCCTTCTACTGAGCCGATGGGGTCGCTCAGGAGAGCGACCACCATCGGTTCTGGGGAGCCTGAAGGTGTTACTAAGTGCCTCGCTAGCGAGGCACTTTAGAAACACCGCAGATGCTTAGAAAGCGAACGATCGTTCGCTTTCTAAGCACATGTGTGCAGCCGGCGCAGCCATTTTTAAATGGCTGCTACGATCACTCCGCGGAGTGATCGTAGCGCGCCCCTGCACATTTGGGGGGTGTTGCACAATGCCTCTACCTAGAGGCATTGTAGCAACACCGTTAGAGTAAAGAAAGCGACCGCTGGTCGCTTTCTTTACTCAGTTTAGTGCATGACGTGCCAGGCACGTCACCTGTCGGCAAGTCCTCGATTTGCCGTGACGTGCCTGGCACGTCATCTGTCGTTAAGGGGTTAAACTTGTTCTGTTTTTATACTGATATCTTCATATTACTTGGAGTCTACTAGGCAAGAAAGACCAAGAAAGAAGATACACGAACAGCACTTTATTTTATAAAAGTTGGAATGTGAATTTCACATCCTTTAAGTGTATGCCTTCTTTTATATACTTTTTTAATACAGCAACGGGCTGCATGTATATTTTGGATGCACATCTAATCACTTTACACCTTTTTAGCCCTTTAGCGCACTGTCACTTTTTGTTGTGATTTTATTTGTATTGTACTGAGGGATAGTTGCCGGACAGTTTGCAACTTGTTCAAATCTGAAATAAGCGCCACTAAACCTCATCACTTTACCAGATTTTGTCCTATCGCTAACCCTTATGCTAACGCTAATTGAATGGTGACCCTAACCATTATTCTAATCCCAAACCTAGATTTTTAGCTAATTAAGTATTTTTTAAAATGTGTTTTTACATTGCAATGTTGCGGACTGCCTCTAGGTGCAGTCTAGCAACAGCATCAGAGTAACGGAAGTGAAGTTTGTTTCACTTCTGACGCTCTACTCACTTATGCTGTTTTCCAATATGGCACCATAGGCACTGGATTTTGGGGATGCGTTATGCCTCGACCTCGCGGCATTAAAGCATCACTATTTTAGCAGTGTTTGCAATCTCCAATCGCAAACACTGCTCGTTTAACCACAGGACGGACATGGTCCATCCAATGTTGGCAAGGGGTTAAAGTTAGTACTTAGTTAAAAGGCTAAAAAGGTGTAAAGTAAAGGTGGAAAGCTAGTCTTCATCAATTATATAGGGAGAGAGAATCAAGTTGGTCCAGTGAGCTCTCCAGTTATAAATCCGTTCTATACGGCAACTGGTTGAACAAATTGGAGGCCCCAACCGCTACTTGAATCTCCTTTTTTGATTGTTCTCTTGGAGTCGGGCATCTGGATATGATTCGTAATTCCAATTCATATATAAGCCCATAGGTTGAAAGGAGGTATAAGGTAGTCGTGAAAGAAAACCAGGCCATCATAGATTCATCGAAATCCCCCTGATTGTCGTTCTCTCTGGGCATTGCGTATTTGAGTAATGTAGTAAAGATTGTGACTGAGCTCTAACCCTGTCTGTTTCTCCCAATCCGAAATCATATCTGTACACATCTTTCTTTATGTTTTTTTTCTTTTTCTCTTTTTTTTTTTATTTGGGGAGCTGTTTTTTTTTTTTAGCTGGGGGAGCTGTTTTAGCAAATTATTTACATATTACATGTGTGGCGATATCTGTGTGGTAGATCGACTACAGAGGGGATAGAGAGAGAAGAAACACTACAGGGGAGAGGGAGGAGAAAGACTACAGAGGGAGATAGAGACTACAGGGGAGAGAGAGGAGAACGACTACAGGGGGAGAGAGACTACATGGGGAGAGAGAGACTACAGGGAGAGAGAGACTACAGAGGGAGAGAGAGACTATAAGTGGAGAGAGAGAGACTACACAGGAGATAGAGACGAAAGGTTACAGAGGGGGAGAGAGAGAGAGAGAGACAGAGAGAGAGAGAGAGAGAGAGAGAGACTAAAGAATTAAGAGGGGATAGAGACTACATAAATGGAAATGAGATGGGGAGAAATACTACACACATGAGGGGGGAGTGGAGAGAGAGAGACAGACATTGTGGGAGAGGAAAAGACAGACAGCCCCTGCCCCTATGGTGCAATCTCAGAAGTGTGCTGGGTGCAGAGGTAAGACCTGTGAGTGTAGTATCAGTGCTGGCCGTAAGCCCTGGGTCCTGGGAAAAGGTCTGACAATGAAATCTGTGTGCTGGGGTAAGTCCTGTAAGTGCAGTCTGCATGCTGGGGGTAAGTCCTGTCAGTGCAATCTGCATGCTGGGGGTAAGTCCCGTCAGTGTCATCTGCATGCTGGGATAAGTCCTGTGAGTGCCATCTGCATACTAGGGTAAGTCCTGTGAGTGCCATTGGCATGCTGCGGTAAGTCTTGTGAGTGCCATCTGCATGTTGGGGTAAGTTCTGTGAGTGCCATTTGCATGCAGGGGTAAGTTCTGTGAGTGCCATATGTGTGCTGGGGTAAGTCCTGTGAGTGCAATCTGCATGCTGCGGTATGTCCTGTGAGTGCAATCTGCGTGCTGGGGTAGGTCCTGTGAGTGCAATCTAGGTGTTGGGGTAAGGTTATATCCCACACACTGCCCTAATATATATCCCTGCACAGGGCAATATATGCCCTCAGTATGTACACAAGGTTACGTCTTGTCTCACATACTTCCCTAGTATATATCCCTGCACAGGACAATTCATGTAGCCTTGTGTACATACTGGGGCCTATGTATTGCTGTGTCCATAAAGTATATATCAAGGCAGTGTGTGACATATAATCTTGTATACATACTGGAGGTATATATTGCAATATGCAGGGGTATATATAAGTCTTATCCATAAATAATACACTCTTCAGATGTGCTTTGTGTCTCCATTTCTACAGTGTGACTCCTGAATACCACCTCTGGGTCCCATGTCACCTAGACCCCATTGTTACAATGCTCATGCCTCTCACAGTGGAGTCTTGGTGGTGCCCATATTACGAATCCAGGGGTAGGCAACAACACACATTCACAAATCTTGCCCCGGACACTAGTGTCATTGATACTTTTCCTATCCCTGTCCATAACTAGACACTTTAATTAGTAAATCTGGTATTGATTTTTTTTACCTTTCTGTGGTAACTTGTCCTATTATAAATTAGGTCCATGAAATGAGAGCTCACATCACTTTTTTAGCTTTTGATTTTGATAAAATTTGATTTTATTATTTATGTTTACATTTCCCACATTAAGAGTTGATATTTTGTTTCACAAACGCTACTCTTAACAACACAGAGACTTTGAATCAATTATAATCCTCACGGACATCAGTTCTCGAAATGCATCTGACAAATTTGGTTTAGGATCCTCAGGGCATCTTCGTTCATTTGACCCTGAAAGAAAATTGAAAAGAAACCATTTAAATTGCCATGTAACATTTCATAAATGGCCATTAAAATATAAGAAAAAAAAATAAAATAAAGAAAAAAAAAAATATATAAGAAATAACTAAAATGCTTACATTATCTATGGCTCAACATGGGGCCTAATAAAAGCAAGCTATTAGAGAAAGCATTTTAGTCAAAGACAAAGTCAGTGTACTCTAGGGGTAAAACATGAAGAAATGTAATAGTTCTGTAAAGATGAAGGTATAGATTAGTGCTATTGAGTGTAATTATAAGTGCTAAGTGTTTGTGATAGGGTCTGTTCAAATGCTTATTCGTATCAATGACTTTATAGTGTTGGTTCCCCTTTCCCCATCCACCTTGTGCCTTTCTCAGTGGAACCACCCTACCTGATCAATTTCACCTTCCCCAGAACGTAGCTTCAGTGGCTGCATACAATAAAGGTTAAGTCTGGTTGCTGAGCTACGTTTCTCCCTCTAAACTCTAATTGGCTGTAAAGTTCATTTGTTTAAGTTCCTGTTGTTCAGTCTCAAGTTATCAAGATGTGTTGCTGTATAAGTGACTGTGTATTGGAGCAATAAAGTGTACTCCAAGTGACCCGTGTCGATGTCATTGCTGTGGAAATACCTGCTGGAGTGCTATTTGGGACAATAGTCCTGGGACATTATATTTCATCAGGGATCAGTGGAGTAGTCCTGGAACTCTAAATGGGCAAGAGTCATCATAGCTCTTGGCATCCTGTTATAATGATCATTAAATTATTGTATGGTTTTTAAATCTATGCAGTTTTAACACAGTAGCGCACATGGCCATATATATACATCCTGCAAAGCATGGTCCTTGAGGACCATTAGGACATATATATACATCCTGAGTTTTAATGTAAGGAGGGCAACACTTCATGCCGGAAGCTATTCTCAGAGGCTGCTTTGGATACAAAGCAGCCTCCCACTGTGCCTTCGGTACCCCCCGCCCCCCTCCTACACATACGATCACCACGAATGGGATCGTATGCATTTAAACTCATATAGGCGAAGTGATCAGCTTTCACTGCCTAAGTGTTAAAGCTGTTGCAATGATGCCCCAATTGAGGCATCATGCAACACATGTCTCTGCCCCCTAAGTTGCAGCGATCAGGTGCCATATTGAAGAGGAGCATGCTCCTCCAATATGGCATGCCCAGCAGAGAGCGACGGAAGTGATAATAAAAATATCTTCCGTCACTCTGAAACTGTTGCTTGACTGCCCCTAGAGGCAGTCAGCAACATTACAATTAGACATAGATCTAGGGTTAGAATTAGTGTTAGTACAAGGGTTAGATTAAGAGGTGGGGGTAGATTTAGGGTTAAGGTTAGGAACACAAAACAACACTAGTAGTGGGTATTGCCCTATTACTTGAAGAAAAACATGGAAACATTGGTATTTATAATCTCAGGACAAATATTAGAAATGATATAGATTGTCAGTTTGTAATTGTGTAAAAAAGAAACCAGGTCAAAATTAGAAAAAACTTTTTTTTGGCATATTTTCATCGTAATTTATATTTTTCTAAAGTAAATTATAGCATGTGATGAATATAATAGCATCAAAAGAAAGCCTTTAAAAATTATATATAAATTGTGCGGCTGTACTGAACACGAAGAAATAAATCACAGTTAAGCAAACGTATGACAAAAATAATGGAATTCTGGTCTTCAAGGCACATCAAATGCAGCATAGAACTCTGTCACTAAGGGGTTAATATATGACTGCATGTTTGTGATAGGGTATGTTCAAATACCTATTTGTACCAAATTATTGTATGGTGTTCAACCTTTTAAAACTGCAGTTTTAATATATGACTGTTCAATTCCAAATAGTTTCCCCCACACAATGTATACTATTATGTTGTGGTTTTTGGATGAATTATTGAGCGTCACCCAACACACACAAGCAGATTTGTTTTAGTGCGACTACACTTTTTAGTGCTTTGCACCAAAATGGTGTTTGAGCAGCAAATTACAGAAGCACCCAATATTTTGGAATTTCCTAACAATACAAAAATCTACACCAAATACTAGCAGAGATACTAAACAATAAAAAATAAACATGTTCTAACTCAAACACTAATATGTATTAGCTAGACACTTATCACTGCAGTGTAAAAATTAACAGAATGTACAACAATTACAGAAGAAACACTATATGTTGGTTATTCAATGGTTTCCTAAAAAAACTATTGTATAAAACCAAGTGATACAGTTATACTTATCGGTTTCTATAACTGGTTACATAATGGATAATCATGGCTACATTAACTTGGCAAAAGTCAGGGTTTTCTGTACAGTTCTAATTCCCTGTTTTGGGTCTCAGTTTAAATGGGTTGTATGTTTGCTGTTAACACAACTATACTGTGTGATAATGCTTGTTCTGTCGCTGGTTCAAAAAAGCCATGGTACACTTGCTACAGATGTTTTTGTTTGTAGTCAAGGAAGTATGCTTACTTGGAAACACTGGTGCTTAGAGGCCACACCTGTCCTCTAAAACTGGTTTAGCTATCAGTAGACTTGTCAGTAGCCATGCTTATCCATAAGCACCTCTAACCAGAGGTCACCCATGTCTCCCACACTCAGGGTAATACACCTGAGATTTATCCCACATATCACTTAAGTAACAATATATTTTTATTTAAGTGATATGATGGATTTTTGTGTATAAGACCACCAAACTAGCCTAAATATAAATCATCTCGATAAAATATTGCACTATTTATTCTGGTAAAGGTATGTTATTTTAGATCAAGTATAAGATGCTTTTAAATCTAGAGCAAAAAGGAATAACTTGATTAAGAACAGACAGATTATTTAAGAGACGTTGATTATTCAGCACTTAATTTGAGCAATCGCTCCAAGAGTGATAACTGGGCAATGGTCAGAATGGGACAAGGGTGTGCCCAGGTTGAAAATATTTTTTTTTTTTCAAGTTGTCTGTATGTATCTGTATAATGGATGGTTTAATGAGTGACTGCAGGAGTTTTAAAGGAACTTTTGACTGTAGCATTGGATCACCTGGGTTCAAGCAATCACTCAGGGTAGAGAGTTTAACTGTTGGCTTGGCCTGCTTGTACTTTGCAGATGTGAATAGATGACAGAAACTCATTATTTAACCACTAAAGGCACTTTTGTGATCTGGATTTCAATCAACCACATTGGTTGGTAATATTCATAAGGAACTCTTGCCGATGCTGAGCCACCAAATGCAATACTGAAATCCTGATATCTATCCCTTGCAATCATACACCTATTTTAAGTTGTGCCCTGTTAAACACACACTCTCTATGCAACAAGCTTACAGCCATACATGATCTATTCATAAATCTAAATCATTTAACCTACTTGCTCTCACTGAAACCTGGCTCACCTCATCTGAATCAGTCACTCCTGCTGTTCTCTCATATTGTGGACAAGACCTTGGTGCAAAAAGGGTAGTGGTGATTGTGTGTGTATTTCTGTGTGTGTGTCTGTGTAAGTGTATGTACGTGTGTAATGGTGACTTAGTGTGTGTGTATTTATGCATGAGTGTGTAAGTGGGACTGTGTGGTTGTGTATGTGTGTAGGCAGGGCCGCTTTAACCGATGCACAAAGTGGGCACTTCCCAGGGCTTACAGGTTAAAGGGGCCACCGCTAGCCGCATCATGCTCCCACTGCCCCTGTGACTGTCTCACACATAGGGTAGCAGTCTACATCCAGCCGGCGGCAATTTCCTGCCTCCTGCAGTGTGAATGGAGGGAAGACTGTGCAGAGGAGACGCGAGAGAGCAGCAGCAGAGTGAGTACTGGTGAATGGGGGAGAGAGGGTAATTCTTTTTTGGGAAAAAAGGTGGCGGCATATTAATGGACAAACTAACACTGGCATATTAGTGGGCAAATTGACTGTGGCATATTAATGAGCAAACTAACTGTGGCATATTAAAAGGGAATTTGACTGTGGCCAATTAATGTGGCAACTAACAGTGGTATATTAATAGGCAAACTGGCTGTGGCATTTTAATGGGCAAATTGCCTGTGGTATATTAATGGGAAAACTGGACGGATATAGGAGGAGAGACAGAGACATTCAGAAAACATACCAGAATGGGGAACAGAAAGATAGACATGGGGTATAAAGGGAGAGATATACATGAGGGTATTAGTGGAGAGCAAGATATACATGAGTGTATAAGTGGAGAGAGAGATATACATGATGGTATGAGTGGAGAGAGTGATATTGTCATGAGCTGCGCCGCAGTCACTCACCTGAATATCCTCTTCTCGGCTCTCTCCAGCGCAGATCCGGCCGTTCTGTATACATGCGACTCTGACACACACCCTCCAATGACGTCACACCAAGCGCCGGCATGCGACGCTCGGGAACATTTAAAAAGTCCCCAAGCACTTCACACAGTGCTTGGTTTTCTCCTAGTAAGCCTCCTAGCGATATTACCTCCTGTGCTTTTGGTTTCATTTTGTTGATCTCGGATTGTTCCTGACGCTGTTCCCTATCTGGTGCCCCTGATCTCGGACTGCCAAACGTTTTGCCTCTTGCCTGATACCCTGACCCTTGACTCCTGAATATCCTTTTGCCTGTTGATTCTGTACCCTGCTACTTCGGTCCTGTTGTCATCGCCAAAGTCTGCTAAGCTGTGTTACCTGTACTTACCAAGGTCTGTTAAGCTTTTTCACCTGCATCTTGCCAAGATCTGTGTTACCGATCTTGCCAAGGTCTGCTAAGCTGTGTTACTTGTACTTACCAAGATCTAGAACAATTACCTAGAACAATACTTATGCTGTTTTACTACACACTTACAGGATGATTGGTTGTGTAAGCGAATTCTGCCAACGGCAGGCATTTGATCCAAATTCATACCTCCATTGTCATGTCTCCGTTGTTTGCCAGGTATGGGTTCCATTCCTCCATGCTTCCAGGTTCTCCAATTCCCAGTGCTGTTCCTTCTGCCACCGACCACATACGAAGCCTCACAGACAACTACGCTGTCATACGTAAGACCCTGACTGATGCTCAACACCGTTACAAGTTGTTTGCTGATCGTCACCGCTCTACAGCACCATCATACCGCCTGGGCGACAAGGTATGGTTGTCAACTAAACACCTAAAACTTTCCTGTCCCTCCAGAAAATTGGGTCCCAGATTCCTTGGTCTGTTTCCTGTCATCGGTATCGTGTCTCTGGTGGCTCTAAAGCTTTGACTACCGCATACCATGAGAATCCATCCAGTCTTCCATGTATCTCTGCTTAAGCCTCATGTGGCCAATCCCTTTTATGGTTGACACATCACTCCTCCGGCACCGGTTCTCACTGATGGGGATTGGCCCATTCATTGGAAGGTTTACAGTCCTTTCGATAGGTCTTGGGAACCTGCCAGGATGGTTCATGCTAAGGATCTGGTTCGCGCCTACCATGTCTTGCGTCCTGATCGCCCTGGTCGTTGGCATGCCCGGAGGTCCCGCCCTAGAGGGGGGAACTGTCATGATTTTCCCCGCAGTCACTCACCTGAATATCCTCTTCTCAGCTCTCTCCAGATCCGACCATTCTGTATACACGCGACTCTGACACACCCCCTCCGATGATGTCACACCACGTGCCGGCATGCGATGCGCGGGAACATTTACAAAGTCACACAGTGCTTGGTTATTCTCCGTGTGAGCCTCCCAGCGATATTACCTCATGTGGTTTGGTTTCATTTTGTTGATCTCAGATTGTAATCTGGTGCCCCTGATCTCGGACTGCCTATTATTTTGCCTCTTGCCTGATACCCTGACCCTGGATTCTTGAATATCATTTTGCCTGCTGATTCTGTACCCTGCTACTTCGTTCCTGTTATCATCGCCAATGTCTGCTAAGCTGTGTCTGTCACCAACATCTTGCCATGGTCTGCTAAGCTATATTACCTGTAATTACCAAGGTCTGCTAAGCTGTGTCACCTGCATCTTGCCAAGATCTGTGTTACCTATCTTGCCATGGTCTGTTAAGCTGTGTTACCTGTACTTACCAAGGTCTGCTAAGCAGTGTCACCTGCATCTTGCCAAGATCTGTGTTACCTATTTTGCCAAGGTCTGCTAAGCTGTGTTACCTGTACTTACCAAGATCTGCTAAGCTGTGTTACCTATACTTACCACGGTCTGCTAAGCTGTGTTACCTGTACTTACTAAGGTCTGCTAAGCTGTGTCACCAACATCTTGCCATGGTCTGCTAAGCTGTATTACCTGTAATTACCAAGGTCTGCTAAGCTGTGTCACCTGCATCTTGCCAAGATCTGTGTTACCTATCTTGCCATGGTCTGTTAAGCTGTGTTACCTGTACTTACCAAGGTCTGCTAAGCTGTGTCACCTGCATCTTGCCAAGATCTGTGTTACCTATTTTGCCAAGGTCTGCTAAGCTGTGTTACCTGTACTTACCAAGATCTGCTAAGCTGTGTTACCTATACTTACCACGGTCTGCTAAGCTGTGTTGCCTGTACTTACTAAGGTCTGCTAAGCTGTGTTACCTATTACGCCAAGGTCTGCTAAGCTGTATCACCTGCACTTGCCAAGGTCTGCTAAAGCTGTGTTACCTATTTCCGCATACCAACTATATTTCTCTGCTACAATAAGTTTCATCTTACAACTGACTTTTTATAATTATTGTTGCATCCCTGCATATTGGTCCACTCATACCCACAGATATACATAAGGGTATGAGTGGAGAGAGAGATATGTTATGGATAACTTAGCATTTATTGCGTTAACAGCATCAAAATAGTTAATTCAGCATTGGAAGTGTTAAAACCCCATCCCCTCTTGGAGAGAGAATATTCCTGTTTGTGTCTAAACACACACAGATGGTCATTCTCTGGTAACACCCCCATTGACTGGTACAGGAAGGTTCTTATCTGTGAAGGCTGCAGGATGTAACCTGAGGTTTTGTTAGTCCAAGTTTTGTTATTCTTCCAAGTAGTTACAAAGAACCAAAGATATTGGTTGTTCTAATAAACAAATTATTAATATAATAAGAGATACTAAAATATAATCAGAGTTACTGAGAAAGAACTTTGTGTGTCTGAATCAAGAGGCTCTCCTAACTTTCTCAGAAGTTCCAACTCCCCTATGCCAATCCAGATCAGTGCTGATACCAGGGCCGATTCTGGGGGGGGGGGCGCATGGGGTGCACCACACCCAGGTGCAGGAACCCAGAGGCGCTTCTTTAGGGAGTTCAGGGG
The DNA here is from genome assembly GCA_036172795.1 of Pelodytes ibericus. Taxonomy (NCBI): domain Eukaryota; kingdom Metazoa; phylum Chordata; class Amphibia; order Anura; family Pelodytidae; genus Pelodytes; species Pelodytes ibericus. The sequence goes on from CM069860.1 coordinate 27,925,467, forward strand.
TGTCCAAATTTTTTCTGTGGTAGGCCACTTCACCAAGAATGTATGTGAGCATGGGACGCATATATATATATATATATATATATATATATATATATATATATATGTATATATATATATATATATATATATATATATATATATGTATATATATATATATATATATATATATATATATATATATAAAATCCAAAGATCAGCGCGCTCATCTCAAAGCAGGTTGTATGGTCCCTGGTAAGTAATACATATAAAAAGATTACGCCCCATAATATTTAATAAAAATTATTTTATTAAACAAATGCATTTATTTTTTTATTTCCTATAATTGTGCCAATGCTGCCTCTCCCCCCCCCCCCCCTGCGTTGTCTCTCTCTCTCCCCCACTGTTATCTCTCTCTCCCTCCCCCAAACTTCTCTCTCTCCCCCTTGTCTTTCACTTCCCCTCTCTCCCCCCTCCCCTTGTCTTTCTCTCCCCCCTCCCTCTGTCTTTCCCTCCCCCTCCCTCTGTCTTTCTCACCCCCTCCCTCCCCTTGTCTTTATCTCCCCCTCCCTCCCCTTATCTTTATCCTTCCCCCTCCCTCACATTGTCTCTCTCTGCCCCCCCCCTCACCTTTTTTATTGCACACTGGTGGCTAGTGGGGGCAGCTGGGGGATGTCTGCACGATACGTGCACACATCCTCCATGCTGCCCGACACCTCCATCTATTATGACGGACAGCCGTCATAATAGATGGAGACATTCCCCTGTAAGATCGGTATTTCTGTCCCGCGACGGGCCCCTCACAGCATGGCTCTTAACTCTTCTCACCACCGGAGATCCTCTTCAGCACGCACCCGTCACTGGAGACAGGCGCGTGCACTAAGAAATACCCATTTGCTGCTATCCCGGTCATCACTATGGCGACGGGCAGAGAGACGCGCGTCCCGTACGTCAAGGGGGCGGAGCTAAGCCCTTTAAATACATAGCGCGCACAATTCAAACTTGCTTGATGAATATGCAAGCTATCTCTGCGTGGATTGCTTCTAGCTGTTCCGTAGTTGATCATCCTGTTACTCTATGTTATTCTGCTCTACTGGACTTCTGACCTGGCGTGTTTTTTGGATTATCCCTCTGCTTTTGCCCTTATACTTTGGCTTTCATCTGGACTCTGCTGCCCTCTGGAATCCCTGACCCGGCTACCATTTTCTGACTATCCTGAACTCTGGAAACCCTGACCCCGGCTTGTACTTCTGACATTGCTTCACTTCTGGCTCCCCGACTCGGCTTATACCTCGACTATTCTATACGGCTGCAGCCCATCTATACCTGGTCCGCGGACGTTCGTGCCTGCTACCATCTATTGAAGTCTGCTTGCCCTGAAGTCCTCGGTATCGGTGGTGCCAGGCAAGAACAGTCTAATCTGCTATTGGGGTCCCTACCTCTCCGTACGAACCACGGTACGTTTACCTCTATTATTGTTACACCCCGGCTGCCCGAATCTCCTGGTGGCTAGCGGGGCAGATGGAGGATGTCTGCACGATACGCGCAGACATCCTCCTCTGCTGCCCGGCACTTCTGCCGGGACTTTTATGATGAAGCCAGAAGGACCCGGCTTCATCATAGAAGTCCCAGCCGTCGTGCCGGGCAGCAGCAGGGGGAGTCTGTGATCATCCTACGGCTGTTAGCGAGGGGGATCCAGGTCCCCTGCAGCTCTGCAGGGGACCTGGATCCCTGTCTTATAGTTTGACCTCGATTTGAGGTCAGATTATAAAACGACCTCGAATATAAGACGAGGGGTATTTTTCAGAGCATTTGCTCTGAAAAAAACCTTGTCTTATATTCGAGCAAATACAGTATTCTCTATTACTGTATCAATCATATTTGCTGTGAATCTTTCCAGCTGTATATCCTTGGGATATTTTAAAGCTGTAACCTAAGCCAGTCTGGAAATGTTTATTTGTTTACGGTACATTCCTCCTTTTTGCAATTGGGTATCTTGACAAGTATTTAATTCCTATGTAGTTTAGGAGGACTTTTGTAATTTAATTCTTTGTAGTATTTTGTAGATGGTTTTCCATTTTTCCCAAGATATCACATTTTTCCAAACTCTAGATAAAATAGTGATTAATTAGATGAGGAAAGATGTATACATTTTCTGTAAGGTTTTATTTATTTATTTTTTCATTTATACTTCTTTTATTATTATATGATATCACAAAATAATAAGCATACAGTCTTATGACTTAACAGACATAACATTTCCTAACATACACGAGCACATATCTAGATAAAATGAGACAAATCCAGATGTAAGAGGCTTTATAATATAAAGCTTAAGACTTAGTTCCCTTTCTGGCTTCCGGCTGTTTTTAAGTAAATTGTGTTGACATGATCACAAGTACCGGTTCTCGTTAGTCATTTTGCACATTTAACACCTGGATTTTATGTGAATCCCCAATCCTCTCCCGCTTTCTATGAACCTTCTGGGGTAGTTGACAAATTAGGTTAGGGATTATAGTTAAATTGTCGATCAACATGCTCTTACACATTCATTTCCTCAACACCACTCACTCATTCTTACCAGGTCGGGAGGACAGCGCGGGGGGGGGGGGGGGGGCACGACATGGGAACCCGTTGTCTCACTTTTCTAGTGTCATTCCATGCCTCGCACCAATCTTTATAGGTGTTATTAAATCCAATATTGTTCTCCGATTTCATTATTGCCACAGATTTTTCCCCATGAATAAACGGTTTGATTAACTTTATGGTCTTTGAGACTGGATTTCTAAATGGTGGATGGTAGAGGAAAGCATCGAGCTGAAGTTGGTCCTCTGGCATTTGTTTCCTCAGAATTGTTTTTATCCTTAGATAGCTAAAGATTTGATTTGGGGTAAGGTTAAATCTTTGTAATATATCTGAAAACTGCATCCCCCCCCCAGACGTGGCCTTTTAGCCCCCAAACAACCCAACAAACCTATGCATGGGTGGTATCCCTGTACTCAGGAGATGTTGCTGAACACATATTGGGGTGTTCTTTTGCACTGACACATAACAGGATCTGTGAATTCATGCTCGAAGTACAATGTATGTGGAAACAAAACATTAAAAAATTACTAACCTAAAATTTGACTAAGGCTGGTGGTAGAATTAGTGCATGGAAAGTGTTAAAATACTATCATTTGAAATACCCTAGGGTGGCTAGTTTGCTAAAAATGTATGGTTTTGGGGGTAAAATACACATTCTGGCTTCACAAATGTCCCAAATGGAACATGGGCGCAGGTATCCTGTATGTCAGAATTCCAAGTAGAAAAACCAAAAAGCGCACCTCTCAAATGTGGCCTTTTAACCCCCAAATAATCTAACTAACCTACACATGGGTGGTATCCCTGTACTCAGGAGATGTTACTGAACACATATTGAGGTGTTGTTTGGCACTGACACATAATAGGATCTGTGAATTCATGCCCGAAGTACAATGTATGTGAAAAAAAAATTACTATCCATAACATTGACATAGGCTGGTGGTAGAATTAGTGCATGGAAAGTGTTAAAATACTACCATTTGAAATACCCTAGGGTGTCTAGTTTTCAAAAATATATGGCTTTGTGGGGTAGAATACACTTTCTGGCTTCAAAAATGTCCCAAATGGGACATGGGCGCAAGTTTTCTGCATGTCAGAATTCCAAGTTGGAAAACCAAAATGCGCACCCCCTAAATGTGGCCTTTTAGCCCCAAAACAAACCAACAAACCTATGCATGGGTGGTTTGCCTGTACTCAGGAGATGTTGCTGAACACACATTGAGGTGTTATTTGGAAATACCCCTTCACATTTCAAGGTAATGTTTACCTAAATTGCAATCTATGTGAAAAATTTAAAAAAAGATTTTTTGCTGCAAACTTTGGCAAAGATTGGTGGCAAAATGGCTACATGAAATTTGTCAAAATACCCCAAGTTAAATGCCCTGAGTGGTCTAGTTTTCAAAAATATATACATCTTGGGGGTCATTCATGGATTTAGTACAGAAATCAGTGTTACAATGTCACTATCGCTAATTTTGAAAAAAAGGATTTTAAAATAGCTTTGCACTATTTATAGTTCTGGCCCTGTGACATGAATAAAAAAGCACAAAAACATAAAACATGGGCTATTTCTGAACTCAGGACATATATTAGAAACTATTTAGCAATGTTTTTTTGTTGTGTCTTGTACATGAGTATACGATTTTTCAAATAAAAGTCATAAAATAGTAATTAGCATAATTAACATTTATTAGTGATTACCGTAATTAAAATCTATTTCCTATATTATCCTAAAAATAGTGTTCTTACCCATAATACCTGTGTTAATGCTAAATATTAGTGAGTTTATTTATAAACACCTCTATTTACAATTTGTGTTCTTAAGTCTTAAATTTCTTTTATAATCTTTTGGAATCCTCATTCCATTATATTTATCCTAATTTATATCTTCCTAATTCACTAGCCGACTTGTTCAATCGTGCTTAACTATAGTAATCGATTCACATTAGTGTCTACAATTTACCCTTAATAAATATCCGTCTTAGTGACCCAAGTGTCCCTCCCTTACGCTTCCCTTTCTCCCCTTTCCCCTCCCCTACCCTCTCTCCCTTAATCTCCATATGTTTCTAATCTCTCTTTGACTGTCATATACTCTGTGTTTTTTAATCTCAAGAGGAAAGAGAGAAAAAAAAAAAAACCCACGCAACCTTCCCCAAAATAACCTCCTCCAGTACTACATTAGTACTTCCTCCTTATCTCCTGAATATCTCTTGCTTTTTATTTACCTATCTCTCTCCCTCATGCTCCCCACTCCTTTATTCTTTTACCAACCGTCTGTCCCACCCTGACTCTCTACCTTCCTAATCCAATTTCACCCGTTCTCCCATAGTCTGCTTTGAATATAAAGATTGTCAGACCCTGGTGTAAGCCTACCGTCTGTCTGTCAACTTTGTTTGTCTACACATATACAATCTCAATCAACCCTTCACTGACTCCAAAGTCCACATTGAGTTCAGAGTCCTTTAAACTTACAAGTTTCCCCAGGATCTCCCCGCCTCAATGGCGAGAGAAAGCCCCTACTGTTAACTGTGCTTCCAAATACCCCACATAGTGAGTTTTTCTCTCGCTTGTTGAGAGATATAGCTTTTTTCCTGGTAGAAAATTCAGAGTTTCGTTGGGAATCCCCAGGAGTATTGTATTCCATTCTCCCGTAGACAAGACGTTGAATCCGAGAATTTTTTCCTAAGCTGCCTTGTGAAAAATTATAAGTCAGTATATAAAGACAAAGCTGCGAATTTGGACGCTTTTGAAGGGTTTTTCCGGAACTCTCTCATTAAGTCCTCTTTCAGTCTTGAGCTGCAAAAACAAACTATTACATCCCTAGGGTCCTTTGTCTGTAATAAAGTAGAAGGTTTGGGGAGTCTATGTGCCCTTCCTACCACATAATGATGTACAAGCTTAGGGTCAACGTACGTAGATAATAATTCTTCTATTAACCCCGTTAGATCGGTGATATCTTCCGGAATACCTCGTATTTTTAGATTCTGCCGACAAGAGCGGTCTTCCAGGTCTGCCATCTTCTGATCAAGTCTAAAGATTTCCATATTAGCTGTTTCACACTTAGAGTTTCTAATTTTGTATGAAGCACAATTATTTCGCCGGATTGAATAGAAATTGAACTTTTTACTTGAGACAGTTCCTCTTTGTATTCTGCTAGGTTCTTATCTAGATCAGTTTTAATCTTCAGATACAGAGAGTCCAAAGCAGACAAAAGATTTATTTGGGTTATAAACCCTGGTGGTTCCTGTAGAGATGTTTCTGACATCTGGTCAGATGAAGTTTTATCCATTGCGGTGGTATTCAGTTGCCCCTTTGGAGAATAGAATGAGTCGATTTGGTGTAGTTTTGAAGTTTTATGCTGGTTTTTACTTTTCTCGTTTTTGTCCTGTTTAGGAAGCATTTTTGTCAGATTGTTTTTTCTTTCTTCCTTCTACTCTCCCCTTCTTCCCTCCCTTTTCTTTTTCACCACTTTTTCTCAATTTCCTTATTTAGAAAAAAAACGTTGGGTTTAGGCAGTTTGTTTTGAACTTGTATCAATTTCCTTATTTAGAAAAAAACGTTGAATTTAGGCAGTTTGTTTTGAACTTGTATCTGGATATTTACAGTCAATAGGATAAGCAAATTATAGATCTGCCAGGTCTGTAGTTGATTCTAGTCTCCTTTACTGGCAGATTACCTGCTTTCCAAAAATAGCCAGATTTATTTATAAGTCTCAACTCCAGAGTTTAGCTATTTTAAGTAAATAGAGCCTTTCCCCTCTTTCTCCTCTCTTTCAAACTCCACAGGACTCCATCTTCTGTTCATCTGGTTCTCCGATGGTTCTACCACTTAGGGAAGTATGCCAGTTCAATTTATCTGGGGTGCCGGGGTTATAAGGAGCTTGCAAAGGCGGTTTAGTAGTTGATTTGTACCAATCACAGGCCAATTTAAATTTTGGGAGTTTCCCCTTTAATAAAAAGAGTTTCTTCTTGCTAGGGCTTCTGCCTTTTACTGTAAGGTTTACACCTCAGCCAAATAGATGACAAACATACTTTAAAGTTACCCCTCTTTTCCTTTTTTTTAAAAATTGGAATACCGCCCCCAACAGCTATAGAGTCCTGCTCAGATCGATCAAAGTGGAGAAAGTAACAGCATGTACTGTCTTAAATACAAACTCCTGGTTTTCTTCTCCTTCCCCCTTCACACCTTCCACTCTTCCCCTGTAATACACCGGGTTAATAGGAAGAAAAAGCCCCCTTAAGTCTTACAGTTAGACCGTTGTATATTGTGCAGTTTTTACTCTTTACAACTTAGAGAGACATTTATTTTTGGTCTTTTATATTATATGGAGATCCGTTCCACATTTAAAGGCTTCACAATGTAGAGAATTGCTTGCTCAGTAACACCCCTGCCCTTTAATTTGCGACCACCACTCAAGCCGTTGCAAAAAGAGATTTTTAGCGTGATACTTATAGCAATACTGTATCATAAGGTGTCTTTACTTGCCGTTTGCAGGGAGGACAGGGTTTCCCAAGATTTCCCAGGATCTCCACCTCCGTCTCTTCCAAGGCTCAGGCTCCTGTTCGGGTGTTGTTACTCAGCTTCGTTCATTGTCAGAACGGAGAGTTGTATCCTGTGCAGTTTGTGTTTGGTGGGTCAGGCCGGACAGTGGGTTAGCGAGGCTGATAATCGGCTGCTGGTCAGAAGGGAGAGAGGTCTTTACTGGGCAGCGCTGTATCCCACGCGATGTCCCACAATCATGGGGTTAGCAGAGCCACGGGGAATAACTTCATTCAGCGGCAGGAGAAATCAGGGCGCCTGCTTCTGAAACTCCTCAGCATCCCGGACCGCCTCTCACGCACGACGCACACGTGCTATGTCATCACTCCCCTGTGCTGTAAGGTTTTATTTGTAGGTACAGATGTGCTTTAAATGTAAGTAGAATTTCAGAGTTGGTAGTAGAGGAAGTGAATTTTTATGTTTAAAGATAAGCCGGTGAAGGCTTTGTGGGCCATGGAAAAAGCAGTTGCTGGAGTTAGGTTTTTTTTATTTTGTAGAAGATCAGAGGTAATGTTGCAAATATGAAGAAAGAGAAGATGTTATGGGCAAACAATATGACAGTTAGGACTTAAAAGTCAATATTAATTTGAAAAGGAAGGAATAACTACTAATGTGAAATAATGGCATATAGCAATATGAGGCAGAACTTTTAGTTTAAACTGAAAATTATTCATAAGTCAGTCTTAAAAAAACTCCCTGCCCATCCAATATATTCTGTGGTAACTTGCATATACTATAATTATTTTTACTTTTTAGTATGACCAGAATTGTGTTTACATTGTTGGTGATAAATGAATATAATATTCACACTATAGGGAAGTTAGATCGCTAAGTATAGAGCAATATATATTTAAATAGACACAGAGATGACATCTGTATTCTACCACAGTTATATACAGTAAATACACACACGCGCATGATGCTAAAAATGTTTATTTGTTGCTTTCTAATTCTTGGTATAATTAAGCCAAAGTACCCCACATGATACATGGTGAGAGAATATTGAGATGTTGTTTAAAATTTTTGAAAAAAGACACATTTTTAATAAGATATATGTTAAACGTACGTCTGTGATTAGTGGAAAGAATTAGCAAGTGTCATGGGATTAAATAGATTGTTTCGAGAAGTTGTAGGGGTAAATGGTATAAATTAAGACAGTTTTTGTTGTATGTCAAGGAGAGAGAACGCTTCCACAGAAGCATCCGTTATTTTCCCATTCTCTTTTTTAATTTTTTTTAATTTTTATTATCAAATATAGAAAAGGTTACATTTTATATTCGTTAACCCCTTAAGGACAGAGCCTTTGAAACATTTTTGTCCATTCTGGACAATGGCTATTTTAACATTTCTGTGCTGTTTGTGTTTAGCTGTCATTTTCTTCTTTGTCATTTGCTGTACCCACACAAATTATATATTGTTTTTATCGGGACAAGAAGGGCTTTCTTTGGATGCCATCATTTTGATCATATCCTATAATATTATATAAAAAAATAAACAAAATATGGTTAAAAAAAAACGTATTTCCTGAATTTTATTTGAAACATCTTCTCCTCATCGACAAAAGCAAACAAAAAAACCCTGCTAAATAGATTCTACTATGTCTCCTGAGTACAGGGATACCACCCATGCATAGGTTTGTTGGGTTGTTTGGGGGCTAAAAGGCCACATTTGGGAGGTGCAGTTTTTGGTTTTCCAACTTGAAATTTTCACATGCAGACAACCTGCACCCATGTCCCATTTGGGACATATTTGAAGCAAGCTAGTTTATTTTACCCCATCAAGCCATATATTTTTTTAAAAGTACACACCCTAGGCTATTTCAAATGGTGGTATTTTAACACTTTCCATGCACTAATTCTGCCACCAGCCTTTGTCAAAGTTTGTGGTAGTAATTTTTTGGTGTTTTTTTATCACAAACATTGTAGTTCAGACATGAATTCACAGATTTTGGTATGTGTCACTGCCAAATAAGACCCCAATTTGTGTTCAGCAACTTCTCCTGAGTACAGGGATACCACCCATGCATATGTTTTTCTGCTTGTTGGGGGGTTAAAGGGCCACATTTGAGAGGTGTGCTTGTTGGTTTTCCAACTTGAAATTTTCACATGCAGATAACCTGCACCTATGTCCAATTTTGGACATATTTGAAGCCAGCTAGTGTGTTTTACCCCATCAACCCATATATTTTTTTAAAGTACACACCCTAGGCTATTTAAAATGGTGGTATTTTAACACTTTCCAAGCACTAATTCTGCCACCAGCCTTTGTCAAAGTTTGTGGTAGTAATTTTTTGTGTGGTTTTTTATCACAAACATTATAGAAACATAGAAACATAGAAACATAGAATGTGTCGGCAGATAAGAACCATTCGGTCCATCTAGTCTGCCCAATTTTTTTTTTTTGAGTACTTTTATTAGTCCCCCGTTCCCGGTCTTATAGCTAGGACAGCCTTGTGTCTATCCCACGCATGCTTAAAATCCTTGACTGTGTTTACCTCTACCACTTCTGCTGGCAGGCTATTCCATACATCCACTACCCTCTCAGTAAAGTAATACTTCCTGATATTACTTTTAAATCGTTGCCCCTCTAATTTAAGACTATGTCCTCTAGTTGTGGTAGTTTTTCTTCTTTTAAATATACTCTCTTCCTTTACTGTGTTGATTCCCTTTATGTATTTAAATGTTTCTATCATGTCCCCCCTGTTACGTCTTTCCTCCAAGCTATACATGTTAAGATGCTTTAACCTTTCCTGGTAAGTTTTATCCTTCAACCCATGAACCAGTTTAGTAGCCCTTCTCTGAACTCTCTCCAAAATATCAATATCCTTCTGGAGATACGGTCTCCAGTACTGCGTACAATACTCCAAGTGAGGTCTCACCAGTGCTCTGTACAAAGGCATGAGCACTTCCCTCTTCCTACTGCTAATACCTCTCCCTATGCAACCAAGCATTCTGCTAGCATTTCCTGCTGCTCTATTGCATTGCCTACCTACCTTCAAGTCCTCTGAAATTATTACTCCTAAATCCCTTTCCTCAGATGTTGAGGTTAGGACTGTACCAAATAGTCTATATTCTGCTTTTGGGTTTTTACGCCCAAGGTGCATAATCTTGCACTTGTCCACATTAAATGCCAGTTGCCACTCCTCTGACCATTTTTCTAGTTTAGCTAAATCATTTGCCATTTGGCTTATCCCTCCATGAATATCAACCCTGCTGCAAATCTTTGTATCATCAGCAAAAAGACATACTTTGCCAACAAGACCTTCTGCAATATCGCTAATAAAAATATTAAAGAGAATGGGTCCAAGAACAGATCCCTGAGGTACCCCACTAGCAGGGCCGGACTGGCCCACCGGGATACCGGGAAAAATCCCGGTGGGCCGCCTGCCCCGGGGCCGCCTTGGCCACTTAAAGTGAAGTGGCGGCGGCCGCCACTTTAAGAGTTCGGCTGCTGCAGCATCCGGCGGCAGCAGACGAATTTCTTAAAGCGGCGACGGCCGCCGAATTGCTTAAAGTGGCCCACCGCCGCTTTAAGCAATTCGGCGGCCGTCGCCGCTTTAAGAAATTCGTCTGCTGCCGCCGGATGCTGCAGCAGCAGTTCCGGCGGCGGGATGGGGAGCAGAGAACGCAAGGTGAGTGAGACATAAAGGGCAGGGGGTGAAAGACACTACAGGGGGGGAAGGGGGGTGAAAGACACTACAGGGGGGGAAGGGGGGGTGAAAGACACTACAGGGGGGGAAGGGGGGGGTGAAAGACACTACAGGGGGAGGGGGAAGGGTGGGGTGAAAGACACTACAGGGGGAGGGGGAAGGGTGGGGGTGAAAGACACTACAGGGGGAGGTGGAAGGGGGGGTGAAAGACACTACAGGGGGAGGTGGAAGGGGGGGTGAAAGACACTACAGGGGGAGGTGGAAGGGGGGGGTGAAAGACACTACAGGGGGAGGGTGAAGGGTGGGGGTGAAAGACACTACAGGGGGGGAAGGGGGGTGAAAGACACTACAGGGGGGGTGAAAGACACTACAGGGGGAGGTGGAAGGGGGGGTGAAAGACACTACAGGGGGAGGTGGAAGGGGGGGGGTGAAAGACACTACAGGGGGAGGTGGAAGGGGGGGTGAAAGACACTACAGGGGGAGGTGGAAGGGGGGGTGAAAGACTGTACAGGGGAAGAGGAGGGTGTGAAAGACTACAGGGGGAAAGGGGTGAAAGACACTAAGGGGAAAGGTGGGAAGAGAGACGCCACAGAAAGGACAGAGAGAGAGAGAGATGCCACAGAAAGGACACACAGAGAGCGAGACGCCACAGAGAGCGAGACGCCACAGAGAGCGAGATACCCAACAGAGAGCGAGATACCCAACAGAGAGAGAGATGCCACAGAGAGAGAGAGAGAGATGCCACAGAGAGAGAGAGAGAAAGAGACGCCACAGAGAGAGAGAGAGACGCCACAGAGAGGGAGAGAGATGCCACAGAAAGGACAGAGAGAGAGAGAAAGGACACAGAGAGAGAGAGACGCCACAGAAAGACAGAGAGAGAGACGCCACAGAAAAGACAGAGAGAGAGACGCCACAGAAAGGACAGAGAGAGAGACGCCACAGAAAGGACAGAGAGAGAGACGCCACAGAAAGGACAGAGAGAGACAAGCTACAGATATGCGAGAGACAGGCTACAGGATATGTCTCACACACTGCCCTGATATATACCTCTGCACAGGGCAATTCATATAACTCTGTGTACATACTGGAGGTATATATATTGCCCTAGACAGGCTTATATATCAGTCTTATCTATAAATAATACACTGTTCAGATGTGCTTTTTAAAATGCATGATTTTCCCTTCTATGAACAAAAAAATTACATTATGCTATGGGCTGGTTTAAAAATCTTATGCGATGGGGCTGGTATATAAATTTTTTCCAGGGCTGGTTTTTGTTCCCAGTCCAGCCCTGCCCACTAGTAACAAGACCTTGCATCGAATATACCCCATTGACTACAACCCTCTGTTGCCTGTCACTCAGCCATTGTCTAATCCATTCAACAATATTGAAATCCAAACTCAAAGATTTCAGTTTATTGATAAGCCTTCTATGTGCGACAGTGTCAAAAGCATTACTGAAATCTAGGTAAGCAATGTCTACTGCACCACCCTGATCTATTATTTTAGTTACCCAATCAAAAAAATCAATAAGATTAGTTTGGCATGATCTCCCTGAAGTAAACCCATGCTGTCTCTGATCTTGAAATCCAAGCGACTTTAGATGTTCAACAATCCTATTCTTTAACAAGGTTTCCATTATTTTCCCCACTACTGAAGTAAGACTTACTGGTCTATAGTTGCCCGCCTCCTCCTTACTACCTTTCTTGTGAATGGGCACAACATTAGCTAATTTCCAATCTTCTGGAACTACTCCCGTTAACAATGATTGGTTAAATAAATCTGTTAACGGTTTTGCTAGTACACCACTAAGTTCCTTTAATAACTTTGGATGTATCCCATCAGGTCCCATCGACTTATTTGTCTTTACTTTAGACAGCTGAAGTAAAACCTCTTCCTCTGTAAACTTACATGCATCAAAAGACTCATTAGTCTTTTTCCCTAAATGAGGTCCCTTACCCTCATTTTCATTTGTAAAAACTGAACAAAAATATTCATTACGGCAGTCTGCTAAGCCTTTATCCTCTTCTACATAGCATCCTTCTTTTGTTTTTAATCTAACTAATCCTTGTTTTACTTTCCTTTTCTCATTTATGTATCTAAAAAATGTTTTATCCCCCTTTTTCACTGACTGGGCTATAGTCTCTTCTGTGTGTGCTTTGGAAGCTCTTATAGCTTGCTTTGCCTCTTTCTGCCTACTCTTATAGATCTTTCTATCTTCCTCACTCTGAGTATTTTTATAATTACTAAATGCTAGCTTTTTTTAAATTTTTTACTATTTTAGCCACCTCTGCAGAGTACCACAGTGGTTTCTTCAATTTTTTGCTCTTACTGACAAGCCTTATGCAATTTTCTGTTGCCTTCAGTAGTGCAACTTTTAGATAATCTCATTTCTCCTGGACTCCATTTAAATTGCTCCAGTCTGATAATGACTCCTTCACACCTAATCTAATTTTAGAAAAGTCTGTTTTTCTAAAATCTAAAACTTTTGTTTTTGTGTGGTGTGACTGCGTCACTGTTCTTATATTAAACCACACTGTCTGGTGATCACTAGATCCTAAACTTTCACCTACAGTAATATCTGATAACAAATCTCCATTTGTGAACACTAAGTCTAGTATGACCTGCTTTCGAGTTGGCTCCTCCACTACTTGTTTTAGAGATAATCCCAGTAGGGAGTTTAGGATATGCGTACTCCTGGCGCAAGTAGCTGTTTTGTTTTTCCAGTTCACATCAGGAAGATTAAAGTCACCCATGATGATCACTTCTCCCTTCATTGTCATTTTAGCTATTTCCTCAACTAGTAGATTATCTAACTCCTCTATTTGTCCAGGGGGCCTATAAATCACACCTACCGAGTTACCATATGATTACCAAATTCTAATGTAACCCAAACTGACTCTATGTTCGCCTCACTAACTTGTATTACGTTACATTTTAAGCAATCCCTCACATACAGGGCCACCCCTCCCCCTTTTTTACCTTCTCTGTCTTTTCTATATAAAGAGTACCCTGGTATTGAAATGTCCCAGTCGTGTTTTTCATTATACCATGTCTCAGTAACAGCCACTAAATCTACATTCTCAGTTGCCAATATTGTCACAAGTTCATGGATCTTATTCCCTAAACTGCGAGCATTTGTAGACATGACCCAAAGCTTATCATTTTTCAGCACACTGACTACAGGTAACTTCTGTACCTTTTTTGGGGGGCAATTGGATTGATGTTTTATCGCCATTTTGCCCCCCTCTTTTAGTTTAAAAACCTCCTAGCAAAACCTCTGAACTGCTCACTGAGAACATTCGTTCCCTTTTGAGAAAGATGCAAACCATCTTTTTTGTACAGTTCCTTTCTATCCCATAGTGAACATCCATGAGAAACAAAGCCAAATCCTTGCTCCCGACACCATTCTCCAAGCCACAAGTTGAAGTCCCTAATACGCATCCGTCTATCATTCTGAATGTTATGCACAGGCATAACTTCAGAAAAGGACAGTGTGGACACAACCTGCCGTATATCATTGGCAAGAACACGAAAAGCTTCCTTCACCTCTGAAACCTCATTGCAAGCCAAATCATTTGTCCCTAGATGAACCAGTACATCCATTGTAGTTCAACATTGTAGTTCAGACATGAATTCACAGATTTTGGTATGTGTCACTGCCAAATAAGACCCCAATTTGTGTTCAGCAACTTCTCCTGAGTACAGGGATACCACCCATGCATATGTTTTTCTGCTTGTTTGGGGGTTAAAGGGCCACATTTGAGAGTTGCGCTTGTTGGTTTTCCAACTTGAAATTTTCACATGCAGACAACCTGCACCCATGTCCCATTTGGGACATACTTGAAGCCTGCTAGTGTATCTTAACCCATCAAGCCATATATTTTTTCAAATTACACACCCAAATGGTGGTATTTTCACACTTTCCATGCACTAATTCTACCACCAGCCTTTGCCAAAGTTTGTGGTAGTCATTTTTTTGTGGTTTTTATTCACATACATTGTAGTTTCACTGCCAAACAACAACCCAATATGTGTTCAACAACATCTCCTGAGTACAGGGATACCATCCATGCATAGATTTGTTGGGTTGTTTGGGGCTAAAAGGCCACATTTTGTAGGTGCGCATTTCCAACTTGGAATTTTGACGTGTAGTCAGCCTGCGCCCCCATGTTTCATTTGGGACTTTTTTTGAAACCAGACAGTGTGTTTTACCCAAAAAAGCAAATATTTTGTAAAAGTAGACACCCTAGGCTATTTTAAATGGTGGTACACTTTCCATGCACCAATTCTACCACCAGCCTTTGTCAAAGTTTGTGGTAGTAATTTTATTGTGTATTTTTTCCCACATAAATTGTACTTTAGACACACATTCACAGATTTTGGTATGTGTCACTGCCAAACAATACCCCAATATATGTTCATCAACATCTCCCGAGCACAGGGATACCACCCATGCATGGGTTTGTCAGCTTTTTGGGGGGTTAAAAGGCCACATTTGAGATGTGTGCTTTTTGATTTTCCAACTTGGAATTTTGACATGTAGGGCAAGGAAGGGGTTAATAGCTCTTATAAGTGCCTTTGTAGTACTGTACAAAAAATATTAACCCCTAAAAATTCACAGACAAGAAAAAATGTTCTGCTTTGCAGTGATCAGTGGCAAAGGAAGGGGTTAAAACAAAGGGTATGGCTTTTATAAAAGCCCTTGGGTCTCACAATTTTGTAACATTTAATTTAATTTATTACAATTAAATACATATTATACAGATCTGTCTCTCTCCCTTAAAACTCAAGTGAGGAGAGGAAGGCAGATTCATATGGGTCAGAACAATATTTACCAATAGTGATCTGACCAGGCGAATGAATGGTGATGCTCATTTGAGCAATCACCAAACCGTCTTTGCCACTGATTGGCTGTTACTGATCGCTACACGCGTTCAGACAGCTTCAAAAGGAATACACGTAATCCCCTGGTGGGTAAAATTAACCCATAGCGAGTGTGACAGAAAAAAATGCCGATCTGCAGACAGATTGCTCCATATACGCTGCTTAGGCAGTGACCATATGCGCTGCTTAGGCAGTGACCAAATGGGCTGCTTAGGCAGTGATATACGGTTTTTTTAAAAGCCCTTGGGTTAAATATATTATTATTACAAACTTACATTATATAGCTCTGTCTGTCTCCCTCACTAAAACTCAAGTGAGAAGAGAGAGGCAGATCTACACAGGTCGGATCAATATTTACAACAAATATTGATCTGACCAGGCGAATGGTGAGCAATCACCAAACCGCCTTTGCCACTGATCAGCTGTTACTGATCGCTATACATAAAAAAGTTAAAAATATATAAAAAATGCTTCTGCAGCAAGATTGCTGCATTTGCGCCAGATCGCTTAAAAGAGCCTTTGTTAAACTGTAATGAATTACAGTAAAAAAATGAATCCCTAAAAAATGCGCAAAAAACATGTGCTGCTGTGTATGATCACTGCGTACACAGCGATCAATGGCAGGGAAGGATTTAAACACTTGAAATGGCTTTTATAAAGCCCTTGGTTACTAAAATGTTATTAAATATTTAATTTTATTATTTTATTTTTTTACTTTATCTGATCTGTCTCTCTCCCTTACTAAAACTAGTAAGGAGAGGGAGGCAGATCAATACTTGTCAAAGGCAATATTTACTAATATTGCCTTTGACTGTTTGATAAGTGCTCATCAGATCTGCTGTGCAGGCATCGATTGACTCCCCCTAGAGCATCGGAAGTGAAATACATTCACTTCCGATGTTCTTGCCAGTAGAAGGGAAGCACTGCCTGTTCCCTTCTACTGAGCCGATGGGGTCGCTCAGGAGAGCGACCACCATCGGTTCTTTGGGGAGCCGAAGGTGCTGCTAAGTGCCTTCGCTTTCTAAGCACATGTGTGCAGAAGGCGCAGCCATTTTTAAAAGGCTGCTACAATCACTCCGGGGAGTGATCGTAGCGCACCCTGCACTTTTTTTGTGTTGCACAATGCCTCTACATAGACTGCAGGTCGCTTTCTTTACTCTATTTAGTGCATGATGTGCCAGGCACGTCACCTGTCGGCAAGTCCACGATTTTCTGCGACGTGCCTGGCACGTCATCTGTCAC
Source organism: Pelodytes ibericus (assembly GCA_036172795.1). Lineage (NCBI taxonomy): Eukaryota > Metazoa > Chordata > Amphibia > Anura > Pelodytidae > Pelodytes > Pelodytes ibericus. Next base: position 27,942,343 of record CM069860.1, read on the forward strand.
GAAGGGGTTGAATACATTATGTTGTCAATAAACTTTTATACAAGATAATTCATACTAAGTGCTTTGTGTCTCCTTTTCAAGTTTCATGTTTATTATTCATTTATACTCCATTCATACAACATACAGTCTCGGGTTGGTGTCTAGCCATATGTTTTAGGATTTAGACTTATATGCATTCTTTTCTGTTAAGCCGTTTATGCCAAATTCTTTCATCCATATTTAAAGATTTACCATTGTTAGATCAAAAAGCTTTTTCCATTTTAGCTTGGTACTAAATTTGTTGTTCCAGTTTTAACCAAGAAGCGGACGAAGGGGATTTCCAATTCCTGATAATCTCTATCTTTTGTTGGTGTTTATCAATAGGGCTTGGAATTTTTCAATATTTAATTTGTATTGTGATAATTCTGAAAAGAGTTCAATCTCCTTCATTACATAAGTGATTTCAAAGAGTTGTAAGGGTAAGAATTATATCATCAGCAAATGATGAAATTTTGATTTGTGATGAGGTCAGCCCCAGTTTGTCCACTCTCTCATTCTTTCTAATACTTTGAGCCAATGGTTCCATAGACAACACATTTAGCATTGGGGCTAGTGGGAATCCCTGACGGGTTCCATTTGAAATTTTAAACCAGGATGACAATATGCCCAATCTTTTTATTCTAGCTTGCAGGGAGCCATATGATGCCCAAATTGCGTAAAAAATGGGCCCCTGAATCCATATGTCCCAAGTTATTCTCTCATAAATGTCCAGCCGACAATATCAAAGGCCTTCTCTGCATCCAATGACAGGGTCAACATGGATTCTCCTTTTTTACAGGCTAAAAACATCCCCCCCAAGATTTTTACAAATGTTATCTGTTATAGATCTACCTGGAATAAATCCGATTGATCAATGTGGATTAATTTGTGTATACACTTCTTCAGTCTAGCGGCCAAAACCAAAGAATAAATCTTGGTATCTACATTGATCAATGATATAGGATGATAATTTTTGATATCCAGCTTATCTCTTCCTGGTTTTAGGATTGGGGCAATGTCTTCCTGCAACATTTCCTTTCTAAAGTGTTTTGAAGTTATTGTTTCATTGAAGAGAGTGGACAGAATGGGGCCCAGCTCATCTACATATATTTTATAAAAGAGATTTGAAAACCCATCTGGGCCCCTGAATCCATATGTCCCAAGTGATTCTCTCATAAATGTCCAGCCGACAATATCAAAGGCCTTCTCTGCATCCAATGACAGGGTCAGCATGGATTCTCCTTTTTTGCAGGCTAAAAACCTCACCCCAAGAATTTTACAAATGTTATCTGTTGTAGATCTACCTGGAATAAATCCGGATTGATCAATGTGGATTAATTTGTGTATACACTTCTTCAGTCTAGCGGCCAAAACTGAAGAATAAATCAATGATACAGGATGATAATTTTTGTTATCCAGCTTATTTCTTCCTGGTTTTAGGATTGGGGCAATGTCTTCCTGCAACATTTCCTTTCTAAAGTGTTTTAAAGTTGTTGTTTCATTGAAGAGGGTGGACAGAATGGGGCCGAGCTTATCTACATATATTTTATAAAAGAGATTTGAAAACCCATCTGGACCAGGTGACTTATTTATTTCTAAACTACTAATTACTTTTTGAACTTCTTCTTTATTGATGGGGGAATTTAATTATTCCAGGTCTGATTGCTCCAATTTTGGAAGTTGAAGTCTTGCTAAATAATTCTTAATTCTTTCTAATCTAATTTTTTTTTTAAATTATACAGATTATAATAAAAAATCCTCAAAATAACTTGCTATTTTTGACGGTTTTAAGACTGCCTTTCCTCCTACGATTATTTTTTTTAATTATATATATTATTTTGTTTGTTATTATATTTTTTGAGGTTCATTTTTTTAACCTATTTGTCAAAAGTTTATCTGCTTTATTTCCTCTAATATAAAAAAAATTGTTTTAACTTAAGCATATTAAACTTCATTTTTTCATAGTTTCGTTCTTTTGTTTTCTCTTTTATGTTTTTAATCTTTTCAATAATTATATCTTGAGGGTTTTGTTTGTTAATGATTTCTAGTTGTGCAAGTTCCACCAATAATTGTTGTAAATTTGCACCCCTTTTCCTTTTTTCCATTTGTGATATTTTTATGATACTCCCACCTTACTGATGACGGTGTATCTAACGCTTGGTTTTCTTTTACTTAATAATTTATATCTTTCCATATGGCTTCACAATTGTGTTTATTTTTTTAATAAAGATTCATTAAGTCTTCACATTGATAAATATTTAGTTTGTTTTGATTTAAATATAACTTTAACTGGGGCATGATCTGACCATATTGCTGGTAGTATATTAATGGTCATCTGATTATCAAAGGTGTCTTTCCTAACTAAATATAAGTTTATTCATGAATATGATTGTTTTGAATTTGAGAAGTGTTTGAATTCTTTAGTGTTTGGATTTAGTGTTCTCCACAAATCATATAGGGCGTTTTTATTTAGAAAATCTTGACATTTTGTGCTCATTGAACTAATTTTTGGGATATTGGTTTATCATTTTCATTTTTTTTATCCAGTACTGTGTCTATCACTAAGATAAAATCACCTCCTATTATCACTTGACCTTGTGCAACTATTTCTATACTTTCCTATTACTTTATCCAAAAACCAAACTATGATTTCATTAGGTGCACACCACTGTGTAAGTGTGTAATTATTTATTCTATATATTAAGATAACAAATCTACCTTTTTTATCCGAAATTTTGTGAATAAATTCAAAAGTTACTGTGTCTCTAATTAATATTACTACACCTTTTTTTTTTTTTTTTTTGTAACATAGTAACATAGTAACATAGTAATTTAGGTTGAAAAAAGACACAAGTCCATCAAGTTCAACCCTTCTACCTATCATTACAGCTTTTGATCCAAAAGAAGGCAAAAAACCCCTAAGGAAGCTATTTCGAATTTTGCCTCCTGGGGGAAAAAATTCCTTCTTGACTCCAAGAGGCAATCAGATTTCTCCTTGGATCAATAAGCTCTTTTATTAATGCTTATTCTATTATTAATAGCCCTGTATGTTCTGCTTTCCTAAAAAAACATCCAAACCATTTTTAAATGCGTCTATTGTGGTTGCTAGCACTACCTCTCTTGGCAGGGAGTTCCATAACTTTATTGTCCTAACCGTAAAGAATCCCTTCCTTTGCTGTCTATGAAATCTTTGTTCTTCCAGTCTGAGGGGGTGACCTCTTGTTCTTTGTACCTTTCTGTTAATGAACAGGTCACTGGAGAGCTCTTTATATTGGCCCTGCAAATATTTATATAATGTTATCATATCCCCTCTGAGACGCCTTTTTTCTAACGTATATAAATTCAATTTTTTAAGTCTCTCTTCATAACTAAGATCCTCCAAACCCCTTATTAATTTTGTAGCTCTCCTTTGCACTTTTTCTAGTTCCTTAATATCCTTTTTAAGGACTGGTGCCCAGAACTGTACTGCATATTCAAGGTGAGGTATTACCATTGATTTGTAAAGAGGCAAGATGATATCCTCCTCCCGTGAATCTATACCTCGTTTTATACATGCCAATATCTTATTGGCCCTTGCAGCTGCTGACTGGCATTGGGCACTGTTGCCAAGTTTGTTGTCTATAATTATTCCTAAATCCTTTTCATTAGTAGTTTTTCCCAGGGAAAAACCATTTAACGTATATGCCCAGTCCCCCACTCTGTCCAAATCTTCCTGTAAAGAAAAAACATCAAGATTAGTCTTTATTGCCTTACCTAATTTAGTGTCGTCCGCAAACACGGAGACATGGCTCTCAGCACAATGTGGCAGATCATTAATAAACAAATTAAAAAGAAGAGGGCCCAAAACAGACCCCTGAGGTACTCCGCTTAATACCCTTGTCCAATTTGAGAATTTTCCATTTACAACAACCCATAATTGTCATAATTTGCAGTGAAATTCTGTGAAATTCAAACAATAATTTCTTATGGCCCTTTGTCCAGTGTGAATAAACGTTATATCTATGTTTTCTTTTGTTATTGTATCTATTAGCATTTTTCTTTTATTTGGTGAGCCCTGTGCATTTATAGTTATTAGGCTTAGATCAGACATCCTAAGGCCATATTATATTTTACGGTATTTTTAGCACCAACCCCATTCATTCCACACTTGCACACCCAGTCCTTGATACAGGTCAATTTTCTGACCTGCAACTTGGACTTCTATTATTAAACTATTAATCAAGACAGTTTATCAGGGTCTAATGGACTTGAGACCCTAAGGTGAGCGAAGGGACAGGAGAGATCTATGCCAAGCATCTCTATAATATATATATTATTTCTTTCTTGCCCCCCCCCCCCCCCCCTTTGTTTGAGATATTATAGAGTCTCTTAATTAAGTTTGCGCTTAGGAGGGAAAGCTGTACTTCAAGGTTCATGATCCTAGTAGTTCATAGATTCTTTATTCATTTCTTGATTGGTTCCTGTGCTAGTCCTTCCTCCAGTACTTCTTCTGTATCAACATAAGATGTTCTATGGTTCTCTTGGATCTTTAAATAATTTCCACTTCGGCCTTAATTTAGTTGATTATATATTTGAGATGTATATTTGTTTCGTTTTCGTCCATTCGTACAAAATTTTATTTTTTTCTTCCAAAACGAATTTCGTCCATTGCCGCATTCGTTTCAGACGAAATTTGTTCATTATTTTCATTTTGTTATATTAATTCATACGAATGAGAAATAATTCACCTATTGGAGAATTCTTTCTCTGTACTTCACAATCATGTAAATTATAGAGAGTGAATTGGAAGCAAAGTCAGTGTATATAAGCATATAGCATATAACAATATAAAATGGATTGTATTACTAAGTATTTTGCTAATTATGTATATGAAATGTAAACTTTTTTTTAAATATGTATTGCACATTTTTTTTTAAGTTTAAAAAAAATTCACACCAATAATTATCAAATTGCTTAGTAACACATTATACAAAATTGACAAATACAAACAGACATGCAGTATATAGATCTGACCTAACTTCAATAGTATAAGGTTGGAGAACTGGGTTGAAAGAGTCAAATTCATCAGAATTTTATTCTAATTTCATCCCGCACCTTATGCTACTGAGCTGTCAAAATTGATCTCTTTCATTCGAATTCCCCAACCGTATACTATGTATTGAATGAACATAGGTGAAATGTCCATTCATACGAATTGAATGGTGAAATGAATGCAGCAATGGATGAAAATGGCCTCACTTCAATAGTATAAGGTTGCAGAATTCGGTTGAAAGAGTCAAAATTATCCGAATTTCATCCCTTACCTATGCTATTGAGCTGTTGAAATTTGTCTCTAAGTGGTTTGGAAATTCAGATATAGAAGCTTAAGGACATCATTTTGTTGAAATCCAACAGATGGAAACATAGAAAGTCAAATATTAGTGGTGGACCTGAAAACTTGAGAGACGTGATGACGTAGGACGCACAGTGGGCGTGTTGCAGGTGTGGTTGCAGAGCGGGGACCGCAAACTGTTGAAACGCTGAAAACCAAGGAATCCCTTGCAGAGGATACCGAAACTTAAACCTTGATAGAAGGGACCGAGAGAGACCGGGTTGGACTCTGCATTGCTGTTGTAGCATTGAATACGGACCCTCGGCCATACCGGCTGAATTCTACCTCAGAGAACTGTTCCCAGAGGCATCCCGCGAACTCGCGGAGCGCTACAATTGGAGCGTGGGTGACACCGTGGGTAATATCCCCCAAACCGGCTTATACTGCGTGTGGTAGGGGGTGAGAAAATTACTCTGTAGACCTATAAAAGAAGTGGTCTCCCCCGTACTAGAAGACCGTTCAGCATCGGAGACCGCGGCGGCCTTTCCTCCGTTGGGGGGTGCGACCGCCGCGCTTTCGACAGCAGCGTGTGACGTCTTCATTGAAACACCACACTTGCCCGGGAAGGTAACCTGGAAACAAAGGCCTACGGAAAGCAGGCGAACCACTGATATACAGTTTTTCAACACTCGACTCTCAGAGGAGAAGAAAGACAGGAACCCAGAAGGAGGAGAGATCTAAGGAAACAGGGATCCCAAAGCGGATAGAAAGCGGGAAGAAAGGTAAACGGAAAGGAAAGGAAAGAGAAGGCAGAAGATAAAGAAAACAAATATATCCACATGGAAAGAGAAATATACTGCTTCGCCAAAAGACCCTTTAAGTCAGGATAAATAACTATTCTATTTTGGATTGAACAGCTCCTGGCCCATAGATTAACGACATTCGTTCTGTGACTTTTTTTTTTTTTCTCCTCACCCATGTGGGAAGCCATATGGGTACTAAGCTTTGGCCAAATTTAGATCAACGGCTAGAGTAAGATCTATAACTCCTACTAGAAGACGCACTGAATAGATTCGTATTGAAGATACGCAAGTATTTCTCCAGATATCTAAGTGACTATGTGATATGTTATACAGTGGTTGTTTCTTTGTTATGCAACAACATTTAATATCTATAGTTGGGTCCACTACAAAGTCTCGAACATAGTTAACACCGTTTGTTACTATTGTACTGCAAACTGGAGGATATTTATCATAAGGGTCTAATGGTGAAATCGGTATCGGGAATGTATATGCCATTATTCTGAAAGTTTCTTAACAGTCTAGACGTGTGGGGTTGTAATTATTGTACACTCTTATATAGGGTGAGTGCCCTTCAGTCTTTTCTCAGATATAACCACTGAATGGTGGGTAACTTGAAGAGGGTGATCTGTGTACCCTTCGGTATCTTCTATTGACTCCCCTTAGAGGTGCTTGTTGTCCCATTCCAATTGAGACTTGAACGACAGGCAATTATACTCTGTCGAATTCTTTTGAGCCCTGGCCGTGAATGAGCCCGTATGATAGAGCGATACCGAACAGGCTGAGATACAGCTGAGGGCAACTTATCCAACACGATCCCTAAACAAGGTGCTAGCCTTTTAGCTTAGCAACCCCTAGAGACAAAACATAGCCGAATCGCATACTACTCTTGGGTATTCCCGAGGATTCACCTTGCTTCCTTTATCTCCGCCTCCTAATATATAGGGGGGAGGAGGGGGGAGGGTGGGGGGGATAGGAGAGGAGAGGAGAGAGGGAACATAAAGAGAGAGCTTATTTTACCATTATGCCCCCAAAGAGAAACCACCCGATAGAAAAATCGGACAAAAATAAATCGTTGAATTCCTATTACTCACCAAAATTGAATGTGGGGCAGCCCCAATCTCAAAGGAGATCATTGGTGCTGTCTCCCACAGAGGGCTCTCCCCCTAGAGTCACAGTGGAGGAACCAGTTACTACCATGACTGAGGTGGTAACAAACCTCACAATGGCAAAATTAATGGATGAATTATATGAAAAAATAAAAGTGGATTTCAAACATAATATATCCGAATTGGCTAAGGAAATCAGCTCTCACCAAATTATTAGACCAGAGTGAAGAATTAGGAAAAATGCGAGAAGAAGTGACCCTGCTACAGGCTCACAATAAGACCTTGTCCAGTCAAGTAAAAGAAATCAATGATAAACTGGTCATGTTGGAAGATAGATCGCGCCGGAACAATCTTAAATTCAAGGGTATCCCCGAAAGAATTGCTCAGGATACAATGGAGCAATATCTCATAGAATTTATGTCTCAATATGTGGATTCAACGTATTTAAGCAACTCACCCTTTGAAAGATTCCATAGAATCTATAGGGCCCAGGGTAGGGACGACACATCTCCTAGAGATGTCATTGTAAGATTCTTGAATTGTTCCCTGAAAGAATTATTGTTGAAACACATGCGAATGAATCCAGCCCCAAAGAATGATAAATTTATGGGAATTCTGGTCTTCCCTGACCTTTCTGCAGCTACTAGAACGAACAGGTATCGCTTTAGGGATATCACTCAAAAGCTTAGGGCAAAAAATATTCCCTATAGACGGGGTTTTCCCACAAGATTACTAGTTTTTCATAATGGGAAAACAATCACTCTAAATGATCCATCAGACGATCTTCCCAGACTGAAAGAACTGGAACTAGGAGATTAATACGATGATTGCTGTATGTTAAGGTTCTTCTGTGTAAATTATCAATTTTGCATTCAGTAGAGGATTGATTCCTATTGGTTAATGAGGCTTCTGAATGTGTTTATACTACACGGGTAAAAACAATAGTAGTTTTAAAATCAACTAGTTAATAAATATAGATTATAAGATGTTTCACAAATATAGCATAAATAATCAAAATAATCGTACTAGATATGGAATCTTGGGGTGTTCGGTATGTATATTGTAATGAGTCATAGTGTTTTCACTTAAACAATTTATCGCTTTATGAGGCTAATAACTACACCATAGATATTAGAATCTTTTTCCTTTTTCTCTTTTTCGTTTAGAAGGGGAAAAATAAATAAATAACTAAATAAATAAATAAATATAAAATTGTATCACAAATGAGACAAATTGGCTGCGAAGGTGCACGAGGTATTAATTAACAATAATCTGTTTAAACACACTAAATTGTAAAACACAGGATGAAGGATTAAAACCCTCAACACCACATTATTGGATAACCTATTTATAGTTGGCACCAATTTGACTTAGGACTAGCTATGGGATTACACTAAAGCATTAAAAGGGAACTTTACATATTTACATTTGTTTGTGGGGTAATTTAACATTTCCACTTAATACACTTAAATTAATTAATGAATCACTAGTAGATTACCTATAAATAAATAAATAGACAAACACAATAGAGGAAAAAAAAAAAAAAAAGGGAAAAAGGAAGGGAAAGAAAGGGAAAAGAAAAAATAAATAAAAAAAATAAAAGTTGTAGTATTATGGAATAAAGAAAGAAAAAAATAAAAAAAAAAGAGGAAAAAAAAAAACACTATAGACACACCAACTAAAGGCATAAACTTTATATACTCTAGAACTACTCAAAAAAACTCTGGTTGAACACGCCCAGATACCTCATAAAACTTAAGAAAGAAAGAGGGAAACCCCTCTGATAGAACTTATTAAAGGGATAAGCGGTAATTAATGATTCTAACTTAGGTGGTCCCCGCACAGCACCACCAGCAACTGTTAGCCCTGAAATCCAATCAGGGTAGCCATCGTTAGATATTCTAAAAATGGCGAGTGATGTGATCCGGAAACGAAAATGTGTGTATTTTTGTTTGTCTGTTGGTGTGGGGCTCCCTGGGGGGTCCTTGGGGAGGCCGGGGAGAAGGGAGAGGGGGGAGGGCGCGACAGGAGGAGATAGACAATATCATGTCCCTTAAATTAGCGTCTATAAATGTCCAGGGGTTAAACTCTCCAATGAAGAGAGGACTTTTATACAAAACATTAGTAAATGATAAATTGGACTTATGCTTTGTCCAAGAAACACACTGGACAGGCAGGGGCCTAGAATTATGGAAGTACTCAAAATTCCCAGTGATTTCCTCCTCTGAATTGTCCGTTAAAAAGGCGAGAGGCGTGGCGATTATCTGTTCCTCAAGGGTCAAATATGAGTCTATACTGGTAGAAAGAGACTGCTATGGCAGATTTGTCCTGAATATATGTAAATTAAATGATATAACATATACCCTCGTTAATATATATGCCCCCAATGAATTTTCAGAAATTTTTTTTTAAAAAATATTTAAAAGGGTAAACCAGCTTAGAAAGGGCATTCTAATACTTGGGGGAGATCTAAATACTATCTTAGATGAAAAACTGGATAGAAGTGGTAATATATCACTAAAAGGTATTAGAGTATATAGAAACAGATGTAAACGGCTTCAAGGTATCATGGCGGAATATGGACTATCAGATATTTGGAGAGCCCACCATCCCATGGAGAGGGATTTTACCCACTTCTCCAGGATACACGGGTCATACTCAAGAATCGATTATTTCCTGACTGATCTTGGAAACTTGGATAAAATTGTAAAGTCACAGATAGGCCCAATAACCTGGTCAGATCATGCCCCAGTTGAGATCCTAATAAAAAACAACCAGGAATATAAAAATAAACATCAATGGAGACTAGACGAATCCTGTCTTCTCTCAGATAACAACAAAGAATTACTATCTGAATACGCTAACGAATACATCAGATTCAATAACAATGACGAGGTTAACCCAGAAACGGTATGGTCAGCATTTAAATGTGTCATGAGGGGGCATTTGATAAAAATAGAAGCACAGAGAAGGAAGGATAGAGGGGCAGCTCTCTCCGACCTTTACATTCAACTAGCCCATTTAACAGCTCAAAATAAGATCAACCCGAACCCATTGCAAACTGATAAAATCTCAGCAATTCAGTCCAAGATAAAAACAAGACTAGAAGAAAAAGTTAGACTCATGATGACCTCGACGAAACAACATTGGTATAATAGCAATAACAAGGTTGGGAAACCCCTTTCAGTTAGACTTAAATCAGAATTTACAAAAAAAGCAATAAAGAAAATTATAGTTGGAGATAGGGTTATTTTGTCCCCTGTACAAATAAGTGAGGCTTTTGCCCAATACTATTCTTCCCTATACAACACTGAAGGTTCTGGGGTCTCTCCTTCAGATATAGAGACTTATCTTTCCAGGTTGAATTTACCAAAACTGGCTAGCTACAAATTAGACCGACTGAACTTACCGATAACCAACGACGAGATAAGTCGGGCCATAAAAAATCTAAAAGATGGGAAGGCTCCAGGTCCCGATGGCTATACCGCCAAGTTCTACAAGCAGTTCGAACCTATTATAACCCCTCTCCTGAATAAATTTTTCCAGGAAATTGGGAGAACAAAAAAAATCTCCTCTGATCTTCTGAGGGCCACAATTTCCCCCATCCCGAAGCCGGAGAAGGATCCCCATTTCATAAGCAATTATCGCCCGATCTCGCTCATAAATTTAGATATAAAAATATTCTCGAAAATATTAGCCGATAGACTTAGTCTGGTTATTCCTGATCTGATTCATACAGATCAATCTGGGTTTGTGAAAGGGAGATCGGGAGGAGATAATGTGCGTAAAATCTTAAATATAATACAAGAAGTAAAGGGGAACCGCATTCCAGCGGCTTTTATATCTGTCGACGCCGAGAAAGCATTTGACAGAGTAAGCTGGAATTTTCTATCGGCTTCCTTTGACGGCTTCGGGATGGGGGGACTTTTTAAGGACTTGGCTATGGCTCTGTACTCCTCTCCAGTGGCAAAAATCTGTGGGGGCGGCTTGGACTCAGAATGGTTTGAGGTGAAGAATGGGACGAGACAGGGTTGCCCCCACTTCTTTACATCCTCACAATAGAGCCACAGGCTATAAGTGTTAGAAGTGCGGTGGACGTCGCGGGGATTTCTCTTGGGGAGGCGGAGCAAAAGATTACACTGTTTGCTGATGATATTATATTGACAATATCGAACCCGGAGCGATCAGTCGAAACAGTCTTAAAATGTATAGAGGAATATAGTAGATTTTCCAATTACAAAATAAATATGACCAAAACACAGGTGATCCACTGCAATCTTAATCCGATCCAGAGACACAATTTGGAATCCAGATACAAATTCGATTGGACAAATAATCAGGTTCAATACTTGGGAATAAAAATAAACTTTGTAATTGACTCCTGGATCCACAATAACTATATGGACCTGTATAGTAAACTATCCCTCTTACTTACTAAATGGAGTAAACTATACACCTCTTGGCTGGGAAGGCTGAACGTACTGCGATCATACATTGTTCCAAAATTGGAGTATCTTTTCCGTATGATTTCGCTCCGTGTCCCCAGGGGAGTCCTAGCGCTTTTCCACAGGCTCTTTGTATCTTATGTCTGGGGAGGAAAAAAGACCAGGATCCCACTAGAAACTATGACTACTAAATTAGCCAGAGGGGGCCTATCTTTTCCAGATGTTTTTTCCCTCCACGACACAACAATGTTCTCACATTTTATGATATGGGGAAACCCCTACTCAAAAAACAAAAGCTGGTACATCTACGAGAAGTCAGTGTGTAGATCTATAGACCCGATACTATTATTCTGGGTGGACAGGCCCACTTTCGGGCGATTAAACATTAACAACATAATTATTAAACAAACTTACCTTTCCATAGGTCCGGTTAAAGATAGGCTATATACAAGGAATTCTATATCTAAAGAGACACCCTTAGATGTTTGTGCCCTGATGTCCCAAGATTTAAATCTAAGCAGATGGGTGGAGCGGGGTATTATTAAAATATCAGATATAAGTAACGAGTTAGGGTTCCTTCCCTTCCCTGTGCTTCAAACTAAATTTCTACTCAAGGCCTCAGACGCCTTTACCTATATAAGACTAACAAGTATTCTGGGGAAATTTAATATTATTGACGAGGGTATTTTAGAAAAACTTTACTCTAGTGCTCTGCCGAAATTAACATCAAAAATCAGGAACCTAATAGAGGCAGCTAAACTACACGGGAAATTAACAAGTATTACGAAATGGGAAAACGACCTAGGGGAGATCTACTCAACTCAGGAATGGATAAAATCCTTCAATAATGTTAGGAAAAACATACATTGCATTATTATTCAAGAAAATTATATAAAAATCCTCCATAGGTGGTATATGGTCCCCACAAAGCTTAGTAAATTTCAAAGCCACACTTCTGATCTGTGTTGGCGATGTGGTCTACTTCCAGGTTCACTGTTCCACATTTGGTGGGAATGTAAGACATTGGATAAAATCAGAGAGATCATAAAATTCCTAATAAAGAAGGTGGGCTTTAACATAGAAGCTCTCTCCCCAGCCAATTTCCTCTTCCATCTCAGATATCCTAAATTATCTAAAACATAAACGGCGCTACTTATACATATTACAATGGCTACCAAACTGTCCTTAGCGAGACATTGGAGGAAAACTACTATTCCTAACCTAAAAGATATAGTAGAACAAATCAACTATCAGGCTACTATGGAGAAGGCAATATTTCTTGTTGAGAAAAGGATCCTGGAATATGACAAAATTTGGGAACCTTGGCTCTCCTTCTATGACACTTATAATTCGAACTAAACTAAGGGTGACCTAACTGTATTGTCTAGCGAGGATTTACCATCCTAAACCCCATGGACATTAGCCCTAAAATGCTTAGAACACCCCCCATCTCTCAGGCCTCTTCCCTCTCCCCCCCAGCGACCCCCACACCAAAACAAGTAATTCTGTATCCTTTTTGTAGATAAATTATATATGTTTGGGTATGAATGAGATGCTCCTAGTGACCAATCATATATACAACGACTTATTATTAATGGGCACGTTATGCTACAACTAGCCCTGATAGTTAGATTAACTTTATGGGCGGTCACTCAGAAGATGTCACACGTAAAGGAATTATAGATGAAGACTGTAAATTATGTATGTATTTTGTGAGTATGTCTATTGTACTGTAACTTTTATACGTTTATAATAAAAGATTAAAAAAAAAAAAAAAAATATTAGTGGTGTAGATGTAAACCCAAAAGTGTGACTAAAATAATATTAATAAAAGTGTATAACAAATATTTGATATATTGCATGTTAAATAAAAAAGAAAACCTGTGGTTTATATAATATTCACAGTTGACAGTTTTACACATTATTTGTTAGCTATAAAGGGCCAGTAAAATTTATTAAGGCTACTTTGGACTTAAGTTTGAAATTCCTGTCTCAATTAACTAAAATTCGTCTCGTGGAGTATACTGATTAGTGACCTCTTAAGACATTTGTTTCATGCACACTTTGACAGTATCCCTGGAAGGTTGATTGACAGCGCCACCACACATGTGCGGTCATGCTGTCACACAACCAGGCAGCACAGCGCCAACATGGTGTTGCAGTTTTTATTTCCACTGTTTTGACGAATTCTACTTCTCCTCTGAAAAAGCAGAACAGAGGTAGAGCTTGGCGGGACAGCGTGACAGACCCCCAAATCCAGAACTGTCCATCGACAGAGCATGTTACTGGTATACTACGCCATTCAGTCAGGGATACTCCTAAGGCATGCATTAACCCTTAAAAAAAAAGGAATTTTCCAGGGTTAAAGACAAGAGGAGATTTTTCCATTTTAATAAGTGGTTGATTAAACGTAGTTTTCCTCTCTCTCATTTAACGCACCCATACAAGTTATATGTTAGAATTTTCTTTGGTTGGATACCCCAAAAAAATTAACTGTTTTCCCATTAATATTGTACATAACTAGTACAACACTAACATTGGCTAGGCCCAATTAACTAGCTACTAAAAATAAAAATATAGGTTCCCAGAGCCCAAAAAAGTACAGAAAAAAACTTTGACCAGGATAATGAACTGGTCAGAGCAATCAGACTGTAATTAAATTAATATGTGAAAAGTAAAATAGTAAAATTGCAATCAAAAAAACATTATGAAAAAAACAAAATGAGAGCCATAAACGTGGAAGGAAACTAATCACAGTAAAAAAAAAAAAAACTGTGATAAGCAAGGGAAGGGTTAACTTTTTTTAAACAGGAAATTCATTTTTTTCCATTTCACTGTCATTTTTCTGTCATTCTTTCTCTGTACTTCACAATCAGTATGTGAAGTACTGGGAGTGAATTGGAGGCAAAGTCAGTGTATACAAGCATTTAACATATAACATAGATTTTGCTAATTATGGATATGAAATTTAAACTTTTTTTAAAGAATATATTACATGTTAAAAAAGTTTATAAATTTCACATCCATAATTATCAAAATGCTTAGTATACAGACAGACAAATACAGACAGACATACAGTTTATAGATTTTTTTTATTCAAACTGAAAGCAATTCCAAAACCCTATACTAGTAGTATGTCTGAGCTGTGGAATTCGTCCATTCATTCAATTCGGCTTTTAGGTTGTTGTATGTAATGCTAATAGCATTACAATACACCAACTAAAGTCGAAATTGAGTTGAATTTGAGTGAAATATTGTTGAAATTGAGTCTATTGGGTCTATGGACTAAAATTCGAATTTGGAGGTCGACCACTAAATTTGAATTTTATTGAAATTAAGCCGAACATGTCACAACCTGGGATAACAGACCAGGGAGGAGCCTCGTCGCAGGGCAGGATGTGGGATCTGTCTGCACTCCACGATGCATAACTATGGACTGGATGGAATTCTCTTACAGGACAGGCAACTGAGAACCTGATGCAGAGACTGGATTGGCAGCTCTCAGAGGCTGGAACCACTGAGCAGAAATTGGTATGGTAATAGTAACAGACCCTGGCAGACCCCTAGGACTTTTGCACTCTGTCAATACAGCGATACTGAAGTGAAACCAAACCAACAGGAGACAGGACCAGAGGTAAAGGATCAAGGCAAAGGTACCAAGGGGTCAGGCAGAAGAATCGTCAAACAGGCAAGGATTCAGGCTGGCAGAAAACAAAACATAGTGAAGGCAGGCAAACAGGTCAGGACAGGCAGAAAACAGACGTGGTCAGAACTTCAGCAGGATTCGGCAACAAAATATCAAAACAAAAGAACTCAGGGAGCACAAGGCACTATCACAGGCAGCAACCAAAGCAATGCAAAGGCACTGACTGCCATAAGCTGCAGGTTTAAATAGGGAAGGGCTGAGGATAAAGAGGCAGCTGACAACAGGAGGAGAATGGGCACCCTAAAATAGCAGCCACTAGAGGCTGAAGACAAAACAGCCACAAACCCAGAATAACCATGACACCACAGATCAGATCATAGTCACAAGACAGTCATTATTTATTTAGGATCAGTTTTCTTCTGCATAGCAAAATGTTATGCAGAATAAATACTAATTCAATATGAATACTGAATGTCTGATTGATTACTCTGTTCTGTGGAATTCGACAGTTAGGATAATTCTGATGAATTTGACACTTTTCAACTCTATTTCACCTCTATTCCGGCTTATGTAATGCTATTAGCATTCCATAAAATAACTTAAGCCGAAATTGAATTCGACATATCAGAATGGCTGTCAGCATCCAAATGAACGAATGAACGAATGGACAAATGAATTTCGTTCATTTAGCATTCATTCATTTGGATTTCTTTAGTTTTTCATTTTCGTTATTCGTTATTCGGACGAATGGATGAAAATGCTATTTTCGTTTGAAAATGCTTTCGTCCGAAAACAAATGCACATGTCTATTATATATTGTGTTAATGTATTTCCTAAACATTGGGATAATTCAGATTTTTATAGATAATCCTCCACTATTTCCTAGAACCCCATTTATCTCTGCAGTTGTTCATTTGTGACCTTTATTTATTGTTCTGACTCTGTAATCTCAATATTGGGCCCAGAGATGGTGATCTCAAAATTTATTTCTTCCGGAAAGTTATAATATGGAAGAAAAAAGAGGTTGAAAATAAGAGTAAAGTTATATTTAAAGTTGAAGTTAAAATTAAGAAGGGGTGGATTGTATTTTGTTCATGTATTTATAGGATATCCTATTCTCATCCTGGGCCTCCCATTGGATAAAATCTCAGGATTTCTCTCTTCCCATGGGTTATGTTGTATCTAGGTCCATGGATCTGTGCAATTTTTTTCCAAGTGGTAAGAGGAAGAATATTTGCTTTTTTTCTTTCTTTCTTTCCTTTCTTTCTTTAAATTGTGTTAAGGGAGAACAGGTTCCTGTTTTTTTTAATTTTTCAAGTGGTATAGGAAAGCATCTGTGTTTTTTCTTTCTTGCTTTCTTTCCTCCTTTTAAATTGTGTTAAGAAACATTCCTGTTCAACATTTGTGATTGAAGAAGGTTTTATTGTTTAAGATGACGTGTTATTCTTCATTTTTAATGCTCTTTTTCTTTCATTCTTCATTTAATTGCTTGTGTATTAGAATAGTGTAAGTGTCTTTTATGTTTAGTCATCTTTATATTACCAATGGTAATTTTTTAACCCTACTCTTCTTCTTTTGTAATTTTTATTTGATATTTTCAATCTTTAATCTTATCGTGAGCCTCCCAGTACTTAAGAAAAGTCTGTCTGGGTCCTTGAATCTTTAGTTGTTTTCAAAACATGGATAAGAACATATGAATCCGGGTAAAGTTAAAATGAATGATATCTTAATCCAATTGTGAATGTTGGCCTTGTGTTGAATCTGAAGCTGGGGATAGGTCCCAGGTCTCGATTAATTGAATGATTTGCTTCTGTAAGGTTATTACATTTTGTATGACCTTGTGATATATTAAGATTTGTTAGGGTAAACTTATATTTATTGTGTTAACACATAACAAGAGTAATTTCAGCATTGGAAGAGTTAACTTCAGGGAAGGGTTAAACCCCCCTCCCCTATTGGAGGGAGCACATTCTTTGTCTGTGTCTATCACATAATCTACACACATAGACGGTCAGTCTCCTTTCTAATGTAATAAACCTAATGATGCAAGACCTTATATGTGTCAAGCCTAGGTTAGAGAAAAAGATGTATAGGAGAAATGACCTAGGGGTCATATCCTTTGTTTTCTTCCCAGGAGTTTTGTATCTCTTAGTAGAACCATAGATATATTACTGTTAGTTAATTATATAACTATAATTTTTTGCATTTTATCTATTTTTTCTTATATCCATTGTGCTCTTGCCTTATATATTTTTTCTATGTTTTCCATTTTTCCACTATATTATCTGTACTAGCTTCTACTCATTTTTTTACCTATCTGCTTAGTCTACAGTTAATTTTTTCTCCTGTTTTTTTCCAGTTTGTTCCTTTTTTCCTTTTTTCTGATTTTTTCTATACGTATATTACTCAATATACTGTTATAACTCCCCTACCTTATAACTACGTTTTATTGTCGCTACGATATTATACTACAAATAAAAATTATTTTACTTCTATACTATCAGTGTGCATGTCTGCTTCTTTTTGATACAATTTGTTTTCCCCTATCTGTGCTCCCTAGGAGAGAGCATATAAGCAGTACTTTGCATTGCACCTGTGCCTATAATATATTCTAGGTTGGCAGTTCTCAATCTCCCAATATTTTCATAGGTTTTTTCTCCTATGAGAACTCCCTGCCACATTTTTTGTATCCGACAATCCCAAAAGTTTTCTCGCTACCTTTGGCTCCCACAAGAGCCTACTGATCTGTTTGTTTCAGACTTTTTCACATAAAGAATTCCCTGATAAAAATTGTTTCACCTGAAACTTTTTCTCTCTTTACATATATATCTGTGTCTTAACCAAAACCTTTCCTACCCCCTTTTTTTCTCGTTTCATTTATTTCCCTGACACTACACACTACATCTTACATTCCTGACCCCTCTTTTTTCCTGTATTTCCCCTTTTTTAGCATATCTCTATCACTACATTTGCCTAGACCCTATCTCCCCTCCATTTTTCCCACTCTATACCTCTATGGACACCTTTGCTTTCAGTGACCAAGACTTTGACAGAATTGTCTCTGCTAGATCCACTAGACAATTTTTAGGTCAAGGCTCAGATAACATTGCATCCAAATTTGAGAGAGAACTAAAGAAAAAGATCAACCAAGAACTACATTCCGATACCCTCATAGAATATCTCAAACTAAGAAGAATCCCACGCGGTCTTCGGGTTCGCCTGCGCCCAAACCTTTGCAAGGATAATACACAGTTTTGTCAAAAGTGGTACAAAATCCTAAATAAATGTTCTTTTGATCTCATGTTACTAACCGTTGAGACCCTACAGCTAGACCTAGAAAAATCCACAGAAGACATTGTGAGACTGGAGAAAGAAGTAGAACAGACTCTCACAGCCCAGAAACTAGAGGAACTCAAACAAAGTTTGGACACGAAATTGGCATCTTATAAGAAAGAAACCGAAGAATTCAAAAGGAAGAAATTCCAGAGGGACGAACGGGACTACGAACAGGACAGAGTCTATAGTTGGTACGACCGCAGAGACTCAAGACTAAACCAAAGACCAACGAACAGGACACGCCCACTAAGATGGCAACAAACAGGTACCACCTCCTCCTCATCATCTTGGTCTTCTTTTTTAGATCTTCCCTCCATGAGCCAGCAAAACCAACGAGAAGGGGACAACAGAAGAGACCAAGCCCAAGGACAGATGCGGACACGGTTCCAAACAAACCGGACCTAGTATTTAACATCTCTGACAGAGCTTTGAGCACAATTGAGATTAATACACTTAACAAAGGTCTCTCATTCATACCCACTCCCATTACCAACTGGCTGGATTATGACATCGCTTTCTATAAATTTTCCCGCAACTTGAGGTTAAAGGCTTTCTTCTCTACTACTGATCCAGATACACCTCCCTTAGCCACTAACCCTGACAAAATCATGCCAACTGACAACACACAAAGATCTATCAGGACATACTTTAATGAACCCATACCCTCACAAGTGACCCATACTACCACTATAACGACCGACGTCCCTAATAAAGTACCTAAGCATCTACCTGTGGCAGTCAAACCTAAGAGTACATTTCAACCCCCTAATACTAACCACTCAGTTGAAACATACATTAACCTTACTAAGAAAGAAATCGAACACACCAAACACACAGAAATCCATAATAGATTTAAAAGAAATAGGAAAGACCACAATAAACCCAACTTCACCAAAGAAGAACGAATTATAATCAAAACTCTCAGATCTGACAAAAGCATTTGTATCAAACCTGCCGATAAAGGTGGGGCCCTTGTGGTAATGAACCACCGAGATTATGTGGCAGAGATTCACTCTCAACTACAATGTGGAGATACTTACTGTAAACTCCACACAGACCCCATACCCAGACTCCAGGACGCACTACAAAAGCTTAATAATAAGGCCTTGCAAGAATATATCATTAACAAACAACAAGCCAAATTCATGCACACACCCTTTCCTCTCACTCCTATACTATACACTCTCCCCAAGATCCACAAACACGCCACTAAACCCCCTGGCAGACCCATAGTTCCTGGCTCAGACTCAATCTTCCAACCAGTCTCCATTTTTTTAGATAAACTATTGGCTCCCTATGTCACCAGCCACCTGTCGCATGTCAAAGATACCAATCATTTCCTGAACATCATCAACACTATGACCATCCCGGATACTAACAACTTCTACCTGGCTACCCTAGATGTCCAAAGCCTTTATACCTCTATACCACACGAAGGAGGCATCCAGGCGGTGGCATGGACCATGGACTCCGACCCGAGTGACCTGTGGAATACAGCAAAGAAGAAATATGTCCTTGACCTTCTCAGATTCATTCTTACCGAAAACTACTTTCTGTTTGAGGATCAACTCTACTTACAACAAGTTGGCACCGCCATGGGCTCAAATGTAGCCCCTACGTACGCCAATATATACATGAACCACCTTGAAACCACTGAAATCTACCGAAGTATTGTCTAATCTGGAAAAGGTACATAGATGATGTGTTTGTATGCTGGGCAGGCACAGAGGATGAGTTCACCCAAAAAAAAAAAAAATCCGGCCCTTTAAAAAAAAAAAAAGACCGCGTTTGCAGGCAGAGACGGAGGTGAGAGGGGATCGGAAGATCCCCCCTCACCAACACTCTGCCTGCCAGGCTGCACGGGGAGCCGAACAGGCAGCACAGAGAAACCTCCGTGCTGCCTGTTCGGCTCCCCGTGCAGTGTGCCGACACGGAAGTCCCGACAGTCACGTGACGGGCGCGCTGACGTCATACGCGCGCCCGGTCACGTGACCTGTCGGCACAATCGCCGGGAAGCCGAACAGCATGGAGGGACCATGCTGCCTGCCACCAGGGAAAGGTAAGTGCTGATGGGAGACTGTGTGTGTGTGTGTGTGACTGAGTGTGATGGGAGTCAGAGTGTGTGTGATGGGAGACAGTGTGTGTGACTGAGTGTGATGGGAGTCAGAGTGTGTGTGATGGGAGACAGTGTGTGTGACTGAGTGTGATGGGAGTCAGAGTGTGTGTGATGGGAGACAGTGTGTGTGATGGGAGTCAGTGTGTGTGATGGGAGATAGTGTGTGTGACTGAGTGTGATGGGAGTCAGAGTGTGTGTGATGGGAGACAGTGTGTGTGACTGAGTGTGATGGGAGTCAGAGTGTGTGTGACTGAGTGTGATGGGAGTCAGTGTGTGTGATGGGAGACAGTGTGTGTGACTGAGTGTGATGGGAGTCAGAGTGTGTCTGATGGGAGACAGTGTGCGTGATGGGAGTAGGAGTGTGTGACTGAGTGTGATGGGAGTCAGAGTGTGTGTGATGGGAGACAGTGTGTGTGACTGAGTGTGATGGGAGTCAGAGTGTGTGTGATGGGAGACAGTGTGTGTGATTGAGTGTGATGGGAGTCGGAGTGTGCGTGATGGGAGTAGGAGTGTGTGACTGAGTGTGATGGGAGTCAGAGTGTGTGTGATGGGAGACAGTGTGTGTGACTGAGTGTGATGGGAGTCAGAGTGTGTGTGATGGGAGTCAGAGTGTGTGTGACTGAGTGTGATGGGAGTCAGAGTGTGTGTGACTGAGTGTGATGGGAGTCGGAGTGTGCGTGATGGGAGTAGGAGTGTGTGACTGAGTGTGATGGGAGTGTGAGCTTGATGTGAGTCTGAATGATGGGGCATGTGTGTAACGTGGGTGTGCAGCTTGGGTAGGGGGGTGCCCGGATTTTGTCTGCCTAGGGCAGCACAAAATCAAGATACACCACTGACCTTATGCGCGCGGGGGGGGGGTGAGGGGGGGCTGAAAGCAGCCTCTGAGAGTAGCTGCAAACATGTAGTCCTTAAGGACCATGCTTTTCAGGACGTATATATACGTCCGAATGCGTTAAGGGGTTAAAAATAAATAAATAAAAAATCCCTGTATGGAGTATAAGCTGATGTTGTATCAGCTAATGGAGACAGATTGCAACTGTCTAATAACTAATTGTTAAGGTTGTACTAGCAATAGTTATTAAAATACTGAGGTAGTTTCCAGTATAAGCTGACGTTGTACCGTCTAATAGAGAGTCATTATTGAGGATAGTCCAATAATATTAAAAGGCTCTAAATCACTGATAGTTTTTCAGTGAAACCCTTGATGCAGTTCCAGGGTATTAAATAAACCTAGGGTGTTTTGATAATATAGAATTACGGCATTAATTTTCTAAATTGTACATTGAATTTTTACATGTTCCGTGGTGAGAGGTGAGCATCAATTAAGTGCACAAAACTGTTATATAAACTGTGTATTGATAAATTGTTTAGTTGGGTTGGTTTGTAACATAATGGGACAGACAGTCAGTGATTTATCAACTGAAAAATCTGTGAAAGGTAAATTAAAGGATGAGTTAATTAAAATATTAACTGCTGTAGCTCTATCACAGAAACCCCAAGTTATTTGTCCTCTAAGCAGATTCCCCCAGTATGAGAGCACAGACTAAGCTGCAAGCAGGAGCTGCACAGTTTTCTCTGTCTTCAGATTGAGAGGGGGGGAACAGGGGGGAGATCCCTGCACTTGAGATGCACTAGAGACAGGACAGGGAAAGATAGAATCACATGTACCATTTCTAACTGTAGGAGATCAGGTTGTGTTGCAATCAGTTGATCCAAATATTGTCAAAGGACGGACAAAAGGATGCCCAGGCCCCTATGTAAATCCCAGAGGTATGGTTCAATATTTGAAGAAAATGACTAATGGTATATTGCTTACAGGAGCAGACATCCACTTCTGTTTAGACATACTAACTAGTGGTTGAATGCAGAATATGTCAAGTGTATGTGGGATCATGTGGTGGAGTATTTTGAAGTACAAGGTAGAACTCGTATTAACAAGGGTAAATCTAAATACTCTAAGAGACCTGTCCCACAGAAAGCTAAGCCAGAGTTGTTGTGTCCAGCACTCCCTGTTTGCTCAGAGCCCCCACAGTACAGCACGGCATGCACATTGTCAGATAAGAAGTTAACAGCGGTGTCTGTGGCCATAAGGTATGTTTGATTTGTCTCACAATCAGTACACAGTGTTTTAAGGTTACAGTAGGAATTGAATGTATAAAGTATATGAGTATTATAACATTGCATTGTTAATCTGAAATATAAGAGTGTTAAGTCTAGTGTGTCTGGGACACATTTATAAGTAAGAAGACAATAGTTCTGAACTGAAGCTGTGTAACATAGGATACAGATCCTTCTGTAAAACATATTGAAGATTAGAGTCTCATGTCTGTAACTCCCAAGTACACTGTATCTTGGTGTTTTGGATATGTTAGCTGTGCAAGTTGATAAGACCATAGAAGCTGTGGCATAATTATGTTTACTGTTGTCATTAGGAGAATTGTCATTATTGTTTAAATATTTGCATAAGCACTTTTTGCTACTGCTATTCTTTAAGATATAATTGTATCTTTATAAGTGATGTCTGCACAAATGGGCAATAGTGTTACAGTAAAAGTCTCTAATATTTTACCACAAGAGTAGAGACATGTCCTAGTTTTGTGTCAACAGCCCCAAAGCAGCAGTCGTGTTTTATAGAGATGTAACAAAAGGAAGTGTTTTATATTTAGTGGAGTACAGAAGACAGATCTCATGGATTACTCAAATCGAGCGCTCAATAAAAAATAGGCACCTTATGCCGCTAGTATAATTTTGAGTGATTTTCGAGTGACCGTCTTCTGGGTTATATTCATCAGTGTGATGAGAAGTTTTATAGTAATTGAGTTCTAGCAGAAAAGTAACAAAAGTTACTGAAGTTTTGTGTTATTTTTGGTAAGAAAAGTTGCAGAGTTGTTTTACTTTGGCATAGTCAGTAATATTAATAGTGGTATGCATTGTTTTGGAATTAATTTGCTACTGCATTTGTGTAACTGTATCTTTAAGTAAGAAAAATAAAAATATTTGTTTGTAAAACAGTAAGAGTCATATAATACCCAAGCTCTTTCTTGGACATCGTGTTAAATATACATGATCAATCCAGTGGATATTATAACAAAGGTAAATTTGATAAATGACACTATGTGATTTTTAGAAAGGTTTATTTTTATTCAATCTACATATTCAGAGGCATTTTGCAAAATTATGAGGGTAAAAATAAATATTTTCTATTACTGTATCAATGTTATTTGCTGTGAATCTTCCCAGTTGTATATCTTTTGGGATATTTTATAATACTGGCTCAGGTTATAGCTTTATGTTCTAGCAAAGCACACTAATACGTGTTTAAAGACTCTAAACATTTAACAGGTTTTACATGTTACCTACTAGAAATGTTTATTTGTTTAGGGTACATTCTTCCTTTTTGTATTTAGGTGTCTTGACAAGTATATAATTGTTATGTAGTTTGGAAGGACTTTTGTATTTGAATTTTTAGTACATGTTGAAGATGGGTTTTGATTGTTCCCAAGATAAGATATCATGTTTTCCAACAGTCTAGATAAAATAGATAAGAGAAGATGTCTTAATTTTAAGTTAGTTGTAGGTACAGATGTGCTTTAGATTTAAGTAGAATTTCAGAGTTGGTATCAGAGAAAGACTTGAGTAACGTTTATTTGTAATATGTTAAGTAGTGATTTTTGTATTTAAGAATAAGCTATTAAAGCCCATCAAATATAATAACTTGCATATACTGTAATTGTTTTATCTTTTTAGTGTGACCAGAATTATTTTTACAGCGCTACTTACATTGTTGGTGATACATGAATATGATGTTCAAACTATAGGGAAAGTCAGATTGCCAGCTGGAGAGCAATAGATATTCAAATAAATACAGAGCTAACACCTCTAACATGTTTATATACAGTAAATATATACATGGTATTTGTTGCATTCTAATGTTTGTTATAATTAAGGCAAAGTACCCCATGTGATACATGGTGAGAGAATATTGAGATGTTGTTTAACATTTTAGATACAAGACAAGTTTGTAATAGATGAGAATGTCAGTGATTAGTGGAAAGAATTAGCAAGTGTCATGTTCTTAATCATGCTGTGGTATTGGCGTGTAGGAGTTAATGTGATAAATTAAGACAGTTTTTGGTGTGTATGAAAAAGAGAGAGAAAAGTTCACCCAGAAACCCCCCTTTTGTCTCCTTCTATCTGCTAGCCTAATTGCAGATAAGAGAGTTGTAGCAGTGGCTGCAAAAGTATTTTTTTTTTTGTGAAGGGAGGGGAATGGGGGCGAAATTATTTGCTGTGCTATGGTTATGATAATATTTTGTTTAATGCAAGAGATACATTTTTTGTTGTCAATAATTTTGATGAAGAACATTGCATCAGTTGTGAATTCTTTATATAATATTTATTTTGGCAGGTCACGCCTGTTAGTCTTATTGAGGTAGCTCCAGCCTATACTGATGTTGTTTCAGAGTTTACTGATTGAGCCAGAAAATACAGATTATTACTGATGCAGTTCCAGTAAGAAGTCTTAATCACTAATGAAGTGCTAGTGATTATTGAAAGTGAGTGATATTAGTTCTATATTACACTCATCATGCTCAGTCAGGAGAATTATAAAAGGATAATAATATTGTTAAAGAACATAAGAGTGGTCCAATTATTTTGGGATATGAGGTAGGAGTCATAATATTAGTAAAGATATTTTAAAGTAAAGCGAATAAGTCAAAATGTTTAATGAAATATTGCATGTTACTAACTGGAATATTTTGAGTTTTATTTCCATATAGATTAAAGCTGTACAGTCAACAAAAGACAAGTTCAAAGTGCACCAACGAATCTATTGCTGATAAAAGATTATTTCTAAAGAATTAAAAAGTTTATTTTAAAAGAAGAAATACTTACAATACAAGTAAAGAAAGGATCCTAACAAAGTCTACTGAAATATTGTTGTGAAAGTTGTTCAAATCAACTCCTGGATCCACGTTATTTGCATAAAGCACATTCCTGTACTGACAAACAGGCCAACAAAGGAGCAGCAAGTTAGTGTCTTGATGGGCATAATAATCCCTGACCACTAGCCAACATAAGCCGAGTCGTCGCCCTAGGGTAACTCGCAAAGAAATCAACCAGGAGGCTGCAACAGATACAACAGTCTACGACAGATCATCATTGTTGGGAAGTATATTTTCATTGAGTACATATGTATACAATTATTAATGATGATTTGTAATCTTTGTCGTAAAGATTTGTTTAATTGTGATATTATGGGTCTGTTAAGAGTACAGTGAGATTTTCGAATTTAACAATTAGACTGACTGACTCTATCAAACACAATTGAGTCGACCCATAAAGAAATTGTATTTTGATAATCTTTTTGTGGAATTTTCTATAGAGAATGTTAGAAAACTTCTCAGATACTCAGAAATAAGTTCGTTTTTATAAGAGAGTTTAATCAAGAAGGATTATGGATTTGAGGAGTAGGTTAAAAAGTGTTCAAAGGTAGTCCGTGAGATCCCCTGGGACTGGGGCATTGGCTAGGTGTGAAATCGAGGAGGTGTGCCTTATCACCTTGGATACAATGATTATGTTGACCAGGCAACTCCTGATGGTTATCCTTAAAAACAGACAATGTCGATTTCTAAGAATAAAAGGGGAGAACAGTATGAATATTATATGGACTGTAGGGGCCTCTGGAGTCATGTCGTGGATGGGAGACCATATTGTTTTGTCCGCTGCCATTTCGTCTGACTGCCGCTTTGTGTTCTGAATGCATGCCATGTTGTGTGTTCTGAATGCATGTTCTCAGTTTTGCTTTAAGTCCGTAAAGTATTCAGCCAATAACAGTCCTTGGGAATCAAACTCCGGATTAATATGTTTTATTTTTACATGCATCTATTGGCTTTAGAGAATTGCTAACTAATAACCTTAGGGGTTTTATTAGGGGTAAGAGGAACAATGAACAATAGATATTTAATTTAGTTTTGTGACCACATGTGTTTTTGGGTCCTCAGGTCATGCCATTATGTAACATTATGTAACATATTTAGTTATGGCAGGCCTTCCATATTTAAGAGAGAGATACTGTGAATTTTTTTAGATTGTATGTCCAATATCTCTTCTTAGCGAAGCCGAGGTCTGCTCAGTCGTCAAAGGTCTAAACCTAATCTCGCAAGTTATTAAAGAGTTAATGTTAGATGTCAGTATTGTCTTGAGGGAGTCAGGTAAAACAGGACAGTCATAGTAGGTTAATAAAGCGTTATTATGGATGTGGGATTTTTGATTGAATATGTTGTTTTAATTCATCAGACCACTCTAATTTTATCTAACAGTGGTTATATATAAGAGATGTGGTTGCAGATATAAGGTAGGCCACAGGTTTTGATTGGACATTTGGAATATGCTCATGGTTAGGAGATATGGGAAATAAGATAGTTATGTGCATTGATTTAGTAATAGTATCTATAGGTGCCTTTTATATAATTGTAAAGTGTGCTAAATGCATCAATGCTAAGGCCCTGAAATCTGTAAAGAGAAAACCTGTAGAAACAGTGGCCTGGTCTTCATGGTTATCCGTTATGTTGTAATGGATAAAAGAGTGGAACCTTTAAATGTAAACTTATATTTATTGTGTTAACACATAACAAGAGTAATTTCAGCATTGGAAGAGTTAACTTCAGGGAAGGGTTAAACCCCCCTCCCCTATTGGAGGGAGAACATTCTTTGTCTGTGTCTATCACATAATCTACACACATAGACGGTCAGTCTATTTTCTAATGTAATAAACCTAATGATGCAAGACCTTATATGTGTCAAGCCTAGGTTAGAGAAAAAGATGTATAGGAAAAATGACCTAGGGGTCATATCCTGTGTTTTCTTCCCAGGAGTTTTGTATCTCTTAGTAGAACCATAGAAAGATTACTGTTAGTTAATTATATAACTATTTGTAACATGTATGTATTCTATGTCCACTCCCCTTTTCTTTGTACCCCAATTATGTTACGCCAGCCAACGCCTTGTTGCTTCTATATAAGTGCTTGTCTTTACAATAAACTTTAGAGTTACTTAACGAACGACCTCTGTGTCAGACTTGAGTTACTCTCTGAACGCGTTCGCTGATGTGTTTCCAACTCCTACCACGTGAATCCAAATCAGAGTGAACATTGCCGTATACCAGAGACTTGCTGATAGAGACCTCAGATGAATTGGTCCCTTTCAATTTTTGCTGAGTAAATCTTGGTAAATCTCAGTTTGTTTTGATTCAAAATCTCCACTACTTTTCTTAACTCATTTCTTTGAGAGCGAGCCTGGGTGATAAGTCGGGAAGAATCCTTTTATTTTTGTATTTTTCTAAATTTGTATTTTTGTTTTTTAGGTTCCATATTTTTTCTTTGTCAATATAGCTGTGGAAATAAATCAGTACATCTCTCGGTAATGCTTGTCGAGTAGATGTTGATTTATATGATCTATGAAATCTTTCAAATATCTCCTCTTTCAGCCGGATTTCTTTTATTATGCCTTGTAAAAATACATATAGATAGTCCTTCAGTTGCACTGTAGATTCAGTATACTTTTCCCCATGACTGAATTTTTTTTCCTGAATTTTAACAATATCAAACATTACGGTTTCC
Organism: Pelodytes ibericus; assembly: GCA_036172795.1. Taxonomy (NCBI): domain Eukaryota; kingdom Metazoa; phylum Chordata; class Amphibia; order Anura; family Pelodytidae; genus Pelodytes; species Pelodytes ibericus. Next base: position 27,970,746 of record CM069860.1, read on the forward strand.
AGTTTTTTCTTTAAATTCTGTTACCTGTTGATTTAGAGATATCTCCTTTTTGATTTCCGTTAGTTTTTTGGCAAATTCCTTACTTATTTTGTCTCTATGATTTTCTAAGATCTTCAGAAGACAGGCGTTAAATTCCAATTTTTTGCAGTTTAATTAAGGGATGACTGCACTAACAATGGCACTCATGTTCTATTTGTGGCTCCAGTATTGAATCTTGTTTTTTTTAGTGTGTCTGAAATTGAATCTCTGTTTGGTTTGATATTTTTTTTCTGTTCCGGAGTTGTATAAAATGAAATGATACATTTCTTTGTTTTTTTCTCTTCTTTATTTCTTTTTTGCGTCCTTATTTCCTGTTATTTCCTAGATGCCATTTTGTGATAGAAGTATACTAAGGTAGATGGGTATCCAACAAGTGAGTCCCCTTCTTTTTTGCTTATTCCGTTTCTTCCCTTTTTGTATGTCTTATAAATATATGTTTATCAAGTTTTTTTCAACTAGAAAAAGTAATTTTTATATCTGAATCTCTGCAAACTAGATGTAGAATGTTACCATGAAATTTACAATTTGCCTGCCAATTATACTTTGCTCTTCCTTACTTTGAGGGTATTATCTTATTGAATGTTTGATTGGTTTTTAAAAGGCATCCCTTCCACCATGCATGAATCCATGAAGTTTCTTTGTTAGTTGCCTTCCGGGCTTTGTAAACAATTTGAAAGGATAATGTCTTGGACATGAATTCTGATTTTCACAGTGCAGTTTTATAGAAATAAATGTTGTTTCCTTGTTGATTTCCTTTAGATATCTTTTTGGAATATACTGTAAAGACAATTCTGGTTTCAAACTCCAGTTTTACAAAGATAGGTGCAAATTCCCTGCTAGGTCCCTTTCAGGTCTTCAGGATTTCATATTATATTTTCACCATAAACAGTAAGCGGTTCTTAACTGTTTGTGGCTACTCAGCAGGTTAATGCCCGGATTTTTAATGTGAGTTCTAATTTTTAGGCTATAATCTTCACCTTCGAACTCCTTGTTTGCTTGTATTCAGCAGCATAAATATTTGTAAATGTTTGATTAGACTAGAGCGTATATTTTGGTGAGAAAAAACTCAAATTTTCAGGCTATAAATCTTTAGTCTCTTTACATGCAATCATATTGTATGTTTAGTTATCTCTGGCCAATTTTCATTTATTATAGTTGTTTAGATGCCTTTTTTCTGTAGGAAAATACAAGATGCAATTACGTTTGTTGGAGGTTAAGGGGTAAGTATCACTTGCATGAGGGATTGTTTTGCATATTCACATATATTTGTAGTAGATATGAAAGTTTTTCTATTGGGTTGCTTCTTTATCTTGATTAACTGGAAATGTTTTCTCGGCTTTTCATCTTGTACTTAAGCATTTAATATAGTATGGGCAGTGATATTATTATACCTGCCAACCACCCCAAATTTGGGGCTAAGAGCTTTAACTTACCTTTTCTTAATATCTGCAGTTTTTTTTTTTTAAATTAAATATATACCAAAGTCCAAAGAGATCCAAAAATAGTCTGCATATAAATATTTTTACCCTCCTCTGTGTTAGAGGTTGTCTTGTGTTTTTATATGGTTACACAGTTTTAAGCAGATAGTAGTGAAAATGCATTAATAGCTTTGCATAAGAACATTTGACAGAGATAAAATGGAATCACTTCCCTGTTTAAAGCTTTGAATCCATGAACGCCTGCTCATCAAGCTTCAGCTCCTCCTCTCTCTTTTCTCCAGTTGAGTTGCCAGTTTATTTATGTATTATGTCCTTTTTTTCCTTCCTGCTGAGTCTCTTCAGCTTTAGACTGTTAGAAAGTATTTGCGGCTGCATCTCTATAGCATGGTTGTTCCGCTGTTTTTTCATTCACAGCTTGGCGCCAAGCGGCTCTCCTCTCTCACTCCACATGCACTCCATCACTCCCTCGTCTCTTTTCCCTTTCTCTCTGGCAGTCTATTTGCAGATAAGAGAATTGTAGCAGCTGCAAAATGTATTTATTTTTGTGAAGGGAGGGGGAGAACAGGCTATAATTCCAGAATTAGTGTTATGTGAGTAGTATGGAGGCACACAAGTTGTCAAACTAATTTTGACAGGTGCCCCACCTCTTTTTGTGTAAACCACACCCACTGCACAGCATGGCATGTTGGTGGCCATTTTATGGAAACCAAAGGTATTTTAGCCTCCATTCTAACTGGTTCGCGACAATGGACGTGTCAGGCACGTCCAGCCAGGAACTCCGTTAGGGTTAGCATAATTAGGGTTATCATAAGGGATAGGGTTAAATTTAAATTAAAATATATTAAGGGTTAGCATAAGGGTTAGAGTTGGGTTAAATTTAGGGTTCATGTAGGGGTCAAAAGGTCAATATAGAAAAAAAAACAAAAAACACTATTTCTGTTTTTTGCCCCATAACTTGCATTCATAACTTGAAAACTCAGAACCTTGACAGTGCAACTCCTGTCATAACACACCACCTAATTAAAAAAAGACATTCAATACAAAATGTTCTTTTAAGCACTCGTGGCTTAACTACCCCTCATGGTTATTTCTTGACTAAGAAATGTCCAAGTACACTGTTGCCCCCTACGGGATGGCTGAATTTATAAAATGAATTTGTATATGTTTATTCTGTATATAAATTTGTTGTGTATTGCTTGGTTCTATTGTATATAACATTTCCTGTGTATTGCTTGGTTATATTGTTATATAACATTTGAATACAACATTGGCTATTTATTGCTTGTCCTATGACATTTTTATTGGTTTGTTATTTTTTGTAATAAAAAATTGTTATATGATTCCCTTTGTCATTTGCTTATTTGTTTTCCACTTTTGATTATAGAGGTAGTTTAGTGAATAATAAAAACACATATGTAAATATGCCAACAAATATGTTTGGATACTTTAGGACTTGTCCCTACTTGTCTGCCTTCACATAATAAGTTGTAATAGCACTTATAACCGTTGGGTGACAGTATACAGGGCTAATCATTAATACGTACATTTATTTTGGTTAATATGGCTATGACTTAGGACACATCTGTAAAACCCCAAGGGCTTTAGGACATGTCCCGACTTTTCTGCCTGCACATAATAAGTTGTAATACAACTTTCTCAAATATAAGACAAGGTTTTTTTCAGAGCAAATGCTCTAAAAAAGACCCCTTGTCTTATATTCAAGGACGTCTTATAGTCTGACCTCAAATCGTGGTCTGACTATTAGACTGGGATCCAGGGCCCCCCGCAGAGCTGCAGAGTACCTTGATCTCCCTCGCAAGCAGCTGGTGGATGTGTTCAGAGGCACAATGGGCAAGTCTAGGGGGGAGGGAGGGGGGACCGAGGCAGCATGGACAAGTCTTGGGGGAGGGAGGGGGGGGGGCAGAGGCAGCATGGGCAAGTCTGGGGGGGAGGTAGGACCAAAAATGCCATGACACACAGGGGCCCTGGTTAAATCGCACAGCAGGCGTGGTTTACATAAAAAGAGGTGGGGTACCTGTCAAAATTAGTTTGACAACTTATGTGCCTCCATACTACTTATATGCTATGTTTATATAGTTAATCATGATCCTGATATTATATGTCCAAGAGATAAATGTTTGTTGTCAATATTTTTGACTAAGTATGTGTATCAATTGTGAAATTCGTTACAAAATATCTATTTTGAAAGGTCACACTTGTTAGTTTTTACTGAGGTAATTCCAGCCTTCACTGATGTTTTTGATGATGATTAGGGACAGCGATTATAGATTATTACTGATGCAGTTGCAGGAAGAGATCTTAATAATTATTAGCAGTTAGGGAATATTATCAGGTCTGCACTACACTCATCATGCTCAGTCAGGAGAATTATAAAAAGAATAATAATATTTTTAAGAACAAAAGAGTGGTCCAGCTATTTTGGGACACAAGCTAGGAGTCATAAAATCTTTAATTATATTTTAATGTAGAGCAAATAAGTCAAATTGTTTAGTGAAATATTGCATGTTACTAACTGGAATTTTTGAGTTTTATTTTCATATAGATTAAAGTTGTACAGCCAACAAAAGACAAGCTCAAAGTGCATCAATGCAAATCTATTGCTGATCAAATATATTTCCTAAGAAAAAAAAGTTTTCCAAATCAAGTAAAAAAGGGATTCTCCCAAAGTCTACTGAAATATTGTTGTGGAAGTTGTACAACTCAGTCCTGGATCCACGTTATTTACGAAAAGCACATTCCTGCACTGACAAACAGGTCTACAAAGGAGTAGCAGTTGATAGCAATCTACGACAGATTATCATTTTTGGGAAGTATATTTTCATTAATTACATATGTATAAAATTGTTATTGCTGAATTGTAATATTTGTAGTAGATATTTGTTTAATTGTTAAACTATTGGTATATTTAGAGTATAGTGTAATTTTTGAGATTTAACATTCCGACTGACTCAACCAAAGACAATAGAGTCGACCCATAAGAAATTGTATTTTGATAATATTTCTATGGAATTTTATCTAAACAGTATATAAAATGTCACGAAACTTCTACAATAATTTAAATAAGTTAGTTTTTGTAAGAGAGTCTAATCAAGAAGGATTATGGATTTCAGGAGCAGGTTAAAAAGTGTGCACAGGTAATCTGCAAGATCCTCTGGGACTGGGAAATTGGCTAGGTGAAAACTTGTAAGTATTTTGATATGTGTGATATTAATGTTGCTAATTGTAACGGATCGTCTACCGGATGTAGTAGACCCTCTGTCCGTTGTGTGAAATAACCTCCTTAGCCCCCAATTAAAGCTCAGCATTCACCCAGTCTTTCCTGGACCCTTGCTCTTTGTACCCAAATAGAAAGGACATCTAGCAGTTAGGTACAGCAAGAAGAACAACTCCTTTATTTTTGAAACTACACCGACTTATAGACATTCAGACTGCAAACCAAATAGGAATTAACATAGAGGGAGTAGACCTAATTACAATACACACAGTAATGTACACAACATAATCAGTTTACCAGTTAATACAGTTAATACAGAACAATGGATGTTGGAGTAAACTATTGGAGTCACTGTCCCATTATAAACCTTCAGAGTGGTCTACTCACAGAATTAAACATTACACATAACCAATATACTAACAGAATATAACTAACTAACAATATTAACGTATAGTGTTATGGCACATTCCTTACCCAGGTGGTCTGTTCATTCGTGAGTTGGTACGGTAGATTAAATCTACCGAACACCCAGGCAGAAAGGCACGAACAAGCCATTCTGCAGGGGAAAATACAAACTTTTACAATGGGGCCATAGTCCAGAGGCAGCAGGCGAGCAACCAGGCTTCTCCAGAACATAGTGGCGAGGTTGGTTCCGCCACACTAATTGTCTGTGTTTGTGTTGCTTGTTAGATCTCATTCTCAAGTGCATCATGACCACTGACAGGAGACTGGGAGACGGTGCTCAAAAATTCCCCGTTATGGAAGCTTTCAGTACAATTAAGCTGGATGACCTAACACTGTGTAAAATCAAGGAAGTGTACCTTAATGACCTTGGATACCATGATTTATGTTGACCAGACAACTCTTGATAGTTATCCTTGAAAATAGACAATGTCAATTTCTATGAATAAAAAGGGAGAACAGTATGAATATGATATGGGACTGTAGGGAATTATGTTGTGGATGGGAGATCATATTGTTTTGTCCGCTGCCATTTCGTCTCTTTGTGTTCTAAATGCATGCCATCTTATGTGTTCTGAATGCATATTTTCAGTTTTGAGTCCTTTAGGTATTCTGCTGACAACACAGTCCTTGAGAATTGCAAAGGTGTGTTTGATGTGTTATGTATATGTTTGATTTTAACATTGGTTTTAGAGAAATGCTAACTAATAACCTTAGAGATTTTTTAGGCAGGGTAGAGGAACTTTACTATATTATTAAAAATAGATATTTAATTTATTTTTTTGACCATCATGTGTTTTTTTTTGGTCTTCAGGCCCACCCTAAATTAGTGATTTTTTTTATCCTTATAAGTCCAATATTACCCTACTGAGCGAACCCGAAGTCTGCACAGTCACCAAAGGCCTAAACCTAATCTCACAGGCTATTAAAGAGTTAATGTTAGATGTCAGTATTATCCTAATGCAGTCCAGGAAAGCAGGACAGCCCTAGACTATTACAAAAGCATGATTATGTATGTGAGGATTTTTGATTGAATATGTTGTTTTAATTTATCAGACCACTCCTATTTTATCCAATAATAATATAAGAGATGTGGTAACAGATATCAAGTAGGCCACAGGTTTTCATACATTCGAAATATGCTCGTGGTTAGGCGATTTGGGAAAGAAGAGAGTTATATGATTTGTTTTAGTAATAGTAGCTATAGGTGCTTTTTGTATAATTCTGAAGTGTGCTAAATGCATCATTGCTAAGGCCCTGAACCTGAAAAGAGAAAACTTGTAGAAACAGTGGCTTTGTCTTTGATATACCAAAGGCCATATCGTAGTTATGCATAATGTTGTAATGGATAAAAGAGTGGAACTATTAAGGTTAATTTGGCATTTATTGAGTTAAGAGCATCAAAAAAGTTAATTCAGCATTGGAAGAGTTAACTTCAGGGAAGGGTTAAACCACCCTCACCTCTTGAAGTTGTAACCTGAGATATATTAATTTATTCTATACATTTATATATTTGTAACATGTATGTATTTTATGTCTACACCTCTTTTGTACTCCATTTTATGCACCAAATATTAACCAATGATGTTACACTAGCCAATGCCTTGTTGCTTCTATATACGTGCTTGTCATTATAATACACATCAAAGTTACTGGGAAAGAACTTTGCGTGCCTGAATCAAGTGGCTCTCCAAACGTTTGCAGAAGTTCCAACTTCCACAACGCGAATCCAAATCAGTGCTGATACATTGCCATATACCAGAAACGTGCTGAGTAGACCCCCTCAGGAAAAGGCTTGGTCCTTTTCAAGATATACATGAGAGTATGAGTGGAGTGCACGGACTGTGAGACAAGAAAAAGACTAAATGCTTGACGTGTTTCGCACTGAAGGGTTGGCGCAGGAAAAATAAATTGAAATGTTAATGTAATGTGTATTTTTCACTATATAAGGTATTAAAGCTGTTGGTAGGAGCAAAGGTAAAAAAACTGAGAAAACAAACAGAGTGATTGGCGCTACTCAGGTATTGTTGTTCTATTGCAATACAGCTCACGTACATGTGGTAAATACCTCATATATACATGAGGGTATGGGGGAGATAGAGATATACATGAGGGTATGGGGGAGAGAGAGATATAAATGAGGGTATGAGTGGAGGGAAAGATAGAAATGAGGGTATGAATAGAGGGAGAGATATACATGAAGGTATGAGTAGAGGGAGAGATATACATATGGGCGAGACACGTGAGTGACTGACATGGTGAAATATTAGTTATTGCTCCTTGTGTATTTCTTTTCAAATGATGCTCGGCCAGACTAATGGGAGACTTTGGCTGGTTGGGCATCATGGGAACGGTAGTTCAAACTCACTCTGCTAGCCAGCAAAAAGTCTCACATGTTGATAGCTGACCAGTATAGACATAAATAAAACCACTACACTGTATTACGGCCAAATAAATATTTTTATTTAAAATAAACGTTTGTGTTGGTCTTTCACTTCAAAATCAGGTTTGTTCTCTATCCCCCAGTAAATAAAAATTGACATGTCTGGAACAGACGAGTAAAAGGGAGGGGTTTATAATATAACCACGCACACCTGAAGGCGCAAATAAAAAACCTTTGGCTGGTTGGGCATCATAGGAACAGTAGTAAAACTCTCTCTGTTAGCCCGCAAAAAGTCTCCCATGTTGCTGGCTGAGCATCATAGAAATAAATAAAAGCACCACACAGTATATAGTATATATCTTTATTTAGTATATACCTTTATTTATATCATAGTATATATCTTTATTTAAAATATAAGTTTGTGTTGGCCCTTTACATCAAAATTAAGTTTGTGCCCCTCCTCCCATAATGAAATGGGAATGCCTGGAAATGAAATGTCGAAAGGTGTAAAAATGTATTGATACTTTATTGGTCCTTCACGACAGCGATAAAAAACATAGAGCACGGACTGTGAGACAAGAAAAAGACTAAATGCTTGACGTATTTCGCACTGAAGAGTTGGCGCAGGAAAAATAAATTGAAATGTTAATGTAATGTGTATTTTTCACTATATAAGGTATTAAAGCTGTTGGTAGGAGCAAAGGTAAAAAAACTGAGAAAACAAACAGAGTGATTGGCGCTACTCAGGTATTGTTGTTCTATTGCAATACAGCTCACGTACATGTGGTAAATACCTCTATTTCCACAGAAAATGTACAAAGAAAAACAGAGATGAAGAAGCGCAAAAAAAACCTTCCACTTTTATATAGTGTTTTGAGAGTAACAGGATAGGCTCTATATATTTCTACCTGAACAAGTGATTGATTAAATAAAATGTGACAACAGATGTATCAAATAAAGAAAACTTTTAAAGATACTTAGTTTTCTAAGTTTATAGTACTTGTTGCGTGGAGCTCCACATCCACATGAGTTCCCAAAAGAATAAAACATATACAAAATACTTCTCACTGTTTCAAAATAAGTCACATAAATAGATCTCTTATGCACTTTTACATGTTTATATAAGTACCCATACAAAGAGATTTATAATATTGACCAAAATAAATGATGGCATGAGAAGGTGAATGTGTCTTTTGATTTTCTGCCTGAGTTGTTTTTACCAAGTTTTTGTTACACCTCTCAAAGTCCTGCAGGCAATGTCCTAATAACTCCATCACCTACCTCACTTAGCATTGCTACTTATACACATTTGCTAGTGCGCAACTATACATTTCCATATGTTAAATACTAGTTTTATTTTAGCTTGTCTCAAAAAATTATTTATTTATTTTACATTTACAAATATGCACCACAGATAGGCACACATGTTTTTACAAACCTTATAAAGATCACTCATTACAACTGTATACACATTTATCAATCTCAGTAAGTAGAGATCACTGTTTTACATCACCAGTGATGTCATATTACACAGAGCATAGGCTAAACATCACATTTTTTCCAGGCTGAGTAAATACACACTGAATGCTACTGAAACCGAACCGAGGATCCACTACCCAGGTCACAATGGGTAGTGATTAATAAAATGTCAAGGTAGGGAGCAGTCACACTCGAACATGCTGCAAATTCAGTTAACATAGCCGGAATTTGTCCATTTTAATTCTCCAGATTTGATCTGGAGAGTTCAACTTTAAAGCCCTCTAAACTACATATTACACTTATATTTTTTCACATGGGCAAGCCTACATATATGCCCTATTATAATTTATGATACAAATATTTAGCATTATGCTATTTGTAAAAAAAGATGATCAGAGGGGTCCTGGAATCACAACACTACTAACACTGCTGACACTGCTGATAGCCAAGCACATCAGTGGAAGTAGACAACCCCATTTCGAATCATCTTGTGTACAAATACTGGACAGCCACATATGAAAATCTGCAATGTACCTATAACACACAGGACTTACTGTCTAAATGTCTTCCTCTGGTGTTCTTGCTAGCATACAATTCACCACCTGCAGGGATCTTGACAAAGCCGGAGTTACTGCTTGACTGCCAGTGGTGTGCGTCCCACCTTGTCTTGTCTTCACTCTTCTCTTGGTCATGTTTAGTTATGGTATTAACCCTAACTGAACACTTCCAATACCTACCCCTGATATAATTAAAGCTTCAACTATGCCCCTTCACCCATGGACCCCTTCATATGTGATTACAATTACATAACAGCTATTGATGAAGAACAATACCAGTCATATCATCTCTATGTCATTTATATGATGGCATCACATCAACAACTGTTATGATATATGTACCCTCTACCCTCGTGTAATGTGTAGTGATGAACCATTTCACTTCTAAAGTGTAGGTGCCAACATTGATGTACAATGCAAAACACCACACTGTGGCTTCTAGCAAGAGGCAAAAGTCTGATCTACTCATCATCATATGATGAGGAGGATGATGAACTAGGCAACTGTCTTGCAATGTCTGTTTCATCATTCTACTAACCAGCCTGAATGTTGATCTACTAGTAATTAGCTACACTTGCATTAACATCTAACTAGAATGATGTGGTGTAAACCTTGGGTGGTTGATCTCATTGTCTGCACCTCAGGAGCCTGGTGGGAATCATCAAGTGGTAGATGGAGATGTATGCATTGTTAGTGGTAAGTGCATACAATTGGGTGCAGAGCATATCACATCAACATTTTTACTAGGATTCATTCATGAAAGAGAAAATTGCATGACGTATGTATATTCCATGCAATTCCCTCTGTCATAAATGAAGCTCAATCTGTTGTACATATTGGTGACATGCACATGTATTTGTATGTTTGACTTACCAAAGGCAAGTGAAGAGTAAGCTTCCGTCTTACCTGGTGAAGTCAGAGGAAGAACTGCCAGTTTTTGTGTGGTTTGTACAGGCCATGGGGCCCCATCATCACTTGTAGCTAGTGTTTGATGGGACACAGCAGAAGATGCTTTGAGTAAAGTGGAAGTATATAAAATCACATACAAAACACATAAATGGTTTTCAGTACTTACGACCACCTATTTCTGGGAACTGGTCTCCCTCAAACCCCATGAAAGCTTCGGTCCCCATGACCTGCAGTCGCTCTTCTTTGAAGTCTATCAGGTCAGTTAGCTCTGGAGAGCTTCCCCTTCACCTGCCTCTTGTTATCAGAGCACCTTAAATCTATAAGTAGAACATTGTTACTGGTTTACTAACACTGCTTATCTGTACATGTTACCCTATTTACATATATTCATCTACCCATATCCATCCATGTTCATATTGATATCTACACATTTGTACATGTGCTACCACATATCTACTACTACACTGACAGTGATATGTACTGCATAAGTTTGTAATTGCTGCAATGTGCTGCTTGCTCTCTCTTTCATCAGCTAACATTCTATGCTTGGCAACCATTTTTGCAGCCACATGCATCTGTACAGACCTAGCTATCTTTGACACTGATATTACATGTGTTACATGAATTACAGGTGTGTGTGCTATGTTTGAAGTGCAATTTTACATGTGGCCTATAGGAGTGTAGGAGTATTTTAAATGCACTTACCTTTTCTTTACCACCTCCATGGACTTGTTATTGCCACCAACTTCTTTGACATAATCCTTGACCTCCTCTGGCTTGTGTTCTTGGCTGTAGCTCCTATCACCCAGTTGTAGTGTTGGCACAGTTTTCTGACTAATGCCATGTTCTCCTCCACCAAAAAACTCAGGACATGGCATTCTGTCCTAGCCTTACACCCTCTACAGTGTCGTCGTCCCCCCGTCCCCCCCCCCCCCCCTTCGCATCTTGGCAGCACAATCAGGTACTAAAGCACTCAAAAGGGAGGAAACAGAAAAGCAAAAAAGTTCTTTCTCACATTTAACTTCTGAACTTTTGTAGTGTTGCATCTGCGGGGGTACATCTCTAGAGTGGTTGCTATATGAGTGCCACATTCCCAATTTACTTTATTTGTAGGAAAATATTATTTTTTTAGGGCAGCAACATTCATGAAAAAGGAAATTGCAGTAAATTGAGAATGGAATTTAAAATGTAAGATGTAATTTGTAAAAATTCTCCCATTCAGCTGAATTGTAGAATTTTCAAACTCAGCTACTTTTTCCTTAAGTTTGGAATTTGCTTCTCCATTCCATCCAAAGCTTTATTTCATGAATAATGCCCAAAATAAGTGATTTACTCATTGGGTAGGTTATTTGACACCTGTCTAAGCAGTGTTGTGAGTATTATTCTTGTAAGGCACTGAGTTTCACTGATATATGAAAATTTCAGGACACAATACAGTCACTATTGTGTGTCCAAATCAGAAATAGTGATCCTTACTCTTACCTGCACTGCACTTAATAAGTGAGTCCTGTATATTCCAGTGATGGTGTTGTGGTAGTTTTCTGTTTCCTACAGTGAAATAAAATATTATAAAAAGCATGTCAACCTAGATAGTGAAATGCTGTCACACAACCCGAGCAACGTGCTTACTAATCTATATTATTAGATGCATATATGTATGACGCTTTGTCAATATGCAGCTGTATATCTTTATAGTTATATGATTGTCTGTATATCTCTATCTCTGCTGTGCACTCAGACCCCTATGATGTTCTTCTATTCCACCACAACAGTGGTTGCCAATGATAAGTCATTAGTATATTTTGATATGAAACACAGTCAGATTACTTTTGGATAAGAAGGCTTTTGGGAAGTTAAGCATCATAGGAAGTCTATTCTATTAGCCATCACTAAATCTAAGATGATCAGTGGTGTAGTCTATATTCTGGCAGTGATTATTTAGTTTTTTTTCGGTGATTATGCTCAGGGCTGCCCATGTGGAACTCCTTACAGTCAAAATAGTCTGGGCTTCCACCACCACTCCATTTCTCATTTTGCCATTTCCCCTTCATCCCTTGCCATAGCGCCACTTTGCATGTCCACATTGCACACCCAGGATTTATCCCAGCCAGCACCAATAGTTCCCTGGTGTCTAGTGACAGTTTGATATCTGTCTGCTTTTCAGGTGCACAGACATATTTCCATGCTGTTTCTTGATCTCCCCACATAGTCTAGAGTCTAAGCAGGTTACGTGACCCCCTACATTCTGACCTAAAAAACTTGCTTGGCGAGCGTGAGAGGCAGCAGTGGAGGATGTCTGAGCACTTGGGATGTGCACAGACCCCATGTTGCCTGCTCACTGCAGGGAGGCCGGTAAGGGGAGATATTATGATCTCCCAAGCCAGCGCCTTTGCCGCTGAGCTTGTGACAGGTATATTACCTGGCAGCCCTGAATATTCTGCCTGCTGACATCAGCCATGTCCAATGCAGAGCAGAATACTATACAACTTTGGCTCCACATTTCAACTGGTAGATGAGAAACATAGTTCTCTCAGAATATTTTATGCTGGGGGTGTCACCGGTGTGATCCGCACCCCCCGTACCCCCCTTGGGATGACAGTGAACCTAGAGGAAGTGGGGAACAGGAGTATTTGGGGATAGTTGGAGCTCGGTGGATTTGGCGAGAGGTTGATTAATGGGTATTCTAGTTGGATAAGTAGTAAGCTTTTATATCCTATCATAAAAAAGATTTTATATACTAAATAATCATAAGAGCTAGGCGGGTTTAGATAAAGTTTAATTAATGAGTGTGCTAGTGTGATGAATAGTAATCTTGTTTAAAACGTTTTTTGGTGGTCTTTTTTATGACTGATAACAAGGAATGCTCTGCAAAAGTGCGTTTCAGCAAAATGGCCAGTCCAGTTAAAGTCTCAGAGGTGTGAATGGGAGTGGTGATAAGGTGGGAAGAGATCCTTAGTCCACATGAATAATGTAGCACAGAGTAGTATTGGTTAATGATGGGGACATTGTATGGAGAATTCAACAGTTGGTTGCTCAGAGTTTGTGCCAGAAATAAGGCGGAAAACATAAGGATAGGTGGGAAAACAAAATATACACTCACAATAATTACATAAGCTGCTACAAACCACAACAGGCTCCTCCCAAAGATTTAAAAGAGAAAAAATACAAGAATGTGTTGTGTTGGAGTGAATGCCTTTGACACAGAGTATAAACGTAACCGGTTTAACATACAGAATACAATTTAATATGGTTTTGTTAAAACAGGGGTAAATTGTATATGATAAAATTCTAAATTATAATTTTGACTGGATACCCCAACACCGGTGCTATTGATATTTGGATATTTGGTGGAACCAATGTCTAGTAGTTCTTAGATGGTCTGATCAAAAAAACATTGTACCCATGCCAAAATTGAATGTCGACTTGCCGCTTTAAAATCATAAGTCGCATCTATGATGTGAATTTAAAGCAAGTCAACATTCAATTCCATGGTAGAATTGGCAAGTCTGGGGGGCAGAACTGAAAAGTCTGAGGGGGTAAACTGGCAAGTCTGGGGGTAAATTGGCAAGTCTGATTGATGGGCAGAATTGGCAAGTCTGGGAATGCATTGGCAAGCCTGGGGGGCATAATAGGCACGTCTGGGAGGCTGTATTGGCAAGTCTGAGGGGTAAATTGGCAAGTCTGAGGGCAACATTGTTAAGTATGGGGGGCCGAATTGGTGTGTCTGGGAATGCACTGATAAGTCTGACAGGTAAATTGGCATTTCTGGGGGCCAGAATTGGCAAGTCTGGGAATTCATTGGTAAGTCTGAGGGGCAGAATTGGCAAGTCTGGGGGGCAGATTGGTTGTGTGTTCTTAATGGGCTCCTATGTGGCATTTTTGATGGGCCAGTGTATTTGGCATATTTAATTGGCCCCTGCATGTGGTCTTTTTGATGGGCCCCTATATGTGGCCTATTTGACTGGCCCCTGCATGTGGCATATTTAAGCTGCCCTTGCCTGTGGCATTTTTTTTAAGCAATAAGATTTTTATTAGAATTAGTATTAGAGTTGCATAAGTTAAGTGCAGGAGGGGAAGAAAACTGGGGAAGGTGAGGGAGAGAAGGAGGGCGGAGGAGTCACAGCTACTTAATGTGCAAATTTTCATTTCACAGATAAACCATATAGGAAAAGAGTAATTTCAGTGTGAGGTGACGTACTATCCATCAGCTCTTCACCCTTCTATGCCACTATCGGGTTTATTTATGTACTCCGTCCAATCAAACCATTGTTTTCTATGAGCTTCCCCTCTACCTTGGGAAGACATTAAGAGGTCTTCAGCTACCCTCATTCACTCCATCTCAACGAACCATTCTCCAAACGTTGGGGGGGCTTGCTGTTTCCAGTGTCTAGGGATTCAAACTTTGGCTGGATTTAGCATCTGTACAGTTATTGAGCATTTATATTTGGAGGTTGGTTGGTGTGTGTGATGTATCAGACATGAAAGACTGTCCACTTTAAAGTCTGGATTTCCTACCTGTCTAATGATCTGAAGTAGCTCATCCCAGAATGGTGCCAGAATTGGACAGGACCACAAGACATGCGTGAGGATTTTGAGTAGGAGGTCAATATGCAGGCTACAGGGAGATACACTAAAGGACAGTACTCACCGGAGAGAATTAGTAGATGAGTGTTCTGCAGAATCCACTTGGATAGGTATAGCAACGAGGAGTTCAGGTAGATGTAATTGGCAGGAGCAATTAGTAGAACCGTTCAGCTATGACTATGGTAATCCACAGAAAAGTGCAGCATCCACCAGTGACATACTAGTTATAATCCACAGGACAAATGCAGCATAAGCCAGCAAGCGTATAGGTATATTCCCCAGGGAAAATGCAGCAAAAGCCAGCAAGCGTATAGGTATATTCCACAGGGAGATGTGGCATACAGAAGCAAGCGTGACAGTTATAATCCACAGGGAGAATGCAGAACACTTGCATATATATATATGCAAGTATGTAATTACCACAAGGAGAGATCCAGAATAATCCGGGTCAGAGACACAGGCACACACAGGGAGATCCAGTAAACAATCCAAAGTCATGGTAACAGAAGGCAGGCAAACAATGAGACAATTCAGATCAGGGGCACAGGCAGGCACAGTGAGGTCCAGATACAATCCAAGGTCGAGCAACAGAAGGTAGGCAACATGAGAAGGCAGTCTAGGTCAAAAAACGGAAGGTAAGTAAACAGCTTAGGCATAGGATACACGAGAATCACCAAGCATAGTACTAAGCTTGGTGATTCCTTTTAAACTTCACGCAAGGCAGGGAGGGCGTTCCGTCATGGCGAGCATGCCAGTTCGTTGAGCGATGCTGCAGAGGCAAGATGCGCTCCCACCCTGCTGGGGTGTCGTGCACATGATGGTCTGGAGCATTGGTCCCCTGCTACTCCGTGACATCTAGCGAGTACTGGGTATTCCGGAGATGTGCTGCGTGCCGGGACCTGACAATATGGAGAAAGTCTCCCTAATGGGTAAGGCATCTCCAGCACTAGTCTGAAGTGCCAGGGAAGATTTCGTGTAACAAAGCCCTAGTGAGTATTTTGTACACATTTTGCTATATTCGTGTACTGATTGACATTTATGTGCCAGGGTAGCGACTTTGTGCCACGGATCCTCAATAAAGACCGTGTCACAGTCATCCTCCCATTCCCTTACAAAATTTGGCTTGGGCGGGTACTCGATGTTTAGGAGAATTCTATGGATGTGTGAGATTAGTTTAGTGGGTTGTTCCTTTGTGGCATATAGGTTCTCAAATTCCAACATCTCGGAGAGCTCTGTGCCATTTTTAGCTAGGGAGTTAAAAAAAAAGTGTTGAAGCTGGAGATATAAAAATTGGGTGGTTGGAAAGTTTTGTGTTGTACCAGTGAGGGTCGGAAAGGGGAACAACTCGCCATTACAGGGCACATGGCCCAACCTAGGGTACATCATTCGTTCGGCAAAAAGTTTTTTGTATGGTACCATATGACCTTCCAGGAGCAAAGTCATTGTTTGCTATCAACGGTAGCATGGTCAAGGGCTGTTTGATGTGGATTTATTGGCCTTTTTCCAGATTTTAATAGTCGCGATGACCATGGGGTGAGGTTATTATTTCTCCATACTGCGGTGGGGATTGGGACATTAAGGGCTCTCTGCTGTATAGAAATCCACAATTTGTGTGTCGGAATGGACCATTCTACCACCCTTGCAAGGGCTGTGGCCCTATAGTATGTTTCCAGGTTAAGGAGTGCCAGACCCTCTGATTCCTTGCCTCTGATTAAATAGTGGTACCCCAATCTCAGATGTCGTGCATGCCATATACATTTGATGAGTAATCGCTTAACATCCATAAAAAAAGGTCTTAGGGACTTGCAATAGGTTCATTTTAGATACCCAGACCCTGCCGAATCATGACAAATGTTGCGATGTCCAGTTGTCAATGCCTTGTTTTTTCAACGAGTTTTCTGCTGTTACCTGAATGCCTAGATAGGTGATGGATTTGTGAGCCCAACAAAAGATGAAGCTAGACTGGCGTGTGTGTTGTGATCTGGCAGTGTCAGGTTGAGTACTTCTGATCTGGTCATGTTAATTTTGAGGTTAGAAAGGGGGCCATAGTCCGTGATTTCTTTAAGAATATTAGGGATGGAGATCTGAGGTTGGGTTACAATTAAAAGCAGGTCATCTGCATACGCAGCGATTTGATGTTAATGCGGGCCTACTGGTAAGTCGTAAATCATGAGTGTGGCAAACCTAGCCACTTCTGGACACTTAGGGTGAATATTTCGTTAACTGTTGCTATGCTTGTTTTATATGCAGTGTGAAGCATTTGTCTGAATATTATATCAGTTATGTATTTTAATGTAAAACTGTATATTTTGCTGTACGGAGAGATAATGTGATTAACAGTACATTCTTGCACAATTATCTCTCCTGTACAGCAAGGCATGCTGGGAAACAGCCTTGCAGGCTAAGTTCCCCACACAGTAGTCTGTAGTAAAACCCCTGCAATGTCATTCAGGAAACCCCTTGCATGGGGTCTTGCATAAATACTGTGACCGTGGAATAAAATGACAGTTGACAGTTGACTCCCAGACTATGTGTCATCTAGTCCTTGGGGAAGAGGGATTACTATTACGCTGCCTGTGTTTTACCTGCTCTATCCTGACTACCAGTGGAGATACTGTGGAGTATACTGCTACTTCGTTACATTTGGTGGCAAGTGGCGGAATTGAAACCGCACAGCAAAGCAGCAGTTCAACGACAAAACCATTCGGATTAAACCAGAGTTCGGTAATATGTCAAACTATACGAATGGATGGTAAATGGAGACGAACTATGCAGCATTAAAACGGGCTACGCTAAAGGAATTATTTTAGGCAAGGGGAAGAATACCTAGCAATAAAACGAAAGCTACCCTTGTGGCTGAACTCATGGAGGGGGACAGAACAACCGCTGCAGTAGTTCCACACGAGACAGAACAAACTGAATTCGCAAAGGAGCTCAGGAGCAGGTTAGCATTTTACCCAAACACCCCCCAAGAGACACTAAGCAGACTGATGGCAGATGTACAGGAGTACCTTGTAGTTAAGCAACAAGCCATTCAGCGAGCCGGGGAGGGAGCCCCAGCTCCTGCCAGCATTACCCAGGGGAAAGCCAAGATTCCCTACCAAGCCTTTAAAAGCTACATGGGGGGGCGTGTCCGGATGCCGATGAGAGCAGACGCAGGCTAACTGAGCTCCTGAACAGCGGGCCGAAAATTGGATAAAACACACGTCCATTCGCTCAAATTGACTATGGGGAAGCTTTCTAAAAAGAATTCCCCCCCAAGGGACCCGCAAAGAAGTGCGAAAAAAACGCTCCCTGTCAACTTACGGACATTTTTGGTCCCGCTTGCGACGCATGGAGATCCTAAGATGGCGGCGGATGCTGTGGATAGTGAGACTCCTTCCCACGCTACAACTGAGGAATCGGAGGGTGAGGACTGCCCCTCACAACCCAGCCAACACGTACCCAAGGACGATTACACAACACGTTCCGACTTCACAGCTCTCTCCCTACAGCTGCAACGTGACTTAACTGCAGCAGTGGGCCTAATTACGACCACCATTAAGGAAGAGATACAGGACATTAAAGTCGACCTGAAACAGCAGGGCCAGCGGCTGGAAGTCGTAGAAACAGACCAGGCAACCCTACACCAGGAGCTTACTGACCTCAAATCCCAGCTAGCAGAACAACGCTCAATGATGGCTACACTCTCCCAGCAGGTGATCGATCATGAAAATAGAAGCAGAAGATCGAACCTGCGGATCAGAGGCCTACCTGAAGCTAAGGGGCCAGAGAACCTGAATCAGGTGCTCATAGATCTCTTCTTGGGGATAATTCAACGCTCTCCAGAGCAACCAATTGTGCTGGATCGAGCTCACCGAGCCCTACGGCCCAAAGATCCCTCAGGCCAAAGACCACGGGATGTTATCTGTTGCCTCCACTCGTATGTCATGAAGGAGGAAATCCTGCGCAAGGCGCGGAAGCAAGGCTCAATTACCTACATGGGGTCGCCTCTGATAATCCTACCCGATGTGGCCTGGGCAACTCTACAGGCCCGGAAGACGTTGAAACCATTAACAGACCTTCTAAAGCGATCCAACATCCCCTTTAGCTGGGGCTACCCGCTTTCTGTCACGGTTTACAAGGGCTCCACACAGATTACACTGCGGTCTCCCAGAGACCTCCCCTCCTTCTGTGACGCCTTGCAACTAGAGGCCCCAGATCTCCCTGGCTGGATGGACGGCACCACTGCACCGCCGGAACTCTCTACTCTTCAAAACCTACCTTGGATCCCCAGGACGCAGAAGAAGCGGAGACCCCGACGCCTACCCTCTACATTACCTATGAACTCTGGCACACCTGGTTCAGCAATCCTGGATATCCATAACGGTTGAAACCGTACCATGCTGGTGGATCTCCTCCTCGTGTACTTGTATTCAATTTTATTATTTTTATCTAGACATTGGCGATCCTATATGGTGCCTAAAAGACTGTTTACGCTTCAAAACCTGGCCGCCCCTGGCCTTCCTCACCTCAAATAGTTTCATTTATTCTAGGTGGGATCGGTGGTGGGCGACGGGTCAAGCTGGGAGGATTTGCTCAAAATGACAGTATCAATGTTTATATGTTATGCACATATGCATGGTCCGATCTCTGGTAGACAGACTATGTCTCTCTTGACCCCACTACTCATTTATAATTTCTATTATGTCTCGCGTTCTGAGATGTGTGTTGATCCTTGTTCATAAAAGGTGCTCTGTCCCCTTCTGGACGCACCTGCCATTTTACACACCTATTTTGGCCTGCTGTTTGTTTACGGGCCCCTGTTATCCTGCATATGGGAAACCTATGTTTTGGCTGAGCTGCTGTTTCGATCTGCCATGCTCCCCCAAGCAGATTAGTGCCGCTGTAAATTCTGGAGGTCCCGGCATGCCCATACAAGGGTCGCCCGGCCCCCCAGTTGGCACGACTGCCCTTGGTGTCAACCTGACACTTTGTCATGAAGACAAGATATATGTAGTTTCTTTTATACCTCCTTCTCTTCCTTTCCTTCCCTTTCTTCCCCGAGCACTGGAGGGAATGTTCTTCATCATGTTCAGCATGTCACTCTATGGCTATGACTAGCTCTGCTCAGATCAGGATAGTTTCTATAAACGCAAAAGGCCTCAATACGACTAATAAACGCTCTCGCCTTTTTCGTGAACTCAAGGCGCTCCGCGCCGACATCGCGCTAGTGCAGGAGACCCATTTTCTCAGGGGTAAGGTACCTAAATTTTCTGATTACAATTTTCCCCATGTTTATTATTCACATTCACCATTTCAGAAGAATAAGGGGGTTGCGATTTTTGTCTCTAAGGGCCTCCCCTTCACTGTCCAGGACCAGTGGTCGGACAGTGAGGGCAAGGCCCTGTTTCTGAAAGGAGTTATAGGTTCAGATGTGGTTACGATAGCCAATTTATATGTCCCCAATGATAACCAACATGTTTTTATCACATCTCTGACAGACTAGTTACAAGGTTTCGCCTCTGGCATGTTGATATTGGGTGGAGACTTCAACGTCACGCTTGACCCACGCCTTGACTCCTCCACGAGGGCTTCCTCCATTCGATTTTCAAAAATTAAACAGGTAAAACGTGCACTACACTCAGGCCAACTTGCAGACGCATGGCGCACCCAACACCCCACTACTAAAGACTATTCATTTTATTCCACACCACATTCGCGTTATTCTAGAATTGACTACCTGTTTCTTTCACATAGACACCTTCCATTACTGGTCCACTCTGACATCGGTCACATCACATGGAGCGACCATGCCCCGATACAGATCACTGTTTCCCTCCCGTCCCTGCACAAACGCCGACCCCACTGGAGGCTTAATGAGTCTCTTTTTAAAGATCCGGAAACGGTCTCCTCCCTTAATACTAGTTTAAAGAACTATTTCATGGAAAATGCTATTCCTGACACCTCATCATCCGTGGTGTGGGAAGCGCATAAAGCGGTGATACGGGGGCAACTTATTAATATAGGAGCCCACAAGAAAAAAGTACACTCCGCTTCTATGATTCGGCTATTGGCAGAGATTTCCGATATTGAAACCTCCCATAAGCTGACTCTAAACCCCTCAGTCTACAAATCTTTACTAGTGCTGAAATCTAAACTGGCGGATTTATGCAATCGCAGAGATCTCCGTGCGCACCTCCAAATGAAAAGCCGCCTACACCAATTTAAAGATAAGTCTGGTAAACTGCTGGCTAGGTCATTACGAGACCGCCACTCCGCTAGCTTCATTCCTAAAATTAGGACGGCACAAGGGACTACCACATCCTTGACTCCCGAAATTGCGGATACATTCCGGCTGTTCTACTCAGATTTGTACAACCTACCCGGCCCTGTTTCCCCTTCATTCTCTAATGAAAGGATACAAAACTATTTAGACACGCACATGACACGTAAATTAGACCCACTAGACGCATTGAGTTTGGACTCCCCGATATCGGCGGACAAATTTCTTGATGCCGTCAAATCATCCCCTACAGGGAAGAGCCCCGGCCCAGATGGGTTCTCCATTGCTTACTACAAACTATTCCATGACTCACTCAGCTCCCCTTTCCTCCTTGCTTTTAATTCACTCTCGAACGTAGGTTCCCTTCCCCCGCAAGCACAAGAGGCCCACATCACGGTTATACCAAAAGAGGGAAGAGATCCAGAATCCTGTGCCAATTTCAGACCGATTTCACTCTTGAACGTCGATCTAAAGTTGTTCGCCAAAATCCTTAGTAATAGACTTAAAATTTTCCTCCCTTCCCTAATCCACCCTGACCAAGCAGGATTTGTCCCAGGCCGAGAAGCACGGGACAACACCACTAAGATCCTCAATCTCATTCACTTGGCCGCCTCCGGTGATACCCCCGCCATGCTGCTCTCTACAGATGCAGAGAAGGCCTTTGATAGGGTGAGCTGGTCCTTTCTCTTCGAGTCACACAGGCATGGGTCCTTCTATGCTGCACTGGATCTCATCACTGTATCAGACTCCAACTGCCCGAGTTCGGGTTAATGGCACTCTTTCTGACCAGCTCACCCTATCAAATGGGACCAGACAAGGATGTCCCTTGTCGCCACTCCTTTTTATACTTACTCTGGAACCTATGGCCTGCGCCATGCGATCCAACCCAGACATCACAGGACTACAGGTTGGCCCAAATCACCATAAGCTGGCAGCTTATGCTGATGATCTTTTGTTTTTCATCACTAACCCTGTAATTTCCCTACCCCATATCATGAAAGAATTTGATATATTTAGTTCCCTCTCAAATTTCAAAATTAACTACACCAAATCTGAAGCTCTAAATATCTCCCTCCCCCATAATGTGGTAGGCCCCCTTAAGTCCTCTTTTCCGTTTCGATGGAATGACCATCAAATCAAATATCTAGGGGTTCAACTGAATAAGGACCTGACCTCTTTATTTGACATGAACCTGGGGTCTTTACTAACGACATGTAAACGTGACCTACTCAAATGGTCCCTCAAACAACACTCTTGGTTTGGGAGAGCCTCCATCATAAAAATGAACATCTTACCCCGTTTCCTGTACATCATACAAACCTTACCCATTTACATACCCCATTCTTTTTTCTCATCTTTGAGGTCCCTGATCACTAGTTTTATTTGGCGCCACAAGCATCCGCGGATAAGTTATAGAGTCCTTACCCGCCCCAAGTGTCTGGGAGGTATCGGTCTCCCAGATATTGAGAGATATTACAAGTCGGTGCATCTAGCTAGAATAGTAGACTGGTCCAGGCCGGCCTCAAAGCTCTGGGTTTCTCTTGAGCACAGAGGCCTGACTGTCCCAATACCCCTGGCCGCCTGGGTCCCCCAGGCCCAGTTGACACCGGCACAGGTTACTCATCCCACAGTAGCCCCCACTTTCAAAGTTTAAAAGCAATGTACCGCTCGCCCGGGTCTTACCAAATCCCCCTCCCTACTTCACTCACTCCTCGGAAATTCCCATTTCCCCCCGGGTCTGCAATACTCTTTCTTTAATGATTTTTTCCAAACACCAGTCAGATATCCAAGGCTAGGACACATAGTAGCAGAGGGTAGTATTAGACCCCCTGAGGACCTGCTCAGCACTGCCCACCCCCAGCGGGGCTTCTTTATAAATATAACCAATTACATCATTACACCTCATCATTAGGGGCACACCATCAAATCCCCACGGACGTAACAGATTTTGAACTACTATGCATGACTAAGGAACGACCACCTAGGCTAGTTTCCACCATATATCGTCTCCTTACTGACCTGGTAGACCAGGACAAACCACATTACGTTTCACTATGGGAGAAAGACTGCAGGATTGAATTGACTGCTTCCCAGTGGCGTAAAATGGTAACCCTGGCGCATAAATGTTCCATGTCTACACACATACAGGAAAATGCCTACAAGTTGCTCACCAGATGGTACCTTACCCCAGCCACTCTACACAAAATATATCACACAACATCTGATAGATGCTGGAGATGCCACCGTCAGGCAGGCGATTTTCTCCACCTATGGTGGTCTTGCCCGGTTCTACAGCCTTTTTGGAATACAGTTCTTAAATCTATTAGACAAGTGGGAGACCCGAATCTCCCCCAGGCTCCTCTACCTGTCTTGCTACATCACACTCCACACCCTATAGGGGCATACAAGAGGTCCCTCACAATACACCTTCTTAATGCCGCCAAATTATTGATCCCAAGGTACTGGAAGCAACCTACTCCCCCCACTTTTCGGGAGTGGCTGGCTTCTGTTGAGTCAGTTAGAGTGGTAGAAGATATGGTTCATACGGCAAATGGCAACGGACTGGCTCATAGCAATAGATGGACACATTGGATGTTATATCTCGACAGTCCAGAATGTGAAGCTGATATTACTGAGGCGAACAATCTGGACCGCTTGGCGGCCATACTAACACGCCCTGACTCTATATTTAAATCTGGATTCCCTCCGCTGCTCTCTTTTTCCCCACCCCTTGGCTTTGTCTCCTCTTTGATCTCTTCGTCTTTGTAGTATGTTTCTCTTCGGCTAATTCTATGTGTTTATTCCCTCTCTTGTCTCTTTCTTTCCCATTTTCTTTTTCGTACATATTTTTATTACAAATGCGATATATTGTATATATTTGTATGCATATTTATATATATTTTGCACTATGTTCAGAAGTGAATATATAGTATTGTTGGCATACATATTGTTACTATGACAATGTCTCTGATGTTATATTTGATTTCCCAATAAACAAATTTTAAACAAAAAAAAAGCTACATGGAAGCAGAAGGCGATATCGATGAATACTTACAGGATTTAGAAAGGCTGTGCCAGCTACATGACATCAGCCCAGCAGATCGGGTACCCCTGCTTGCCGGTAGACTATCAGGCCGAGCAGCAGAGGCGTACCGGGCAGTTCCAGACGAGGACAGCAGGGATTATCCAAAGGTCAAGCAGGCCATCTTAGCTCGGTATGCCATCACCTCAGAGGCATACAGGCTCTAATTCTGGGATATTAAGAAACAAGCGAAAGACTTGCACACAGAATGGGCCCACTGACTGCAGCGAGCCGCCAAGGGATGGATGGACAGGTCACCACTCTGGAGGATCTGTTCCAGTTAATCAACTGACCGCAGAACTATAAAATTGGGTACGAGACAGCAAACCCCATACCCTACCAGAGGCAGCCAAGTTGGCTGACGAATTCCAGGACACTAGGCGAGATGAAACAAACTCAACACCGGTCCGCTTATGGATCTACCGCCCCCCTTCCAGCAGTGAACACTTCGGCCCATCCACGACCAGGGGTAAGCAACAACTCGTACCCTCCCAGGTACAATACCCGACCGCCACTCTGCTGCTATATCTGCAACCAGCAAGGTCATATTCAAAAAGATTGCCCACGGAACAGGAACCGACCAACCTGGCATAACCAGGGGCCACCGCCACATAACCAAGCTGCTGTACACTGTTACCAAAAAGAACCCTTTGTCCCACACACGACAGCCATATCCATAGAAGAACCCCTGGGAACCCTGCACGAAGTGAACCCCATACAAGCTGCCTCAAGCAACCGACAGGGGAACCCCCAGGTGGTACACATGGAGTGAAAGAGTATACAAGGTTTACTTGACTCTGGGGCCACCTTGACTCTGGTCCGGAATCATCTGGTTCCAAAGAACAATCTCACTGGGGACTGTGTGGCCGTACGAGTGGCAGGGGGAGCAATTTACAAAGTCCCCACTGCCAAGGTACATTTGGATTGGGGAGCGGGCATGGGAATGTGGAGGTGTGGATTATGCAGGATTTGCCAGCGGATGTGATCTTGGGCAACGACTTAGGGGAGCTCACATCCGCCTTTGTTCCCCAACCCACCGTCCAAGAAGCATACCCTGTTGTTACTCGACAGCAGTCCTACACCACGGCTCCATCCAATCACTCTGAGCCTCAGGTAGGCAATCTGCCCCACACCCCTCCTGTTCTCCCCTGGGATACCCCCTTAGAATTTTGCAGCGAGGTAGACCTAGATCCTTCCCTGCAGGTATATAAAGATCGTATAGACAAGAAGCAGGCAGGCCTAGAAGGAGAGAGGTACGCCTGGGACAAGGGTTTATTGTACTGATACGCAGAGAAGGTAGTGGCCGGGTCTATCCCCATGCCCACAAAGCAGTTAATTGTGCCCCTCAAGTATATACCCGCGCACGATATACCCTTATAAGGACATTTAGGAATCAGCTGAACCAAACATCGGCTGACTCAGAACTTCTTCTGGCCAGGTATCTCAAAGGATATTAGACAATACTGTCAAACCTGCGATACCTGCCAGAAGGTAGGAAAGAGAGGAGACCGCTATAAAGCAAAGCTCCGTTCCATGCCCATATTGAAGAACCCTTTAGTCTGGTGGCCGTGGACATAATAGGACCCCTGGCCAAACCCAGTCCCTCCAGTAAGAATTACATCTTGACCGTAGTGGACTATGCCACTAGATATCCAGAGGCGGTGGCCCTAACCAATGTACATGCCGAAACCATAGCGGATGCCCTTATGTGAATCTTCTCCCGTATGGGATTTCCCCGGGAGATTATTTTGGATGGGGGCACCGAATTTACTGCGGAGGTCACCCACCAACTCTGGAAGGTGTGTGGGGTAAAGCCTATCATAAACTAAGCCTACCTCCCCCAGTCTAATGGGCTCTGTGAACGGTTTAATGGAACACTTAAACAGATGATCCATACATTCATAGACACAAGTGCCCCAAGAGTCCACCGGGTTCTCCCATTTGAATTGTTATTCCGAAGGAGGGTGAGGGCCCCCCTAGATCTTATTAGGGAACACTGGGAGGGGGGAGGAACTATGAATGGTACCCCTATTGTCCTATATGTGCTAGAGTTTAGGGAACGCTTGTAGGCTTTGACCCAGACCGTCCGTACCAATGACAGCGCAGGTGGTACGAAAGGGGAGCCAGGGACCGCAGCTTTCAGGTTGGCCAGAAGGTATTAATCTTACGGCCGGTCCACAATGACAACCAATTCATACACGATTACAGCTCCCTGGTCAAGCCCCTCACCGACTCAACCCGCAAGAATCTCCCTAAAATAGTAGTATGGGCCCCAGAGTGTACAGGCATTCCAACAACATAAAACTGCTCTCGTTAATGCACCTGTACTTGCTGCGCCTGATCCAACTAAATGCTTTCGGATTGGGAGCAGTGCTGAGCCAAGTCAGAGCCAATGGTGACAAGCATCCAGTGGCTTACTTAAGCAGAAAACTCTTACCCCGGCAAGTAAGCTACGCCACCATCGAAAAGGAATGCCTGGCCGTGGTGTGGGCCCTTAAAAAGCGGCAGCCCTATTTGTATGGGCAACCCTTTTCCTTACTCACAGATCACAACCCGTTGGTGTGGCTGAACAGGGTGTCAGAAGACACTGCCAGGCTGCTGCGCTGGAGTTTGGCGCTGCTGCCTTATGACTTTACCATCCACCACCGCCCTGGGAAGCAAAATGGCAATGCCGACGGGTTATCCAGACAAACTGAACTTGAAAAGTGATCTATGAGTACTCCTCCAGACATCCCCAAGCCGATCCGTTAGGATCAGACTGTGTATGCCGGCTTGGTTCTGGGGGAGCATTGTAGCCACTTCTGGACACTTAGGGTGAATATTTTGTTAACTGCTGCTATGCTTGTTTTATATGCAGTGTGTAGCATTCGTCTGAATATTATATCAGTTATGTATTTTTATGTAAAACTGTATATTTTGCTGTACGGAGCGATAATGTGATTAACAGTACATTCTTGCACAATTATCTCTCCTGTACAGCAAGGCATGCTGGGAAACAGCCTTGCAGGCTAATTTCCCCACACAGTCCTCTGTAGTAAAACCCCTGCAATGTCATACAGGAAACCCCTTGCATGGGGTCTTGCATAAATACTGTGACCATGGAATAAAATGACAGCTGGCTGTGTTTTACCTGCTCTATCCTGACTACCAGCGGAGATACTGTGGAGTATACTGCTACTTTGTTACAACGGGGTTCTCCCAAAGGGCAGTAAGTAGTGGTTGCAGGGACAATACAAACAATAAATGGGAAAGAGGACACCCCTGCCTTGTTCCATTCGACAGGGTAACTGGTTCCGAAAGATCACCGTTGACTCTAATCCGAGCGTTCGATACGTGCCCAGATCCAATCCAACATTGAGTGCCCATGCCGATATGTTTCAATACCACTATCAAGAAGGACCAGTTCACCCTGTGAAGGCCTTTTCTGCATCCAGGGATAGTAATATAGTGGGGATGTTTTCAGTGGTGGCACGATGGTTGATCAGTTTTGTAGTATTGTCCCTAGCTTCTCTGCCAGGCACAAACCCGACCTGATCTTTGTGTAATAAGTCTGGTAGAGCCTATTGTATATGCTTGCTGATAATCTTGCCAATAATTTAACATCTAAATTAATTAAGGAAGTGGGTCTGTAGCTGGTACAGTCGTTGGGATCCTTACCCGGTATGATTGTGATGTAGACTTCTTGAGCCCGCAAAAGGAGTAAGCCTCCAGAGGCTAAGTGGTTAAATGAACTTAATAAAGGTGGGATAAACAAGTCTTTAAAGGCTTTGAAGTAGGTGCACGTCCAGCCATCTGGGCCTGGGTTCTTGCCACTAGGGGACAGTTTGATGGCCTCTGCCAGTTCCTCACAAGAGGAACAAAATTGAGTTTTCAAAAGATATTTCAATTTTGGCATACATGTGTTGGTCTATATAATTGGCTATCCCTTTTGTTGTGTCTAGTTTCGGGTCCATTCATGCCGAGGGTGCTATATTATACAGTTTTGTGTAGTAACGGTGTAATACCTCTGCTTTTTGCTTCGTTTGATATATCACCCCCTTGGTATCTGTCTTTATTTTAGTGATGTGGGTTCATGCCGGTTTGCGTTTGAGGGCCCTAGCTAATAATTTGTCTGGTTTGTCCTTTTGTGCATAAAGGGTAGATTGCAGCTTTTGTATAGTGCCCTGTAGTCTGTGGTTATACAAAATTGAAAAGTCAGCTCTGGATTTAAGTAGGTCTTGGTACATTGCAGGGGTAGGTCGCTTTTTATGTGTAGTTTCTAGATCAGAGATCCGTTTTAACAGCTGGAGCATGGCTGTTGCCCTCTGTTTTTTCTTTTGCTCACCAATCTTTATCAAGTGTCCTCTAAGTACAGCTTTATGAGCCTCCAATATGAGCGTGGGTGTGACATCTGGGGTATCACTTTCCTTAAAGTAATTGGTAATAGCAGTGGTGACAGTGGTAAGTGTATCTGGGTCTTTAAGCAATGTCTCTTTAAGTCACCAGTTAAAGCGGCCCTGTCGTTATTGTCTGTGCAGGAGTCAGTGACCACTGGCGGAATCATTTTGGACACGTAAATGGCCACCCATGTTGTCTTTTTAAAAGGAGATAGAGACACCAATACTTGGTTCTACCAGGGTTCTTATGTGAGGGTGCTATGGAACGGAGATAGTGCTTTTCCTGAACCAGGGCCACATCAACTTTATGAGCTTTAAAGTCACGGAACATCCACATCCTCTTATGTGGGGAATTCAGCCCTGTCACATTTATGGAAGTAATACAGATACATTTATCAGTATATCATTCATGACTGGGCAACAAGATGGTGCATTGTGACTAGTGGGTGTGGTGTATAGGAAAGGGGGACAGAGAGAGGCAGAGAGGATATGAAGATAGTGATAGAGACAGGGAAGACAAGACAAGAAAGGAGATTGGACTGACTGGTAGCATTTTGACCTCTGTGGGATGCCCAGTCCACTCCTGCATAGCGAATCCAAAATGTTTGCCTAAGCATGAAATCCAGGAATGCATGTTGAAGTCAGCAACTGGAGACCATACCCCAGTCAAAAAGATATGCTTCTGTCAGGGGACCTTAGTCGGCGAGAGCAGGAGCGCCCACATTTTAACAAAGTACACAATAGTGTATAACGCCGGACCCTGCCAAAGGAGGCCCTATTGGAGATATTCTCACCAATATTTTCGCATAAATCGTAAACCTAAAAACGTGATAGTTATATGGGTGCACCTGCTGGTGCGACCTGTGTCTCCGCTTCCTCTTTGGCCTAAGGAGCCATGGTTGAGAGATCATGGATAGTATAGGGGTGTCCCCTTGTAGAAACTTTTCCCACTCGGACAGGTCGTGTCTGGGCATGTTTAGTGTGACATATGCCTGAAGAGCTTCCTCCAGGGTCTTCAGTGCTAGCGGGAATCCCCATGTATACTGTATACTTGCCGTTCACAGGGCATCTGTGAGTGGATTTAATATCTTCTACAGTTAA
This sequence comes from Pelodytes ibericus, assembly GCA_036172795.1. Classification (NCBI taxonomy): domain Eukaryota; kingdom Metazoa; phylum Chordata; class Amphibia; order Anura; family Pelodytidae; genus Pelodytes; species Pelodytes ibericus. The sequence continues at coordinate 28,000,657 of CM069860.1, forward strand.
TGGGTGGCCCAGGCAATGTCCAGTAGGATTTGTATCTGCATGTCATCAAATACATGCTCCTTTACGAACCGTGCATGGTGAAGAATCCTCTCCTTCGTGTTGAAGCTATGTAGACAGCAGATTATGTCCCTTTGTTGAGGGTACGCCAGATTCTTAGGACGCAGTGTTCTATGCACTCTGTCAATATTTTGAGCAGTCAGATCGTTATTGTCCAGTATACTGTTGAATACATCCACTGCAAGAATCTTAGGGTCCTCTGGGCCTTAAGCCTCGGATTCTCAAGTTACTCAGTCTACCGCTATTATCCACATCCCTCTCCACCACTTCTATGTGGGAACCTTGCTCTTTGATCTCCTCCTTGTAGTTCATCATGTACAGCAGAGCGCACTTGGTCCACCCCAGATGCCAGTTCCTTTTTAATATGGGTATTTGTCCTGAGTTTATAAGTATACCAGGTTTACAGGTTTTTTGGGGGTGTTTTCTTCCACGTTATAGGGCAATAACCTAAAGTAACATTTTTTTCTCCCAACCTTGATGATGAAATGAACCCTAATCCTAAACTTAATCCTTACTCTAATTCTGACCATTACTATATGAGTTGAGGTTTTTGGAGCATAGAGCAGGGGATGCTATCTGTTGCCAGTAACCCTTACCAGGGGTTCCACAGGTGTATATAGGCAGAACACCCTGGTAAATCCAAATAGCGAAGTCAGGAACAGTTCAAAAGATCATGTCAGGCAGCTGTCAAGGGTAGTAGAATAATCGAAGCAGTGGTCAGGGTTCAGGCAGTATAGATATACTGCAGAACAGCAAATAGGGAATCACTGGAAACTGAAGTCCAAGGACAAACAGGAACCAAAGCGCTGGAACACTGGAGCACTGTGGTAACAGTTTGAGGGGTTTTTATAGTGCTGTGGGTCTCCACTCCTCCCCTCTGCTAGACAAGCCCCTCACTGGATTGGATGTCAAAGGTGTGTGCTTCTATAGCACATACCTCTTTGTCTCTTTGAGACTTTAGGAGCTTTGGTGATAGGGGAGACAGAGTTTACCTCCCGACTACAGGTGCAAATAGATCCTTGATTGGGGTAAACTCTGGATGATGTATCTTGGGTTTGCAGAAACGTTGGGCCTTGGTTTCTGCCTACTGCGCTACCGCGATCGCGGATAGAAGGTATTACTATAGGCCCCTGACGTACAGGATGAGCATGGTGGAATGCACGAAGACAGATGGGAGCAGGAATGGTGGCAGCTGGTTCCCATGACTGTCCTTCAGGTCCATATACTTCCCAGTGTACTAGGTAGTGAATCCTTGATTAAGGAGTCAGATTCGATCTGTGACTTGTGGAACTATGGTTATAGCCGGTAGTTGAGGAACAGAGGAAGGATGATAGCCATAGTTGGCCTTGAAGGGTGACATACCTATAGAACTGTGAAGGCTGTTGTTATAAGCATATTCTGCACTTGGTAGCAGAGAAATCTAGTAATCCTGTAGGTGAGTAACATAGCATCGAAGATACTGTTCTAGGGTTTGCTTAGCTCGTTCTGTTTCACCATCTGTTTGAGGATGGTAAACTGATGACAGTAGTCTTTGTATGACGAAATCATGAACTATGCCATGGAGACGGAAGATTCCTTAATAAATAAGTCAGCAGTTTCAGCTGCAGTAGGGAGTCCAGTTGTGGGAATGAGGTGAGCCATTTTGGTTAGACAATACACAACTACAATAATGGTAGTATGTAGTTGAGATTGTGGGAGTTCAACAATGAAGTCAACAGTTAAATCAGCCCAGGGACTTGTGGGGATAGGTAAAGATTTTAACAAGCCAGTCGGTCTGGTATTAATCCCTTTGGATCGTCCACAGATATCACAGGAATGTACATATTGTTCAATGTCCTTTTTTAGGTTAGGCCACCAGAATGACAGATGTGTAAGCTCTAAAGTTTTCTTGTCCCCTCCATGGCCTGCCAACGCATGATCATGTACTGTTTGTAATACTTTGACTCACACAGCAGGAGGGACAAAAATCTGAGTATCCTTGTAGAGGAATCCATCTTTTTTGGTCAAAAAGGGGTATTTGGATAGGCATGATTCATCCTTACATTGTTGCTTAAGGGTTTTGATCAAAGACGAATGAGTAATTAAAAAGTGACCGGGCTGTAGAATGGTGTCTGAATCTGGTTCTGTATGTGATCCATGTAAACAGGATACAGCATCATCTGTAATTGATGTGTAATAGAAATTGGGAGAAAAATAGAGCCCATCTAGCCTGTCACAGACATGGAGTCGACGAGCACCTTGTAAATATTCCAGGTTACGATGGTCTGTGAATACAGTGACCGGATGGTTTGCCCCTTCAAGAAGATGACACCACTCTTCCAGTGCCATATTTATGGCCAATAGTTCTCTATCAATGAAGGAAACACTGGATTTCAAACCGGCTCCACTCACTATTGGCTGCTGAGGGAGTGGGTGCTCCACATCGTTGATTAGACGCAAGCAATTAATCCAAATGAAGAGAAACGTATGCTTTATTGGTGGGAAAACAGACCACAAAAAGGAAACAAACCAACGAACAGGTATAAAGGAGACCACACATTGCGCGTTTCGCGTATAATAACGCTTAATTATATGAACTTCTGCTTTAATTCATTAAAAGCTTGTTGTGCTTGAGGGGTCCAATGAAAATAATATTTTTTTGTGAGTTGGGTGATTGGGGCAATGAGTTTTGAGAATCCATTAATAAATTTCCTATAAAAATTGGAGAAGCCTATAAAACCCTGTGTGGTTTTGACTGAAGTGGGGATGGGCCATTCCAATATGGCGGATACCTTTCATGGATGCATCTTCATACTTCCGGGGGTTAACACATACCCAAGGAACGTGACAGATGTAGTCTCAAATATACACTTTTCAATTTTGGCATAAAGTCTATGTTGTTGGAGATGAGAAAGAACACGAGTCATTTGTTGGCGATGAGTGGCCAGAGAAGGTGAATAAACCAAAATGTCATCAAGATATACAATAACAAACAGATCCAACATATCATAGAATACATCATTAAGGAAGTGTTGTAAGGTAGCAGGGGCATTGCAGAGTTTGAACAGCATGACTTGATACTCATAATGACCATATAGCGATCAGAAAGCTGTTCTCCATGCATGCCCCTCCTTAACCCGCACCAAGTTGTAAGCGCCAAATAAATCCAGTTTAGTGTATATTTGAGCTTCTCTGAGACAATCCATTAATTCTGGAATCAAAGGTAGGGGGTACTTATTCTTTATTCTGACTTTGTTAATTTCTCTGTAATCCACACATGGACGGAGGCCACCTTCCTTTTTCCCAACAAAAAATATTTCAGCCCCAGCAGGTGAAGTGGAAGGCCTGATGAAGCCGTTTTTTAAGTTCTCCTCTATGTAGGTCTTTAGGGTTTTTAGTTCCGGCTCTGAGAGAGGAAATATGTGGCCAAAGGGTATTGACCTCCCCTGTTTGGTTGAGAGTTCAAAAGCCTCCCGTGATTGGCTCATTCCCTCCTTTACATGAGGAGCTCAAAGCAAAGAGATGCCTGTACCTGGTAAGTTAAAAATTGACAGTGTGTCAGTGAATTAGTGTATGAGTGTGTCTCACTGTGAGTGAGTGTGTGTGTTTGTGATGGCGGCCCTGGCCACTCAAGGGTTTAACTCCTCTGACACTGCCTATATATGTCTAGCTTCCCAGGAGTTAACTCATCTGACACTGCCTAGATATGTCAAGCAATCCAGGGGTTAACTCCTCTGACACTGCCCATATCTATCTGAATTTTGTCACTGGTCACATTATTATGTTTTAGGAAATTGCACAGAGCATTATCATAATAATGTTTTACTATTACTTTCTTTTCACCTTATGGGTGAGCTCTTTGAAATAATATTTTATTATGTATATAAGAAGTGCTTTAGTGGGCATATCAAAATCTATTTTTTTCTAAGAGCTCACCAACGAGGTGAAAGAAAGAAATGGTAAAACAAACATTATTTTGAAAATAGGCTCTGTCAATTTCCCAAATGATAATATCTGGCCACTGACCTATAACATGACTTGCTCAAATATTGTACATTAAGTTTAAATGCTCAAACATTATAGGTACACATTTTAATCAAGGTCTGCCAATACTCTGGCCAATACAGTACTTTGTATTCTTTTGCATATATTAAGGTGCATTAAATCATCACTTCCTGAAAAGATTAATTTGAATTTGAATTATAACTATGGGCTTTTTTTTTTTTTTATGGGGGGGGGGCAGCATTTTGGGGGGGTAGGCAGCATTTTGTTTTTCGCCCCAGGCAGCACGATATCTTGGGCGCGCCCTGAATATGAGTGATTAAACTCAGAGCTAAGGAGAGAGAAACACTTGTCTTGACATTTCATTCTTCATCCTCCACTCTCCAGGCCTGTGAGTACTGAGCCAGAACGCAGCTGATTCATTGGTTCCTAATTGAGGGGGGTCAAACCAAAGCAGACGTTGTCAAGTGATAGATTAGCTTGGTCCTTTCAAAAGAGATCTGTAAAGGGAAAATGCTCCAAACCACTCCAGGACCTTACTGTCAAAAAAGCTAACTGGGGAGATAGGTATGTTTTTGAAATCAGAACAGGTGGACGGAGGTAAGATAGCGGGTTTGTGATAATCATTCCAGAGGAGCCATGTTTTGTTGTACAATTCTTTATCATTTCTATGGCATATGATAATTCCTTGAATCCACTGTTTAAATGTAGTTCTAGTTTAAATGTACTTCTAGTGTATTAAGAGGACAATTTAGCTTCCATCTTCTAGCTATACATAACTTTCATGCTGTGAATAAATGAGCCATTCATTTTATTTAATATTTTAGAATGGGTACATGTTTAATAGCGTTATTTCCACTGCAGCTGGTATATTTAGGGTCAGAAATTTGTTAATATGGTTAAAAATATCATTCCGTAATTTTCATAATGAGTACAAGACCCCCGTATGGGTAGCATATTTCCAATAGTCGAATTATGTAACAGTTTGGAGTTGTGAAAAATCTTGGCTTATTTGGCAGGGGCCATATCCCAGCAGTATAATACCTTTTTATTTGTTTCCAGGCAGGTTGTGCATCTGGTTAATCCTTGTAGTCTTGAGAGGGCTGTGTACCATTTTGGTATTGTATATTTTGAGTTTAATTCTAGTTCCCATTGTACCATGTAGCTTTTTTTGTTTCTCTTTCAATAGCAATAGGTTATAGCAATCTGTTATAGTCTTGTGTTTAGGATATTGTATGTGAATAAAGGGTAAGTTTCATCCAGGTTCTGTTGTAGAGTGGAAGAAGTGTGATAACTGTAGGTAAGCATAGTGATCCCGTTTGTTATAATTTGTATTTATTTTGTATTACTGGAAAGGATTTAAGTTTTTCATTGGTCATTATATTACCAAAACAGTAGCTCTCTTTATCAATCCACCTTTTAACAGGAATTTTAAATTGTTAAGTAGAAATCGGAGTAACTTTAGAGAGAAAGGGAATTCTGTGTTAATTCTTCCATAACTTTTTGGATGTTTCTGTTGTTGGAGAAGATAAATAACTGTTGGTCTGGCTGTTGATGTAGTCCACTGCAATTGACCAATCTTAAAGGGTGATATTTCTTTGCTTTCCACATTAATTCAAGAAATGTTTCTTTGATATTGGTTAGTTAGTATGGTCCGTGCTATGTTAACGGCTTTATAATATAAGAGAGGTCTGAATTCCCAGCCCTTCTTTGGAAATAGAGAGTTGCACTAAAGTCAGAGAAAATATCTCTCTTTTGCGGTTCCATTTAAAACTCACTCACACACACTCTCACTCAGTGACACACACACATATATGCTCACTCACACTGACATATGCACACATGCTCTCACTTACACTGACATACACACACGCTCTCACTTACATTGACATACACACACACGCTCTCACTCACAGTGGCATACACATTCACTCACACTGACACACACACACATTCCCTCACCCTGACATACACGCTCACTCACCCTGACATACACACACTCACTCATCCTGACATACACACACTCACTCTGACATACACACACTCACTCACCCTGACATACACACACATGCTCTCACTTACACTGACATACACATTCATTCACACTGACATACACACACACACTCACAGACATACACACACACTCTCACTCACACTGACATAGACAAACATGCTCACTCACACTGACATACACACACATGCTCACTCACACTGACATACACACATGCTCACTCACACTGACATACACACATGCTCACTCACACTGACATTGACATACACACACACACACTGACATACACACACACATGTTCACTCACATACACATGTTCACTCACACTGACATACACACACACTCACACTGACATACTCACACATGTTCACTCGCACTGACATACACACACATGTTCACTCACACTGACATACACACACACATGCTCACTCACACTGACATACACACACATGTTCACTCACATACACATGTTCACTCACTCTGACATACACACACACACTGACATACACACACATGTTTACTCACACTGACACACACCCATGTTCACTCACACTGACATACACACATGTTCACTCACACTGACATACACACACACACACACACATGTTCACTCACACTGACATACACACACTCACTCACACTGACATACACACACATGTTCACTCACACTGACATACACACACTCACTCACACTGACATACACACACATGTTCACTGACATACACACACATGTTCACTCACACTGATATACACACACATGTTCACTCACACTGACATACATACACACATTCACACTGAAACTTACCTGCTGTATGTATCTCTCTTTGTTTTGAGCTCTGTGTGAAGGAGGTCTCAGCCAATCACGGGAGGTTTCTGAACTCTCAGCCAATCAGGAGAGTCGAGAAGTCTCACCTGATTGGCTGAGACCTCCTTCAATCAAGAAACAGAAAAAATAAATAAAAAAAGACAGCTGCACGGAGGAACAAAGTGCCGCCTCTGCCAGGATGCCGTCTGGGGCAGCTGCCCCACTCTGCCCCATTATAGGGCCGGCCCTGGAAGTGAGAACTTTCCTGACCCAAAACCCGGGTTTCTACAGGTGTAATCTTTGCAACACATGTAGACATGAGAGATACATTCAGATCAGGGGTGACAGAGAAAGAATACAAAATGAAAGATTTTATGAACTGTGAGACAAGTTTTGTTGTTTATCTTTTAGAATGTTCATGTGGGCTGCAGTATGTGGAACGCACCACTAAAACTAACAAGAAAAGAGTAGGAGTACACTTTAATAACCTAAGAAAGAAACTTTTAACCCACAGTGTACCAAAACATTTTTTAAAACACAAAAGTCACCCTAAAGAGTTAAGCTTTATGGCGATTGCCAAATATAAAAAACATTGGAGGGGAGGAGATTTTTGGAGAGAATTAGGCAAATTTGAGATGAAATGGGTCTATGAAATCCAAACCCTCCACCCAGATGGGCTAAATGCAGACTTTGACTTGTTTAACTTTTTGTAATTTGTATAATGTAATAGAATAAAGATATTCATTTTTTAGTGGTGAGAACACACTGCAGCCCACATCTGTATAAAATAATGATCTATTTATGTATCCTTTATTTTTATGTGGTTTTATTAGAGTGAGTTTATATGCAATGCTAATGTATGGAGTAAAAAGCTGCACACTGTATGATCTAAATTTGCAGATACTTTTTAGGCAAAATTACATAAAATTATCAAATTGCGTAGGGGCACAGAAAAATGACATGTAAAAGTCTCCATCATAAGGAATCTTAATAACATCAATATGTCCCAAAAACTCTGCAATAATAGATCATGAAGGCAGAGTTAATAGCTGTAGTAAGAAATCTGGGGAAAAAACTGCTTTTAAACTGTTTGTTTTTACTTTTGTTTTTCCTCCATTGTGATGTATATGAGAAACATCTCCATGGTAACCTAATACAATCAAGTGGCTGGGGAACAACTGATTGGTCGAGAGAAAGTGGGAGGACTTCCCCACAGGCTTCCCTGAGCCTACAAACGTGATGCCTAACGGAGATGCGACTTAGATGTGACGTCATCACGTGTGCGACACCCGGAAGTAGCGCGGAAAGCGTGAAGATAAAGAAGAGTACTTAAAGGAAGCCAAGAGAGACAGAAAGACACTTGAAAAAGCCTCATCCTGGGAGGCAAAACGCGTTGTGCGGGAGAAGGACACTTCAAGAGTTAGATTGCACACTCTGCCTTGGATTTGCACCTTATGCACTTTTCTGCAGGACATTGCTTTTTAAATGTAAGATTTTATATATTTTTTTATGCAATAAATGTGCTTGTCTTGAAAATTTGTCAAGGCTGCTTGGGCCCAGCAGCGCCAGAGTAAGACATTATTATTAGTATTGTGAGGCCCCCAGTATAAGATGACCTTACAATGGGAGTGTGCACGAAAAATGTTTACTGGTAAATAATATTTCAAATGTAAAAGTTTTTCCCCATATTTAATAAAACCTATGATTGAGAAAATGCATTTATTGTTTTGGTTTCCTTTTATTTACCAATCTGCCCCTCAAACTTGCCATTCTGCCCCCCATATTTGCCAATCTCTCCACAGACTTGACAGTGCCTCCCCAAACTTGCCAATCTGCCTCTCAGACCTATGCACCTCAGACTTGTTAATGCATACCCAGACTTGTAAATGTATTCCCACACCCAGTACATGCCCACCGCCCACATTGCACATCTAGGACTTACCCCAGGATATGCCCCATCACCCACATTGCACACCTAGGACTTATAGCAATACCCCAGGACATGCCCATCACAGACATTGCACACCCAGGACTTATCCCAACACCCCAGTTTATGCCCCATCACCCACACTGCACACCCAGGTCTTACATCCACAACCCAGTACATGTCCCATCATCCCAAGTGAACCCAGGACATTCCCAGTCACCCACTTTGTACCCCAGTACATGCCCCATCACCAACACTCAGGGCCACTAGTCTTTAGCAGTGGGCCTCCTCGACCCAATTTTTCTAAAGCCACAATGTAAAACTGTATGTAATGTAAACTTTTTAATAATATATGCAACTATTTTCATATGATATGCAACTTTTCTTACATGTAATAAAAACGTTATTGAAAAAATCAATTTCTTGTTTTTATTCCCTTCTTCTGCATCCACATTACACTTAAAGGACAATACAGTATCCACAGCATTTGCCATGCCCTTATATTTCACCCACAGCACTTGGCTTGCATTCGTAGTGCACCCACATGGTTTTGCATGCCACAGTGTCAATTTGCACCACTGAACATAGTCCAGTGTCACTTGGCTCATAGTACATGATATTTTGCCCCACAGAACATGCCATGGCATCACTTTGCCAATTAAAATTAGCCACAGCCAGGTACCAATTAACATGCCACAGTCACTTAACATGCCATTAACATATGAACAGACAGTTTGCCCATTAAAACATGCCACAGTTTGCCCATTAAAATGTGCCACTGTTTGTCCATTAATATTCCACAGCCAGGTTGCCCATTAATATGCCACTGTTAGTTTTTCCATTAATATGACACAGTCAATTTGCCCATTAGTATACCACTATTAGTCTGCCCGTTAATATGCCATTATTAGTCTGCCTATTATGCCAATATGTCGGCTCATTTATATGCCACTATTAGTCTGCCCATTTATATGCCACATCCAATTTACCTATTAATATGCCACTATCAACATGCCCGTTAATATGCCACAGCCAATTTACCCCCCTCCCCCAGTACTCACCTTCCTGATGCTCTCTGTCCCCAGCCATCTCCTGCGCTCCCCACTATTCTCATTGCATAATGTCACGTGATCGCCGGCAGGTCACAGGACCCGCGTCTCTCACGTGACCTGCTGATGGGGGACACAGGAGACAGGAAGCATGGAAACTTGTCTGTGCGCCTGGACAGCACACAATCTCCATGCTGCCTGCTTGCTGACAGGGAGCTGATGAGGGGAGATCTTTTGATCTGCGGCAAGCTGTTTTTTGGGGATTTTTTTTAAACGGCCAGATTAAGCCATGGGCCTCGAGGTGCAGCCCACAAGGAAACTGGGCTACCGTCCCTAACACCCATGCCTTAATCCAGCCCAGGCTAGCTGCCCCTTTTTCCTTGTTAAAAAAGTGTCCCTGTGCTCCATACCCAGAATTCACTTAATTAAGTTGCATTATGTTTTTCTGCCATAAAAATACTCACTTTCTGGTTTTGCTCCATGACTGAAATTTTGCACTGTAGCCTTTCCACTTCTTTCAATAGTTTATGGTTCCCCTGCTGTCTTTCAATGTTTTGTTGTCCTGAAATTCTTCTTTGCCACTCTTGCACCAAGCTTGGTTCTTCCAACTGATTTGTTAGTAAATCTCTTTCAGCACTGATCCCTGAAATCTTACCAAATTACAAATCAAATGTGAGTTTTGGTGTGTCACAAAATATAAAATACAAATCTGACTACAAAAACACAGTAACATACAATAAGTAGTAGACATGCATTTTCGTACGAAAATAGCATTTTCGTCCATTTGGCCTCATACAGAATACCGAAAAACTGAACACTGAATGAACGAATGCTAAATTAACAAAATTCAATTGTCCATTCATTCATTTGGATGCCAACAGCCACTCTGATATGTCAAATTCGAAATTTCATCTCAATTTCGGCTGATGTTATTATATGTAATGCTTATAGCATTACGTAAGCTGAAATAGAGTTGAATTCCACAGAACAGAGTAATCAGACATTCAGTATTCATATCGAATTCGTTTTTATAATGTTGAAGAAAACAGATCCTAAATGAATAATGACTGTCTTATGACTCTGATCTGATCAGTGGAATTCATCCATTCAGCAATTTGGCTTAATTTCGACACATTTCGTTAGTCAATAGACCCCATAGACTCAATTTTGACTCAAATTCAACTCAATTTCGACTTTAGTTTTTTGTATTGTAATGCAATTCCATCCCTGTACTTCACATAATGATTGTGAAGTACAGAGAATGACAGCAAGTGAAAGGAAAAAACAAACAAACCCATGTCCTGTTATTTTTTAAAATTTAATATGCAACAATATTTTTTATACACTTTAATTAATATTATTTTAATCACACCTTTGAATTTACATGTACACCACTCAAATTCTATTTTCTACGGTTCTGCATGTTTGTTTTTTCAACAAAATGATGTCCATAAGCTTCTATATTTGAAATCTCCATCCACTTACTATTCATTTCATTATTCAATTTGTATGAATGGAATTTTCACCTATATTCATTCAATACATAGTTTAAGACTTGGGAATTCAGATGAAAGAGTAGAATTTCTACAGCTCAATAGCATAAGTTAATGGATGAAATTTGGATGATTTTGACTCTTTCAACTGAATTTTGAGGTGTCTTCCTGGAGCTACTGCTCGCAGAGACAGGAGGCGTATTTCTAATATTGTTAAGCAAGCAAATCAGGAAGGAGAATTGGATGTACTGGTTCATCTAGGGACAAACGATTTGGCTTGCAATGAGGTTTCAGAGGTGAAGGAAGCTTTTCGTGTTCTTGCCAATGATATACGGCAGGTTGTGTCCACACTGTCCTTTTCTGAAGTTATGCCTGTGCATAACATTCAGAATGATAGACGGATGCGTATTAGGGACTTCAACTTGTGGCTTGGAGAATGGTGTCGGGAGCAAGGATTTGGCTTTGTTTCTAATGGAAGTTCACTATGGGATAGAAAGGAACTGTACAAAAAAGATGGTTTGCATCTTTCTCAAAAGGGAACGAATGTTCTCAGTGAGCAGTTCAGAGGTTTTGATAGGAGGTTTTTAAACTAAAAGAGGGGGGCAAAATGGCGATAAAACATCAATCCAATTGCCCCCAAAAAAGGGACAGAAGTTACCTGTAGTCAGTGTGCTGAAAAATGATAAGCTTAGGGTCATGTCTACAAATGCTCGCAGTTTAGGGAATAAGATCCATGAACTTGTGGCAATATTGGCAACTGAGAATGTAGATTTAGTGGCTGTTACTGAGACATGGTATAATGAAAAACATGACTGGGACATATCAATACCAGGGTACTCTTTATATAGAAAAGACAGAGAAGGTAAAAAAGGGGGAGGGGTGGCCTTGTATGTGAGGGATAGCTTAAAATGTAACGTAATACAAGTTAGTGAGGCGAACATAGAGTCAGTTTGGGTTACATTAGAATTTGGTAATCATATGGTAACTCGGGTAGGTGTGATTTATAGGCCCCCTGGACAATTAGAGGAGTTAGATAATCTACTAGTTGAGGAAATAGCTAAAATGACAATGAAGGGAGAAGTGATCATCATGGGTTACTTTAATCTTCCTGATGTGAACTGGAAATACAAAACAGCTACTTGCGCCAGGAGTACGCGTATCCTAAACTCCCTACTGGGATTATCTCTAAAACAAGTAGTGTTCACAAATGGAGATTTGTTATCAGATATTACTGTAGGTGAAAGTTTAGGATCTAGTGATCACCAGACAGTGTGGCTTAATATAAGAACAGTGACGCAGTCACACCACACAATAACAAAAGTTTTAGATTTTAGAAAAACAGACTTTTCTAAAATTAGATTAGGTGTAAAGGAGTCATTATCAGACTGGAGCAATTTAAATGGAGTCCAGGAGAAATGGGATTATCTAAAAGTTGCACTACTGAAGGCAACAGAAAATTGCATAAGGCTTGTCAGTAAGAGCAAAAAATTGAAGAAACCACTGTGGTACTCTGCAGAGGTGGCTAAAATAGTAAAAAATTTAAAAAAAGCTAGCATTTAGTAATTATAAAAATACTCAGAGTGAGGAAGATAGAAAGATCTATAAGAGTAGGCAGAAAGAGGCAAAGCAAGCTATAAGAGCTTCCAAAGCACACACAGAAGAGACTATAGCCCAGTCAGTGAAAAAGGGGGATAAAACATGTTTTAGATACATAAATGAGAAAAGGAAAGTAAAACAAGGATTAGCTAGATTAAAAACAAAAGAAGGATGCTATGTAGAAGAGGATAAAGGCTTAGCAGACTGCCTTAATGAATATTTTTGTTCAGTTTTTACAAATGAAAATGAGGGTAAGGGACCTCATTTCGGGAAAAAGACTAATGAGTCTTTTAATGCATGTAAGTTTACAGAGGAAGAGGTTTTACTTCAGCTGTCTAAAGTAAGGACAAATAAGTCGATGGGACCTGATGGGATACATCCAAAGTTATTAAAAGAACTTAGTGGTGTACTAGCAAAACCGTTAACAGATTTATTTAACCAATCATTGTTAACGGGAGTAGTTCCAGAAGATTGGAAATTAGCAACTATAGACCAGTAAGTCTTACTTCAGTAGTGGGGAAAATAATGGAAACCTTGTTAAAGAATAGGATTGTTGAACATCTAAAGTCACTTGGATTTCAAGATCAGAGACAGCATGGGTTTACTTCAGGGAGATCATGCCAAACTAATCTTATTGATTTTTTTGATTGGGTAACTAAAATAATAGATCAGGGTGGTGCAGTAGACATTGCTTACCTAGATTTCAGTAAGGCTTTTGACACTGTCGCACATAGAAGGCTTATCAATAAACTGAAATCTTTAAGTTTGGATTTCAATATTGTTGAATGGATTAGACAATGGCTGAGTGACAGACAACAGAGGGTTGTAGTCAATGAGGTATATTCGATGCAAGGTCTTGTTACTAGTGGGGTACCTCAGGGATCTGTTCTTGGACCCATTCTCTTTAATATTTTTATTAGCGATATTGCAGAAGGTCTTGTTGGCAAAGTATGTCTTTTTGCTGATGATACAAAGATTTGCAGCAGGGTTGATATTCATGGAGGGATAAGCCAAATGGCAAATGATTTAGCTAAGCTAGAAAAATGGTCAGAGCAGTGGCAACTGACATTTAATGTGGACAAGTGCAAGATTATGCACCTTGGGCGTAAAATCCCAAAAGCAGAATATAGACTATTTGGTACAGTCCTAACCTCAACATCTGAGGAAAGGGATTTAGGAGTAATAATTTCAGAGGACTTGAAGGTAGGTAGGCAATGCAATAGAGCAGCAGGAAATGCAAGCAGAATGTTTGGTTGCATAGGGAGAGGTATTAGCAGTAGGAAGAGGGAAGTGCTCATGCCATTGTACAGAGCACTGGTGAGACCTCACTTGGAGTATTGTACGCAGTACTGGAGACCGTATCTCCAGAAGGATATTGATATTTTGGAGAGAGTTCAGAGAAGGGCTACTAAACTGGTTCATGGGTTGAAGGATAAAACTTACCAGGAAAGGTAAAAGCATCTTAACATGTAAAGCTTGGAGGAAAGACGTAACAGGGGGGATATGATAGAAACATTTAAAAACATAAAGGGAATCAACACAGTAAAGGAAGAGATTATATTTAAAAGGAGAAAAACTACCACAACTAGAGGACATAGTCTTAAATTAGAGGGGCAACAATTTAAAAGTAATATCAGGAAGTATTACTTTACTGAGAGGGTAGTGGATGTATGGAATAGCCTACCAGCAGAAATGGTAGAGGAAAACACAGTCAAGGATTTTAAACATGCGTGGGATAGACACAAGGCTATCCTAGCTATAAGACCGGGAACGGGGGACTAATAAAAGTACTCAAAAATAAAATTGGGCAGACTAGATGGACCGAATGGTTCTTATCTGTCGACACATTCTATTATTATTTTAACACTTTAGATAATATTGTTAGATTTATTGCTATCCCCAAATGCTCTGGTAACTTTCGCTTATCTGATTTGTTCAAATCGGCTGTAAATGACCCCCCTAACAATCTTAGTCTCACCTCTTTCTCTCCTCCATATCCACAGACCTGACACTTATATCCACATTCACTACAAATGAAGGCTATGTTTTCATCTTCCACAATTGCAAAAGACCTGACACTTGTATCCACATTCACTACAAATGAAGGCTGTTTGATCCCACTAGACATGTGCATTTGTTTTCGGCCGAATGAATTTTCAGCCGAAAATAGCATTTTCGTCCATTCGGCCGAAAAACGAATAACGAAAATGCTAAACTAACGAAAGCCAAATGAATGAATGGTTAATAAACGAAAATCATTCATCCATTCGTGCTCTTGGCATTCTATGAACTGAAATAGAGTTGGTTTATAGAATACCAATAGCATTACATACATTCCATAAAAAGACATAATGAACCCCTTTCGGTTTATGGAATGCATGTAATGCTATTGGTATTCTATAAACCGACTCTATTTCGGTTTATAGAAAGCCAATAGCACCAATGGACGAGTGATTTTCGTTTATTAACCATTCGTTCATAGCATTACATGCATTCCATAAACCGAAAGTCATTCATTATGTCGGTTTATGGAATGTATGTAATGCTATTGGTATTCTATAAACAGTCTCTTTTTTGCTTTATAGAAAGCCAATAGCATTACATACATTCCATAAACCGACATAATGAACGACTTTCGGTTTATGGAACGTATGTAATGCTATTGGTATTCTATAAATCGAAATAGAGTTGAAATATATCAATTCGTTTGAATGAGGACTCCATTTCGGTTTATAGAATACCAATAGCATTACATGCATTCCTTAAAGCGAAAGTCTATAAACCTCTGATATACCAAGTCTCATTCTTGGAGATGTCAATATTTCCATTGACCTAACCAACTCTCCTGCCACTTCAAAACTCCTCTCCTTAACCTCTTCCTTTGGCCTCTCCCAATGGACCAACTTTCCAACACACACTGTAAGCCACTCACTAGACCATGTGCCATCTCTAACTTCTCTCATTCTACTTTCCCCCTGTCTGACCACCACCTTCTTACCTTCTATCCCACCCTACTTCAGACAACTACTACACGTCGCCCCATGACTGAACTCAAAAGACTGGTGTAACAAAACCCCTTGTTAAGCTATATATTTGCTGCATAAGAACTGAGAACAGAGACTATTTGTGTGGTTTCCTACATACGAACCATCTACATCCAATGAGGGGAGGCACGAACAGTTCGTTCGTGCATTTGACAGCTAATACAACAGGAAAATAGACCGACCACAGGGACTGAAATCGTGGAACTATTTTGGGCATACAAACATACGAACAGTTTGTCATATCCACATTTTTACTAACTTCTGAACCCCTGGTCCAATTTGTGCCATTTTTGGATATGTTGTTCCCATGAATTGATTATGAAAATGTAACTTTTGTTGAAATCCCATGCATAGTTTTGAAGTTATAATAAATGTGAAAAAGTATATTTTTTTAGCTTGGAGATAATTGAGCTGATACAAAGTTTAACTCAATTATCTCCCAGGCAGAGGGGAGGAATGTACTGTAATTACTGGGTGTGTTTCTATTGTAACATTGTGCCTTATTGGCTGCTGTACTTGCATTGTTGGTGCCCCACGAGGTCCAGTGGGTGGTGACAATACTATAAAATTCTGCATAAAAGCAGCAATAAACGCTCAGTGGAGTCAGTTTTTTACTTCACCCGTCAAAACGCAGCCTTGTCTCGTTCTTGAAAAGGAAACTTGCCCAGCATAAATCACTAGCTCTTTTAAGAGCTCTGCCTTACTCTCCACTTGGATCCAGCGGATGGGATAATTCAACTCCACTACTGCACAGCATCTTGCCAGGATGTCCCCAATGGCTGATAGCCCCTCTCCCATTGGGGTAGCCATTACATACTGGTATCTAACTCCACCCTACATTTTAGGAAAACATGCTGCAAGGAGGATTTTCTTCACTATAAGTCCATGCTGATCTCCTACAACTCTGCTCTCGATCAGTCCAAGCAACATTATTTCTCTACCTTAATATCCACCCTCTCACCAAACCCAAATGTCTTTTCTCAACATTTAATTCTCTCCTCTGTACCCCTGCTGCTCTGCCCTGCTCCACTCTAATGGTCCAAGGCCTTGCCTCTCACTTCAAAAATAAAGTTGACACTATCAGGTGTAACTTCACCTCCCGTGACTTGCCCCAACTATCTCCTGCCTCGATTCCACCCCAAAACCCACTTTGAATATCTTGTCCCTTGTAGCTGTAAAGAGGAGGAGGAAGAGAAGATCTGCTCTCCTGCTCAAGATCTACTACTTGTGTGTGCGATCACATCCCGACTCACCTTGTATCCTCTCTATCCCCTCTTCTCTGTCCAGCTCTAACCCATCTCATCAACCTCTCTCTGTCCTCTGGAATAGTCAACCTTCAAGCAAGCCCAAATCATACCTGTTTTTAAAAAAATCTTCCCTATACCCCACACTTCAATCTAACTACTGTCCTTTATCCCTTCTCCCCTTCGTGTCCAAGTTGCTGGAGAGAACTATGCACTCGCGATTAACAGACTTTCTGACTGCTAACGACCTACTTGACCCTTTTGGCTTTAGACCCTTACACTCTACTGAAACAGCCCTCACTTGAGTATCAAACGACCTACTCGCTTACAAATCTAAAGGCCACTTCTCAGTGATGGATCTTAGATCTCTCTGCTGCCTTTGATTGCCACCTCAATCTTAACAGATTATCCTTATTTGGCATAAGTGGTATGGCACTCTCTTGGATCAAGTCGTACCTATCTGCAAGCTCCTCGTCAGTGTCGCTCGTATCATAACCTGTTCCGCTCTCTATTGGTGTTCCCCAAGGATTGGTCCTTGGCCCGCTATTATTTTACCTGACAGACACCCTAGGCTGTTTTAAACGCTGGTATTTTTTTTTTTTACACTCAGATTCTGAAACACACATTTAGGTTTGCCCATTTCTCCCTTCATTGTGCCTTCAGTTCATCCTTGTGTCCTTTTCTTAGAAACATACAAAAGGTCAATAAATACTGAGGATACATGTCTATTCTCCAAATTCTGAGCTGAGCTTTTCCTTAGTCAATCTCTGGTCGAGGTCAACATATAATAACATACAATACATAATTAGAATATATTACAGGCTATAATACTTGACAAGTTTCAGCCCTGTGGGGACATGTGCATGGAGCCTACGGTACGGGTGACCAAAAAAGAAAGGGGAAAAAAGAAACAATCTAGGGTAATAGGGTGACACAAGATTTTTTTTTTTATCCATGGGTTCCATATCTCATAGTAGTTTTCCTTAATTAAGTGTGAGTAAAAAAAACCTTTCTCCAAAATACTGAATTCTTGAATCTGCCTCCCTACATCCGACCATAATATTTTGGAGTTGGATTTCCAATTACGAGCAATTATTAATTTCTTTGCTAAAAAAACAAACCAAAAAACCCCATTAAAGCTCTTTTTTCCTTAGAGAAGGCTTCAGTTCCAATATGTAATAATACAAGCTCTGGGAGGGGAAGCACCAGGACATTAAGTAATCTAGAGATTTCTTCAAACACTTTCCCCCAACTTAACGCTGTACAGTCCCACCAGATATATCTGGAGGTACCTTGAGCTTTTACACATCTCCAACAGGTTGGAGAAGTCGAAGGGTCAAATTTGTTAATTATATAAGAAGTTAAATGCCACCTGAACATGACCTTAAATTGGAGCTCTTGCAGGTTCAGACAATGTGATATTTCTTTTATCACACTCCAGGACTTACTCCATGATTTCCATTCCCATGTTTGTCCCAGCTAGTCCTCCCATTTACTCCATGCATTAGGGAAATTCACATAATGTTGATTCTCTGATAACCAGTACCATCTACCCACTGAGCTCTGACTATTTTTATGCTCAAATAGTTTTTCTATTTGTTTTATCTCTTCACCTATTTCATTATGGACAGACTTTTTTAGGTAAATCATAATCCTATATAGATTAAAAAATTCTGATTCTGGGAGGGTAAATTCTTTCTTCAGTTGTGCCATGTTTTTTTTTACAACTTTCCCATTGAAGAAATCACCTATTAGCATATTCTTTTTTAATGGCCATTTTGACAGGCTCAGATTAGGTATTAAGTCCTCAAGTATCTCCACATGAAGTGGACGAATTATCTTATTTTGTATGAACATGTTAAGTGATAGACGCTATTATAATAAGAGTAAATAAATTATTAACATGCTGCAGACAATAGTGTAATTCCCCCAGGGTAACACAAAACAAAAATAATAGTGATAAAGTGTTGCGCAAAGAAATGATATAAATTCAAAAAGTGTTAATAAGTGAATAAACAATAACACCAATGAAAAAAAAACAAAATAATAAAAATAAATATAAATGTAGAAATACTTATCAAACCAAAGAATCAATAATGGGACTATTGATTCCAATTTTTTTGATACCTTTCACTGTCTTGAAGAAGTCGGAAACGACCTGTCATTGTCTTGAAGAAGTCGGAAACGACGAAACGCGTCACAATAAAGTGCCGCTTCTCCCGAGGAAACTGCAAAAGCTTTGAGACTACGTATGAGAGGCACTAATATGGTCCCCGCTGACATCAGACGGAGAGTGCACACCGCATGAAACAAGCTGATCACGGGAGGACTGGTGACCTGCTCTCTCTCTTTTTTCTTTTAATTCCCGTTTCTATTTATTTTGTGGAGCATTTATGTTTTCAATATAAGCCTTACTATATATAGGGGCTAATAAATTTCTGCTATTTAACATACTCCACTATACTTGTTTATTACTAATCCATCCCCTGGATAAACGAGCTGGAATCTGGATTTGATATCTGCATACGTGGGATGGTGGGACTTGGAGTCCAACTGCTGTATATACTTAGAGCCGGTATTTCTAGGCTCTAGAGTGTGTGAGTGTGTTTCTTTTGGGGGAAAATATACATCTACCCCCTATTTGTAAATACTACCTATTGTATGTCTATTTTTCTTTGTCTTTTTTATATAAAATCTCTTTGCAAAAAAAAAAACAGTTTTGGGTACACCCCGTTTGGAATCAATACTCCCGTTATTGATTCTTTGGTTTGATAAGTATTTCTACATTTATATTTATTTTTATTATTTTGTTTTTTTGCATTGGTGTTATTGTTTATTCACTTATTAACACTTTTTGAATTTATATCTTTTCTTTGCGCAACACTTTATCACTATTATCTTATTTTGAATGCCTATTTTTTTCTTAAAGGATAACCAAATCTTTAAGATCTTTCCCATAATATTGCTCTTTGTTTCCTTAATATATTCCTTAGTCTCATGTTCAGTAGTCCATAATAGATGTTTACATTTTTCAGCCCCTGTCAATCCCTGTTCTATTATATAACAATCCTCTTTTATTGAGAGGGGAAATTGAGTTATATATATATGGTTCAGCATACTAGCTTGCACATAACTTGACATACGCAGGAAACCCATACCTCCTTTTATGTTTATGTCTATACAGGATATTTTGTTCTATTCTTGGCTTTTTCTGCCTCCAAATGAATGATAAGGCTATCTTTTGAAATTTAGTACACCAGTTTGTGGGGATTGGTATAGGTATCATTCATAAGTAAAACAACCACTTTGGTAAAACATATGCCCTTATTAAATTCATCCTTCCCATGACACATTCACCACCTCCCATTCTCCTATTTGTTTTTGCAGATTTCTTAGCAATGAGCCATAATTTAAATCCAATATTTGTTCATTGTTCTCCGAGATTGAAATCCCTAGGTAACTTATATATTTCATTGACCAAGTAAAATGATATTTCTTAGTTACATTGGTAAATGACAATGGTCTCTTTTTTTAACCTAAATTTCAAAACTTGGATTTTTTCTATATTGAGACTATAATTTGACAGCTTCCCATATATCTCTATCAAGACTTCTTCAAGTGAGGTTTCAGGATTAGATAACATGAGTAATGTATCATCGGCATATAAAATGATTTTACATTCTCTAGGGCCTACGTTTATTCCAGAGATTTAAGCTGAGTTCCTTATTCTGGCTGCTAGGGATTCCAAAGACATGATATACCCTGTCTCGTGCCATTGTTCACCCCAAACCAATCTGATTTAATACCCTGTCCTACAACCTTTGCTGCTGGATTCGTGTACAAAGCCATGACCGAGTCAAAAAGAGCTCCTCAGCAACAGAATGCACCCATTACCTCATCAAGGAAGCTCCAGTTGACCCAGTCAAAGGCCTTCTGTGCATCAAGGGCTAGGAAGAATGATGGGATTTTCCGGGACTTTATAAGGTCGATCAATCCTAGAATCTTCCTAGTATTTCCCTGAGCCGGCCTACTCTTTACAAAGCCAACTTGATTCCCGTGTATAATATATGGGATCACTAGTGACATTCTCTCCGTGAATATCAGTATCAGTGTTAATGAGGGAAATAGCTAGTAGTCATAGTTCCCTGTTTACCTGGTTTCAAAATGGGTGAAATCACTGCTCTCAGCATTTCTGCTGGGAAACTCCTATTCATCTTAATAATATTGAAACAATTTGTCAAATGAGGGACTAACAGATGAATCATATTTTTATAGAATAAATTAGTATACACGTGAGGTCCTGGGGCTTTTTGGGATTTTAGACTATTAATTGCTTTCCTCATCTCTTCTTCTGAGAATGGGGCATCTAGCTGGGCCTTGTGTTCTTCCGTTATTTGGGGAAGTTTGGCATTTCTAAGGTATTCCCTAATCCCTTCTTTATCATTTGTCCTCTCTATATTATATAATGCAGAGTAGTACTTTTTAAAGGCCTCACCAATTTTGGTTGGGCTAACACTCAATCTATTTCCCTCTGTAATTTTAAGAATCCTACTTTTTAAATTAGAACATTTTATTTGGGATGACATGAGCTTGTCAGATCGATTACCCATATAAAACCAGTTCTGCTTCATATTAAGTAAGATGTTATCTGCTTTCTGATTTAATTTTTCTCTTTTTAACTTTTAGATTTGATTACTCTCAATGGTTCTATTTCCATCAAACATTTTTTTACTCAAATTCTTCAGGTCTGCATGTTTAATATATAACTCAGGTAAGCTCTTGTTGCCTTTCTTCTTAGAGTAAGGTCACAATGACCCCTCAAAACACTTTTAAAGGTGCACCAAACCATAGGGAGACTAACTTCTTCTGTCAAATTGTCATTGAAGAATCCATCTCCCTTTTTTTTATCAACACCTCTACATTATCTTGGTTCATTAATAAAGAGTCTCTTAATCTCCAGGGAGGAGCCACTTTATTATACATATCCCTTATCTCCATTACAGTCGCATCATGGTCTGACCAAACAACTGGATGAATTTGTATCTTTTTACGCAATTTAATTGCACACTGATTTGAAAGGATAAGATCAATTTGAGAAAAAGATTTCTGTCTGTTTGAAAAATATTTATATTCCCTATCATTTGGCCTAAGTGCTCTCCACATATCATAAAGTCTAAACTTCCCCAATGTGCTCTGAAATGCTCTCGCCATCCCTATATCCTGCATATTCATTCTCTTCTCTTCTACATCTTTTCTATCAAGCTCCGGCTCAGCCACACAGTTAAAATCTCCAAGAACTACTAATATTCCCTGTACCCTATCTCGTATCCTTTCCAATATACCATTAACAAATCTAATCTGTCTTTTATTAGGTGCATTCAATTTACAGATCAGAAAGATAAATCTGCTATTGTCATCATGCATTTTAAAAATGTATTCAAATTTAATATCCTTAGAAAATAGAATAGAAATTCCCCTTTGCTTCTTATTGCTCATTGAGGAAGATTCTCTAAAAGGATATTTCTTAAAATTGAATCTAATGGCATCAGCATGTTGCCAATAGGTTTCTTGTATAGCCGCCACATCTATCTTGTGTTTAGACACATAATTTTCATCCTTTTCTTTGGGCTATTTAATCCCTGAACATTTAATGTTAGAAATCTTAACGTACTCCTTTCAACCATCATAAAGGAAGACCCCATTATTCCAGTTGGCCAACCCCTCTGCCCCTTTGTCCTGTGCACACGTCCCCCAAACTACAACCACATATAACAACGACATCACATATATAATATAAAACCCTCCACCAAATGAAACCTCTTCTTCTAATAGGGTTCCTAGCCTATCAATGCACAACCCTAGCATCAATATCATTCTACTTTTGCAAGTGACCGATCTAACTCCTAAATTCTACTAATTTTCAGGTGCTGAAGAAGCATGAGATGGGGGAGGAAAGAGGAGAGAAAAAAAATAAAATCCAACTGCATAGAGGTTTTCCTTTCATGCCATACTATCTTTGTATGTGTCTACTTCCAGAACAATACGTATTCTGTTTCCTTTTCAATCCAATCTAATCTACACCCTTCCCCCTTACCTCATTATTTAAGCCCTGCGAGTGCTCAAAAAAAAAACAAAAAACCCAAAAGAAAGCTTTAATATCTCATTTGTGCGGATCTTATTTCCTATACTCAACCATCATATGTTCTCTAGTGCACATATTCTCCAAGAGTGATTAACTTCCAAATTACTATTAAAGAGTATCATAGATCTCAAATCAACTCCAACTTTGTATCTTATTGTGAATATATTATTACATAAAACTTAAATTCTTCATTCCAATGGTGAAGTTATCAACTAGAGTGAAAGTGTGGTATTCTATTCATAAACTGTGTGTATATTTATATTAGTTTTGTTTCAACGTACACTCTTCTATTATCTATTCCTGCCCAAAGTACCATTAATTCTTTATTCTTTATCCTTTTCTATCACCTTTTCTATTCTTTCTGTGCCCCTCCTTTCTTTCTTACAATTTCTATCACTCCAACGTTAATAAGTGCAAAGCTCGAAAATCTTATTTTTAACTTACATCTTCACGATGTGCATCTAATGCTAAAGTAACATACAAGTAGAAACTTAATTTTGAGACCTTAAACGCCCCTTGTTGTGATCTAATTATCAGTCTTTCCTTGCTCCACTCCCCCATATTTGCCTATAATGTTGTAGGATCAGGAAAACACAATTATTGAATCTTATATTGTGTTCCATATTGGGAGATATTTCCTTTTCCTTCTCTTATGAGGAGACGAAGAGAGGAGAAAAAGAAAAAAAAGTATCTTTCTTCTTCAGCCTCATTGCCCTTCCTCCCATTTCTCTCTCTACAATTCCTTGTCCCTCCATTTGAAGGCTATTAGGCTTCCTCAGGTCGTGAACTCTAAACAAATAGTTATTAGGACCCTACGACCAATGGGTCCTAAGACAGGGCTTGACAAATTTAATTTAGTTTTAGGAGCCAGCCAAAAAATTTAGGAGCCAGACAACGGCACATCACAAAATCGCACGGACACAGTGGCATACACCCACCTCACATACACAGCCAGTTACATTCACACATACATACATACATACACACACACCACACACACAGCCAGTTACATACACACACACCACACACACAGCCAGTTACATTCACACACACCACACACACAGCCAGTTACATTCACACACACCACACACACAGCCAGTTACATTCACACACACCACACACACAGCCAGTTACATTCACACACACCACACACACAGCCAGTTACATTCACACACACCACACACACAGCCAGTTACATTCACACACACCACACACACAGCCAGTTACATTCACACACACCACATACACAGCCAGTTACATTCCCACACACCACATACACAGCCAGTTACATTCACACACACCACATACACAGCCAGTTACATTCACACACACACCACATACAGTCAGTTACATTCACACACACACCACATACAGTCAGTTACATTCACACACACACACCACATACAGTCAGTTACATTCACACACACACACACCACATACAGTCAGTTACATTCACACACACACACACCACATACAGTCAGTTACATTCACACACACACCACATACAGTCAGTTACATTCACACACACACACCACATACAGTCAGTTACATTCACACACACCACATACAGTCAGTTACATTCACACACACACACATACATACACAGCCAGTTACATTCACACATACATACACAGCCAGTTACATTCACACATACATACACAGCCAGTTACATTCACACATACATACACAGCCAGTTACATTCACACATACATACATAGCCAGTTACATTCACACATACATACACAGCCAGTTACATTCACATACATACACAGTCAGTTACATTCACACACACACCACATACACAGCCAGTTATATACACACATACACACCTTTTTTTTTTTAAAGAACAAAAGAATATTTCTTACAGTGTCCTCCCTCCCTGCTGCTTACCTCATTGCAGGGGAGGGGGACATTTATGCTGGAGCCCGATCTTCTTTCGGTTCCTGTGCCGTGTTGTCACGTGACAATCGGCACTACAGCGTGTTGCGCGAGGGGGCGGAGCTTACAGTCTGTGTGATCCGCACAGACTTTCTCCCCTCGCGCTGAAAAAGAAAGTAAAAGAAAAACGGATGGCAGCCGGCAAGGGCTCCCTGTGACAAACAGCACCCGGGCGCCAGGTCTGATTTCCTGGTCGCCATGGCGACCTGGCGCCCGGGGTTTGTCGAGCCCTGTCCTAAGACCAGTGAGTACCCAGGAGACCACCTTTCTTTAACATGTAGATTTGCAGTTTATATTTCTATTGTCATCACCCTGCTTATTTGGCTTTTTCCTTTTCCTTCCTCTCCCCTTCCCCTCTTCTCTCTCCCTCCTTCCTCTTCCCTTCCCCCTTCCCTTTTTCCTGTTCCATAATTCGAATATCATGTTTTTTCTTTTATTAAGGGGCTGTAAATAAACAAATTTCTCTAATCCACTCTTCCCAATTATTGGGGGTTCTCTACTAAATCGTTAGCTCTTTTTAGTTCTCTATCTCCATTTTGAGCTGAAAAAGCGTAGCGAACAGGGGAAAGATCAGGCGCTCTGTACATAGACACTTGAATACAAAAATATAAAAGAATGTAATAGATGTGGTAATAAAAATGAATAAATAATGACGTGCATAAATACACAATAATCGTGCAATATGTAAAAATGTGCAAATGTGCATAAAAAATCAAAGCATTCACAATAAAATCTGCAAATTAAAGGAATTGGAAAACACAATATCCGTGCTGTATGTGCAAATGTGCTTAAAATACATACAACGATTGATTCATGTGTAATATACTTGGAAAAACACACAACCATAGATCTTAATCTATGTGCAATATGTGCAAGGAAAAAACGTGATACTTAAACCACTTAAACACAAAAAACATTCAATGTGCAATATGTGCAAAAAAGAGAAGTGTTATACTTAGAACCCTTAGGTTCACTGGGCCATGATGTGCCTGAAAAAAAAAATTAAAACACACAATGGTGCAGTATATCCTATACAATCAAAGAAAAAACGAATGCAGCAAGAAAATCACTCACAATTAAAGCTCCTAATGATCTAGGAGCATAGAATCAGGCAAAACACTGAATGTAGTGGTATACTTGCCCCCTTCAGGGATTCTCTCCTCCAATTTTTCTGAGTGCAGTAACTGCAGCAAATTCAATCTCCGAGTGGGATACAGAGTTGCAAGATTTTTATTCCACAGTACAAAAGTATAAAATCCAATAAAAAACTTTGAACACCCTGTCTTTCACTCCAGCACTCCTTGCGCCTCGGGGCTGGATAGGACTTCCGGGTTTGAAACAAGACACACACGATGAATACGGTGGCTTCACAGGAACAAAAAGATCCCCCTGAGGAAGTCCAAAGGACGAAACGCGTTGGGTGACTTTTTGTTCCTGTGAAGCCACCGTATTCATCGTGAAGGGGGCAAGTATACCACTACATTCAGTGTTTTGCCTGATTCTATGCTCCTAGATCATTAGGAGCTTTAATTGTGAGTGATTTTCCTGCTGCATTCGTTTTTTCTTTGATTGTATAGGATATACTGCACCATTGTGTGTTTTATTATTTTTTTCAGGCACATCATGGCCCAGTGAACCTAAGGGTTCTAAGTATAACACTTCTCTTTTTTGCACATATTGCACATTGAATGTTTTTTGTGTTTAAGTGGTTTAAGTATCACGTTTTTTCCTTGCACATATTGCACATAGATTAAGATCTATGGTTGTGTGTTTTTCCAAGTATATTACACATGAATCAATCGTTGTATGTATTTTAAGCACATTTGCACATACAGCACGGATATTGTGTTTTCCAATTCCTTTAATTTGCAGATTTTATTGTGAATGCTTTGATTTTTTATGCACATTTGCACATTTTTACATATTGCACGATTATTGTGTATTTATGCACGTCATTATTTATTAATTTTTATTACCACATCTATTACATTCTTTTATATTTTTGTATTCAAGTGTCTATGTACAGAGCGCCTGATCTTTCCCCTGTTCGCTACACTATTTACCTACAGTTTCGAAGCTGTCTGTTTTTTAGGTTAGGCTGCTAGTTCACAGTGGACACCCACTTTATATATACACATAGCTATTATATACTTTGTTGGCACTATTTTTGCTCGTCCTTTTTCTTTTTTCTATATTGAGCTGAAAAAGCAGCGGGTTTCTAATTATTCCCATAGAAGGTATCAGATTGGTCTTCCAATATCTCACCAGAGTAATTTTAGCAGCTAGGAGGCAATGTATTGCCAGGGTGGTCTGTCTGTTATTCATATAAGGCCAGTTTAAATGTAATAGTACTGCTTCTGGATCTTTTGGTATTTTGGCATTGGCTACCTTTTTTATTATATTCAAAATCATGCTCCAGTAGTTTTCCAGTTTTATACATTGCCACCATATATGAAGGTAAGTTCCTTTATTTTGTCTACATCTCCAGCATAAATCATCACTCAAAGAGAATATTCTTTGGACCTTGGTTGGCGTCATGTACCATCTATTTATGATCTTGTATTGGGTCTCCATCAAGGACAGGCTATGTATTGCTTTTCCCACTTTGTTCATAATATGGTACCAGTCTGTGATGTTGATTGTTATTTCCAATCCTTTTCCCAAGTTTTTTTCAGCTGTGGGGATGTCAACTTTTTTTTTAAACTGATCAAAATTACACATTTCGCTAGAGTTTTTTTCTTTCTGCTCTTACAAAAAATCAGTTCAAACTGGTGATTTGCTAGGAATTTTTTTCTCTTAAATAGGTGAACAGTTCTTTTGATTGTAGTTTGTATTTGTTATTGTTTACTTGTATTAGACCTTTAATTTGGGTAATGTTGTTTCTCTTCCAGCTATTTAGGGATACATTTTCAATTTCTCCTTCTATCACTTCTATGGGCTGGAAATTCATTAGTTTGTTGGTCAGATCCAGTCTTTTTTTGATTCCCTCCCATATTGGTAGAATCTGTCTAAAGATTATGCTGTTTTTCCAGTCTCCTTTTCGTGAGCTCCAAATTACCCAGCTAAGATTCTTTATCCCGCATTGATCTGCCTCTATATTATACCATCCTTCTTTAATGTTATCTTCTAGTTGGATTTGTGTGATATGCATCACTATACTGGTCTCACAGTAATCTATTATTTGTGGGAGACCCAAACCCCCTTTTTTTACTTTATTGGAGATAGTTTGTATTTTGATTCTAGGTTTTTTTCCACGCCATACATAATTTGTAAAATTCGTTTGGATCATCTGAATCCAGCTGTTAGAAAATTTAAGGGGGATCATGCGGAATAGGTAAGTCCACCTTGGGAGGACATAAGCCGTCAGGGTGTTCACCCTCCCCCACCAGGAGAGCTCCATAGTACGCCACTTTTTAAGATCTCTATTTGTCTGTTTAAGGAGGGACATAAAGTTAACTTCTACCATCCTCTCCATATTTTTTATTATTTTGATACCTAAATATTGAAACACTTTGGGATTATTAAAATTATATTTATCTTGTATCATTTTCCTATCTGTTTTAGTCATGTTATTAAACTGGACTGTAGTCTTTGTTAAACTGAGCTTATAGTTTGAAAACTTACTGTAGTTTTCAATCTCTTCTAAATTGACAGACACCAAAGGGTTTGATAATGTGACTAAAATATCATCTGCGTATAGTGATATTTTTAGTGTATCTCCTGCTGCTAGATAGCCTTCTATAGATCTATTTTCCCTTATTTTTATTGCTAAGATTTCTGTGGTAATAATGTATAATATGGGCGATAAAGGACACCCCTGACGTGTACAATTAGATAATGGGAACCAATCTTAACAAACATTTGGGCCCACTGTTCTTGCTGAGGGGAATTTATATAAACACAAGATGGACAAATGGATGCAGATGGATAAACTAAAAGCCCTCAGAGACGGGCTCATAAACCCCCACCTGACTCTGTCAAACACCTTCTCAGCGTCTAGAGACACGGTCAGCTCTGTGCTGTGGAGTCTAGAATATCAATCAGTCTCCAGATGTTATTACTTGCTAAACAGCTTGGAATGAATCCTATTTGGTCCTGGTGTATTATATTAGTTAATATGGGCTGTAATCTTTCGACCAAGATAGAAGCAAACAATTTTAGATTTTGATTAAAGAGATGGATCTATAATTTTTTTGCTCTACTGGGTCTTTACTGGGTTTTAAAATTGGGAGGATGTTAGCACATAGCATCTCTGATGGAAAATAACCTTTCTTTACTGCATCATTAAATGTGGTTATTAACCCCTTGGCGACACAGGACGGACTAGGTCCGTCCTGTGTGCTGAGGCGTTAGTGACACAGGACGGACCTAGTCCGTCCTGTGTCAAAACGAGCACTGAAAGCGGAGTTTTTCCGCTTTCAGTGCTCAAGCCGTGTGGAAGCATCGTACAATGCTAAAAAAAATGCCCGTCGGCATTTCGATCGCTCCGGAGAGCGATCGAAATGCCGGTTTTAAAGGTACAGTGCCTTTAAAACGCGGGCATTTCAAAAATGAGCATAGGAAGCGAATCTTTCGCTTCCTATGCTCAGAAAGTGTTTCTGATTGCCTCGCAAGTCGAGGCAATCAGAAACACTAAAAAAAAATGCACGATCTTGGTCACTAAGTGACCAAGATGGCGCTGCCCTTCTAAGGGCAAGAGCACAGGAGGCAGGAAGTACCAGCTTCCTGTGCTCTCTGGCTGTCACACGATTGCCTCTTCACAGAGGCAATCAGTGACTGCCAGGCACACTGACAGGCAGTGGGGATGCTCTGCTGAACATCCCCACTGACTGGTCAGATCAATATTAACTCTATATTGATCTGACCAGTTATGATCTGACCAGTTATGATCTGCCTCCCTCTCCTCACATTTTTTTTAGTGAGGGAGAGAGACAGATCAAAGTTCTAAAAGTAAGTAAAAGTTAAAAAAAACAATAAATACACAACACACAAATAATAAAACAATAAAAAAAAATTTATTAAAGCAATTCCCTGCGTTTAACCCCTTCCCTGCCACTGATCTTGCATAAGCAGTGATCGTGCACATCAGCGCATTTATTTTTGCTGTTTGTGCATTTTTTAGGGGTTCATTTTTTTTGTACTGTAATTTATTACAGTACTAAAAAGGCTCTTCTAAGAGTTATTAACCCCTTATTTGCCGTCGATCACTGCTTACGCAATGATATTGACGCCAAAGCAATTTTTATCTGTCTGCATATTTTTATTTTATTTTACACATACCCGCTAGGGGATTACATGTAAAGTAAAAATATTTGAGATTTTTTTTTTTAAGCTGCCTGAGCGCAACAGCGAATTAGTGGCAAAGGCGGTTTGGTGATTTCTCAATTAAGCTCACCATTCGCCCTGGTCAGATCAAAATTAATCGGATCAATATTCACAAATATTGATCTGCCTCCCTCTCCTCACTTACATTTTTGTGACGGAAAGAGACAGATCAGTATTAGTGATATAAAATAACATTTTATAAAATTGGCAGGTTTTATGAAAGTCTTTCACTGTGTATTAACCCCTTCCCTGCCATTCATCACTGTGTAAGCAGTAATCTTGCACAGCAACAGTATGTTTTGCTGTCTGCACTGTTTTATGGATTAATTTATTTGTACTGTAATGTATTACAGTACTAGATAGGCTCTTCTAAGAGCTATTAACCGCTTCTTTGCTCGAGATCACTGCTTACGCACTGATTCTGAGGCTGCGGACTCAGGGTTCGATTTTGACCCTATTCAGCTTTCTGATACATCATCTAGCGATGTATCGGTGGCTGCTGAGCCCTTGCCACAAGTAGTGATGGGGGTCTACCGATAAAAAAATATATGGTTTGGTGGGGGTAAATTACATTGGCTGGCTTCAAAGATATATCCCATAAAGGACACGGACGCAGGTTGACTACATGTCAAAATTCCAAGTTGGAATTTTGAGATGCACATCTCACAAATGTTGCCTTCTAGCCAAAAACAAACCAACAAACCTATGCATGGGTGCTATCCCTGTACTCGGGAGATGTTGCTGAACACATATTGGGTTGTTGTTTGGCAGTGACATATACCAGAATCTGTGAATTCATGCCTGAAGTACAATGCATGTGGAAAAAAAACTCCCAAAAAAGTACTACCACAAACTTTTACAAAGGCTGGTGGTAGAATTAGTACCTATACAGTATTAAAATACCACCATTTGAAATACCTTAGGATGTCTATTTTCCAAAAATATATGGTTTGATGGGGTAAAATTCATTGGACGGCTACAAAAATGTTCCAAATGGAACATGGGCGCAGGCTGACTACATGTCAAAATTCCAGATTGGAATTGCGCACCCCCTAAATGTGGAATTTTATGCCCAATACAAACCTATGCATGGGGGGTATCCCTGTACTCAGGAGATGTTGCTGAACACATATTGAGGTGTTGGTTGGCAGTGGCAAATACCAGAATCTGAAAATTCCTGCCTGAACTACAATGTGTGTGGGGAAAAAATGACATCCCAACCCTTTGACATAGGTTGGTGGTAGAATTAGCACTTGGAAAGTGTTAAAATACCACAATTTTAAATACCCTAGGATGTCTAGTTTTCCAAAATATATGGTTTTATGGGGTAAAATACTTTGACAGGCTTCAAAAGTGTCCCAAATGGAACATGGGCGCAGGCTGACTACATGTCAAAATTCCAAGTTGGAAATGCACCCCCCCTAAACGTGGCCTTTTAGCCCCCAAATAATCTAACTAACCTACACATGGGTGGTATCCCTGTACTCAGGAGATGTTGCTGAACACATATTAAGGTGTTGTTTGGCACTGACACATAATAGGATCTGTGAATTCATGCCCGATGTACAATGAATGGGAAAAACAAATTACTATCCATAACATTGACATAGGCTGGTGGTAGAATTAGTGCATGAAAAGTGTTAAAATACTACCATTTGAAATACCCTAGGGTGTCTAGTTTTCAAAAATATATGGTTTTGTGGGGTAGAATACACTTTTTGGCTTCAAAAATTTCCCAAACGGGACATGGGCGCAAGTTTTCTGCACGTCAGAATTCCAAGTTGGAAAACCAAAAAGCGCACCTCTCAAATGTGGCCTTTTAACCCCCAAATAACCTAACCAACCTATACATGGGTGGTATCCCTGTACTCAGGAGATGTTGCTGAACACATATTGAGGTGTTGTTTGGCACTGACATATAACAGGATCTGTGAATTCATGCCCAAAGTACTATGTATGTGAAAACAAATTACTATCCATAACATTGACATAGACTGGTAGTATAATTAGTGCATGGAAAGTGTTAAAATACTACCAATTGAAATAGCCTAGGGTGTCTAGTTTTCAAAAATATATGGTTTTGTGGGATAGAATACACTTTTTGGCTTCAAAAATGTCCCAAATGGGACATGGGCGCAGATTTTCTGCACGTCAGAATTCCAAGTTGGAAAACCAAAAAGCGCACCTCTCAAATGTGGCCTTTTAACCCCCAAATAACCTAACCAACCTATACATGGGGGGTATCCCTGTACTCAGGAGATGTTGCTGAACACATATTGAGGTGTTGTTTGGCACTGACATATAACAGGATCTGGGAATTCATGCCCAAAGTACAATGTATGTGAAAAAAAATTACTACCCAAAACATTGACATAGGCTGGTAGTATAATTAGTGCATGGAAAGTGTTAAAATACTACCATTTGAAATACCCTAGGGTGTCTAGTTTAAAAAAATATATGGTTTTGTGGGGTAGAATACACTTTCTGGCTTCAAAAATGTCCCAAATGGGACATGGGCACAAGTTTTCTGCATGTCAGAATTCCAAGTTGGAAAATCAAAATGCGCACCCCCTAAATGTGGCCTTTTAGCCCCAAAACAAACCAACAAACCTATGCATGGGTGGTATCCCTGTACTCAGGAGATGTTGCTGAACACATATTGAGGTGTTAGTTGGAAATACCCCTTCACATTTTAAGGTAATGTTTACCTAAATTGCAATATATGTGAAAAATTAAAAAAAAAAGATTTTTTGCTGCAAACTTTGGCATAGATTGGTGGTAAAATGGCTACATGAAATGTGTCAAAATACCCCAAGTTAAATGCCCTGAGTTGTCGAGTTTTCAAAAATATGTACATGTTGGGGGTCATTCATGGATTTAGTACAGAAATCAGTGTTACAATGTCACTATCGCTAATTTTGAAAGAAAGGATTTTAAAATAGCTTTGCACCACTTATAGTTCTGGCCCTGTAACATGAATAAAAAAGCACAAAAACATAAAAACATGGGCTATTTCTGAACTCAGGACATGTATTAGAAACTTTTTAGCAGTGTTTTTTTGTTGTCTCTTGTACATGAGTATAAAATTTTTCAAATAAAAGTCATAAAAAAATTATTTTTTCAATTTTTTTGCCATATTTTATTATTTTTTTTACATCAAATTATATGCTATTATCAAAATAATGGTATCAAAAGAAAGCTCTTCTTATAACGATAAAAACGATATATAGTTTGTGCGGGTACACTAAATGAGACAGAAATAAATTACAGCAAAACACAAACACCTCAGAAATGTTAAAACAGCCCATGTCACCAAGCGTCGGACAAGCCAAAAAAGTCATGTCACTAAGGGGTTAAATGATTAAAGAAACTAGATACCATTGTTTTATAAAACCCATTTGTAAAAATCAACTGGGCCTGGTGTTTTATGCTTATCTAAATTCATTATTATTTTAACTAATTCCTCTTTTGTAACATCCTGGTTTATTAAGTCACTTTGAGTTGTAGGTATTTTTGGGGTACTGCTCTTTGCGATGTATTCTTTTATCTCTTCTACTTTGTTATTTGCTGACAAATTGTAAAGTTTTTTTTTTAAATCATTGAACACTTCTCCTATCTCTGTGGGGGAACTGTAGATCTTATGCCCCTTAATTATTCTATCGATCCTATTCTCTGATCTATTTTTTTTTTCAATTTGTCCGCTCTATCTTTTCTAGAGTAGAATTTAACTTTCGAAGATTCCATTGTTAATTCTCTCGAAGGTTCTAACTTTTATAATTTCTTGAATTCTTTGTATTTCTTTTTGATTGTCTGCTGTATGATGTCTTTTTGATTTGTTTATTTGGTTGTACTAATCGATATACAATCTTGCTAGAGTTATGTCGGCTTTCTTTCTTGCCTTGCATTTTAATTTAATACAATACCCCCTCATTACCGCTTTATAAGTGAACCAATCATTTGCTGGATATATATCCTCTTTTACATTTTCTTCAAAATACAATTCGGACATTTTCTGTAGATATTCTTTATTTTCCTTATTTTGTAGGAGGGAGTCATCTAACAGCCATGTTGGTCTTATCTAATTGTTTTGTTTTTCTTTTAGGTCTATAATCACTGCATCATGGTCAGACCATATACAAGGTTTTATTATTGCTTTGTTGACCCTGTGCAGTAACAGATCTATTCTTGAATATGAAGAGTGGGGCCATGAGAAGAAAGTATAATCCCTGTCGCTTGGATTATTCACCCTCCATACATCAAACAAACTTGTATTTTCTCAGTGTTGAATTTAATGATTTAGCTAACTTCACTACTCTTTTGTTGATCAGGTTCCCCTTTGTCTTATTATATCTATCCATTGCAGCATCAGACACACAATTGAAGTCTCCTGCTATTATAACTTCACCTGTGCTTACTCTCTCAGCTTTCACCAAGATCTGGTTCAGAGTGTACCAAAGGTTATTAATTGAGCAGACTACGATCATATACCTTCCTTCTTTGTCTAAATATATGTACTTTATCTATACTTTGACTAAAATGGAGAGAAAAAAAATGCCACTCCACACTTTTTTTTCCTGTTCTCTTGAGGCGTGAATCACAATGGGGTATTGTTTGTCACACCACCTTAGTTTATCTTGGTTCCTCCAATGGGTCTCCTGAACCATTGCCACATGGATTTTTTGTCTATGGAAGAAGTCGTGGACAAACCATCTTTTTTGGGGAACATTAAGTCCTTGGTTGTTTAATGACGCAAATCTAACCATATTCTTTTTTGGTAGTTTTCGGGTGTCCTGGGTACTCACTGGTCATTATACAAAACAAATTTACATTGACAATACAGTAACATAAAAGACAAGAGACCATCATTTTGCGGTCTCAGTGACATTGGGGCCAATCTTGGCACCTTCTAAGCTTGATTTTGAGCTTATGGTGGGAGCCTCTCTTAGCTCCGGCGGGTTATTAAGTTAAAAATATTCTATCCATTCCGATAATGGGGGAAAAAATGTCCTGGTCCCTGGAAGGAGGAAAAAGAGGGACAGAGGAGAGAAAAAAAAATGTGAAGCGGGGGCCCATTAGCTCTTAACCTTTCCTTTTTAGCCAGTGTTACACTATATTACGTTTTGTACTAGTAATAATTAAGAATAAGCTGTTTTTATTCTGTCTCTATTTCTCTTCCTTTCTACTTGTGATTTCCTTAATTCTTCTTCAGCTTCTACCTTTCCATAAAAAAAAAAAAAAAAAACATATCTATATATTTTCTTCCTTTTTCTTTCCCTTTGTAGGTGCAGGTCATCAAAATTCAAACGCATATCATTTTTTCTGTGAGTGATTTAAGTGGTGCTCTTCTTTATCTGTACCTTTCATCATATTACTCATATATCTTCCTTCTCCCCTTGTGCATTTAGGCATCGGGAGGGGGTCATTGAGGCCTTATTATTCTGTCAGTGATTATTTTTATCCTTCAACTCTTCTATATAATTGTGCAGTTCATAGATGTGTTTGTGTATAATAGTAATGTGCTTTGACTATAGTGAAACAGTCTATTGATCTGCATTTTTGTGCTTATAAAACCTTTCTCCGAGAGTTTATTAAATAATTTAACCTTTTTTTCTCTTACTCTCCACTCTCAAAAAAAAAAAAAAAAATATTCCATTTCTTCATTCCTCCCCCCCCCCGACCTCCGTTCTCCGTTATTTTGCCTCCTCTAGCTCTCCTTGTTTGAGTTCCATCGTTTCAAGCTTTTTTACGAGTGAGGTATTTTGATCTTTGAGCTGGTGGTTATGGAATACAAGTGACTTAATTTTTTCGTCAGTCGAAATGATCTTATTAGTTATCTCTCCAACCTGTGATTTTATTTCAGACATATTGGAGTTAAGTTGAGTCATAATGGCTATCCAAACAATTTTTAAGAACATCAGGAGTTATATGGGGGCCCTCAGTGCTTTTAGCACTGGGGATCCCTCTGTCTGTGACTGTCCCAATATTGAATCATCAGTTTCTCTATCCCCTTTCGATACTGGAGAGAAGAATAATGATACTCCTTTCTCAGGACATGATTCTCCTTTTGAATCTGTCTTTTTATCTTTTCTCAGAGTGTATTTGTCCGGATGTTTATCTGGCTGTTTTTTGGTAGCCATTCTATCAACTTTTCGTTTTTTTTCTCCTTTTTTTCCCCCATTCTCTTCCTCTATAAGTAAGGAAGTGCAAGTTGCTTTAGATGTTAACTTTTAGGTCTGTTTTATAGGAGAGTTTTAGCCACCTAGGCGTCTTAACGTGGTTTTACGTAGTATTGGATTCTTATAATTGTCCCTTTTTTTCTATTCTCTTACCCCCTCAGAATGAGGGGGTAAGGTGTTAGTATGTACAGTGATTTCAAATGAACAATGGTTTAGCTTTAAAGGGTTGGGGATATAATT
The DNA here is from genome assembly GCA_036172795.1 of Pelodytes ibericus. Taxonomy (NCBI): domain Eukaryota; kingdom Metazoa; phylum Chordata; class Amphibia; order Anura; family Pelodytidae; genus Pelodytes; species Pelodytes ibericus. The sequence continues at coordinate 28,037,685 of CM069860.1, forward strand.
TTTCACAGTCTTTCTTCCTCCCCCTTTCTTTAGCTCGATCTTTCCTCTATCTCTCTATCTGGGATCTTATCACTTGTCTAACAGTGATCCTTACTCCTCTCTTTACTGTAGCTACCACTTTTTAGTGTTGCTGGCACTCTGGTTATAAGACTATTTTCAGAGATCCATTTCTAGTTCTTTATTTTACTATAAGTCATAGTCATATATAGGGGGAAGGGAATAAATCACAGCTCAGTCAATTTGAATAATAAAAAGTTGTGTACTTTTGCTGAGTCTTCTGACATCCAGCTACAGCCTTCAGAGCTATTTGTGATTTGGTTTCTGCCTTGCCTCGTGAGCGTCTCCCGTCTCTATTTTCAGCAGCTGAATCCTTGATTCCTGTAGCCGCAAATTGATCAGCCTCCTCACTGTGTCCTCCCGTAACCTGTACCCAAGCATGGACTGAACGAATCCAACTACGAAGCCTCACTTGTAAATAGTATTCTTTTTCCTTTCTCTTTACTCCTCTCTTTATTTATTGTTAGACTGTTAGGCCATCTTCTCTCTCCTGTCCGTTGCTACCAGCCCCGCCGTTTGTGTAGGCTCCACCTCTCGGACGTACGTACACGTGCTCTACGTACGCATCACATCCCCCCATCCTGTGCTTTTTTTGATGCTATTTCAGTTCTTCTTCTTTTTTTTCTCTTCCCCTTGTTCTTCCCTTTGGGGGACTCCATTTTCTCCCTCTCCTTCCCCTTTAAATCTTTATACTGTTTTTTATGCTTATGCTGATAGAGTTTACTTCTGGGTTCATTTACTAAATTTAACTCTGGTCATATGATTGTTATTGAATTTTCATATAGTATTTTAGTGATTTGAACTTACAAATGTTTTGCACAAAGTAATATTGCTGGTAGGGTGTCTTTGTAGGTTCAATCACAAAATTTAACTCTGGTCAAATGATTGTTATTGAATTTTACATACAGTATTTTAGTGACTTGAATTTACAAAGTTTTGCACAGGTAAAGTGCACTTGCTGGTAAAGTGTACTTCTGGGTTCAGTCACTAAATTTAACTCTGGTCATATGATTGTTATTGAATTTTCATACAGTATTTTAGTGATTTGAACTTACAAATGTTTTGTAATATTTAACACAAATAGCAATGCACCCAGCACAAGACTTCTCCTATTCCCCTTAAAGCTGTATTATAGTCAGTAAGATTCCCTTCTTTAAATCACCACTTTCTTTCACAGATTATCAAACTCACTTTCATTTAAGAAAGGCACAAGTACACCCACCTCGGAGCTGTATTATATCTAGCTAGTTTCTGAGCTTCTGCAGCCAGCATTATACCGCTTTCAGCCTCCTCAGCCCAAGATATTTATAAAATTACAGACCTCTGTGGGGTTGTGTTCCTGCAGCGTTCCAACTTCTTCCTATCTTCTGCTGCCGATACTCTCGCCAGCCGACTAGCATTCAGACAGCTTAAAAAAAATGTTTACGATAAAAGCAATCCCCTACTGGGTATAATTAGCCCCTGGCGGGTGTAACAATTTGTTTTAAAAAAATTGTTCTGCATCAACATGTCTGCATTTGCGCCAAATCGCTGCTTAGGCAATGATCTACAGCAAGCAATGGGTTAATATCACTTAAAAGAGACTTTGTTATACTGTAATATATTACAGTAAAAAAATTGCATAGACAGCAAAGAAAGTGTTGATGTGTAAGATCACTGCATATACAGAGATCAGTGGCAGGGAAGGGACAAAAGCCCTTGGTATTAACATTTTATTAAATATTATTTTATTTATTACAGTTGAAAAATTACACTATCTGATCCATCTCTCTCCCTCACTAAAAGTATAGTGAGGAGAGGGAGGCATATCAGGGAGTCATTTTTGCCTTTGACTGTATTATAAGTGCTCATCAGATCACACTGATCTGTTGTGCCGGCATAGAACAGCGCCCTCTAGAGCAACAGAAGGGGGAAAAAAAATCACTTCCGATGCTCTTGCCAGTAGAAGGGTAGCACTGCCTATACAGGCAGCTCTCCCTTCTGCTGAGCTGATGTGGTTGCTCAGGAGAGCCATTTTTAAATGGCAGCTACGGTCATTCCAGGGAGTGATTGTAGCGTGCCCCTGCATTTTTTTCAGTGTTGTACAATGCATTGTAGCAACACCGAAAGAGTAACAAAAGCGACCTTTTTTGCTTGACGTGCCTGGCACGTCTTTTGATGGGAAGGGGTTTAAGAAGCTTACTACCCAACCCACTAGAATCCCAGTCACTTTACCTCTAGCTAATCCCACCTAGCTGGAACACACACAATTAATCTTTGGCCAATCCCACCTAGTGCCAAGCATCCACATTACTGTTATTACAACTACATTTCCTCTTCACTCCCTTCTGTGTTAGATCTACCTATGGATATTTCTTTAGGAAAAAAACTAAAAGCCTGAATATAAGACTACCCCATAGGAAAAAAGTTTAACTTGTATATATTCACATGTAAATTGCTTTTTCATATTTAATAAAAACATATGATATAAAAAAAATGCATTTCTTGTTTTTATTTACCTTTTATGTGCCAATGCTGCCCCTACCCCCTAGACGTGGTCAATTAGACTCTCCCCAACCTCCCCCCAACGTTGTCTATCTCTCTCCACCACCGTCCTCCCAAGTCGTATGTCTCTCTCCCCAATATTGTCTGTCTCTCCCCCCCTCCCCCCAATGTTGTCTGTGTCTCTCCCCCATCACTATCGTGCAGACGCTGCTGCCCAGCACTTCCACCGGGACTTTTATAATGAAGCCGGAAGGACCCAGCTTCATCATAGAAGTCCAGGCGGTCGTGCTGGGCAGCAAGGGAGGATGTCTGCGCGCAGACATCCACCGGCTGTTAGTGAGGGGGATCCAGGTCCCCTGCAGCTCTGCGGGGGACCTGGATCCCAGTCTTATAATTTGACCTCGATTTGAGGTCAGATTATAAAACGACCTCTAATATAAGACGAGGGGTCTTTTTCAGAGCATTTGCTCTGAAAAAAACCTTGTTTTATATTCGAGCAAATACAGTAATATTGTCTTTAGTGTCGAGGAACATAGTGTTATGCTTGCGATATCAGGGTGCGTGGGGAGAATGTGAAGTAAGGGGTCCAGTACCAAGTTGAAAAGAAGGGGTGACAGGGGGGATCCGTGATGAATCCTTCTTTCAATGGGGATAGGTGATGTGGGGCTGCCATTCACCATCTGTGTAGTAAAGTATTTTAAGTAAATGTTTCTGAAAAGTGATAGGAAATTGGCCCCAAAGAATATATATTTCAAAATACAAACTATGTGTGCCCAAGCAATGCTGTCAAATGCCTTGGTGGCATCTAATCTTATCAATGTATTAATATGAAGCATGGATGCTGAGGAGGCTGGGTAATAACAGTCAAAGCCTATCTAATGCCAACCGTTGGGGGTGACCATAATGTTTTAAAAGATTTTTATATCTGAGCTCAATAATGTGATGGGACGTTAAGATTCCAAGGATTCTCTGTCCTTGTCCTTAAGTATCGGAATGGTTTTAGAGTCTAGTAAAGAAGAGGCTGGTGTATGATCAATATAGATTGTATTAAATAGGGCCGTGAGGGTGTCAATGAGATCGGGTTTGAGTAGTTTGTAGTACTCGGCAGAGAAGCCGTAATGGTCTGGATATTTTTGGTTGGGTAGGTGAGTGATTATGAAGGACACTTCTTTCAGCATTATTGGCTTATTTAATAGGTCTCGCTTGTTGGAGCATGGAGATGCCTAAGGTATTATCATCCGGGTCAGCTCAAAAGAGGTTTGTGTAATATTTTGTGAACTCGGAAAGGATGGTGTTCGAATCAGTGATATGTCTGTCATTGGAAAGTATACCGAGAATGTGAGTGCGTGGCTGTCTAGTGGCTGTCTAGTTTTGGCTATTTTGGATAGCAATCTCCCTGCCTTCCCGTCCCATTGAAAAAATTGTTGCTTACTTTTTATCCAATGATCTAGTGGCCTTTTCTGTCAGGAACGTTTTCAACAATTGTTAAGTATTCGTGTATGTCTGTTTGTCCTCCCTAGTCTTAGTGGAAGATTATGATGTCTGTGCTTGGGCAACGGCTCTTAATAGGGAGTCATATTGTTTTCTCCAAGCTTTTCCCAAGTTCGCAGTATAGCCAATAATGTGACCCAGTAGCACCGCTTTAGAGGTGTTCCACAAGAGCATTGGATATTTCACGTGGGCCAAGTTTTCGTCTACAAAGTTGGCCCACGCTAAAGATAGAAACGTCTTGAATTCCGCACTTGTGGACAACCAAGAAGGAAACCTCCAACTCCCAGGTCAGTGAACAGTAGGATCCAGAGAGAGTGTAAGGGAAATTGGGGAGTGGTCAGATAAAACTCTCGTACTAATTGTGGCCTTAGTAGTAAGTGACAGTAAATGATTTGACACCAGTATGGAATCAATGCGGGATTCCGAGTTGTGGACGTGGGAGAGATGAGTATATTCTTTGGAGTTGGAAATCAAGATTCGCCACATATCAGTCAACCCCATATGTCCCATCAAGAAATTAACCACTTAACCACAACCAACAGTGTGTGAGGGGTGCATCTATGACCTGTGGAGGTGTCTAGGGAGGTGTCAGCTACCGTGTTGAAGTCTCCCTCCAGGACCACAGGCAGATCCGGCCAATTCGGAAGGGCACTCACCAGGGATGCAAACAAATCTTGACACATTTGGTTGAGCGCGTAGATGTTAGCCAATAGGAGTCTCTTACCGCTGACAGTGGCTTCTAGTACAGTGTAAAGCCCTTGTGGATCTTTGATATGTTGTGTACCTCGTAGGAAATTGAGGTGCTGAAGATGATGGCAACTACCCTATTCTTTCTCTTATGATTAGCTGTATAATATTCTGCTATCCAAGTGTCCCGTGGGGTGGTTGTACAGGTTTTGGCCCAGTGGGTTTCGTGAAAAAAGGTAATTGCCAGATTTTGTTTTTCAGATGTGTGGTAATCTTTCTTCTTTTCACTGGGGAGTTGAGACCATTGACGTTCAAGGATAACATTTTCAGGTTCTGTGTGGTATGAGAGCCCAGATTGTGGGTTGGGATCCTGGGTTGTTCCTGTTTTGATACGTAGATATGAGAAACTGCCTTTTGTGCTGCAATACTTCTGTCCCAGCGAGAAGGCATATGCCTCAGGAATCTTGATCAATTCAACATGCAAAAATATAGGAGACAAAAACCAACAGATAATAACAACTTTTAAACTGTCCAAACTGTTGCTTGTTCCCAATGGTGCTGGACCACTAGGCCACCGAGCAGTGCAAACCCTTGGATCCATGAGGCTTGCAGCCAGGGGCCGGGTGTAAAAACGAAAAACAAATGTAATTATGAAGTCTAAGATCCTCCACCCCCGTTAGTTAGCATCTGGAGAAAATATTTAGCCTGTTGGGGCAAATAAAAAAATTCAGTATGGCCATGGTGAGAGACCTTAAGTCTGGCCAGGAACATCAAGGCAAAACTTTGAGAGTGAAAAGGTCTTTGCAGATTTGCAAAAATTCTCTACACTTATTGGAGACCGCAGCAGAGTAGTCTTGTAATATGAGAATTCTTTTATTTCGGAACACCAGTTCTCTCCTCTTGGGGTAACTGATCAGAACAGCCTCCTTATCTGCAAAATTTGAGAACTTTGCAATAACTACCCGGGGTCTGTCAGATTTGTCTGGGGCATCCAGATCGATTCTGTGTGCCCTTTCGAGTATTATCCTCTCATGTGGCCTAGGTAGGGCCAGGGCGTCAGGGAGCCATTGCTGCAATAATGGAGAGTTACGGTGCCGGTATGGACTCAGGCAGTCCTAAAAAGCAGAGATTGTTCCTTCTCCCTCTATTTTCGAGGTCGTCAGTCTTGTCTTGAAGGGTAGAAATGAGTGTTTGCTGATTTTGGAGTTTGAGCTGTATGTGCTGGGTTTGTTCCTCTGCAGCACCTTGTCTAGTTTCCAACTCAGGCATTTTTGCAGCGTTGGCATTAGTGGTTATAGACACAGTATCACTAGACACTAGTTCAGAGTTCAGCAAAACATGCGTCTAACAGAGGTATTAAGGTTTTACCTCCAGAAGGTGTCATGTCAGCTTGCGAGGAGTTAATATCAAGTGGAGGTGGTGAAGGAAGTTTCTGCAGGTTACAGTTGTCTTTGCCTGATTTCTGTTTGCCTTTACCTTTGTCTGAATCTCTATTTAGGTTTACAATGGAGTTTAGGTTTACAATGGAAGGGGGGGGGGGGCGGGGGGTACTTACATGGTATAATATGAAGGACCCGTAAAAAGGAGTGACCAAACCAGGATTGACGGCGTTTGGGAAACAGTAGTACAAACACTCAGGGAGCATCTGGAGGAAAAAATAGGTCTGCTGTGGATACGGTCAACTGCACACCGGTCCCATGCCTGACGGCTGCCATTATTTAAAGCTTGTGGAGATTTCTGATGTTATCCTATCGTAATAGCAGCTCAGTGAAAACATTTTCAATGACCATTGATGGCACCTAGGTCTTCTAGAAAGGAAGGCTTGCCATAAGGTTTTGTGAGGTTCAAGAGTAGGGAGCGTAGCGAAGGGTGGTGGGTAGGGAGTATGGATGGCAAAGAGGAGATTCCAAAAGTGTCACGGCAATAGGGTCAGGCAAAAGTTTAGTCAGTTCCAGTCCAAAAATGAAGACTGCAAAGGTTCATATAGCGGATATACAAGTCCGAGTTGGGGTAGCAGCAATTCGGGTAGTCCAGGAGAAAAAGCCAAGGTCGGTACATAGGAAGGCAGCAAAGGATATAATTCAATTCACAAGGAATCACAAAGGAATGGGACTGAGAACACCACAGCGCAACAAGCAAGCACTGAATAAGGTGAGTGTAGGGTCAATTGACCTATTCGTATGAATGGGTACTCTATTTCGTTTATAGAATAGCCAATAGCATTTCATGTATTCTATAAACCGAAAATCTATAAACCGAATGTCGTTCGGTTTATAGACTTTCGGTTTATAGAATACATGTAATTCTATGCTATTATATAAACCGAAAATCTATAAACCGAATGTCGTTCGGTTTATAGACTTTCGGCTTATAGAATACATGTAATACTATTGGCTTTCTATAAACCGAACTAGAGTCCCCATTCATAAGTATTTCTTATGAATGGGGACTCTAGTTCGGTTTATAGAAAGCCAATAGTATTACATGTATTCCATAAGCCGAAAGTCTATAAACTCAAAGACATTCTGTTTATAGACTTTCGGCTTATAGAATAGCAATAGCATTAAATGTATTCTATAAAACGAAAGTCTATAAACCGAATGTCTTTCGGTTTATAGACTTTCGGTTTATGGAATACATGTAATGCTATTGGTAGTCTATAAACCAAAATAGCGTCCCCATTCATAAGAATAGGTCAATTGACGTATTCTTATAAATGGGGACTCTATTTCGGTTCATAGAATAGCAATAGCATTACATGTATTACATCTGAGAGTCAAATAGAACCATCAAATACTGTGCTTACAGCGCACTTTGAAAAATGCTATTCGTTTTGGGTGGTAAATAGTACATTTGCGTCTTGTGGTGCACTTCATATCTGAGAGTCAAATAGAACCGTCAAATACTGTGCTTACAGCGCACTTTGAAAAATTCTAATATTTTTGGGTGCTAAATAGTACAGTATTTTTAATTTGAACATATTTTATGTTTATTAAGTTATTTCCCTATCCATATTTGTTTGCAGGGCACTTGTCCTACTCTTACCCACATTTTAATTTCTTTTGCAGCCCTCTAGCCCTTTCCAGGACTTTTTTAGAGGCATTTTAGTGGCCAAAAGTCCATGTCCCCATTGACTTCAATGGGGGACAAGTTCGGGGTCAAGTTCGAGCACAGACCCGGCCTTTTTTCCGAAGTTCGGTCGAACCTCTGGAACCCGAACATCCAGGTGTCCGCTCAACTCTATTCATTACCCCCAACCCAGCTGCCAATACTAAGTTTACCAATACAAAACCATCACCAAGCAGCTTGGTGAGAAGGTGAGAATAGTTGGTGCGATTATTCACAAATGGAAGAAACACAAAATAATTGTCAGTCTTCCTCGGTCTGGTGCTCCATGCAAGATCTCAGTGAGGAATCAGCCCAGAACTACACAGGAGAATCTTGTTAATGATCTCAATGCGGCTGGAACCATAGTCACACAAAAAAACAATTGATAACACACTGCGCCGTGAAGGAATGAAATACTGCAGCACCCACAAGGTCCCCCTGTTCAAGAAAGCACAGTTACAAGACCGTCTGAAGTTTGCCAGTGAACATCTGAATGATTCAGAGGAGAACTGGGTGACAGTGTTGTGGCCAGATGAGACCAAAATCAAGCTCTTTGGCATCAACTCAACTTGCTGAGTTTGGAGGAGGAGGAATGCTGCCTATGACCCCAAGAACACCATCCCCACTGACAAACATGGAGGTGGAAACATCATGCTTTGGGGATGTTTTTCTTCAAAGGGGACAGGACAACTGCACTGCATCAAAGGGATGATATACCGTCAAATCTTGGATGAGAACCTCCTTCCCTCAGCCAGGGCACTGAAAATTGGTCGTGGGTATTCCAGCATGAAAAACTCACAGCCAAGGCAACAAAGGAGTGGCTCAAGAAGAAGCTAAATAAAGAAATTAGGAGAAACTCCAAAAGATCAGAGTTCAGTATATTGGTCTACATCTGTTGATTTCAGGGGACTCTATAGCCTCGCAGACTGGCCAAACCAAGGCTCCTACGGTAGACTGTTAATTGGATCAGGCCCCCGCCACTAAAGGTGACCTAAAAGTGCTCTTAAGTGAACTGAAGGAGTTTTTGTCAGCAGAGATAGCTAATGTTTGGCAAGATACCCTGCAGACAATGGCTACAGGGGTGGACAGAGCAATCACTGACCTCGAGGCACAAACCAGAAGGAACATTTGGTTTGTACCTTGAGGTCAGTGATATATGGTGGGGTAGATGCTCACCCTGCAATGCCAGGCACTTTTGGCAGATACAAGAGCCTGCCAGACAAATAGTAGAGTCCTTGGAATCCTGGAGTCTGTCGTGCCTGCCCACATCCGGGGATATCTGCTCAGACTATATATATCAATTGACACATCTTTCTACAGGAGTAATTCTTCACTTTTATTGGGGTTACTAATTGACACATGTGATGCACATGTGTTTTGCTGCCTGACATTATTATTATGGACATGATTGTTTTACATGAACAATGTTCCATATATGGTCAAATATCATATTGAATTTAGGTAATGTAGATCATTTTTAGGTCTGGTGCTGACGAAATAATCTATCATCCATATCCAAAGTATCCATTATCCGAATTGCTGCCTGTGTTGAGCATTTCGGAGAAGGAATATTCAACCTGTACCTGTATTAAGGGTTGGATGCAAAATATTTTTTTTTTCTTAGATCTTATTTGCGAGAAGTGCATTTCATTTCTTTCCATGGAAAAGTTTGCATACAATGACCTATTTCATCAGATGAAATCCCCTCCTCCCCTCTACGTGGTATTCCAGGAACCACCTATTATTCTTCCTTCACTGTCTTCCCCTGCCATCTCCTCTCTAACCTTTTAGACATGCTAGTGGAAAAAATGTAAATGCATTCAAAACTGATTCATGATGTGCTCAAAATAGCTGGCAGAATGTAATTGGCAATGCAGTAAATACAACTCCAGAAGTAACCCAAACTAGGTTAAATATAATGTTTTTGCAATTTGTATCCACAGGGGCTATTTTATTGCTCCCAAATTATTAAAAAAAGTTTTGTTAGCAATATAGACGGCTTTGTGTTCTTATTAGATAGTAGATGAGGTCCATAACTTAATCTGATGGTGTGCCTTGACCAGAGATGTAACTAGAAACTATTGGGCCCCGGTGCAAAAGTTGCCCTGGGAGCCCCCAACCCCAACATGCAACTCCACCCCAGAAATTCCACGTACATGCCTCCCAATTGTTCTGCTTTGTGCTTGGTCTTGTCTTACAACAAGGGTAGCTTTATGCCTATCCCATACATGCTTAAACTCATTTACTCCATTAACCACTTCTGCTGGAAAACAATTCCATGCATCCACTACCCTCTCATTAAAGTAATAATTTTATTAGTCCCTGACCTTATCTTATATCTAGGATAGATCCACCCTCTCAGGAAGTTATACTTCCATTAATTCCTGGCCTCATTGTATATCTAGAATAGCCTTATGCTTATCACTGTATTAACCTCTGCCACTTCTGCTGAAAAGCTATCCCATGCATCCACTACCCTCTCAGTAAATTAATATTTTCATTAGTCCCTGGCCTTATCTTATATCAAGGATAGCCTTATGCTTATCCCATGCATTATACACTCCTTAATGTATTCACCTCTACCATTTCTTAAGGAAGACTATTCTATTCATCCACCACCCTCTCAGTAAAGTAATTTTACTTTTATGACCACAAAAAACATTTACATATTCCCAGCCTTTTCAAAAGCTTAAGGTGGACCCAAAATATATGTATGTAACTAGCTGCATGTATACTTATATGAACTTTTTAATATTATATTCAACTATTTTCATATGTAATAAAAAGGTTATTGAACAATTATTTCTTATTTTTTTTACATTCGTCTGCACCCACATTACACCTAAAGGTCTCAACACAGCACTATACAGTACCCACCGCATGTGTCTTGTACTCATTTTGCACCCACACGATTTGGCACAGTGTAAATTTGCCTGCCAGAACATACCGCAGTGTCACTTTGTCCCACTAAACTGCCCCTACAGAACATGCCCTGGTGTCACTTTCTCTCATAGTTCATGATATTTTGCCCCACAGAACATGTCACAGTATCACTTTGGTCACAGCCAATTTGCCCATTATGCCGCTTTTTTCCTGCCCACTAATATTCCATAGCCAGACATTCAGATTGCAAATTGATATGCCACAGTCATTTTCTCCATGAATATGCCACTATTAGCCTGCCCATTAATATGCCACAGTCAGATTGCCAATATGCCACAGCCAATTTTCCCATTAATATACCACTATTAAGCTGCCCATAAATATCCTACAGCCAGATTGCCAATATGCCCCAGCCAATTTCCCATTAACATGCCACTATTAGCCTGCCCATAAATATGCCACAGCTAATTTCCCATTAATAGATCACTATTAGCCTGCCCATAAATGTGCCACATTCAATTTTCCCATTGATATGCGACAGACAATTTGTCCATTAATACACCACCACCCTCCTCCCCCTTCCCCAGGCAGTCTCCTCCGTGTCTTATTTTGCCATTAATATGCTAATATTATTTTTTTTATTATTTATACTTCTTTATTTTTATTTTTATTTCATATTTCTACCACATAATGTACATTTTATGTTCACATATAACATAACACATAAATACAACTTTACCTAACATAAAAAAAGATCATGCGTTCAGTACTGATCACCTTAGGACTCCAAGGCCTAGTTCCTCATATCTATATTTCTAGTTAATCAATCAGATGTAACTTGTCAATTGTTTTTGAATCATTTCAAATACCTTCACCATCTCTCACCATACCATGGGTTGTTATATCCCTCTCCATTCTTAACTGGAACACGACTTGTGACCTCACCTGTCCCAATGTAGGAGATATGGTCAATGCTCATTGTTTTGCTATTAGATATTTTGCTGCTACTAAAATTTGTACTATTTCAATTTTTTGTGTCTTGGTATTCCTTTGAGTCCTATAAGTAACAAAAATGTTTCCAGTGTCAACTCCATGTTTAAGTTAGTTAACCTTTTTATGTTGTTCTTTATTCCCTTCTAAAATAATTTAATTGGGCAGCACTCCTAACAGATATGTTTGTAATTCCCTACTTCCACCCCACATCTCCAGCATTTGTCAGATCTTTCTGGAAACATTCTTGTTATTCTACTGCGAACCAAATAGAAATCTGTTTAAAACCTTGTAGTGGGTATTTGCTAAGTTCACGCAGTGAACTTCCCTATAGACTTCTCTTAAACTTGTGATCCAATCTTGTCTTTAAATTGTAGTATCTAAGTATTTTTGCCATTTCTCCAAACTTGATATCTTCACATCTACTTTTGTTAGTTTAATAAATTTCTAAACATTTTGTTATCATTTCCTTTGAATTTGTTTCCACCAATAATTTGTTTGGTCTGTCTATTAATTCAGTATAACTGTACATGTAATACTTCATTAAGTAGCCTTTGATACGTAGATAGAAGATTTGTCTGCAAATTATACATATTTTTAATCTTCTCACTTCCCTCCACACACCATTTTTTAAAGTTTAAATCATTTACGTTAGCTGTTAAGATAGTTAACTGTAGACTTCCTATAATTCTTTTACCTATATTTAGTTTTCTTTTAAATTTCTCCCAATTGTTCACTAGATCCCTTAATATATTTCCTTGCAGCTTTTCCTCAAGTTTTTGTCTTTTGGGTCTGTATGCCAAAACAACCTTATTAGATCCTGTTCCCCTGCTAATTCTTATACCAGCCGTCTGTCCTCTCAGATTCTCTCATAATTGCATGTGCTATCAAACAGACCTGGGAATACAGAGCCACATTCGGCACTCCCAGACCTCCCCGATCCACTCTCTCTTATCCTAGGTCTTTTACCTTGCCATATAAATCTGGAAAAAGTGTTTTGTAGCATTTCTAACCAAGTATTAGGAATCTGCAGGGGAATTACTCTAAATAGATACGTCCATCATGGGAAGACATAGGCCTTTAAAATATTAATTCTCCCCCACCAGTAGAACCCAATATTTCTCCAATCTTTCAACATTTTGTTAGTGCTCTTAAACATAGGAAGGAAGTTAGTTTCGATTATCTTTGCAGGATTAGCACATATCTTAAACCCCAAGTAAGAAATTGATTTTGTTGCCCACATAAATTCATATTTATTTTCTAATTTGTATTTCAGTTCCCTAGACACATTGGACGGGAGGATCAGTGACTTAGCTAGATTTAGCTTGTATTCAGAATATCTGGAGAAATCCTCTTTCATTATCAATGCTTCTTTAATTGAGTCTTCTGGCTCTGTTAATGTTAGTACCGTGGCATACATACACACTTTATTATGATTAATTATTATTAATATTTTTGGGTTGGTTCTTGCTGACAATTCTGCTGATACAATATAGGGGAATATAGAAGAGGGGATAACGGGCATCCCTGCCAGGTACCATTTTTCATTTCAAACCAATTTGATGTAAACCCAGTCCCTCTTACTCTTCCTGTAGGATTGGTATATAGGGCCATCATAGATATTTTGCCCTCTATTCCAAACGCTCTGAGAAAAAACTTTAGAAAATCCCAATTAAGTCTATCAAAGGCTTTTTCCCAACCAGTGACAAAATCACCAGCGCGGAATGCCCTTTTTTGCCCAGTCCAGTGAGTCTATCAGTCTTCTAATGTTATTTGTGGAATCTCTTCCTGGTACAAATCCCACCGGGTCTGGATGAATAATCAACAATATTGCCTCTTTGAGTCTCTCTGGCAAAACTGCCGAATACAACTTTATGTCTGTTTATAAAACCAAAATAGGTCTATAATTTTCTACTTTTTCTGGGTCTTTTCCCTCTTTATATTTAGACTGCATCATTTCTACTGGTATTTTCCCCATTATAAATCACATTAAAAGCTATTGTTAATTCTTTTGAGAGACATGGTTTTAAGGCCTTGAAAAATAGACTTCCAAATCCATCTGGTCCTGGGGATTTCCCTGTTTTTAGGTTTTCTATCACCCTGAGCACCTCTCTTTCTTCAATTGGTTTATTCAGCTTTTGTCTTAGGGTGCTCGGGATGGTAGGAAACTTTTTCCCCAGAAAGTATTTTTCCATCTGCTTTTGTTTGTCATTTACCTATATATGATATAGCTCTTATAGAAGATTTCAAAAGCAGACCATATCCCCTCCGGAGTAAGTATCAAGTCACCTTTATTTTTAATTTTAGTAATGAATCTCTTCGACTTCTCTTTATTTAGCCTATTAGTTGTTATCTTGTCTGCTCTATTTCCTTTATAAAACCATGTTCTTTTCAACGATTCTAATTGTTTATCTGTGTTTTCCATGAGGGCTTCTTTAATCTGGTATTCAATTTGATTGATCGTCTCTGTTGTTTCTCCTGTGGGGTTTGCTTTATTCTTATCTGTCCATTCTTTTAGATTTATATAAAACTCTGCTAATGGTCTGCCAACTTTTCTATTAAGTTATGTGCCCAGCTTTATTAAGTAACCTCTAATGATGCTCTTAAAGGCACACCATGTAGTGGTATCAGAAACTTCTTTATTTCTATTTTCTTGGAAATACTGTTTTGTCCATCCTTCTAACTTATTTAAGTTGTTTTTATTTTTAAGCAGGTTCTCATTTAGTCTCCATTCCTTTATCAGTGTTTTAAAGGAGTCTTTTAAATCCAATACTGCTGTGTTGTGGTATGACAAGACCACTTCTTTTATAAAGATTTGTTCGACCCTTTTTGTCAGAGCTACCCCTCCCAATATTAAGTCAATCCTAGAATAGGATATATGCATTTTAGAAAAGCAGGTGTAGTCAGTCTCCTCTGGGTGAAAAATTCTCCATAAATCTACAAACTCATTATTCTTTAGTAATACTCCCATTCTTTTGGCATTTGCCAATATTGATCTGTTACTACAACCTGCTCTTTTGCTGCTTCTATCCCATTCAGGGTCTATCAGGCAATAGATAGTTGAAATCCCAGATCATAACCACCGTTCCTTGTCTTATTCTTTGTACTTTGGCTATTGCCTTTTTTTTATAAACTTGACCGGTCTTTGATTTGGGGAAAAAATATTTGTCAGGGTATATAGTATGTTATACACTTCATAGACCATTATTACGAATCTTCCCTCTATATCTATCTATCTATCTATCTATCTATCTATCTAGATAGATAGATAGATAGATAGATAGATACACTTGCGCTGACAGAGTTTTTGCAAACATAATAGCCACTCCTCTTTTCCTATTATTTTGTAAAGAAGCAGATATTATCAAAGGAAAATCTCTTGTCTTAAATCTCATACTGTCCACCACCGTCCAATGTTTCACCTGAACTTCGCAAACTTGTACCCTTTCATTTTTAGATGGTTTATTAGGATAGAGCGCTTAAAGGGGATATTAATTCCCTGCACCTTAATAGTAGACATGTGCAAAACTAAAATTTTCGTTTCGTTTTCTTCCATACGGAACATTACTGCATTCGTTTCTGAGACAAAATTCGTTCATTATTTTCGTTTCGTTTTATTCGTTCGTACGAATCAATTGACCTACACATTCCATAAACCGAAAGTCTATAAACCAAACTTCGTTCAGTTTATAGACTTTCGGCTTATGGAATACATGTAATGCTATTGGCTTTCTATAAACCGAACTAGAGTCCCCATTCATAAGAAATTCTATCTATATATATATATATATAGAAATTCTTATGAATGGGGACTCTAGTTCGGTTTATAGAAAGCCAATAGTATTACATGCATTCCATAAACCGAGAGTCATTCATTATGTCTGACTCTATTTCAGTTTATAGAATGCCAATAGCACGAATGGACGAATGGTTTTCATTTATTAACCATTCGTTCATTCGTCTTTCGTTAGTTTAGCATTTTCGTTTTTCGGACGAATGGACGAAAATGCTATTTTCGGACAAAAATGCATTCGTCCGAAAACGAATGCACATGTCTACTTAATAGTTATAATTCTTATCTTTCTTTTTCTTTTTTTTTTTTTTTTATTCCTTCTTTTCCTCCAGTTTGCACCTCTCCAGCAATTGGTTATTGCTTTCTTAACAATACCAACCTACTTTACCAATGCCGTCTAAATTTGGCATATTGCACTGCACTGATACATAATACAATTTTTTATGTGGGGGAGGGCAAAAGGGACAAAAAAACGTGATGTGAAGAAAAAAAGTGAACTTAACTGTGAATTATAATATCTGTATTACAGATTAGTTGTGTTATATATGTTAAGTTACGTTATTGTGCAATTGTGAGAGCTTAAAAAAAGTACACTATGAAAAATAAGTGATAAAATAAAGTTAACTGTGAAGATTAATGTTTATTTTGTGAATTAATTGTGTTAATATTTGTTATATTATATTTATGTGCGATTGTAGGGAGCTCAACTTGTGATGCTGAATGTGATATTAGCCAAAGGGCTATACTGTGTGATTGCCTTATGCCTACCTTATATTCTTTATGAAGGGTTAGGGAAGGGAAGGAGGTGAAGGGAAGGGGAGGGGGGAGGACAAAAACAACAACTTAATTTCTCTCCCTTTTTTCTCCCCTCCCACCCCCCCACCCCCCCAGTACCCAGTACCACAGGAACCTAAACATTATCTCGAGGACTTATATCCAATCTTTTTCTTCTATCGATTTCTGACGTTTTTTTGTGAGTCAAAAGATTGTCTCTGGCTATCCACCGTAACATTAACTTTTACTGGACTTTATGTCTTGCTTTCTCAAGATACTGGTAAATGGGGCAAATTGTCTTCTTTGTTTTCTGGTATGGAAGACAAGTCTGCAAAAATCTTTATTTGGTCGTATTTGTTCAAAACTTTTTCCGTAATTGCTTTCATTACAGCTGTCTTATACTGATAGGAATGGCAACAAACCACAACATCTCTTGAAGCTTGTTCCGGCCCATTCAGGGATTTCTGTACCCTGTGGTACCTCTGAAAGGAGTTCAATTCTTTGTCATCATATAATTGGTTTGACTGTAGAATTATTGACTCTATTTTCTCCTCTGTTGTCTTCATCCTCTCTCCTATTTTCATTAGCTCTGTTTTTATATCTATCTTTAATTCACATGTATTTTTATGCATTTCTTCTTTTATTTTTTTGCCATTGAAACTCCAATGCTTTATTAAGACTTTCTGTAGATATTACTTGTGACTCCATACTTGATGTTTCTATCTGTACCCTCTCGGGTTCTAAAGTTCTTTTCAACATCTGAGAGTCTATTGAATCTCTGAAGTTTTTAGTTCTTTCTAGTTTCTCATCCTGGGGAGAGAAAATGTTTGAAAGAGACTTTTCTGTTTTACCTTCCAATTTTTTTGTATTGCTTGTTTCGACTGTCTCCTCTGCTTGGAGTTGATTCTCCCCTTCTTTTACTCACTGCCTTTTACCAATCCGTCCCCTTTTTTCCTCTGTTCCCTTTCCTTCTTTTGCAGCTTCTAGCAGTCTCCATCGCTCTGTCTCTGCTTCATATTCACTGGAGATTTCTTCTGCTGCTCCTTCAAGTAACATCCCACGGCATCTGATCTCATCTATCCACTTCTTAGTGCACCAGCTTGGCGTCTGCTTGCTTCCTTCTTAATCCCCTCTTTCCATTGCCTGTGTCAGTGCAGAGCAAAACTTGCAACGCGTAGAGCGTTCTATGTCATCGCTCTACCCCCCTGTATGTATATGCCAGTATTATTTTACCATTCATTTGCCAATCTGATTTTTGCCATTCATTTGCCAGTATTATTTTGCCCTTCATTTGCCACTATTATTTTGCCCTTCATTTGCCAGTGTTATTTCACCATTCATTCATTTGCCACTATTATTTTGCCCTTCATTTTCCAGTTTTATTTTACCTTTCACTTGCCAGTGTTATTTGGCCCTTCATTTGCCAGTGTTATTTTACCATTTTTTTGCCAGTGTTATTTTACCAGTCATTTGCCAGTGTTATTTTACCTTTCATTTACCAGTATTATTTTTGCCCTTCATTTGCCAGTATTTTTTTGCCCTTCATTTGCCAGTATTATGTTACCATTCATTTTCCAGTGTTACTTTGCCATTCATTTGCCAATGTTATTTTGCCCTTCATTTACCAATGTTATTTTGCCCTTCATTTGCCAGTGTTATTTTGCCATTCATTTGCCAGTGTGATTTCGCCATTCATTTACCAGTATTAATTTTACCATTCATTCATTTGCCAGTATTATTTTGCCCTTCATTTGCCAGTGTTATTTTACCTTTCATTTGCCAGTGTTATTTTGCCAGTATTAGTTTACCATTTATTTGCCAGTGTCATTTTGCCATTAATTTGCCAGTGTTATTTTACCCTTGACCTACCAGTGTTATTTTGCCCATCATGTACCAGTATTAGACTATCCTAGATAGTAAGATAAGGTCAGGGACTATTGAAAGTATTACTTTACTGAGAGGGTAGTGGATGTATCGAATAGTTTTCCAGCAGAAGTAGTAGAGGTTAATAGAGTAAATTAGTTTAAGCATGCATGGGATAGGCATAAAGCTACCCTAGATATAAGACAAGGCCAGACACAAAGCGGAATAGTTTGGAGGCATGGGGTGGAGTTGCATGGTTGGGTCGGGGTGTCCCAGTGCAATTTTTACACAGGGGCCTGGTGGTTTCTAGTTATACTGTACCTCTGATTTTGCCCTTCATTTTGCAGGGGTCAAAAGGGCAGCCGGGCCCCCTAGAGTGACGGGCCCGGTCACATCTGCGACCCCTGCAAACCACTGCAGCAACGATAGTTCCGCCATTGGCCTTGACATATAACCAGGACAAGAAGCACAGCAGATTATGCTGTATGTGCAGCATACTGTACACCTGCGTTAATTAGCATCATACTATATGTGTGTAGTATCTAGCCTGTGACATGCTTAGCTTACTGAAATTCTCTATTTACTGCAGAAATCTACCTGGCAAAAGACATTTAATACCACAGCATTGCAGTATCCACTCTAGTCTGACATCTGTGTTTATTTCTCACCTTCTCCCCTGACTGTTCTGACTTGCCACAAGATGTATTCTCCTGCGCAGCAAGATGTCCATGTGCATATTCCAGCTCTTTTTGCACTTTTTGTAACTGTTCTTCAGCTGCTTGCTTTTCACTTTTCATGAAGAGTGCCTCTCGCTGCACTCGGAAGACTTCTGTGCACGTTTGTTCATGACGTCTGCTAAGTTCACTTAATTTATGTGACAGAGAAGCCACTTCACTCTTCAGGACTTCGTTTGTCTGATCTGTTTGCAGACCATCAAGTTCATGCTGCAATAACTCTATTTCTCGTTCCCGACTATGTAGCTTTTGTTCCAGCTGCCTTACCTTCATTTTCAGGTCTTGCACCTCACAGTTCAGAGACTCCTGTATCTGATTGTGTTCCTGAATGGTCACTGCATTCTTCTGCAGACTTTGTAATTCATTCAGAGCCTGAGAGAGACACTCATTTGTTTGTGCTAGTTTCACCTGCGCTTGAAGCAGGGCACTTTCCTCATCGTGCTGTTTCACAGAGAAAGTAAGATTGACCTTTGTTGATTTTAACTCCTCATTTAATTCCTTTACTTCCTTCTGCAGACTGTCAATTTGTTTATGAAAGCCAAGCATTTCCTGATTATCTGTGTTGCTTTCATCTTCCAGTCTCTGTAGCTCTTTTTTTGTCCTCTCACAATCAGCCATCAATTGTACTCTTTCCATAATTTCACTCCTAACTGTATTTAAGGCTTCTTTAAGTTTATCTTCTAAGTCATTAATATGCTTCTCTTTCTGCAATAATTCCTCTTGAGCTTCTCTCAGGTGATGTTGGGATATATTATACTCCATTTGGACCTCTTGAAGTTTGTCTATGACTTTGCTCAGTTCTAGTTTTGCTTTCCCACTTTCTAACTGATCATTAATGCATGTATCTTCTCTCTGCTGTTTTTCCACTGTTTTATTATCTTCCATGTCTTGCATACTGATGATTTCCATTTGGATCTGTTCTTGTAGCTCACTCATTTCTTCATGCATTTCTTCACATTGCTCTTCACTTTTGTGTTGCTTAATTGCCTCTTCATGCGTCACTTTATACATTGTCTCAGTTTCATGTCGAGTTCTTAATTCTACCTCCATATTCCTCCACTGCTTCTCACATTCTTCCAGTTTCTTTACATTTTTTTGTATATCACGGTACTTTTCTTCATTTATTCGTAGTGTCCTCAATTCATTTTCCATTGTTGTATAATTTTTTTTTATCTCTTCCAGTCTCTCCACCTCTTCTTCCATTACATTGTATTTTTGCTCATTCTTCTTAAGTCTTTTGAATTCATCCTCCATCCTTTTGAATTGCTTCTCAACTTCTTGCAGCCTTTTTAGCTCTTGCATATTACTGTCTATATCTCCTTTCTCCTCGTGGTTCTCTCTCTGCAGTTCCTTCTCCTCGAGGGTTTGGTGAAGAGCTTCATTCTCTGCACGAAGGTACTCATAAGATTCAATAGGAATCAGTTTACAGGAAGGAGATGTGGAATGTTCATCTAAACTTATCAAAGCCTGCAAAGCATGATGTGCCTCTCTTAGTTGCTCTTGCACTCGCTCATACTCATTCTGCAGGGAGTTATACAAGATGAGTGGAATAAAATCTGCAGAATTGTCATTGTTGTCATCCTGTTCGTAGTTCTCAAGAATCTATGGAGACAAAAAAAAAAACTATAGACTCCATTTTATAGTGTTATTTATGATTGTGTTGTCATGGAAAATGTACCTGAATTTTGTTCTGCAGAAGTCTGTTCTCAGTATTCAGTAATTGTACTTCTTCCTGCAGTTCCTTAATTCTCAATATTTGGATACCTGATTTGGATAATGAAAACACATTTGTAGATTAGTTAATTTTGCTGGATTTTTCAAATGTGGACTTAACTTTGTCTAGTTAAACATCACAGGACACAACAAATGGAGACAGTTAAGACATATCCAGGCAGCTTTATTTAAGTGCAAAGCAGGTACAGAAAATAGCAGGGCACATGGCCTTACACATTTCACATCAACTGGTGCTTACTCTTGGGCTTCATATAACAAGGAACCAGATTTCTGTATTTATAGAACTCATGTTTCGATATATATGTCCAAAAGACTGTAAAAAACATGCACAGGGACTCTAGTATCGAAATAGATTAAATATGTTCAAAATCAGGAATAGTGTGGCATCCCCTGGGAACCATTATCAAGACCAATTAACACAGTAACAAACATCCATATATATGTATATATATATATATATGAGAAACAATTAAGAAAGTACTCACTCCAACTTAGTGTCCACACAACGTGAACCTGGAAATTAAGTGTGTATACCAGCAGTCAGAGATACAATAGAGTTGAAGGGACACGCTAGGTGTGCGAACATTGCTAGGGTTACCAAGGAAGCTTAAAAAAATGCTTCTTATTTATGGGGATTTAAGCAGAGCTATGTACTGAACTGGGTACAAAGGCCTCCTAAAACAAGCTTAATTAATAAAGAAAGGCACATACCCTTGCAGGGTAAATCTGTTAACAACTGTTGCCTAAGTATGAAGTGTCTACAAACATACACAGAAGGAAGCTTGCATGTGCATAGGAGCACACTTATAGAGTAGAGAAAAAATAGATGACTAAATCATCAAAATAAGCCTTCCTGTCAACCCCAGCCATACCTGTCAAAAAAAGAGAAAATCAAGCTTTTTAAGTAGAAGGCGGGATCAATCACCACCTTGAGGTGACAGGGGGGATATGTTTGAAGGCTATGAATCTAAGTTGCGAAAGGTGGTGACCTTTCTCCAGGAAATGGCGCGCCATGCGTTTATCAGACCTATAGAGGGTGAGTGGGGTGATAACCTTGAAGGAAAGGTGAGGTGAAGGGGAAGAGGAGTGATAAGCTGGAGGGAGAGGGTGAGATTGAGGGAGAGACAAGTGATAAGATGGAAGGTGAGGGTGAGAGGGGTGATAAGATGGAGGGAGAGAATAGATTTTTACACTTTGCCCTTACATTACAAACTGTGTCCAGCTACAACCATTTAAACTATTCATTTAGGGCTACTAAACTGATTCATGGATTGAAGGATACAACTTACCAGGAAAGGTTAAAGCATCTTAATATGTATAGCTTGGAGGAAAGACGTAATAGGGGGGATTTGATAGAAACATTTAAATACATAAGGGGAATCAACACAGTAAAGGAAGAGAGTATATTTAAAAGAAGAAAAACTACTACAACTAGAGGACATAGTCATAAATTACAGGGGCAACAATTTAAAAGTATATCAGGAAGTATTACTTTACTGAGAGGGTAGTGGATGTATGGAATAGCCTTCCAGCAGAAGTGGTAGAGGTAAACACAGTCAAGGATTTTAAGCATGCGTGGGATAGACACAAGGCTATCCTAGCTGTAGGACCGGGAACGGGGAACTTATAAAAGTATTCAGAAAAATTGGGCAGACTAGATGGACCGAATGGTTCTTATCTGCCGACACATTCTATGTTACTATGTTTCTATTTGCTTGGATAAGTTTCCTACACTTGTAGATGTAGAGGCAGAATTTACTCAAAGTCCATGATGTTGTCACAGAGATGAGACTAAAAACAATCTTAATACACTGATAAAATGTCTAATATATTTGCTTATAAATTTGCCTTGAAAAATGTATAGAAACTGTTGCATTAAATGTGTGAAGGAGACTGCACTGTTGGCCCCTTGGTACATATTTAAAGATAGAAGATGGAAAGAGAGGCTGTCAGGGGTGAGAAGATGGAAAGAGAGTTTGGCAGGGGTGAGATGATCGAGAGAGAGAGGCTGGCAGGGGTGAGAATATGGAAAGAGAGCCTGGCAGGGATGAAAAGATGGAAAGAGAGGTTGGCAGGGGTGAGAAGATTCAGATAGAGGGTGAGAAGGTGATAAGATGGAGGTAGGGTTGATATGGAGTATATGCGGAGCCCACACCTACCTGGACTATCTCTATCAGCCCCCTCTGGGAACACATGTCACTGGGATGCAGCATAAACACTGCCAGCAGCACAGATTCCTCCTCTTCATGCTCACAGCTAAAGCCACTCTGCCTGTCAGAAGCACAGGCAATCATGTGCCTTCTAATTAACCTCTCCTTTATGTGTAATTATAAGCTTTTCTAATTGATCCCACCCCCACTTCTCCCACCTTGATTGTCCTTTTTATGTTCTCCAGCTCACTTCACCGACCTAGTTGTCAGTGAGTTATGTTTGGCCAGTAGATAGCAATTTTGTAACATGGATGAATTTAGATATATACTGTAGCCTCCAACTTCATCTTTCAATGTTACTTAATCCAGTTTGATGTGTTTCCTCTATATAATGGATATTACTTTACAAAATATTATGTTTGAATTCACAGTGACACACTACTCACAGGGCTAAGATTGCTAACAACCTTAGGCATATTCATATTTATAACTTTACATAGGTTGGAAGAGGTTTTTGATAATTATTTGTATTAATAGAGCCTAAATAGTGCACCATAAACCTTTCATTGAGTTGAGGTACATGACAGTTTATGCATGAAGTTATGTCAGAATGAGATGTACCTTTTGCTTTCTTGACTTTTTATTTTTCTGTACTGTAAATGTGTTGATACTTATTGTTATAATACGGCGGTTAAGAACTTTACAAAACCAATAATATATAGTAGACATGTGCAAAACTAAATTTTTCGTTTCGTTTTCGTCCATTCGGACGAAAATGTTATTTATTTCGTCTAAAACGAATTTCGTTCATTACTGCATTTGTTTCAGACGAAATTCGTTCATTTCTTTCGTTTCGTTTTATTCGTTCGTTTTATAGAATACGTGTAATACTATTGGCTTTCTATAAACCGAACGAGAGCCCCATTCATAAGAAATTCTTATGAATGGGACTCTCGTTCGGTTCATAGAAAGGCAATAGTAGTACACGTTTTCTATAAGCCGAAAGTCTATAAGCCGAAGGTAGTTCAGTTTATAGACTTTCGATTTATAGAATACATAGAATTACATGTAATTCTATGTATTCTATAAACCAAAAGTCTATAAACCGAACGACCTTCGGGTTTATAGACTTTCGGCTTATAGAATACGTGTAATACTATTGGCTTTCTATAAACCAGACGAGAGCCCCATTCATAAGAAATTCTTATGAATGGGGACTCCATTCATAAGAATTTCTTATGAATGGGGCTCTCGTTCGGTTTATAGACTTTCGGTTTATAGAATACATAGAATTACATGTAGAAATGAGAAATTAGACACTTAAAGGGGTTAAATTAAGTATACATGTAAACTAATTATTGCTTGATTATTTATTTAATACATTAAAATTATTTTATATATTTTTTTACATCATTTGTGTGTTTTATACTATATTTTTTATATTGAGCAATGTCCACTTTCTTATTCATCTAGCATGATATAGCATTTGATTGTGTAGACTGACATGGTTGTAATCAATTAATTGATATTTCAAAGGGTAAACATAATTATAATGAGTTCTGAAGTCTCTAATATATTAAATTAAGCTTAACTTTTAATATTTGTTATTAAAAGGCACATATAATGAGACCAACTACACAGCGAAAAAAGGTGTACAAAAAGAATGAAGATATAAAAATGTTTTTAACAAACCCTATGATGTTATTTAACCCCTTCATGACGCATGGTGCTTATGTCCCAGATAGGGTTGCCACCTTTTCTTCAAAAAAATACCGGCCTTGGTACTGTCTCCATAGACTTAACATTGGCCTGATGCCAATTTTTTTACCGGCATGCCGGTAAAATACCGGCCAGGTGGCAACCCTAGTCCCAGACGACGGAAGCACTAAAACGCCACAGGAGACATCACACATGGGTGATGGGAAACAATCCTAATGATAATGATTCCCATCATCCATGTGTGCTGCCTCCTGTGACTGTTCTACTTCCATATTCCAATTGACTTCAGTTTAGTTTGGTGCTCTGATGTGGTAGGGGTGCAGCTAGCCTTTCCTTTGCGCCTGCGGCTCAACCAAGGGTATCTCTGGTTTGGGAAGAAGACCTTTTAAGGACAGACCCTTTGAAACTTTTTTGGTCATTCTGGACAATGGCTATTTTAACATTTCTGTGCTGTTTGTGTTTAGTTGTCATTTTCTTATTTGTCATTTTCTGTACCCACACAATTTTATTTAGTTTTTATCAGGACAGGGCTTTCTTTGCCATCATTTTGATCATATCCTATAATATATTATAAAAATAAAAAAAATATGGTGAAAGTTAATTAAAAAAACCTGTTAAATAGATTCTACTATTTGTTCTGAGTACAGGGATACCACCCAGGCTTAGGTTTGTTGGGTTGTTTGGGGGCTAAAAGGTCACATTTGGGAGGTGCACTTTTTGGTTTTCCAACTTGGAATTTTGACATGCAGACAACCTGCGCCCATGTCCCATTTGGGATATTTTTGAAGCCAGCCAGTGTATTCTACCCCATCAAACCATATATTTTTAAAAGTAGACACCCTAGGCTATTTCAATGGTGGTATTTTAACACTTTTCATGCACTAATTCTACCACCAGCCTTTGTCAAAATTTGTGGTAGTAAGTTTTTAATGTTATTTTTTCCACATACATTGTACTTCAGACATGAATTCACAGATTTTGGTATGTGTCACTGCCAAACAACACCCCAATATGTGTTCAACAACATCTCCTGAGTACAGGGATACCACCCATGCATAGGTTTGTTGTTTTTTTTGGGGGTGCACATGTCCAAATTCGAATTTTGACAAATAGTCAACCTGTGCCAGTGGCCGTGCAGAGCTGGTGCGGAGATGAATAGCGGGCGAGTCACTCTGCTGGGAGACGCAGGCAGCATTAGCACTGTGTGTGTTAAACTCGGGGAGGGAGAAGACCCAACACAGGAGAGAGAGAGGAGAACAGGAGAGAAGAAGAGATGGGGGAGAGTGGAGAGAAGGGGCAGCGAACAAGAGGGGAGAGAGTGGAGAGAACAGGAGGGGGAAAGAGGAGAGAACACAGGGGAGAGAGAGAGAGGGGAGGACAGGTGAGAGAACAAGGAGGGACAGGGGAGAGAGAGGAGAGAAGGGGGGAGAGAGGAGAGAACACTGATGGGGGGGAGAAGAGAGAACACTGTCAGGTGGGGGAGAGAGGAAAGAACATTTATGGGGGTAGAAGAGAGAACACTGAAAGGAGGAGAAGAGAAAACACTGACCGGTGGGGGAGAGAGGAGAGGACAGGGGAAGAGAGGAGAGAACACTGATGGTTGGAGAAGAGAGAACACTGAAGGGAGGTGAAGAGAGAGCTTGCATCCAGGTAAGTACTGTGGAAGGGGGAGGAGGGGGGCGATTGGTGAGTGGCTATTAATGGACAAATTGTCAGTGGCCATTAATGGACAAATTATCAGTGGGCTATTAATGGACAAATTATCATTGGGCTATTGATGAGCAAATGATCAGTGGCATATTAATGAGCAAATGATCAGTGGCAGATTAATGAGCAAATTATCAGTGGCATATTAATGGATAAATTATCCAGGGGGGGGAGGGCAGAAATTTTTTTCAGTAAGGGGCCCTAAAATTTCCAATGGCAGCCCTGGGTGGGGGAGAGAGGAGAGAACACGGGAGGGTAGGAAAAAAGACAGCTATGGGGAAACAGAGCGACACATACATGGGTAGAAGGACAAAGAGACAGCCATAGGAGGTAGAGGAAAAAGACAGACATGAGAAGGAGAAAGACAGATATGGGAAAGAGAATAGAGAGAGGCATGGGAAGGGAGAGGAGACAGACATACACGTGAAAGGAGAGGAGAAAGACAGAAATGGGAAGAGAGAGGAGAGACACAGAAATGAGAAGAGAGAGGAGAGACAGTCAGAAATGGAAAGAGGGAGGAGAGACAGACAGAAATGGGAAGAGAGAGGAGTGACAGACAGACATGGTATGGCAAAGGAGAGACAGACAGACATGGGATGGCAGAGAGACGTGGGATGGCAGTGGAGAGACAGATGAAATGGGATTAGAGAGACAGAGACATGGGAGAGGAGAGGCCGACAGAAAATGGAAAGAAGAGGATACAAAGACAGACATGGGAAGGAAGAGAAGAGAAACGGACATGGGAAGGATGAGAGACAGATGGACACGGGGAGTGAGAGAAGTGCGACAAACATAGAAAGGGATAGGAGTGTGACAGAAGGACATGGGGGAGAGGAAAAGACAGACAGACATGGGGGAGAGGAAAAGACAGATGGACATGTGCCTCTCCTGAGATTAGACTCTGAATCTGCCCCTGGCTTATGCCCATGTTCCATTTGGAACATTTTTGTAAGCTGGCTAGTGTATCATATATATTTTTTAAAGTAGACACCTTAGGCTATTTCAAATAATGGTATTTTAACATTTTCCAAGCACTATTTCTACCACCAGCCTTTGTCAAAATTGGGATTAGTAATTTTATTGTGTTTTTTCCCCACATCCATTGTACTTCAGACATGAATTCACAGACTTTGGTATATGTCACTGCCAAACAACACCCGGACTTGTGTTTAGCGAGTACAGCGATACCACCTATGCATAGGTTTGTCAGCTTGTTTGGGGGTTAAAAGGCCACATTTGAAAGGTGACTTTCCAACTTGGAATTTTGACATTTACAGCAAGGAAGGGGTTAATCTTTCTTATAAGAGCCTTTGACAAGAAAAAATTTGCTTCTGTGCAGTGATCAGTAGCAGGGAAGGGGTTTATGCACAGGGTACACACTGGTGCGCCGCTGGATGATGGGAGGTGTGCCTCCAGCATCCAGCGGATGCCGGCCACCGGGCCTCGAAAGGAGAGCCTGATGTTGTCTAAGATATAAAGGAGGAGACGACTGGGGACACGTTGCAACAAGGAGATGAGTACTGGGGAAGGGGAGGAGGGTCTCATATTATTGGGCAAATTGGCTGGGGGTTATTAATGGCAAAATAATACCCCCATCAAACCATATATTTTTGAAAACTGGACACGCTAGGGTATTTCAAATGGTAGTTTTTTAACACTTTCCATGCACTAATTCTACCACCAGCCTATGGGTAATCATTTTGTGTGTGTTTTTTTGCACATTCACTGCACTTTAGGAGTACATTCACAGATTATGTTAGGTGTTATAGTCAAACAACACCTCAATATGTGTTCAGCAACATCTCCTGAGTACAGGGATACCACCCATGCACAGGTTTGTTAGGTTATTTGGGGGCTAAAGGGACACAACTGGGAGGTGCGTATTCTGAATTTCTGACTTGGAATTTTGACGTGCAGACAACCAGCTCCATGTCCCATTTGGCACAGTCTGGAAGCCGGCCAATTTATTTTACCCCCATCAAACCATATATTTTTGAAAACTAGACACCCTAGGGTATTTCAAATGGTAGTTTTTTAACACTTTCCATGCACTAATTCTTCCACCAGCCTATGGGTAATCATTTTGTGTGTGTTTTTTTGCACATTCACTGCACTTTAGGAGTTAATTCACAGATTCTGTTAGGTGTTACAGTCAAACAACACCTCAATATGTGTTCAGCAACATCTCCTGAGTACAGGGATACCACCCATGCACAGGTTTGTTAGGTTATTTGGGGGCTAAAGGGACACAATTGGGAGGTGCGTATTCTGAATTTCTGACTTGGAATTTTGACGTGTAGACAACCAGCGCCCATGTCCCATTTGGCACATTCTGGAAGCCGGCCAATGTATTTTACCCCAACCAAACCATATATTTTTGAAAACTAGACACCCTAGGGTATTTTAAATGGTAGTTTTTTTAACACTTTCCATTCCCTAATTCTACCACTAGCCTATGGGTAATCATTTTGTGTGTGTTTTTTTGCACATTCACTGCACTTTAGGAGTACATTCACAGATTCTGTTAGGTGTTACAGTCAAACAACACCTCAATATGTGTTCAGCAACATCTCCTGAGTACAGGGATACCACCCATGCATAGGTTTGTTAGGTTATTTGGGGGCTAAAGGGACACAGTTGGGAGGTGCGTATTCTGAATTTCTGACTTGGAATTTTGACGTGCAGACAACCAGCAGGCCAATGTATTTTACCCCCATCAAACCATATATTTTTGAAAACTAGACACCCTAGGGTATTTCAAATGGTAGTTTTTAAACACTTTCCATGCACTAATTATACCACCAGCCTTGGTGTAGTAATTGTTTGTGTATTTTTACATACATTGTACTTCAAACATGAATTTACAGATTCTTGTATGTGTCAGTGTCAAATAACACCGCAATATGTGTTCAGCTACATTTCCTGGGTACATTGATTCCACCCATGCATAGGTTTCTTGGATTGTTGGGATGCAATGCGAAATTTGTGACATATGCAGACATTTTTCTAATTTGTCATATTCTTTTACCCATCTTCTTTTGGGAACTCTTTCGCAGACACTGTGCAAATTATTGCCATGTAAGTGTATATATTTCATAAGTTGACACCCCAAGGTATTGCATATGGGGTGTATGGATGCCTCTGATGGAACCATTTAGTCAAAAAAATTGAGAGGACATGTGTGGTGGTAATTTTTCAATCTTGGTTTTTCCACCCACATTCCGTTTTGATGGTGATTTAGGAGAGCCTGTTATAAATTACTGCAAGAAAACACTCCAGGTTGTTTTCTGCAAGGCCCACTGAGTATACCAATGCCCCCTATGCATAGGTTTGCCAGGATTTTTGGGAAGGTTGAGGCACAATTGAAGGACTTGGTCCTTTGGATTGAATTTGAGTTATTTGTTTGAATAGGCCTATCTTCACCTTGGGTACTATTCCATACCCCATTTAGGTTTTTTTTTTTACATGAAAGTGTATATATTTCATAAGTTGACACCCCAAGGTATTGTATATGGGGTGTATTGATGCCTCTGATGGAACCATTTAGTCAAAAAAATTTAGAGGACATTTGTGGTGGTAATTTTTCAATCTTGCATTTTCCACCCACATTCCTTTTTTATGGTGATTTAGGAGAGCCTGTTATAAATTACTGCAAGAAAACACTCCAGGTTGTTTTCTGCAAGGCCCCATGAGTATACCTATGCCCCCCATGCATAGGTTTGCCAGGATTTTTGTGAAGGTTGAGGCACAATTGAAGGACTTGGTCCTTTGGATTGAATTTGAGTTATTTGTTTGAATAGGCCTATCTTCATCTTGGGGACTTTTGCATACCCCATTTAGGTTTTTATGCCATGAAAGTATATATATGTCATAAGTTGACACCCCAAGGTATTGCATATGTGGTGTATTGATGCCTCTGATGGGACCATTTAGTCAAAAAAATTGAGAGGACATGTGTGGTGGTAATTTTTCAATCTTTGTTTTTCCACCCACATTCCTTTTTGATGGTGATTTAGGAGAGCCTGTTATAAATTACTGCAAGAAAACACTCCAGGTTATTTTATGCAAGGCCCCCTGAGTATACCTGTGCCCCCCATGCATAGGTTTGCAGGATTTTTGGGAAGGTTGAGGCACAATTGAAGGACTTGGTCCTTTGGATTGAATTTGAGTTATTTGTTTGAATAGGCCTATCTTCATCGTGGGGACTTTTGCATACCCCATTTGGGTTTTTTGCCATGAAAGCGTACATATTTAGAAAGTTTTCACCACAAGTATTGCATAGGGGGTGTATTGATGTCTCTGATGCAACTATTTTATCAAAAACAATAATGGAGTAAGTGTGTGGTAGTAATTTTTCAATCTTGCTTTTTACACACACTTTTTTTATTGTGATGTAGGAGAACATGAAGTAAAAGAATAAAAAATCTGATATAGGAACAGTAAAAAAAAAACACATTAAAAGTGGGCTACGGTGTGATACACTTTAAAACATGTGCCAATTCAGAGTCCCGGTTGTCCAGGACAATCAGGACAGTAAAAAGTGGTGTCCTTTCTCTGCCCCTTACTGTTGCACACTCTGCACTTTTTTGGGGGGTTCTGTTTCCTAAGAGTAGGGGGGATTTTAAAAATAAAATGAGTAGCCCCAACCCTACTTTCCCATCACCGCCCGGGGACCAGGTGCATCGTGGTACAAGATCCCCAAAATGACCTGGAGCTGGAACTGCAGAAATGTCAGTCTCATTCTGGGGTTTGCTTTTTTGCAGAGCACACATCCTTCTTGTCTCTGTACTTTACAGCCAAGAGCTCCTCTTGGCGCAGAGCTGAGGTCTCCCCCCTTCTTAACCAGGTTTGTGCCAGATCTTTGGGGAAATCTATGTGGTTCTGGTGTACAGTACCGCATGCTACTGTATCAAAGCAGTACAGTAGCTTGAACAAAGGTACACTTGTGTAGAAGTTATCGACATACAAGTGGTACCCTTTGTTCATAAGGCCTGAGTGTACCCATTCTCGCTATCGCAAAGTTTATACACCTTGATGCCATACCTGGAGAGCTTGGAAGGTATATACTGTTTGAATCCCAACCTTCCCTTTTATTTCATCGGGGATTCATCAACAGATATATTCTTCCCAGGTGTATAAACTTCTGCAAACCTGGCAGCGAGGTGGGTAATCAGGGGGCGGATTTTTAACAGCCTGTCAAACTGGGGGTGCTCTCTAGGGGGGCACAGGCTTTTATTACTGAAGTGCATGAAACGCAGGAGTGTTTCATAACGCAGCCTAGGAATTGTTTGAGGGAAAATTGGGGTGCTGCATATAGCACTAGTGCTCCATTAGGAGCAGAGTGAGGGCTTCTTGATGATGCCCATCAATAAAGTGAGTGCCCAGAATTTCAGAAATTCTGGCACATCAGTGGGGGCCCAGTGCAGCTTACCCAAAAAAGACTGCCGGTTAGCAGCACGGTACTGCTGTGGAAGCATTGAAGTGGAAGCATTGGTGCAATACCGAAAAAGCACTGAAAGCGATAAAAAATCGCTTTCAGAGCTTGTTTCAGCACAGGACGTGCCAGGCACGTCCTTTGTCGTTAAGGGAGATTCTCCCAGGACGTGCCTGACACGTCGTTTGTCGTCAAGGGGTTAAACAGTTTGTCAAAACAGTTGTAACAAGGTGATTCCTGCTATCTATATATGATAAAATACAAATCTGCTGTATAAAATTAGATATAAAAATGATTGATGTAGTATTAGTTGTTTTCGTGGTGCAGCCAGGTCTGCCCACTAATCAGATGGAACGAAAATAATTTAACTACCCAAAAATCCTAGATTTTACTATTAACATGACGTAAAGTCATGATTTATAAAGACACGGAAGCAAGTATTCTGCATTTCTCTTTCTTTATTTCCCTCAGCAGCAAAGAAGAGAATGAAATAAAAATGAACCAATCAAAACATGTATAAACTCCCCTCCCTTCTCCTATATCTATAACACTGTAACCATATCACTTTCTCTTTCTTTGGTGAGAAAAACCCATAAGTCCAAAATAACCATAATCAGGAAACAGTCCATAGGTTGATAATAAAAACTTGAAATGTCAATCAGGTAGACATGAAGAACGACCAGGAACAACGAAATATCCAGAACCACGAAGGTACCAAGTCATCACGCTAGAGGAGAATAGAATTGTTTGGCTTCAAATATGTCCCAAATGGAACATGGCTGAGTGTAGACATGTTCAAAACTAAAATTTTCATTTCGTTTTCGTCCATTCGGACGAAAATGTAATTTATTTCATCTAAATCGAATTTCGTTCATTACTGCGTTCGTTTCAGACGAAATTCGTTCATTATTTTCGTTTTGTTTTATTCGTTCATCTTATAGAATACGTGTAATACTATTGTCTTTCTATAAACCGAACGAGAGCCCCATTCATTAGAAATTCTTATGAATGGGGCTCTCGTTCGGTTTATAGAAAGCCAATAGAATTACACGTATTCTATAAGCCGAAAGTCTATAAACCCAACGTCGTTCGGTTTATAGACTTTCGGTTTATAGAATACATAGAATTCTATGTATTCTATAAGCCGAAAGTCTATAAACTGAAGGTTGTTCGGTTTATATAATTTCGGTTTATAGAATACATAGAATTAGTCCCCATTAATAAGAATTTCTTATGAATGGGGCTCTCGTTCGGTTTATAGAAAGCCAATAGTATTACACATATTCTATAAGCCGAAAGTCTATAAACCAAAGGTCGTTCGGTTTATAGACTTTCGGTTTATAGAATACATAGAATTCTATGTATTCTATAAACCGATAGTCTATATACCAAACGACCTTCGGTTTATAGACTTTCGGCTTATAGAATACATTAATATGCCAGTGATATTCAGCCCAATAATATTCCAATAATATTCTGCCCATTAATATGCCAGTGATATTCTGCCCACTAATATGCCAGTGATATTTTGTCCTAATGTATTTTCAGAAGGAAAAAGAAAACTAGTGTAATAGGGTGTGTGATGTTAATATAATTATATTCCATTTTTGAGAGGTTTCCCCCCACCACCACCACCTTGGAGAGGGTTTCTAAAGTCTCCAGTTCCATCTTAGACAAATTCCTCCTATCAGATCTACGGGGTCTCAGATTACCTATTTCGTACATAACCATTTTCTCGAATGTACACATATCCTCTGACTTAATATGTCGTGGAAAAAACACAGATTTATTTTTTAAATTAGTATGATTATACACATTCTGGGTCGGCTGGTATTCTCTTTCTAGTGGATTCTTACAAAAATAAGTTTTTAAACATAAACTTCTAATAAACTTTTGTACATCTCCCCTGGATTTAATGTGTTTTTACTTAAATTAAACAAATCCTGGCCGATCTTTTTAAAGGGACACTCCCACCAAAAAATGAAAAGGTTTTACTTTAGGTTTCAACTATTGTTGACTTCAGATATGTCTTTTGTTTTTCTTATGGGACTGTATTTAATAAAATATGTAACAAAACAAGTGTGACTGGGCACCGCCATTTTGTGAAGCACACATTCATTTTTGTGAAACACACATTTCTCACTTTGGGGCTTGGGACACAGATTGCCGTTCCATAAGTCAGAATTCTGATCATAGACTTGCATTGAATGGGAGGGTAATGTAACTATTACATCAAAAGGGGGTGGGGTTATGATCCTGTTTTATCAGATTAATATCCTCTCTTTGTGTTGGAAGACAGATTAAAAAAAGTTTTACAAAGCCACCTAGTCATGCCCACTATGATACACAGGAGCAAGTAAGAGAGCAGGGGAGTATCTTATGATATCATCATGTAGGCTTTGACAACAGTTTTAAATTGAGACTGACTGACGGAAGATTTTGGATGATGTTGCATCATGGGAAATAGTCACAAAATGGAGTCAGGAGATAAACACTGTCATGAAATGGATTTGAAGATCCATTGTGACGGGGGTTCTTGGAGGGGCCTGGCAGCCAGAAGACTCCCTGTAGACTATGGACCCTGTCTGTAAATATATTAGTTTGAGGGTACACACTTTGAGGGTGCCAGTGGACCCCTGTTATCAACTGGACTTCAAATACAGGCTCATTCAGGATGTGAGCCAAGCTGTGTACTCTAGGATTCAAGCCTTTGTCCCATTCAATGTGTTTTCCCCAGGTTAAGATTGTATCCTATCTTGTAAACCCCTGTAATTATGTCACCTTTCCCATTGTCTTCATGTAAGTATTTCAGTGTCCTGTTGTACAGTGATGTCACTTAGCAAGTTACTTTAATTAAGTGCACTCTGTATGTATCTGATACCTTTGTATCCTGAAAGGTGTGAGGCAGGATTTCCCCATTGTATGTCCTTCTGTTAAACTGATTATATTGTCTTGATTATGTGTCTTACTGTGTGTATTATAATTAGGTTTACTCATGGTCATTTCTATCTGGATTACTAATGCTGTGATGTCATGTTTATGTGTATATAAGTCTGTGCTGTTGCACAAATAAAAGAGTTGTTGTTCTTCTTGCTGTACCTAACTGCTAGATGTCCTGTCTATTTGGGTACAAAGAGCAAGGGTCCAGGAGAGACTTGCTGGGTGAATGCTGAGCTGTAATTGTGGGCTAACGAGGTGATTTCCCACAACGGGCAGAGGGTCTACTTCGTCCGGTAGACGGTCTGTTACAAACACATAATTCTATTTTTATATATAAAAATGTATTTATATTTATGCAATTAATTCAATTTAAAAAAAACCAGTGGCATATGATTTTTATATGTGTTTGTTTTAAATGACCAGGTTATTTAGTTGATGTTAGTTACATCTTATTAAAGTGGCACTATTCCTTTAAGAGATGCTTCATTACAGATTATAATAGGAAGGTGAGTAAAAATAGAATGTAAAAAACAAGATCATTTTCTCAATAATATTAAGGAATTTTTTAAATGCAAAATGTGCCTGGCTTGGAGGGAAACTGCCATGCTAGACATGCTCCAGAACTCTCTGTGTAAGAATAGGAGAGCATATTCGTAATATTAAAAACAGGTATATCAAACATACAGTCTGCCAACACTCTGGGACACACCATAAAAAGGACCCTTCATTGTTAAAATTTATTGGAACTGAAAAAATCTGAAATTATTGGCGAGGAGGGGATAAAATAAAAATGTTAGGTAAGGCTGAAATGAACTGGATTTTTAATTTGAATACTCTGGTTCTGAGGGGTCTCAACTCAGACATCAAACTGTGTCACTTTTTATAAAAAGAACTAATGTCTTCCTTTTTTTTGGATCTGTGTCCGGTAGACGGTCCGTTACATTGGTGGCAAGCGGTGGGATCCTCCTTGCAAGAGCCCAGTGGATAAGCAACAGAGCACCAGCAAGGGATAGCAGTCGGCATGATGGCCGTGGATTATAAATATTGCAAAACTGGCTTGTTGACCAGGGAGTACCAGGATGGTACTGCAGCCCCCTTGGCTGTTAACTACAAATTGATGACCGGTCCGGTCCCGCAGGATGAGATGTTACAGAGAGCTTGCAGCCGCCTGAATCTGTGGATGAACGCTCTCATACGGGACCAGGTGTACCGGGGGAAAGGTCCTCCCCAGCTCCCAGGAATGGTATGTGAGCCTGCTGAGTGATAGAATGCCATACCTGGGTGAGCAGCCCCAAAAAGACTGGGTGGCTGAGTTAGGGGAACTCTCATGCTGAGATGGTCCTGGATTGTGGATACCGGGCTTTACGGTGGTATGCCACACAGCTATACCCTGAGCTGGAGGATGACACTCCCACAGAGGGCTATGATTTTGGTGGCCCTGGATTGTTATTGGAAAATCTCCAGCTTTATCCGGGCTTCGGGAGTGAT
Source organism: Pelodytes ibericus (assembly GCA_036172795.1). NCBI lineage: Eukaryota > Metazoa > Chordata > Amphibia > Anura > Pelodytidae > Pelodytes > Pelodytes ibericus. Next base: position 28,073,721 of record CM069860.1, read on the forward strand.
ACAGAGTACCGGTGGGAAGAACTCCGGGAGTTGAGGGAGGCAAATATTCCCACTGTGCCCAAACTGGAGGCTGATCTGGACTATTTGGTGACCCAAGAAGAGGAGCTGGAGAAGGCCTACATACAGCTACTCCACCACATACAGCCCCCTGCCTATGAGACTGTGAGTATCAGTGCTGCTCCTGCCCCAGCAGATGCACTGACACAAGAACTGTGCCCCTTTGCCCCTGTGGATGACCTAGTGGAAAAGCTGGCATCCGGGCAGATTTCCGCTGGCTCCTGCCTGCCCCTACCCCAGACCCCAGACCTGTGTCCCATTTCCCCTGTGGAGGCCCCGGCTGACATCACGTCCCCAGACCCGTTACCCCTGCCACCCCTTGAATGCCGAGTTGAAATGCTGGCACCGTTCCCCAAAACCAAACAGGACCTGCCCTCCTTGTGCCCACCTCCACCTGGGTTCAAGGAGCCCAATTGGAACGCAATCCCTGGTTTTTACCTGCCCTATGTCCCAGCAGAAGAGCTGGCAATGGGGCAGAGTGCCGCTGGCCTCTGTCCACCCCTGCTGCTTGGGGAGTTTTTGTACCTGGCAGAGGTGCCAGCATCTGAGCAGAGTGCAATTGGCCTTCGGCAAAAGCAGCGACCTTGTGCTGTCCGTTTCCCATATACAGACCCGAAACCATGTCATTATATCTTATAGCATTCAAAAAAGGCTCTAGTGACAGTATAAAAAGCAATGGCAAGAGTGGACATCCCTGTCTTGTGCCATTCGACAGGGTGAGTGGCTCCGACAGGGCTCTATTTATCTTTACTCTTGCTGTGGGTTCTATATAAAGTACCAACCCATTTCAAATATTCTTTTCCGATCCCCATTTTTTAAAGTAACTCTGTCATATATAGCTAGATCACCCTGTTGAATGCTTTTTCTGCAGTTGACAACAGTATGAATGTACATATTAATTCTCTTGCGTGATTTATTAAATTAAAGGGACAGTCTAGTCACCCTTTTAACCTTGGTGCAGCTTGTAGGCAGTTTAATTTAGAATAGACTGTCAGTTTCCGTTTTTGTTTTTGTTGTCTTTAGTTCTCTGTTAAAAAGAGATTATACTTAGCTTTGAAATAGTGGCCACTCTGTATTTTGTGTGTAAGATGTTGGGTTTTTATTTTTTGTTTGTTCATTTATTTATTTACTTTTTTTTTGTCGTCTGTTTTTCTGGAAAAATTTAATAAATATGAAAGAGTGGCCACTAGTGGCCGTTTTCAGGTACTACATCGGTACGTATGTATGCCCTAACGCATGCTCATTTGCTACTTCTCCCATCAATCACTGGGCTGTCTGAAGGATTTCCCAGCATCCCACAGGCCTCCTCTAATCTCCTGCTCTCAGACACTCGTGCATGAGAGTCTCCATGGAAACAGGCAGGTCTGTTTACTTTCTGCTTCCTGCATAGAAACATAGAAACATAGAAACATAGAATGTGTCGGCAGATAAGAACCATTCGGTCCATCTAGTCTGCCCAATTTTTTTTTTTTTTGAGTACTTTTATTAGTCCCCCGTTCCAGGTCTTATAGCTAGGATAGCCATGTGTCTATCCCACGCATGCTTAAAATCCTTGACTGTGTTTACCTCTACCACTTCTGCTGGCAGGCTATTCCATACATCCACTACCCTCTCAGTAAAGTAATACTTCCTGATATTACTTTTAAATCGTTGCCCCTCTAATTTAAGACTATGTCCTCTAGTTGTGGTAGTTTTTCTACTTTTAAATATAATCTCTTCCTTTACTGTGTTGATTCCCTTTATGTATTTAAATGTTTCTATCATATCCCCCCTGTTACGTCTTTCCTCCAAGCTATACATGTTAAGATGCTTTAACCTTTCCTGGTAAGTTTTATCCTTCAACCCATGAACCAGTTTAGTAGCCCTTCTCTGAACTCTCTCCAAAGTATCAATATCCTTCTGGAGATACGGTCTCCAGTACTGCATACAATACTCCAAGTGAGGTCTCACCAGTGCTCTGTACAATGGCATGAGCACTTCCCTCTTCCTACTGCTAATACCTCTCCCTATGCAACCAAGCATTCTGCTAGCATTTCCTGCTGCTCTATTGCATTGCCTACCTACCTTCAAGTCCTCTGAAATTATTACTCCTAAATCCCTTTCAATCCCTTTCCTCAGATGTTGAGGTTAGGACTGTACCAAATAGTCTATATTCTGCTTTTGGGTTTTTACGCCCAAGGTGCATAATCTTGCACTTGTCCACATTAAATGTCAGTTGCCACTGCTCTGACCATTTTTCTAGTTTAGCTAAATCATTTGCCATTTGGCTTATCCCTCCATGAATATCAACCCTGCTGCAAATCTTTGTATCATCAGCAAAAAGACATACTTTGCCAACAAGACCTTCTGCAATATCGCTAATAAAAATATTAAAGAGAATGGGTCCAAGAACAGATCCCTGAGGTACCCCACTAGCAGTGAGCTGGATGGGGGAAGGAGTCACAGAGGAACTTTTATTATCACAAAAAGGACTTATTCTCCATGAAGCACAATAAATCATGGTTTGTCAGCAAGGCAGTCAGTATTATATTATATTTACTGCCTTGATAAAGTGACAACAAGCCTGTGATTTATTCTGCTAGTCATGTAGAATGAGTACTTTTTCTGATTATAAGAGTTCCTTTCTGTTTACACCCCTGGGTGTCCTGCTCACTCTGCTGATATCCTGAAGTGGGGCATGAGGGAGAACATTGGACTGGGGGCACATGTATAATATTAATATAAATAAATAAAAATCACCAGTATCTACATTTAATAATTAAATTCCCATTACACAATAACTATAATTCCAATCATACTCACACAGGCTCTAAACTTACCATCATAATCATTTTGGTATTAAATAAACTTATAATTTTTAGACAGTTGAGCACTATATAAAATGTATTTTGTACATATTTTTAAATAAAATTATATATATACAAAAATATATTTTATATAGTGCTCAACTGTCTAAAACAATAAATATGATGGGAGTTGCTGTTTATTTAATACCAATATAAGTATGATGGGAATATCAGAGGCTGTGTGAGTATGATGGGAATTACAGTGATTCTTGAAAGAAAGCACCACTCTGTTCAGCTTAGGAGCATCATCATCACTACCTTTTCTCTTAGTCGGATGGGATAAAATAAAGCACCACTGTTAATGTCCTCAAATTTGCAAATGGTATCTATGCTACTCCTATAGCACCTGGGTCATAGATGCCTAGTGTGCAAAGATTTTTTTAAATGTTTTTCGAATTCAATTCTTATAGTAAACACTCATAGTATCTATAATCTCTTTTATCAGTATTATCCAAGGTTCAAATTATTGTCTGTTTAATCACTATCAGCATTGTGTTTTAGGTGTTGGAACATCTTTGGTCTGTGCTAATCTGGTGTACATGTTGATATCAGAGGTGTGCATTTCTTGACCATCATTATTTATTTGAAATCCAATTAAAATAAGGAAATTATTTTCAGCTTGACAGTGTTTTAATAAAATAACATTGCTATTGTTCATACTGTACACAAAGTGCCTAATTGCTTTTGTAAAAACATTAAAATGTGGTAAATAATCATATGTATACTTGATACACAAGTATGAGACACACAGAGAGAGAGAGAGAGACAGAGACAGAGACAGAGACAGAGAGACAGACAGACAGAGAGAGAGAGAGACAGAGACAGAGAGAGACAGACAGACAGACAGACAAAGAAAGAAGCAGAGGAGAGTGGAGGTGAATAGCACTGAATATATACAGATATTGCAGCACAGGAAAGAACAGAAGAGCTGTCCTAGGCTGGCTGCTTAGGAACAAGGAAGAATCCAACAACATTTCTTCCTTGCTGCTTGTCAGTCAAAATCCTTTATTGGCTGTGTTGAATGGGTGGGCGGAGCTTGGTGATGTCATTGATGATGTCACACACATCTGGAGCGAGCATGGCCTTCACTGAGAGCAAGGAGGTCGCTTGGGAGATCTCAGTGACAGGGAGCATGCTCAGTATTCATCCCCATTCACTTCAATGGGAATGGATCTGATTGGCTGAAGCAGAGAAAGAGAGACAAAACTCGTCAGGCTTTTGGAATGAGGAGGTGGGAGTGCCTGATTGCTTCAAAAGCCTCAAGAACTGCTAACTGCTTTTAAATGTAAGTTTATTTATTGAAATTACAAGATATGCATATTAAAGCACTATTTCAGTATTTTAATATACATTAACATTTGGAAAAGGCTTTTTGGGCACTAGACAGTCTCTTTAAAGCTCCTAATGGTGTTATCTCATTCCTCTCTCTTCATATTTTCAATCTAGAAGCCAATATATTAGATAATATCTTTAAGTCAACGTTTAAAAGGGATATTGGGCAGAAATTACTACAAAGGTTTGCCTTTCTTTGGCCTCCAGTGTCCTTGGATCTAGTTTTTCACCCTTAATTATGGCATTTATCATTTCTCTAAAACTTGGGATTAACTAATTTTGAAAACTCCGACATTAATCTATTGGAAACCCATCTGGTCCTGGACTCTTCCCCACTGGGGATGTTTTTATTGCATTTACTGAGCTAATGGTGTAATTATACTGTCCAAGAAGCCAGCAAAGAGTTCCACAAAACCGGAAGTTGGCAGTAGTGCACTCAGAAACGATGTTCTTGTGGAAATTCCGAACTTAGTAACATAGTAATTTAGGTTGAAAAAAGACACAAGTCCATCAAGTTCAACCCTTCTACCTATCATTACAGCTTTTGATCCAAAAGAAGGCAAAAACCCCTATGGAAGCTATTTCGAATTTTGCCTCCTGGGGGAAAAAATTCCTTCTTGACTCCAAGAGGCAATCAGATTTCTCCTTGGATCAATAAGCTCTTTTATTAATGCTTATTCTATTATTAATAGCCCTGTATGTTCTGCTTTCCTAAAAAAACATCCAAGCCATTTTTAAATGCATCTATTGTGGTTGATAGCACTACCTCTCTTGGCAGGGAGTTCCATAACTTTATTGTCCTAACCGTAAAGAATCCCTTCCTTTGCTGTCTATGAAATCTTTGCTCTTCCATTCTGAGGGGTGACCTCTTGTTCTTTGTACCTTTCTGTTAATGAACAGGTCACTGGAGAGCTCTTTATATTGGCCCTGCACAAATTTATATAATGTTATCATATCCCCTCTGAGACGCCTTTTTTTCTAACGTATATAAATTCAAATTTTTAAGTCTCTCTTCATAACTAAGATCCTCCAAACCCCTTGTTAATTTTGTAGCTCTCCTTTGCACTTTTTCTAGTTCCTTAATATCCTTTTTAAGGACTGGTGCCCAGAACTGTATTTAAGGTGAGGTCTTACCATTGATTTGTAAAGATGCAAGATGATATCCTCCTCCCGTGAATCTATACCTTGTTTTATACATGCCAATATCTTATTGGCCCTTGCAGCTGCTGACTGGCATTGGGCACTGTTGCCAAGTTTGTCAGTGTGAGTTCTTCACACTCCAGCAAGTTTGTCAGTGTGAACTTCCGCCCTATGCGTTTCGTGAATTGACAGTGTTACTTCCTCAGGGACAATATGGTGTGAAGACGGAAAACACCAGTATATATACAAAAAATGTCTGATAAAATGGTGGACTTAAACCATTTTAATGCAATAAAGATATCCCTATATAAATAGTACCAAATAAAAGATCTGCTGGTTTTTTGACAGACATGATAGAACAGAAATAAATAATTTGTTAAATAAATTGTTAAGTTATTTAGAATTTGCCCACTAGACCAACAATAAATATAAATTATTCCCAACAAACTATTCTAGACCAAAACCAGTAACACCTTGAGATCATTGCACATAAGAGATCCTCATGCTAGTTCCCAAACTCAAGGTGATTCTCCTTTTTTAGGTTCCATCCACAACACTTAACTTGAGAAAAAGCAAGAACAGAAGGAAACAAAAGAGGAAGGAGAGAAGAACTAGACTCAAACAGACCATCTCCGCCATGGAAATTCCTAAGGAACTAGGTTCCAATACATTTAATCTGTCTAGTTTACATTTGGAAGATGCCCAAAAGGCTGTTTTAGATAAGGATCTCAAATTTGCCCCTATGAACAAACCATCTCCATTCAATGCATTTATTAATTTACGTAAATTCATTCGTAAACTTACATTGAAAAGTATTTTCATTCGTACCGAACATTACGGTTTTTGGACCCCGGACCCGAACACGGACATTCCACTGTATGTTCGTGTTGGAGTTCGGGGTTCAGCTAGGCAGCCGCCTAGGGCGCAACTTAGCAAGGGGCGCCGAAACCGTGAAAAAAAAAATCCTCCCCCTTCCCCCTTACTTACCTCCTCGCTGCTGCTCTGTCTCCTGGTGCAGGTCCATTTTTAAACAAACTTTATTGAATGTGCATTGGCTGGACGGGAACGCACAACGCTTCCCTCACAGCCACGGACCTGCAGCACCGGGAGACAGAGCAGCAGTGAGGAGGTAAGTAAAGGCAAAGGGGGGAGGAAGAGGGTGGCTAAATCCTGGCACATTGAGAGGCATAATTCTGGCATATTGAGGGGCATAATCCTGGCATACTGTGTGGGAAAATCCTGGCATATTGAGGGGCATAATAATTCTGGCATAATGGGTGGCTAGGTCCTGGCACATTGAGAGGCATAATCCTACAGCGATTATTCAAATTACAGTGATTATTTTAATGGGTGCTATACTACATATTTGTATCCTGCCCTGAGCCCAGTGCCACAGAGAGTGCAGTGCACTTGCAACTGCATGTGTGCCAGGCACGTGACTTTAATCCTGTTCTGTTAGCTCAGTGGGCAACATCTAGGCTTTTTTAAATACTGCAATTTGTTGGTGTTAAATATTACATTTGCGTCCTGCACTTCATGTCTGAGAGTTAAATAGAACAGTCCAATACTGTGCTTACAGCGCTCTTTGAAAAATGTTAATTGTTTTGCGTGCTAAATAGAACATTTGCGTCTTGCGGTGCACTTCATATCTGAGAGTCAAATAGAACAGTCCAATACTGTGCTTACAGCGCACTTTGAAAAATTCTAATTGTTTTGGGTGCTAAATAGTACATTTGCGTCTTGCGGTGCACTTCATATCTGAGAGTCAAATAGAACAGTCCAATACTGTGCTTACAGCGCACTTTGAAAAATTCTGGCTACCTCCTCCTCCTCCAGCGCCGCTTCCACCTACACCGCCACGGTCACCGCCTCCTCAACCTATGGGTCACTTAGTATAAACTGAAAGAGAATACCCTGCACTCCAACCCTCTCTCAAATGGATAATTCTGTTCATCCTCCTGGCAGCCATGCTTTAGATTTAGATTTATGTTCTTCCAAAGCTAAAATCAAAGATTCCATCTAGTGCTATTTTATGGCTCAGCTGTATTTGTAATTTGTATGTATTTTATGTTATTTTAAGTTATTCCCCTATCCACATTTGCTTGCAGGGCACTTGTCCTACTCTTACCCACATTTTACTTCATTTTGCAGCCCTCTAGCCCTTTTCAGGACTTTTTTAGAGGCATTTTAGTGGCCAAAAGTTCGTGTCCCCATTGATTTCAATGGGGTTCGGGGTCAAGTTCGAGCACGGACCTGGACATTTTTTCGAAGTTCAGCCGAACCTGCCGAACCCGAACATCCAGGTGACCGCTCAACTCTAATTTTCATGAAGAACATAGAACAATTAATATTAAAAAGTCGATCTTTGATTGTAAACACATAGATCTCCATCCAAAAATCAGGTTTTTATCTGAAAGCCATTACAGGATATATTATATTGATACCTTCCAAAAACCAGTTGAGCAGGGCCTGAAAAACCTGAGAGATCCAATGCAAACAAAGGAAAACCTAACTGAAAAAGAAAGATGGGCTCTTAAATCCCTGATAGACAATAAAGCTCTAACAATTAAATTGGCTGAAAAAAGGAGGCGGAATTGTAATAATGGACACGGATAAATATAATAAAGAATGCCTTTTGAGCGATAATGACATATCTTAAACTCAAGTCAAATCCAATCCAACAATTTAAAAATGAACTAGATGATCTACTCCCGGATGGCCTTGTTCAAGGAATCCTGTTAAAGAAAGAACATGATTTATTCGCAGTCAAAATCCCTAAGACTCCTTTGTTCTATCAATTGCCAAAGATTCATAAATCATTGGTCCAACCCTCCTGGAAGTCCGGTAATATCAGGGATCAATACGTTAACCTCTAACCTGTCTCAATAGACAAATATCTCCAACCGGAAGTTTGTAAACTACAATCTTACCTAAAAGACACTACACAGGTAATAAACATCTTAAATAGTCTAAAATGGGAAGATGAGTACATGATTATCACTGTAGATGTCAGTTCCTTATATACAGTTATTGAACATCTGCAAGGATGGGAAGCGGTACATTTTGTTGGCAAAATATTCAGATTTACAAAACAATCAGATAGTCTTTTTAGTGAGGTGTGTGGGCTTCATATTATCACACAATTATTTTTGGTTTGGAGATGACTACTATTTACAGTTGGAGGGCCCAGCCATGGGCACCAGGTTTGCGCCAAGTTATGCAAATCTTTTCATGGGCAAGTGGGAGGACGAATTCATCTGGTCTGATTGTCCTCGCTGGGATGGACTTGGTGCTTTGGCCAATTTGTATGGAAGGGTGACACCGGGGCACTTGAAAATGTTAATTCTTACCTGAATAACAACTCCTATAGTCTAAAATTCATCCATAATTATTCCTACAGTTCAGTGGAATTTTTAGACTTGGAAATTTACATTTGCCACTAATGGTCTCTCTAACCATTTCTCGCTATGCCACAGTAAGAATCCTGATGGCTTAACTTTTATGGCAATAGAGCAAATGAAGAATAATTGGAGGGGATGTAGTTTTGAAGACCAACTGGACAGATATGAGGCCAGATGGAGATATAAACTTGACCCCTGAAGGTCTCAATCTAGATTTTGAGCTAAAAGCTTAAGCTCTGTGAATTTTTATTTTATTTTTTGTATATTTCTATTTTTCTATTACCCCCCAATCCTTTAAGATTTTAACTTGTGTATACCTTCTAATTCATCATTCATCTCTCTTACATTCACCTCCTTTTTGGTCTAAATAAGAAATATATATTTTTGTTTGTATTTGATGTATGTTATTTCCATTTGTATATGTATTTATATGTATATAATCTATATATTATATTTTATATAATATTTACATTTGCATCACTTAAATAAAGTAATAGCTTTCTAATTCCCTTTCTTTATCTCTTGGACAGAAATGCTATTTAATGCTGTTTTTTTAAATACATTACCTTTATCATGTTCCTTTAAGACCATAATTTATATTGATTGTGGGTCACGTGGGCTAATTCTAAATAACTTAACAATTTATTTAACAATTTATTTATTACTGTTCCATCAGGTCTGTCCAAAAACCAATAGATCTTTTATTTGGTACTATTTATTTAGGGATATCTTTATTGCATTAAAATGGTTTACGTCCACCATTTTATCAGACATTCTCCGTCTTCACACCATATTGCCCCTGAGGAAGTGATGCTGTCAAGTTACGATACCCATAGGGCGGAAGTTTGTAATTCCCGCACAGACTTCGTTTCTGAGTGTACTTCCAACTTCCGGTTTTGCGGAACTCTTTGCCGGCTTCTAAGACCTAGTTCCACTCACAACGGTGAAACACCAGCTTCTGTATCAGATGTACCTTATATTTTCTCCACTATTTATAGTACTTGTGTGTCTGCCTCCGCTGCTATCCGTTAACCCATTGTGGGCACTTATTTTATGTAGCCATAGCTCATAATATCTATTCCAATTTGCAGCTAATTCCCTCTCTGCTTCTGTTGATCAGCTATATATTTAGATTTGCTTTATTTATACACTTTTTATATTTTTGCATCTTATTTTATGTAGCTTATACAGAAATACAGTCCCCATTCATAAGAATTTCTTATGAATGGGGACTCTATTTCGGTTTATAGAAAGCCAATAGCATTACATGTATTCCATAAGCCGAAAGTCTATAAACTGAACGACATTCGGTTTATAGACTTTCTGTTTATAGAATACATGTAATGCTATTGCTATTATATAAATCGAAAGTCTATAAACCGAATGTCGTTCGGTTTATAGACTTTCGGCTTATGGAATACATGTAATGCTATTGGCTTTCTATAAACCGAAATAGAGTCCCCATTCATAAGAAATTCTTATGAATGGGGACTCTATTTCGGTTTATAGAAAGCCAATAGCATTACATACAATGTAATCGCCGAACCTCGAACTCCAACACGAACATACAGTGGAATGTCCGTGTTCGGGTCCGGGGTCCAAAAACCGTAATGTTCGGTACGAACAATGGTTCGCTCAACACTAATTAACATGCTATATGTATCTAAATATATAATCCTATGTTTCCTAGTGGTCAATCAATCGTGTATTTATACTTATGCAAAAAAAAAACCCTATGATATATTGATATATATTATATGTGTGTAAATATAATCCTATTTGTCGTTGTCAGTCAAAACATACAAAAATAAAACCCTGTGGTTTATTGATTAGAGTAGATGTGTGTAAATATAATTCTATTTGTCGTAATGAGTCAAAAAAAATAAAAACAACTCATAGGGGGAAACATAATAAAAACATATTTCTCCGTGGGTGATATTAAAATCAAATCTAAACAACAGATCACCTACAATTTGAATCTCTAAGATATACACATTAAACACCATAGTGACATGACTTTTTTGGGCTTGTCCCACTCTTGGTGTCATGGGCTGTTTTAACATTTCTGAGATGTTTATGTTTTGCTGTCATTTATTTCTGTCTCATTTAGTGTACCCACGCAAACTAAATATAGTTTTTATCGCCATAAGAACGGCCTTCTTTTGATACCATTATTTTGATAATAGAATATATTTAATATAAAAAAAATAATAAAATATGGCAAAAAAAATGAGAATTTCTTTTAATGAATTTTATTTGAAAAATCGTATACTCATCTACAAGAGACAACAAAAAACACTGCTAAATAGTTTCTAATATATGTCCTGAGTTCAGAAATAGCCCATGTTTATGTTTTTGTGCTTTTTTATTCATGTTACAGGGCCAGAACTATAAGTAGTGCAAAGCTATTTCAAAATCCTTTTTTTTCTTTTTTCAAAATTAGCCATGTAGCCATTTCATGTAGCCATTTTACCATCAATCTTTGCCAAAATTTGCAGCAAATGTTTTTGTTTAATTTTTCACTTAGATTGCAATTTAAGTAAACATTACCTTAAAATGTGAAGGGGTATTTCCAAAAAAACACCTCAATATGTGTTCAGCTACATCTCCTGAGTACAGGGATACCACCCATGTATAGGTTGGTTAGGTTATTTCGCGGGTTAGAAGGCCACATTTGAGAGGTGCGCTTTTTGTTTTTCCAACTTGGAATTTTGACATGCATAAAACCTGCGCCCATGTCCCATTTGGGACATTTTTGAAGCCAGAAAGTGTATTCTACCCCACATATCCATATATTTTTGAAAACTAGACACCCTAGGGTATTTAAAATGGTAGTATTTTAACACTTTCCATGAACTAATTCTACCACCATCTTTTGTCAAAATGTAGGTTAGTAATTATTTAATATTTTGTTTCCACATACATTGTACTTCTGGCATGAATTCACAGATCCTGTTATGTGTCAGTGCTAAACAACACCTCAATATGTGTTCAGCAACATCTCCTGAGTACAGGGATACCATGCATGCATAGGTTTGTTGGGAGCTAAAAGGTCACATTTAGGGGGTGTGCGTTTCCAACTTGGAATTTTGACATGTAGTCACCCTGCGCCCATGTTCCATTCGGGGCACCTAGGGTATTTAAAATTGTGGTATTTTAACACTTTCCAAGTACTAACTCTACCACCAACCTATGTCAAAGGGTTGGAATGTCATTTTTTTGCCACATACATTGTAGTTCAGGCATGAATTTTTAGATTCTGGTATTTGCCACTACCAACCAACCCCTCAATATGTGTTCAGCAACATCTCCTGAGTACAGGGATACCATGCATGCATAGGTTTGTTGGGTTGTTTGGGGGCTAAAAGGCCACGTTTGGGGGGGTGCCTTTCCAACTTGGAATTTTGACATATAGTCAGTCTGCGACCATGTTCCACTTGGAACATTGTTTAAGCCGGCCGATGTATTTTACCCCATCAAACCCATATGTTTTTGGAAAATAGATATCCTAAGATATTTCAAATGGTGGTATTTTAATACTGTATATGAACTAATTCTACCACCAGACTTTGTCAAAGTTTGTGGTAGTAAATTTTTGGCGTTTTGTTTCCACATACATTGTACTTCAGGCGTGAATTCACAGATTTTGGTATATGTCACTGCCAAACAACACCCCAATATGTGTTCAGCAACATCTCCCGAGTATAGCAATACCATCCATGTATTTGGTTGTTTGGGGGGTAAAAGGCAACATTTGTGAGGTGCGCATCTCAGTGTTCCAACTTGGAATTTTGACATGTAGTCAACCTGCGTCCATGTCCTATATGGGATATATCTTTGAAGCCAACCAATGTAATTTACCCGAACCAAACCATACATTTTTTAAAAGTAGACACCCATCACTCCTTGTGGCAAGGGCTCAGCAGCCACCGATACATCACTAGATGATGTATCAGAAAGCTGACCAGGGTCAAAATTGAACCCTGACACCGCGCCCTCAGAATCAGTGCCTAAACAGTGATCTACAGCAAAGAAGGGGTTAATAGTTCTTAGAAGAGCCTATCTAGTACTGTAATACATTACACTACAAAGAAAATAAATGTGCTGATGTGTAAGATCACTGCTTACGCAAGATCAATGGCAGGGAAGGGGTTAAACGCAGGGAATTGCTTTTATAAACATGTTTTTATTGTTTTATTATTAGTGTATTGTGTATTTATTATTTTATTGTACTTTAACTTACTTTTACTACTTTGATCTGTCTCTCTCCCTCACCAAAAAATGTGAGAAGAGGGAGGCAGATCCTAAGTGGTCAGATCAATATAGGCTTAATATTGATCTGACCAGGCAGTGGTGGTGCTCATCAGAGCATCCCCACTGCTTGTCAGTCTGCCTGGCAGTCACAGATTGCCTATGTGATGAGGCAATCATGTGACTGCTTGAAGAGCACAGGAAGCAGCTACTTCCTGCCTCCTGTGCTCTTGCCCTTAGAAGGGCAGCGCCATCTTGGTCACACAGCGAGGCAATCAGCAACACTTACAGAGCAGATGAAGCGATTAAATGTGCTTCCTATGCTCTTTTTAAATGCCTGTCTGCTTAAAGGCACTGTGCCTTTAAAACCGGCATTTCAGTTGCTCTCCGGAATGCCAACGGACATTATTTTCAGCATTGCAGTGCTCAATACCGTTTGAGCACTGAAAGCGGAAAAAATCCGCTTTCGGTGCTCGTTATGACACAGGACGGACTAGGTCCATCCTGTGTCACTAACACCTCGCCACACAGGACGGACTTAGCACGTCCTGTGTCGGCAAGGGTTTAACCTTGTATTCCTATGCCTTATATAATTTTATCTACAGTAAACTCCAACAAATTAACACCATCAGATGCTGTTCTAGTGCCCATCATTCTACAGTTTACAATATAGTCTTCTCCAATGTTCCATCCACTGTGGTAGTCTTTCTCTCCCATTCATCATGTGGTCAACTGTCCAGATATTCCGAATCAGGGACTGTTATCGCAGGCAAACCTAAATGTGATGAAGTGCCCTTCGCCTCTTGGTCCTGGAGAGGCCTGCTTGCCAGCCTCCTCCCCTGTGACTATGGCCCTGGGGTGTATGGCCCTTTAAGAAGCTGTATTGGGGCTTATGGACTTTTATGGGACTAGTGCTGGCCATATAAGCACATTTTTGGGGCATAATGAAAATCGGAACAATGCCCCTTTAAGACGGTGTCCCCAGAGTCCCCAGACTAGGAAAATGTGCTTGCGGTCGGTCATAAAGGACTTCCAGCTAACTTTTGAACTACTGGGTGGAATTGTCTGATTTTTAGTTATGTTCATATATAAAGTATGCTGATTCTGAAAATGTATGTTTTATGTGAATGTGATGCATACTTTGAAAGTTATTAACATTGTGTAAAAACTGGATATTTTCTGCCTGTGATAATTAAGTTAGTCTATTGTGTGGAGATAATTGTATCACAGGCAAAGGGGGGGGGATTTTGCTGTAATTGCTGGGAGTGTCTGAGTGTATTGTACGTATTGATTATTTGTTCTTCAAAACCCTGTGGGTGGTCCTATGTGTGGAAAATGGGCATACAAGAAGAGTGTTTGATTAAAAATCCAGAGATCTTCTTGACCCTCATCATGTAGTCCTATCTCGTGATTGGAGGGGACAGCTATACTCACACTGGGGATTAATAGAAAGAGAGACAGCGCTAAAATATACCCCAAAAAGAACAGGACATAATTTATAAAAATAGAAAAAATTATTTATTGTCACAAATGTACATGTATATAAGGTAAAAAGACTATAAATGAGTCTAGTACCACAGTATAATAACAAAAAACACAAATAAAACACAAAATAATATCAATATGCGGTAAAGTAGAATAAAATAATATATAAAATATATATATAGTAGTACAACCTTACCCACTGCTAGTATAGTGTTGTTCACCTGGCCAGGTTCAGAACATATGTATAAAATATACACTATAAGCACATACACAAAAAAACAGGACACCCCTCAGGACGCGTTTCGTAAAAAAACTTCTTCAGCTGGTGGGTGAGTGTGCATGCTTGTTATGTTCTGCATGCTCCCTTGCACTTTAATCACTTAGCTCTTTTAAGAGCTTGTTCCTGATACACTCTCCTGGAGGAGAGGTCTTCCCCACACGGTCCTGGAGGACAGAAGCTGATCCAGGGTGGACAGTAGACGGAAAGACTCCAGTTAAGCAATGGCGGTTGTGGAGTCTGTGGTGGTTGTGGTGTCCGGTGCGGTGCTGTGGTCCTTGGCGCAAGCTAGGAAGCGTCCATCAACGGAAGGAACTCGGTCGGAGTACGGGGAGATCAGTTACACTAAATTCTGTAGGAATATTGGGATATCTTCTGGGAACTTCAACAGGAATTGTTTATCTTCTTTCCTCGTGATTAGAAAAAATGGGTGACCCCAGTAGTAGCTTATATTTGCTTATTGTAATGTAGCTGTTATCGGCTTAAGTGCTCTTGCTTATGCTTGCAATGTAGCAAAGGACAGATCGTGGTATATACTTATACTTGCACCACTGATCCTCTTCGTCTCAATCTAGTGGTATTTCCTCATTATATCAACTTTGTCTTGAAACTAATGCATGCAACAGATTACATCCTTTGATATTTTACCTGTTGAGTCTTTGGGCTTCAAGGCTCTATGTGCTCTATAAACTTTTATCTCCGAATCTCCTGGCCTCTGCAGGATCTCTCTAAAAAGAACTTAAAGTGTTTGAATCAGGGAGTCTCTGTCAATACTTTCAGGTACCCCTATTATACGTAGGTTGCAGCGCCTCCCATGGTTTTCCTGCTCATCCATTTGCCTGCACAGTAGAAAGATAGTTTTCTCTTGGCTGTATACTTTATAATCCAGGTTATCAGTGGCTTCTGTAGACTTTAATGCGTCCTCTTCCAGGGTGGCCATTCTCCAACTATTTCACTGAGGTCTCGCTTCCTGCTGCTCAATATCTATTGGCTGTGCTGCTTCTCTTAATAATTTTGCCATTTATTCTTTTGAAGCTAATGTTTTTTATTGCTTTTTCCCCAATTATATACAGTATTCATATTTAAGCTGGGACCTTCTGTATCCTGTGTCTCTGAGGACATTACACTGGATGGACTTAGGGAGCTGATTAAGTTCGTAGATTTGGCTGGCATTTACCTTCACTCCAGCTGCAGGATAGGGAGAACGACACTGAATTGTTCCGTTTTCGGGACTCCAATGAGCTCTGCAGCATTACACACTGAGATCGTCCCTCGGCTCTCCATCGCAGCAAGTGCCTATCGACTCGCGTCCGGTCACACCCCCCCCCAAATGTGCCCGTGGCACGGTATGCAATTGAACTTCGTTTCAGTGGTAAATGTGTAATTTCCATATCGTGCCACAGGTGATATGATAAGCAGGAGACTCCACAGACACATTTAAAATAATTATTTTTCCTAATTTTGGCATTAGCATGCAATTTTGCTAACAGAATTGGTTTCATGTATAAACACTGTGCTCACGCAAATTGAGACAATTACTGGTGCAATCGGCGTGTGCGTCATTGTGTTAAGCATACTGACGGGAGTCTGCATTATCTATGCTGAATGCATAGAGATAGGTAATATTGGTGCTCGCTGTGCCTGAGAAAAATCAGGCGCTGTAAAGCACTTTGCAGTGCAGGAGATTTTATACATATCCCTCAATTTATAGATCATTTTCAACCATTTTCTATGTTTTACAGGCACAGTAAAACCAATGTTTAGGTGATACAGTCTTTTTAATTCTCTTTGGGGAATATATTATTATGACTGCATATCTAGATTGCTGAGAACTGCAGCTCATAAATCAAAGGTATAGCAAACTATGATATATATCTGTAATTATAGAATATTCACTTGTTGAAGACAATACATTATTTTCATCTATCAAAAACCATTGATAATCTGTAGAATATTGCCAATGTGCAGCTACAGAAGTTTATATCTACATTATTCAAGCCATTATTATGATGAGTGCTGTTACTATGGATTGTAGAAGATAATAGATCTTAAAGCAAGGCAGCACAGTGAGATAAGAGTTTATTTTGTTATCACTAAATAGTGCATTTTGCTAGCTTGCAATTCCATTCTGAGACACATAAATTGTTGTTGCTGAGTGGATTGGAAAAAGTTAATTTGCTAATGCAATATATTATTCTGTGATTATTGTATTATTGTTGTACCCAACTCTAAAAGCAAGTAATTAAGAAGTTATAATCATTCAGTATTGTATTGTATATGATCTACTGATATGTTATAAAGCATAATTGTCTGTTTACATTTTTGTTTTGCATACTGATTACTTAGCTATCTTAGTTCAATATTTCTTTACTCAGATAAGATATATGGGGGGGGGCAGGAACATAAAGAAAAGGGGATACAGAGGGAACAGGCGTACATGTAGGATTACATATTATAATATAATATTGTTGTATAACAAGCACTTTCAAAATTAAACATTATTAAACAGTGTATACCCGTACCATCTCGCAATATATCTTTTTTTTTTCCCCAAGGTCGTTCTTCCCACAGATCAGTAATTTAAAAATCCGGTTCATTTCTGAAATATGTCCGATGGCCATCAATCACCAAATACACCTTGATTACACATTAACACCTTATCGGAATGGAGGGAAAAATACTGGGGGGATCGCCCCTGTGGGGGAGGTAATAAATTGGAAGGAAATAAAAGAGTGGGGGGGGAACTATTGGGGCACAGGTTTGGCGAACACCTATGTCACGTACACGTTCCATATATTCCGTTTAAAACAGGTAAGTTTGCAATGCAGTTGTGTATTTATCGCTATACATAAATTCTGTCCAATAAAACCATTGAGATACATGCTGGGAGTGTCTACCCTGGGAGGTAAGCATAAGATCCTCTGCAGATCGGATTTCCTCCACTTGCGCCAACCACTCTCTGAAAGACGGTGTGCGAGCTGTCTTCCATAGTCTGGGTATAAAGGAGCTTAGCTGCATTTAGAAGGTGTATGGTCAAAGATTTTTTTTATTTAGATGTAGGCTGTGAGTTGTGATGTAGCAGGTAAGCACTGGGATTGAAGGGGATCGTGGCCCCGGCCACATCTGAGATTATGTTTGCTATAGTTTTCCAGAAGGGTTGAATTTTGCTACATGACCACCAGATGTGTAGGAAATCACCCCTACTGTTTGTGCATCTCCAGCATCTGTCAGAGACATTGGGGAAAATATGGTGTAGCATTGATGGTGTTTTATACCATCACGCATTTTCCTGAATGTTGACAGAGGCCGAGCATTTATGCGCTGTGGTGACCATTTTCGTCCACTGTGAGTCAGAGAAAATAATTTTACAGTCTATCTTCCAGGCTCTTATATAATAAGGCTTGGTGGCATATTTTGTATTCACAATTAGCGAGTGTAATGTCGATATCAGTTTGCACTGGGGTTCGGTTTCCATACAGAGTGATTCTAGTGTAGTGAGAGATACTACAGGGTTTGTGTTTCCGGGAAGGGACTGAATGTATTGTCTTACCTGCGTGTATAGAAATTTGTTCAGTGGTGTGTTGGTGGCAGTTCCTGTGAGGGCCACTATATGTTTAATATGTCCATTCTGTAGAAAATGTCCTAGTCTAGGGTAGGGAGTGTGGCTATGGAAGAAATCACGGAATACCAAGGAACTGGCTCCATGTTGGAAATTCACATTTTCTATTAAAGTTAGAAGAAGGGTGGGATGATTGATCAGATCAGGTATACATTTCAAATTCTTCCATACTTTGATTGTACAAGGCACTGTTGGGTGTGTGCAATCTGCCACTACCTTTTGATTACCATGCTGCTATAGGTATAGGGACATTAAGGGATCTCTGCTCAAGGGATACCCACAGCTTCTTCGCAGGAATGGACCATACTACAACCCTTGACAGAAGTGTAGCCCTGTAGTATGACTCGATATCTGGGAGGCCCAATCCACTTCTATCTTTGCTGCGGACCAAATACTGGTATCCTGATAAATGGATCGGCAGGGTCTGTGTTATGTAAAGCAGTCTTTGTAACACATTCATTTTAATGACGGAGGCCCTCCCAAACCAGGAAAGGTGCTGAGTCATCCATTTGGCTAAATCTGATTTGATGACATTGAATATTCTAACATCATTTTTTGTGTACAGTTGTTGCAGATCCGAGGTCCCCGTGACCCCTAGGTATGTAATGGAGGTAGTGGCCCATTTAAATGGGAAGGAAGATCTTAAGGAGTCGACCGTATCCCTTGAAAGATTAATATTCAAAGCCACCGATTTATCCATGTTTACTTTAAATTTGGAGAGGGTCCCGTATAAATTAAATTCCCGTAGAAGGTTCGGTAGGGTAATTAGTGGGTTAGTAAGTGTGAATAAGATTAATCTGCATAGGACGTGACTTTATGATGGTGGGGGCCCACTTGTACACCTGAGATATCTGGGCTAGCTCTAATAGCGTTTACCAGTGGTTCTCTGGATAACACAAATAGGAGAGGCGACAGTGGGCAGCCTTGTCTTGTCCCATTTGACAGGGTGACCGGTCCTGACAGTTGTCCATTGATCCGTATACGTGCTTGAGGGGTGTTGTAAAGGGCATTAATCCAATTCATCATGGAGTTTCCAACTCCAATGTGCCGCAGCAGTTGTTTAAGAAAGGACCAGCTCACCCTGTCAAATGCCTTCTCCGCGTCTGTAGACAACAGAAAAGTCGGCAGGTTGTTACCCTTTACTCGGTGTATAAGACTTAATAGTTTAGTAGTATTATCCCTGGCCTCCCTCCCGGGTATAAAACTTGTTTGGTCTTTGTGGATGAAATCTGGTAGAGCCTGCCTAGAGCGCGTGCTAAGTATCTTGGCAAACAATTTAACATCTGCATTCAGCAGATTATGGGTCGAAATCCCGTGCAGTACTCAGCATCCTTTCCCGGTTTGGGAATCGCCGTAATATGAGCCCCTTGAGCCTGTTGTGGTAGCAACTCTCCAGAGGACAGTCTGTTGAGTGATGCACATAGGTGGGGGAGTAAAAGATCTTGGAAAGACTTATAATAAATAAGCGTCAGTCCATCCGGCCCCGGGCTTTTCCCTAGTGGGGATTGTTTGATAGCCTCCTTCACTTCTTCCATTGTAATGGGAGCATCTAACATCTTGGCGAATTCAGTGGTGAGTTTGGAATGCATGTGTTGGTTTAAGTATGCCTTGATCGTGTTTGTGCCTGCAGCACCCCCTTTATGAGAGGGTAGGTTATATAGGCCTTGATAATATTGCTGGAATACCGAGGCTATTCTTTCGGTATGGTACACAGGTACATTACCCTTTTGGGGATCCCTTATCAGTGGAATGTAGTTTTGTGTTTGTTTCGCCTGTAGTGCGTTAGCCAGCATTCTACCCGGTTTGTTCTTCTGCGCACAGAAGAGGCTACGTGCTCTAACGGTGGAGCTGTGTAATTTTTGATTGCACAGAGTAGCCAGTTGGGCCTTAAGTTGTGTCAATTCTTGAAAAATTACCGGGGATAACGTAGTCTTATGGGCATTTTCTAGAGCTGTAATTTCGTTTAGTGTATTCACTATAGCCGCCCCTCTCTGCTTTTTGAGATGTGCTCCGATGCTAATGAATTGGCCTCTGATGACCGATTTATGAGCTTCCCAGATCATCTGTGGGGACGTTTCTGGTATGTCGTTAATGTGAAAATAAGAAGTCAGTGTGTCCCTCAATTTTCCCATGCTGATAGGGTCTTTTAATATCGTTTCGTTTAACCGCCAATTGCATTGTCTGCTCCTCATTGCAGGTATGAGTAGAGTCAATGTAACCGGGGCGTGATCGCTCCAGGTGATCGATTCTATGCTTGTACTTTTGACTAAATGCATGTGTCTGTGTGATATGAAAATGGCATCTATCCTCGAGAACCGATTGTGTGGGGGGGAATAATTTGTGTAGTCTTTTACTTGGGGGTTCTGAGCTCGCCATGTGTCAATCAGTCGTGCTCCGTTCAAAAGATTTTTCAACTTACGAGTCTTTGCCCTAGAGAGAGTGGCGGCACCAGCGGAGGAGTCCCATGAGGGGTCTTGAACCATGTTGACATCTCCTCCCAGGATAGCAATACCTTACGCGAAAGCCTCAAGATCCCCTATGATGGAACGTAAAACAGCAGGTTGTTTTACATTTGGCGAGTATACATTAGCAATAGTTATCAAATCCGGTTCCAGGGAGCCCTTGAGGAAAAGGGGGAATGGGTATCATAAACATGGGGTAACAATCGCGTATTCATACGCTTAACTGATCGACTATTCTGAACAGGAACATGTATAACAGGTTTTATCGCACCAAAGGTGCTACCCAACAAATCATTTGGGTGAACAGGCTTGGGTGGGGATTCATCTCTAGTCCTCCTTGAAAAACTGGGATACATCCTAGTGTACAGATACACTTCTGTGGCGGGGGGAGCCAACAACAGAGACATAGAAGCAGAAACTAAAAAGAGATATACTGCCAGGTACAGGGACCCACCCAACCTAGGGGGCTGAAACAGCAAACATATAACAGCATAAATTCATCATTAGTTAATATGAACACTTATACTAAAGTGTGTTACTACAAATAAACAGGTGATATAATATTTATACAGGGGAAATACGTTACTCAGGTGTCATCCTATAGTTCAAAGAATCCCAGGATGGGATCCATCAGATATAGAGTCCGGGTGACTTTCACCGTCTGTGTATGGGTCCCCAGATTCTATATGCACTGAAGTGGTGAAGTTTCACTCCTCTCCTACATTTAATACGTCTTCTGGGATCCTACGCCTTGGGCTTAGCCCTGGCCGTGTGCGTCGCCTCCGTTGGGGCCTGGGTTGTCAGCCTGTTTGCGGCATGGACGGCAGTGATGTTTCACCATTTGCAAATTTCAGCCATTCTTGGAGATCCAGCATCGGTATTTGTAGCGCCTCACAAAATGGGGTGAGATCATCAGGGTTGCGTAGGGTCTGAGCTCCATTGTCATTGCGGACCGTGATCGATAGCGGGTATCCCCATGCAAAGGGAATGTTGCGTTCTTTCAGTAAGTCAGTCAACGGTTTCAGTAGCTTCCTCTGCTGTAATTTCATCCAGGACACGTCTGGTAATATTTGAATCTGTGCATCATGGAACAGAATATTTCATTTCTGTCTCGCTTTACGTAGCTCCTCTTCTTTAAGTGTGAAGGAGTGGACACAGCATATGATGTCTCTGGGATAGCGTGCGTGTAAGAGTTTGGGCCTGAGTGCCCTGTGGGCCCTGTCCAATACAATGGTAGAGGTTGAGTCCCTTCCAAGTATGGAGTTGAAGATATCAGTCATGACCTGCGTAGTGTCTTCCATGCCCTCCGGTTCAGGGACCCCTCTAATTCTCAGGTTATTCCGTCTCCCGCGGTTATCTAGGTCAACCAGTTGACGGGAGAGCTGTGAGGTTAATTGCTTTTGATCTCATTGCTGCCTGGCCAATCCACTCAAAGTGGAGTGATCTTGCTCCACTGCAGTGATCCTTTGACCTTGTTGTCTGATGTAATCTTTAATCTCCACCATTTCATCTCTAATGGCCGCCCTAATCTGGTCTACTGCCGTGTAAAGTCTTTTCTGACTTGCGTTGTTAGGGCCATCAAGTCCATCTTTGTCGGCATGTGTTTAAGCTGGGAGTGCAAGGTGTCCGGTAGTCCACTCACCATCTCTGTGTCTTGCTCTCCCTCAGATTGTGAGCCGCTTCCCGCCGACGGGCTGGAGGGCGCCATGACAGTCGAGGCCGCCAAGGACTAATCGCATGGCACCAAGTACTGGGTAAGTGGGGTTGTCGGTGCTGGTTTGCGTTTATGAGGTAACGGGGTTTGTTTCTTTTGTTTCCCCATGCTGTTTTAGCTGTTTAGGTGCATGCATTCGTGTTTCAGACGCTGTTTCGGCACATGGCGGGCAGGAGCTCCCTGAGAACACATCTGCTCACATCGCCTGCTGGGCACGCCCCTGCAAATGCTCTGAAAAATCCCCCTCGTCTTATAATCGAGGTCTCTTATAATCTGACCTCAAATTGAGGTCAGATTATAAGACATGGATCCAGGTCCCCAGCAGAGCTGCAGGGGACCTGGATCCCCCTCTCTAACAGCAGGGGATGTCTGCGCAACGAGCGCAGACTCCCCTGCTTCCGCCCGGCACGACCGCCGGGGCTTCTGTGAAGAAGCCGGGTACTTCTGCTTTCGTCACAGAAGTCCCGGCGAGCGTGCCGGGCGGCAGCAGGGGAGGTCTGCGCTCATCGCGCAGACTTCCTCTGCTGCCCCGCTAGCCACCAGGGACAAACGGGCAGCTGGGGGATGTCTGCACAATACGTGCACACATCCTCCATGCTGCCCGTCACGGCAGACTACTATGACGGACAGCTGTCCGTCATAATAGACTGCCGTGTCGGGCAGCATGGAGGATGTCTGCAAGTATCGTGCAGACATCCCCCGGCTCCCCCCACTACCCACCAGGGATTGAAGTACAGGTAAGGGGGGGGGGGCAACAGAGAGACAGGGGGAGGGGGGCAACAGAGAGACAGGGGGAGGGAGGGGGGCAGAGAGACAGGGGGAGGGTGGGGGGCAGAGAGACGGGGAGGGGGGCAGAGAGACAGGGGGGACAGAGCAGGAAGGGGGGAGAGACAGAGGAAGGGGGGCAGAGAGAAACATGTGGGGGGAAGAGACAGGTGAGGGGGGAGTGGGGAGTGAGACAAAGCTGGGGGCAAGGGAAAGAGGGAGGCAGCATTGGCACATAAAAAGAAATGCATTTTTTTTTATATAATATTTTATTAAAAAAGCAATTTACATGTGAATATATACAAGTTTAACTTTTTTCCTATAGGGTAGTCTTATATTCAGGCTTTTAGTATTTTTCCTAAAGGAATATCCAAAGTTTGGGGGGTCGTCTTATAATCAGGGTCGTCTTAGAATCGAGCAAATACGGTAATAAATTATATTTATACAGAACGAATTAGTAAATATCACTGGACTAAGAGGCAATTGCCCTTCAGGCAGAACTGTTTGCTGTTTTATGGCCCACACATGCTGTCTCTCTCTCTCTCTAAAGTCTATTCACTAAAATTTGTCAGGAGGCATTTTGGTTAGGAGAGGGGAGTCAATATTGAGGTTGAGATGTGTTCAGTGCACAGCGCATGGTGGTCGAGATAGGAGACCATGTTCAGTTACATGTTAAATACGCTGATCGTGAGAGATTTATTGCATTACTTACTCAATTTTAGGGCAAAGTTCTAAAACTAGTCTAAATAGCAAGAACATTCAATTGATTGTCATGCTCTGGAGCCCTTTTAGAACTTTGGTCCAGAATTATTTGTTTTTTTAAATAACTGTCCACTTTCTATAAAAATTACCTACCTGTGCCATGATTAATAAGATCTGTGCTTTGTGTACTTGATTCCTGTTCTGGTGCAACATAGTGGGTCAATACATGCATCACATCCTAGAAATTAAGATAATTTAGATTAGTAAACTGTAAAACTGTTAAAGGTTTAGCAGAGTTAACACATAAAAGGTTGTGTCCCAAATATACAAGTTTTTTATCGAGTGCGTTGTCAAAATATATCCCACTTTTGCATCTTAGAAAGCAAAAAATAAATTGTAATGACTATTTTTATGTAGCACTTTTGTTCTCCATGGTACTTAAAGAAATTGTGCCTTCCCCACAATACTGTAGATTCCTTGTTCTGCCACACTGTCCTGCTAGAACTCCCCAGCCAACCGCTTTGGCTGAGGAGGCACCATGTCGGTTCCAGCGCCCTGGAGAAAAGAGAAAAAACAATGCTGCCCACTGCAGAAGCAGCTGGCACTTTAATCAAACTCTTTGTTCGCCTTTCAATGGTAGTGCTGGCTTTGGCATTTCGGCTTCAGTCGAACTTCTTAAAGCGGCCACGGCCAAATTACTTAAAGCGGCCACATTCTCAAAGTGGCCCCAGGGCGGGTGGCCTACCGGAATATTCCCATGTATTTATTTATATATTTAATTGCAACATTCCGTGTATAAGACGACCCCCAATTTTAAACTTAAAAAAACTGGGAAAATATATTGTCTTACAGAAAAATACGGTACGTTTGAGGTGATCATTTAAAAATAAAGTAAAGGGAAAAAGTGAAGAAATTTTTCAATAAACATAAATAAACTAAAAAAGGAAAAACAAAACAACAGAATAAAAATTAAATCTAAATTAAACTGTGATAAAAAAAGTATCTTCCTCTTTTAATTTATAACGTTGCTTTTATTGAATTGTTTTATGTATATTGTTTTGGGGATTTTTCACCATTTTATAAGTAGTAACAGATTACTTTTACACTTTTATACATTGGCACTTAGAAATATACATTAGTTCACTACTTTATTCGGGAAGACAACCTAACCCTAGAAGATATTTTTTATTTTCACTTTTTTACTCTACCGCAAAGGTAAAAATATGTCATGGAATTATAATTTGTTTTTCTCTCTCTTCACATGTTCCTCCGCTCTTTCCCTCTCTCTTTATCTAACGCTATCTTTCTTTCAACATGTTTACTATTGTCAGGACTGACCTTAAGTGGCACCCTGTGTGGGCAACTCCAATGGTGCCCCCTTCTACCCTCATGTCTGTCTGTCATCTTTCCATCCCCATGGTTGTCTTTTTCCTCTCCCCCCCCATGTTTGTCTCTTTCCTCTCTCACCCCATGTCTGTCTTTTTCCTCTCCCTTCCCATGTCTGTCTCTTTCCTCTCCCTTTCCAAGGTTGTCTCTATCCTCTCCCTTCCCATGTCTGTCTCTTTCCGCTCCCACCCCCATGTCTTTCTCTTTTCTCTCCCACCACCATGTCTGTCTCTTTCCTCTCCCTTCCCCTGTCTGTCTTTCCTTCCTCCCTCATATCTCTTCTCTCATTCCCCCTAATATCTGTTCTCTCCTCTCTCCATTTCAGTTCTATTTTCCTCCTCCCCATAGCATTTTTTTTCTCCTCCTCCCCATAGCAGTTCCCTTCTTTCCCCCTCCCCATAGCAGTTCTCTTCTCCTCCTCCTTCCCATAGCACTTCTCTGCTTCCTGCTCACCCATAGAAGTTCTCTCCTCCCCCCTGACCCCTTACCAGTTCTCAATCCCCCTCCTTTCCTATAGCAGTTCTCTCCTTTCCCCTCCCTCATAGCAGTTCTCTCCTTTCCTTCTCCCTCCATAGCAGTTCTCTTTCCCCATCCTCCCCCCATAGCAGTTATATTTCCCTATTCTCCCCCCATGTCAATTCACTTTCCCCATAGTGCCCCCATAGCAGTTTTCTTTCCCCCTCCTCCTTCACTGGGGAGCAGCAGGCCGCCTGAGCTCTGCATGCGTTAAAGTGCATATAAGTGCTGCTCGCGCTCCCCGCGTGCAGTAATGATGAAGGGCATCGTATTTGCCCGGGTCCTACACTGTGGCCGTGCAGATGCTTCCTAGCATACAGGATGTCAGGGCCTTTAACAGGTCAGGTAGGAGTTTAAGCACAGGGATAGTGGAGGTGTCTGGTTGCATGTTAAATATTGTGCAGAGGGAGAACAGATAAAGAAACAGGGCTAGGTATTGGAATAAAGACTGAAGGAGAGACAAAAGGGAATTTAGAAAAGAACTGCAGAATGGGAAAAGGGTATGAGTAGGAACTGCAGTATGAACAAAGAGCTATAGCAGGGACTGTAGACAAAGCAAAGGTAGGGGTGGAGAGAGTTACACAAGGGGAGAGGCCAGAGGTAAGGGTTAAGGCCAGAGGTAATGGTTAAGGCCAGAGGTAAGGGTAGCTAAGCAGGAACACCCGAGAGGGGGTGAGGTCAGAGGTTGGTAGCTTTAAGGGAATAACTAAGCTGAAGAGATCTTGATGTACTCAGAGGATCTCAGGAGATGCTGAAAATCATCTACTGAGATGGCTGAGCCACTCAGGTTCAGATTCACAGTTCCTGGACAGGGTCACAATTCAAATGGGCTTTAAGGAGAGGATCAGGAACAGAAGAAGCAGCTCTCAGAAATCAGGCATCCACCTTCAATGCAAAAGCACTGTTTGCCAGAAACTGCAGCTATTTAACCTGGGTGTGAGCAAAAGGTGACGAGCCCACCTGACACCAAACAGAGGGGAAGGAATACAAGCAAAGTAAGGTAGGGAGGCCTCTAGAGGAAGCAGGAGGTATATAAGCACATAAATAATGACTTTTAAATGCATGAGTCAGAAGGTCAGTGTTGAACCCTGACACAGGAACTCCAAACCACCATCAGGACATGATAAGCGGATTCGGATGGAGCAGTCTGAAATTCAGTACACTCAAAGATATCCTGCAATCCCATGGACTAATGGTAAGTAACAAAATTAAAGCCATACTGATCTCTGAGATAATGGAGGGAGATCAAGTCAGTAATCCCTTGTCGGAGGCAATCAAAATGTCTGAGGTGTGGCGAGAGGTCCAGTGGCAACTGGTCCTGCTCGGACCCAATCCTTCCAAGGAGATGGTCCTCCAGCTCATCACCTAGTGTGGATCTGCAAAGTAACAAAGCGGAACCTGTAACCCACAGAGGACAGGCCCCGGAAGAAATTTCCATACTCTGCCTTTAAAGCCTTTAATAAAGCAGAAGATCTAGATGTCTTTGAGCGGCAGTGTGGTCTCCAAAGAATCCAGGAGGGGGACTGGATCTCCATACTGGTGAGTAAACTTTCCAGTTGCTGCACCATATTAAGCAGTGCCGGCGGAGGACTGCAATGATTTTGATCAGGTGAAGGAATGTCTCCTAGTCCAGTATAGGCTTACCCCAGATGCTCACGGGCTGAAATTCCAGAGCCTGAGGTGCAAAGACATCAAATCACCCGAGCAGTGGAGAGCTAGATAGCTGGGTGCCAGGCGGTCACAAGATTGGGTGCGGGACTGTGGACTACTTACTGTGGATCAAGCTGCGGCGCTGGTGGACCAATATACAGACTCTCAGACCACCTGCCCACATTTCCCCAGCATCCACCCCAGAAAGCAGACATTTTAAATACTTTTTTTCTTCTGTTTATACTAAGGAAGAACAGATGGATGAGCCCCTGCTACCGGAAGTTATGGAACAGTCACTGCAAAAATGG
This sequence comes from Pelodytes ibericus, assembly GCA_036172795.1. Classification (NCBI taxonomy): domain Eukaryota; kingdom Metazoa; phylum Chordata; class Amphibia; order Anura; family Pelodytidae; genus Pelodytes; species Pelodytes ibericus. The sequence continues at coordinate 28,101,632 of CM069860.1, forward strand.
GATTGGCTGACATAGGAATAAGTGCTTCAGCAATTAAACTATGTTAAAATAGACAAGGCCCCAGGCCCAAATGGTATACACCCAAGGGGTGTGGCCAGACCACTATTTATGATCTTTAGGGATTCTTTCAGTTCAGGTAGGCCGTTTTGTAAACCCATAATACGGGATTCCTATGGGAAACTTTGAGAGCCCTGATAAGACTGTTTGGTGGACTGTAAACTTAGTACGAGGGTTTAAGTGGTATTATCTCCTTTTTACCACCAGAGCCTATTTAAATTGTTTGTCACAGGATACTCAGGGCAAGATAAAGAACTGATGAAATATATGGTCAAAGGCTGAAATGGTTAAACCACAGGAACTAATTTGAAGTGCAAAGGAGAGGAGAGGTAGAAGGAAGGGGAAAGGAAAATGGGAAAAAAAGAAGAGAGAAATAGGGGAAGATCAGAGCTGTTTTTTTCCAAGCACTATAGGCTGGAAGACTGAGACTCCTGTAATATTTATCCCATCTGACTCTATCCTGAAATCAATATGCCTCCTAAAGGGGAAAGACAGGAGAAACCTGACAAAACAGACAAGGTTAAAAACAAGACCAGTAAGGAACAATCTATCAGTGCATTTTACTCCCCAAAGGGATCAATAAATCTAGTCTCCCCAGATAATTCCCTAGCAGATCAAACACTGGAATTAAGTATCACAGAGAATCCAGGTTACATTACGCAGGGTAATTTATTATCGGCTCTGGACACACTTTATATAAAAATAAGTCGATTTGGATAAAAACATAGAGGCATATAAAGAAGAAATACTCCAACTAAAACTACTTTGGCCTCCCAAACCAATGAAATTTCCCTATTACACCAGAATGTTAACAAGTTGCAAATACAAAATGATATAGGGAAAGAAAACATGACTAAACTGGAGTTAAAATTTGATCTAGAAGATAGATCAAGCAGAGAGAACCTGAAAATTTGCGGTATTCCAGAGGAAGTTAAAAATCTCGACGCATATTTGGATGAACTCCTAGCAACGTATATAGATAACGCTAAATATGGACCTGTTCCAATAGACAGAGCCCACAGGTTCCCTAAACCGGCAAAATTGGCCCAAACCACTAGCCCACGCGATGTAATTGTTTTTTTCAGTAGTTCTCAGATTAAGAATATACTAACTCAAGAAATGCGTAACTACCCTACAAAAGGAGTAAAGTTCTCAACTCTTACAACTTTCTCTGATTTGTCCTTGACAACTAGAGAAACAAGAAGGAAATTCACTGAATTTACTTTATGCCTCCGAAAAAATGGGATTCCTTATTCATGGTGTTTCCCAACGAAGCAAAGGATTAATTACAAAGAAATTGATATTATGGAGGTTATTGAAAGTCTGAATGAATAATAGACCAGTCTGTGGAATATACTTCTCTTTTTAAAAAAAACATATGAAACAATGTTGCTATAAAGTGGAGGGTCTGGGGAGCTTTAGATTTAAATTTTACAATTTCATAACTGTATATAAAGTAGACATACATGTAACGGACATTATAATGTGATATGGGGGTGTGACAGATCAGTAAGCTATATGATGTTGGGGTGCTTTCAACATGAGGGAGTGGAGGGGTGGGGGGGAGGGCTAGAAGAGGAGCCTTACCCCTTTTTTTTTTTAGTAAGACCAAAAGAATATGTTAAACTCTATGTGACACTTAAAGAGTAAATAACCTGGGAAAGAAAGGGAAATATTAGGAATTGGAACATAAAAGCACAAAAGCGACAATTTTTTCACATTGTTGACACTTTATATTTAAAAATACAATTGATAGAAGAAACTCTTTCACTTTTTGCTATTGTTTTTGGGATATACCCTTATAGAAATATAGTCGACAAATAGACTATGACTGATTAAATAAACTACTTCTGATACAGATTTCCTTTTTTAGGAAAGTAAGGAATATTAAATAGAATACAAAATTTAAATTTGAATAATATAAACAAGATAAGTATTAATAACTATGACACAGAGGTGGGAGATAAATTTTGGCTTTTTCTCTCACAAAGTAGTCACTCTCTATAGAAAAATGCAGTGTACTCAAGTCGCACTTTGAAGCTGTTTTACAAATGTGTTGTGGAGTGCACCCCCCCCTTCTTTTTAGACTGGACCTATTATGTAAGACTGAGTGACAATATTAGATCCTGGGGATAATGTAAAGTTTAATAATATAAAAAGGTTAAATATATGTTGGTAAATGTGCCATAAAAGTAGAAACTGATAAAAAAAAAATTCTTAAGTAGAAATTGTCTCACCCTTTTTTTTTTTTTTTTAAGCAATAACAAGTTGTCCGATATTGGATACTGGAGAATATATTTGGCAAAAGCCGTTCTAGAAATACATAGAATCGACAAATGGAATATGATTACCGTATTTGCTCGAATATAAGACAAGGTTTTTTTCAGTTCAAATGCTCTGAAAAATACCCCTCGCCTTACATTCAAGGTCATTTTATAATCTGACCTCAAATTGAGGTCAGATTATAAGACTGGGATCCAGGTACCCCGCAGATCTGCAGGGGACCTGGATCCCCCTCTCTAACAGCAGGGGAATGAATTCGCAATGAGCGCAGACCTCCCCTGCTGCCGCCCGCACGACCGCCGGGACTTCTATGGTCCTTCCGGCTTCGTCATAAAAGTCCCGGCGGTCGTGCCGGGCGGCAGCAGGGGAGGTCTGTGCTCATCGCGCAGACATCCTCCGTTGCCCGGCTAGCCACCAGGGAGAATCGGGCAGACATCCTCCATGCTGCCCGACACGGCAGTCTATTATGACGGACTAGCTGTCCGTCATAATAGACGGAGGTGTCGGGCAGCATGGAGGATGTCTGCACGTATCGTGCAGACATCCCCCCGGCTGCCCCCACTAGCCACCAGGGAAAGAAACCAGGTGAGGGGGGGGAGACACAGACAGACAAGGGGAGGGAGGGAGAAGAGAGAAAAGGGCAGGGGGGACAGAGAGAAAAGTGGGTGATAGATAGAGACAAGGGGGGATAGAGACAGACTAGGGGAGGGGGGATAGAGACAGACAAGGAGAGGGGGGAGAGGCCGCATTGGCACATAAAAGGAAATAAAAGGTGATGATAGAGAGACCACTGAAGCGTTGAGGCAGAATTGATACAAGCTTCAACGGAGAGAGGTGATAAAAGCCTTAGACACTGTGCAGGTAAGCGTCCCTGGATTTAAACCCGCAGCTGCAGGGGCCGCCACAGAAGCAGGCAGGAAGCCGGAAAGAACTATCCATGCGGTGGCTGCTGAATGGAGATCCAAGCAGACAGGCATCAGATAAGTTTTATGACCCTTTTTCCCTTTTTTTCTTCTGGGGGAACATAAGTCTGCGGAGATAGGTAGAAGGGGACTTATTGCCTGCTAGTAAATCAAGTCCATCAGCGGGGGTGAAGCTGCAGTACCTAGTGAGCTCAAATAAGTCAAGGACTGTACATAGCAAGCTGACAGGCCTAATATCCTCCATGTGACCTTGATTAAATCAAACTACGGTCTGGCTCAGAAAAACATAAAGTGAGACCTACTGCTTACTTACAGGCCTGTTTGCCCACAGAGTGAAGGTATAACCCTTGACTTACCTAAAGTGTTAAAAATCCTCATACAAAGAAGAAGGTATTCTCACTGGTGATTCATTCATCACTGTATCTCTTCCCAACCCAGCCAAGAGTGGAAGCAAATTGACCTGAATTAACTACCATTTAGAGTCTCCCCAGTAAAGGAAGCAATATTGCAAGACACTATAACTGATACAGGGGATTCTATCACCACTAAAAGAGGGGAGGAAAAGGGAAAAGAAGGGGAAAGAGAAAATGGGAAAGTTTTGAATTGAGGAGAAAGAGAAAAAAGGGAAGGGAGGGAAAGGAGGAGGAAAAAGAGAAATAGGAGAAATAAATTCCTAATTACAGCTGGAATAAAAGTGTATTGACCACCATCTCTCTACAAATTAAAGATATACTTGGAAAAGGCTATTAACATTTAAAGTAATAGCTGTGGTCACAGAAATAAATCAAACCCCACAGAGAAGAATAAAAATAGAGGAAGAGGTGAGGGGAAGATAAGGAGAATAGAAATGGCGGGGAAAAAGCCTCTAGATAAAATCTCAAGAAGAGATAAGAAAGACGAAAAAAAAGAGCTAAGAACAGAAAAGAGGCTATCCTTTTTCTCACCACAAACACAAAAACCAGATATAGAGAACCCTCTTGAAAGGTCAAGTCCAAGTGAGGGCGAACAAAATCAAGGTAGCCCACAAACAATGCCTCTTAAACAGATGATACAGGAACAATTGAGGGAAGCCCTTGACTCCCAATTTGAAAAAATAAAGGGTGAGATTCAGACACAAGTACAAGATTTAAAAACAGATCTTATGTCAATTGCAAACAGAGTCAGAGCTAGCGAAGAAAAAATTAAAACATTGGAATTCAATGATAACAAAAGAGAAGAAGATTCCCAAAAAAATCAAGCAAAAATAGAACTTCTAGAACAGAAAATCGCGGATCTAGAGGACCGCTCTAGAAGAAATAATCTGAGAATACGTGGTATCCCAGAGTCCATAACAAATGAGAAATTAGAAAACTTCCTCAAAGAGCTATTTAAACCCATGGGGGTGAGACAAGAGAATGATATCCATCTATGGGACCGGTGTCATAGAACAGTGAAACCTGCAAACTTAAGGGAAGAACTACCAAGAGATATACTGATATGTTTTTCATCTTTCAGGATAAAAGAGCAGATTTTAAGATCAATCAGAGAAAATCCCCTGAAAGATCCATATCAAAATATAAAATTTTTCCCAGACATCTCCTTTTACACAAGATCTAAAAGAGGCCAGTTTGCACATTTAACGGCGACGTTAAGACAAAAAGGCATAAGGTACAGATGGGCTTGGCCGGTCAAGGTAGTTCTAACATATAATTTTGAGACTCTAAGCTTTGACTCTCCAGAGAGACTTACAAAATGGATTGAAGAAGCTAAATTAAACTAAACTATGAGTATAAAATTGAGATAGGAGGGAGAGATAAAAAGGATTGAAGAGGGGGTTTTCTGTGTGTTTGTTTCAGATCCACATATTAATTACACTTTTTCCACTAGGTAAACTTAATGGGGATTGCACGGAACCTACGGCACTATATAATAAAGAAATAATAGGAAATGAGGGTGGATAAATAAAGCGGGGAAGGGTTGAGGGGGTTAATAAATGTATAAGAAATAAGAGGGAGGGAATTAAAAGGGGGAACCAATTTGTAAATGTGTAAATCAATGATCCACGGAAAAAAAAGGGACTATATTAGGAAGGGAATGATAAAGGTGTGTTACCCCTCCAAACACACACATATAGTTAATATAAAGACACTACTTAATTTAGATACACTAGCTGCATAATTAGATGTTCACATTCCTTTTATTTATTTCTTTTTTTTTTTTTCCATAAATATGTCTTTTTCACAACAAAGTAATCACAAGTATTACAGAAGACAGTTCTTACATGCATATTTACTACACTTCTTTCACTAGGTAAATTGACTGAGGTCCGCACGAAACTAAGGGCACCATGAATCAAAGAAATCACAGGAACTCTGGGCAGATAAATAAGCGGGAAAGAAGGTTGAAGGGGTAAATAATTATATAAGGAATAAGAGGGAGGGAAATTAAAGGGAGAACTAATATGTAAAATGTGCAGATCACTGTTTCACAGTAAAAAAAAAAAAAAGAATTGGACCATACGAGGAAAGAAAGGATAAAGGTGTGTTTCCCTTTCAAACATACACACAGCTATTACAAAAGACATTATTTAATTTAGATACACTAGTTGCACAATCAGACATTCACATTCTTCGCACTTTTTTTTTTTTTTTTTACCTTTTTTCCTCTCTTTACCTTTCCTCCTCCTCGAGCCTCTATAATGTAAAAAAAATTTTTATCTGATATAAGAGAAAAATCTAAGAAAATTGCAGAGATTAGGAAGAAAATTAATCTACAATTAATAAACGAAGCAAATAGGTCATTGAGAGCCCTAAAAACTACAAGATATTATAAAGGTAATAAAGCCGATAAATTAATGACTAACCAACTGAAGAAAAAAAGGACCAAACATAATATTTCCAAAATTGTTCATGAGGGGAAGACATATATGGCCCCCAGGGACATAGGCCATGCTTTCAATACCTTTTATAGTTCCTTGTATAATCTTCCACAAAAGACTAAAATAGAGGAAATACATAATTATTTTGAAAACAAAGAATTCCCCAAAGTGCCGCAACAGGTTCTGAAAGATCTAATCAGGAGATCACATTAAAAGAACTATGTGAGATAATTAGGAAACTAAAAATAAAAAAATCCCCGGGACGAGATGGGTTCGATGCCCTTTTTTATAAGATTCTAAAAAATGAAGTAATGCCATATTTAGTAAAGCTATTCAATACAGCGATGAGGAATGGAGTACTCCCACAATAAATATTGAAGGGTAATATCATCCCAATCCTGAAACCAGAGAAAAATCCAGAGTCACTGACAAGTTACAGACCAATATCTCTTTTAAACATTGACGCAAAGATCTATGCGGGGGTATTGGCAGAGAGACTGAAGCAGGTACTGCCAAGCCTGATACACAGTAACCAAGTGGGATTTACAGTAGGTCGCTCGGCTACTAATCATATAAGAACATTGGAGGACCTCCTAGGAGATATGAAGGAGAGGGGTGTCCCCCGGCTGATCCTGTCACTGGACGCAGAAAAGGCGTTTGACAGGATCAGCTGGGGTTACATGTCAAGGGCTCTGTTGGCCTTTGGGATCGAAGGAGAAATACATCAGGCAATTATGGCATTATATGGGGCACCAGAAGGCAGAGTAATTGGTTCAGGTATACAATCAAACTGGTTCTCATTAAAAAACGGTACGCGCCAGGGCTGCCCCCTCTCGCCTATCTTATATGTCCTGGCGCTAGAACCACTGGCCAAAGAAATAAGAGAATGCCCAGGGATAGTAGGTTGGGGAAAGGAAGGAGCCCAGAAAATAATGCTGTATGCAGATGATGTACTGCTTACAATACAAGACCCTATACGATCCTTAAAACAAATAATGTCGCTGATAGATCAATATAGTTATTTATCAAATTACAAATTAAACATTAATAAATCGGTTGCACATTTAATATCGATGAATTACACTCAAAAGTCTGAAGTAGAAAGATACGGTTTTACAATAGCAGAAGATTCTCTCCCATATCTAGGTATTAAAATTTCAAAAGACCCAGAAGAATGGACCCAGATAAATCTCCTACCTTTGATAAGAGAGACAAATACTCTATTTAAAAAGTGGCGAGGACTGTTTATATCCTGGATAGGCAGAATCAATGCAGTAAAATCATATGTCTTGCCAAGGTTCCTATATGTTTTTAGAATGTTGCCTTTCTCCTTTCCAAAATGTTGGTTGGAACTTATTCAAAGATCCTTCAACAGATATGTATGGGCTCAAAAACGACCCAGAGTGAATTTACAGATCCTAACAAAAAGCAAGGGACAAGGGGGGGTAGGGATGCCGCTAATACAAGATTATGCACAAGCAACATTATTGGCACAAGCCTTCCTAACACTAAACAAAAGATCAAGTAAAGAACCCTGGTACAACTTAGAATTAGAAAAAAATTCACTCTCGGGAGATAAATATACCTAATAGTTGGAGATGTGGGAATAAGAAAGGCGATGTTATACATATATGGTGGAGTTGTCCAATAATTAAATCTTTCTGGCAAAACATCTCTGATAAACTAGTACGAAACATAGGCAAAGAATGGAACCTAACCCCAGACAGAGCTTTACTCCATTTAAACTTCCCAAAGAAAACTGGGAAAGAAGTATCATTTGTCATTCACTTAATGGCCGTAATAAAATTAGAAATTGCTGGGAACTGGAAGTCTATAGTACAACCAAACTGGGCAAAAATTAAGATGCAGCTGATAGATCACTGCCTAATGGAGAGAGGAATCGTCTCGCAATACAATTGGAATGCCGATATGTATAAACAATGGGATGACTGGGTAAATTTCCTTAAAGAAGGCCACTTAGATTGAGTAATTGGAGAAGAATAAGGGTAATTTGTACAATCCCTTAGTAATTCCCTCACGACTAAAACCTGGGCCGAGAAGTGCGGAGTGCGAGGACGGGGAGTGTGAACCACAGATGTATGAATGCGTTGTATGTGATATATGTTGGTACAATATGTACAATTGATTCTATGGGCATCCCATGCCTCCTCAATGAAGTAGGGGAGCTGCGGGAACGGGAGGGGGGGGAGGAGGGAGAGGGTAGGGGAGGCTAGGGGTAGATAGACACAGATTGGAAAGATTAAGATTAAATTAGATTAAGGGAGAAAGAGGAAGTAAAAGTACAAATGAAAGAAAAGAGTGGAATAGGGATGGTGGGAAAGAAGGGGGGGTGGAGTGGGGAGGGGAGGGAGAGAAATAGATAAGAAGTAACAACACAAGCAAAATACTATCACGTTATACAATCACGCCAAATTGTGGAATAATAAGGAAAACATTTTACAATTTTGATACAAGAAAAAAAAAAAAAAAAAAAAGGAAATAAAAAAAAAAATGCATTTGTATAATATAAAAAAAAAATATTAAATATTAAAAAGCAATTTACATATATACAAGTTAAACTTTTTTTTTTTTCGAAAGGGTAGTCTTATATTCAGGCTTTTAGTTTTTTTCCTAAAGGAAAATACAAAGTTTGGGGGGTCGTCTTATAATCAGGGTCATCTTATAATCAAGCAAATACAGTCATTAAAGATATCATTTTTTATGGAATTATGGTGGTTTAATTGGTTTTATTCTCTCGTTTTTCTCTTCACTTTATCACAAAGTAGTCACTTTGTATTTGATGTAAACTGCAACTGGAAGTACGCCCACCACTTTTTTTTTTTTTTGGTTGACCTTCGGGGGAAAACCGGGGGAAAATGTTAGATCTTGTGGGAAATGTAAAGTTTAATAATATAAAGATGATAAATATGTGTTGGTAACTGTGTCATAAATGTAGAAACTGTAGCAATTTTTTTTTCATGTAGTAACTAGGTCTCACTTAAAATGATAGTTGGGTTTGTTGTCATGGTTGCACTTGGAAAATGGTTTTTATGTCAACTTCTTATTAAGGGACATCTTTTGGGGTAATGGTAAAAGGAGTTATCAATAGAGTTGAGCAGACACCTGGATGTTCGGGTTCGGCGGGTTCGGCCGAACTTCGAAAAAACCCATTGAAGTCAATGGGGACACGAACTTTTGGCCACTAAAATGCCTCTAAAAAAGTAATGGAAAGGGCTAGAGGGCTGCGGCAAGCTCAGGCCATGTGCCCAATTTGGAGACCCAGAAGTTGAATGGGGCAGACCCATCAGTCAGTACGTGTAGGCCTGTGCATACGTACTGTTCCACCATGTTGCTGAAATGCTGCCTCCTGCTAAGACATTGCATATCAGATGGTGGTGCTGCTTGTTGTGGCGTGCTGACAAAGCTTTTCCACATTTCGGCAATGCTAACCCTGCCTTCTGAGGTGCTGGCGGTGCCCCAGCTACGTTGGCGACCTCTTCCTCTGCCTTCGCCTTGTGCTTCCATTGAGCCCCCGGTGTCATTTTGGAATGCCCTCAGCAGCGCGTCTACTAGCGTGTAGTCGCGCATCTTACGATCACACTCCAGTGATGGAATTAAGGACGGCACGTTGTCCTTGTAATGGGGATCCAGCAGGGTGGCCACCCAGAAATCAGCACAAGTTAGAATGTGGGCATCTCGGCAGTCATTGCGCAGGCACTGCAGCATGTAGTCGCTCATGTGTGCCAAGCTGCCCAGAGGCAAGGACAAGCTGTTCTCTGTGGGAGGTGTATCATCTGTGTCCTCCGTTTCCCCCCAGCCATGCTCCAGTGATGCCCACGAGCTGCGTTGGGTGCCACCCTGCTGTGAACACGGTTCCTCCTCATCATCATCATCATCATCCTCCTCCAAAACTGTGCCCTGGCTTGACAGTTGTGTACCTGGCCTATTGCTGGTGCAGGAACCCACCCTCCAAGCCACTTGTGAATGACTGGCCTGATAACCGTGGAAATGACCCCTGTTCTTCCTCCTCCTCTTCCTCCTGTGCCACATCCTCTTCCATCATCCCCCTAAGCGTTTTTTCAAGGAGACATACAAGCGGGATAGTAAGGCTGAGAACGGCGTCATTGGCACTGGCCATGTTGTTGGAGTACTCGAAACTGCTGTTCCGCAGAGCGACTGACCCGTGTGTGCTGCAGCTGATACTCCACTATCGCCTGCTGCTGCTCGCACAATCTCTCCAGCATGTGCAAGGTGGAGTTCCCCCTTGTAGGTACGTCGCATATGAGGCGTTGAGCGGGAAGGCCTTATTTACGCTGCAGCGCAGACAGGCGAGCAGCAGCAGGGTGAGAACGCCTAAAGTGCACACAGACGGCCCGCACTTTCTGCAGCAGCTCTGATATATCTGGGTAGTTTTTCAGGAATTTGTGCACCACCAGATTCAGCACATGCGCCAGGCAAGGGATGTGCATCAAACCGGCTAGGCCCAGAGCTGCTACGAGATTTCGCCGGGCCTGAGGCTCAGTGGCAAGGGAGATATAGCATCCCTGCCCGTGCTTACTGGTCCACGTATCTGTGGTTATGTGGACCTTGCCACAGATGGCGTTGCGCAGTGCACAGCTGATTTTGTCCGCCAATTGCTTGTGCAGGGAAGGGATGGCTCGCCGGGAAAAGTAGTGGCGGCTGGAAACCACGTACTGTGGGACAGCCACCGTCATCAGGTTTTTAAAACTGTCCGTCTCCAACAGACTGAATGACAGCATTTCAAAGGCCAGGAATTTGGAAATGCTGGCATTCAGGGCCAGTGTTCGAGGGTGGGTAGGGCCTTACTTCCTCTTTCTCTCCAGTGTTTGGGAGATGGACAGCTGAACGCTTCCATGGGACAGTGTAGAGATGCTTGGGGACGGTGGAGGACGTTGTGGCGTTACTGCCACTTCCTCTATTTGCTCGGTGGCAGGTGCCACTGTGACTCCAGAGCTGGAGGAAGACAGCAGCAGAAGAGGAAGCTGGAGGAGCCTGAGACCTTTCTTGGGTTTTGAGATGCTTACTCGTACTTTGCATGTAGATGCCTGGTCACGCAGGTTGTGCTCAGGTTTAGCACGTTTATGCCTCGCTTCAGGTTCTGATTGCACAGCTTGCAAACCACTCGTGTCTTGTTGTCAGCACATTGTCTAAAGAACTGCCACGCCAGGGAACTCCTTGGAGATGGCTTTGGTGTGTTCGGCCCCTGGGTGCGGTGGGCAGTAGCAGGCGTACTGTCTAGGGGACGGCCGCTACGGTTTTGCACCCTGCTCCCTCTTATGTTGCGTTGGTGCCTTTTTGCGACCACCGCCTCTTCCTCCAAACTGGATGCGTCACACGCATGACCTTGATTCCATGTGGGGTCTAGGACCTCATCATCCTCCACATCGTCTTACACCCACTCCTCAACCCTGCCCCCCTTGGCGGTCTGCACACTGCCTAAAGCCACAGCAGTTGGCACCTGTGTTTCGTCATCATCAGAGACGTGCTGCGGTGGTCCTCGCATGTCCACATCCTGACACATAAGTGGTTGTGCATCAGTGCACTCAATCTCTTCCTCTTCTGGGGCAAGGCTAGGTTTGATGACCCCGCCAGCAGAGTCATCAAAAAATAAAAGAGACTGCTGCATGACTTGTGGCTCAGACTGCTTGGCTGATTTGCAAGGGGGTGAGGTGAAAGACAGATGGCCATGGGCTGCAGGTGTCAACTCTGAGCTTTCAGCAGGGGACCGCGTGGGAGACAATGTGAAGGAACTGGAGGCACTGTCAGCCACCAAATCTACTATCGCCTGTACTTTTTCTGGCCTCACCATTCTAAGAGCGGCATTCGGGCCTACTAAATAACGCTGAAGGATCTGTCGCGTACTAGCACCTGAGGAAGGTGTTTCACTTGTGCGTGTAGCTGGCACAGATCGACCACATCCCCTACTTGCAACAGGAGCTCCACCAACACCAGCAGCACCACGACTAGGGCCACGTCCCTTATTGCCGCTCTCCTCATTCTTTGCGGTCACCCACCAAAGTAACAGATGGTTTATGTCAGGCGACAATGTAACCACCAATAGTCAACAATTTTTATTTGTATTTTTTTTTTGTTTTTTTGTTTATTGGGCTGCAAGAAATGCACAGCAAGACGCAAATGTATTATTTACCAACCAAAACAATTAGAATTTTTCAAAGTGCGCTGTAAGCACAGTATTGGACTGTTCTATTTGACTCTCAGATATGAAGTGCACCGTAAGACGCAAATGTACTATTTAGCACCCAAAACAATTAGAATTTTTCAAAGTTCACTGTAACCACAGTATTTCACTGTTCTATTTGACTCTCGGATATGAAGTGCACCGCAAGACGCAAATGTACTATTTACCACCCAAAACTATTAGAATTTTTCAAAGTGCGCTGTAAGCACAGCATTTGACGGTTCTATTTGACTCTCAAATGTAATATTTAACACAAATTGAAGTATTTAAAAATGCCTAGATGTTGCCCACTGAGCTAACAGAACAGGATTAAAGTCATGTGCCTGGCACACATGCAGTTGCAAGTGAACTGCACACTCTGTGGCACTAGGCTCAGGGCAGGGTACAAATATGTAGTATAGCACCCACTAAAATAATCACTGTAATTTGAATAATCGCTGTAGTTTGCAGATTCAACACCAGAATTATTTTTCTAATCTGTCCCTCACAGCTGCAGCATCCTCTCCCTACACAAAGAAGAGCTCATGTGATGTGCATGTATGTGACTCCAGCTCATATATAGAGGCTGGGTCACATGCTGCACTGGCCAATCACAGCCATGCCATTAGTAGGCATGGCTGTGATGGCTTCTAAGGGCAAACGAGTCAAACGCTTGTTGATTGGCTGCCCTGCAGCCTTCCAAAATGCGCCATTAAATCGCCGAATGCCGAACTCCAACACAGACATACAGTGAAATGTCTGTGTTCGGGTCCGGGGTCCAAAAACTGTAAAGTTTGGTACGAATCCGAACAGTGCGATTCGAATTCGCTCAACACTAGTTATCAAACCCTGTAAACAAAAGTAAAGTAAGGAAAGGCATTCGTTATTTCAAAGCATCTTCCTTTCTCCCTTCCTTTTTTTTTTATTTTTTTTTTACTTTTTTCTTTTTCTCACCCCCTCTTTTTCTCTTTTCTCCCTTGTTTTGTTTTCTTGCTTACTTTGATCCTCCTATGGAACCTCCCTCTTGCTTAATCTATTTGATCCACTACTAAATAGTTGAGGAAGAGACATACAGGGTTAACACAATACAGTTTGAAATTATACTGCAATGACTCTTGAGATGGTTCTTGCCCGACCTTGATCTGCAGACACATAGCATTTTCTTTATTTTTGTTGCCGGACTTGATGGTAAACATTTTTCTCTCTTCACGCATGGACAGAAAGTATGAATGGAACGGAATGAATGTGGTTGTGTCTCCAATGAGTCTTCTGGGTTCTGCCTCCTGGACTGAACGGAGTGCTCTTGGTCGGCAGGGGGAGGGGGAGCAGGAGGGGTACGATAGTTTATTATGCTTAAAATGGTTACAATCACTTCACAGGGATTACATCTTCCGTACAAAAGAGCATGTTTGTATGAATTGTTGGAAAAAGAAAGAATCAATGTCGCCTTTATCCAGGAGACACATTGGAGAGCAGAGGAAAATAAACTTTGGAAGTATCAGAAATACCCCCATATTTTTCAGTCCTCTTTCCCAACCAAGAAAAAAAGGGGAGTGGCTGTGATTATTTCCAGTGCTGTATTCACCGCGAGGCATCCTAGGCGGATGCCTAGGGCGGCAAATTTTGGGGGGCGCCCCACAGCACTGAAAAGAAAAAAAATGTGAAAAAAAAAAAAATGTAAAAAAAAAAAAAAACCCGGCCCTTTAAAAAAAAAATAAACCGCTCTTGCAGGCAGAGACGGAGGTGAGAGGGGATCGGAAGATCCCCCCTCACCATCGCTCTGCCTGCCAGGCTGCACGGGGAGCCGAACAGGCAGCACAGAGAAACCTCCGTGCTGCCTGTTCGGCTCCCCGTGCAGTGTGCCGACACGGAAGTGCCGACAGTCACGTGACGGGCGCGCTGACGTCATACGCGCGCCCGGTCACGTGGCCTGTCGGCACAATCGCCGGGAAGCCGAACAGGCAGCATGGAGGGACCATGCTGCCTGCCTGCCAGGGAAAGGTAAGTGCTGATGGGAGAGTGTGTGTGTGTGAGAGACTGAGTGTGATGGGAGTCAGAGTGTGTGTGATGGGAGACAGTGTGGGTGACTGAGTGTGATGGGAGTAGGAGTGTGTGACTGAGTGTGATGGGAGTAAGAGTGTGTGTGATGGGAGACAGTGTGTGTGACTGAGTGTGATGGGAGTCAGAGTGTGTGTGTGATGGGAGACAGTGTCTGTGACTGAGTGTGATGGGAGTCAGAGTGTGTGTGATGGGAGACAGTGTGTGTGACGGAGTGTGATGGGAGTCGGAGTGTGTGACTGAGTGTGATGGGAGACAGTGTGTGTGTGATGGGAGACAGTGTGTGTGACTGAGTGTGATGGGAGTCAGAGTGTGTGTGTGAAGGGAGACAGTGTGGGTGACTGAGTGTGATGGGAGTAGGAGTGTGTGTGATGGGAGACAGTGTGTGTGACGGAGTGTGATGGGAGTCGGAGTGCGTGACTGAGTGTGATAGGAGTGTGTGTGTGATGGGAGTATGAGCTTGATGTGAGTCTGAATGATGGGGCATGTCTTAGGTGTGTAACGTGGGTGTACAGCTTGGGTAGGGGGGTGCCCGGATTTTGTCTGCCTAGGGCAGCACAAAATCAAGATACACCACTGATTATTTCATCTAAACTTAAGTTTGAATATATACACCACGAAATAGATGGGGAAGGGAGACGATTGATAGTTATCTGTCGCCTTAATGACTTAGTGTATACTCTTGCTAATCTATATGCCCCCTCAGATGGAGTCGCAAGATTCCTTACCAAACCAATGGAGCATATTGAAAAGAAATCCGTGGGACTACTAATTGTTGGGGGAGATTTCAATTGTATATTGGACAGTCCTATGGACAGAAGAACATAAAAAAACATTTAAATCAAAATCAGAAAAATTTGCCAATTAACTGCAGGGACATGGGTTATATGACATCTGGAGGGTGCAACACTCAGAGGAAATGGATTTTAGCATTTACTCAGGTGTGCAAGCATCATATTCTCAAATTGATTACTTCTTTATGCTAGGGGTAGTATTAGACAGATGTTTGGACTCTAAAATTGGTAATATCTCATGGTCAGACCATGCCCCAGTGTTTATACATATCAAAGACAACCCACAATATAACACTTACTCAAGCTGGAAATTAAATGAATTTATCCTTAAATCTGCTCCTAATAGCCAGGAGTTGAAAAACCAGGCTAATTTTTTTTTAGAAACAAATGATAATGGTGAAACCTCTGACTTGACACTGTGGTGTGCTATGAAATCAGTGCTGCAAGGCCATTTATTTAAAAAAAGGGGCATGGCTACAAAAGTTAAAAGGGAAAGATTTGAATGAACTTTATTTCACACTCGCCAAATTGGAGAGGGACAATAAGACCAATACAACCACAGAACAGGCAAGGGAATTGACTAAATTGCAGGGTTTAATTTGTAAGAAAATAAAGGAGAAGAAAGAGATTGCACTTTCTCGTCTAAAAAGTAGGTGGTATTATAACAACAATACAACATACTAGAATTAACTATATAATGTATGAGGGCAAAAAATTTGAGTCTCCATCACAAATCACACAGGCCTTCCGGGCCTATTACCAATCATTGTATAACTTACCTAAACCTACAAATTCAGATATAGCAATATCTAGTTTTCTTGATAAGCTTCAACTGCCAAAGCTTAGTACGACTAAATTATAAATCGTCTATCAACCGTTCGCAATTAGTGAGATTACCAACGTTATTATGAAATTGAAAAAAGGGAAAGCCCCAGGACCTGATGGTTTCTCGGCCCACTTTTACTTAACACTCAACTC
The DNA here is from genome assembly GCA_036172795.1 of Pelodytes ibericus. Lineage (NCBI taxonomy): Eukaryota > Metazoa > Chordata > Amphibia > Anura > Pelodytidae > Pelodytes > Pelodytes ibericus. The sequence goes on from CM069860.1 coordinate 28,117,781, forward strand.
AATTATTTACCCGATCCTGTTGAGGACATTTAACTCTACTGGGAGAGGGGAATTATTCCCTACTGAGATGTTGGAGGCTTAGATTTCATCGATTCCAAAATCAGGGAAGGACCCCGCATTTGTAACTAATTATAGACCAATTTTGTTGATTAATGTAGACATTAAGCTATACTTTACAATTCTGGCTCAGAGATTGATCAAGGTAATTATAGATCTGATACACCCTGATCAAGGAGGATTTATGCCCGGACGGACAGGGGAAGATAATACTCGTAGGGTCTTTAACATCTTAAATACTCTCCACAGCAAACAGATGCCCTCGATCATAGTGGTCTTAGATGCCAAGAAGGCATTTGATAGAGTGGATTGGACATATATTGCTATGACCCTACCGACATTTGGTATAAAAGGATTATTTTTGGACTTAATTATGGCCCTGTACTCATCTCCTAGAGCCAAAATGATGGGGCCTTCCCTGGAATCAGAATATTTTAAAATCTGCAATGGTACTCGTCAAGGGAGCCCCCTGTCTCCAATATTGTATGCCCTTACAATGGAAACTTTTGCCCAATATATTAGAAACTCAGATGAGATTCAAGGAATAACTAAAGGACATCAGAAACACGTAATTACATTATATGCAGATGACGTCCTCCTGACGTTGTCTCACCCAGAAAAATCTATTCCAGCTCTGATGTTGCTGGTAAGTATGTTTGGATCTCTATCAAATACAAACTGAACCTGAACAAGACACAGATTATATCTCTATACTTGTCTGGACAACAGTCCTTGAACAGATTCGGAGATAGAACTGATCAAACACAAAGTATAGAATATCTGGGGATCAAGATCATCCCTTTAGTACAGAACACAGTGGCCCACAATTGCGCAAACCTTGTGACTGAGTTAAAAATGTTGCTAGCTAAATGGTCTAAGATGGAATTTTCCTGGATGGGCCGAATAAATATCTGGAAAGCATATATCATACCTAAAATATTATATCTGTTCAGGGCAATCCCAATGTTTTTTTCTAGAGGCATTTTGACGGAATTTGATCTGATACTGTCTAGGTCTGTCTGGGTGGCAAAAAGGCCAAACGTTCTTTCCCAGGTCATTAAATGAAGCTTGGATATGGATGGTCTTGTCTACCCACACATAGACAGATTATATGCAGCCTGTCAAATTTCACATGCGATAAAATTGAGTTTTTCCTCCATTTCCTCCACAAAAAATGGGCTGGTACCATATCGAAAAGAACCAATGCAGTAATATAGACCCATTATATTTGTTATGGTTGCCTTCAGGATGCCGCAAAAATAGGGGAATTAAAGAAGGCCTAGTTAGGGATATCCTGACTTCGGTCGACAGATTAAACAGACAATATAAATTGACATGCAATCTTTCAAAAGATAACCTTGATAGAGGTACATATACCTAACCTAAACTTACAACACTGGATGAGAAGTGGTCTTAAAACAATAGGATACTTGGATGACCACGTTACTGGCTCTTTGTGAAACTTTTAATTTACCAAAAACCAAACTGTTAAATTATGTCAGACTTAAATCTTATTTATTATCAAACCATCCGCTAGAGGAGACAGTATGGGAAAAGTTTTTAACATCCAGTTCACCAAATAAATTAATAGCAAAAGTGCTAAAGTTTCTTACTGCACAAATAGAGAAATCTAGAGCAATCACACAATGGGAGGATTGCTAATTTTGCTATCTCCTTTACTTTACAATCTGGGTTTAATGCTTGAAAGATTACAAGGAAGGCAGTTCACTGCATAAATTTACATGAGCTCTATTATAAGGTAACACATAGTATACATAGGTGGTATATAGTGCCAGCCAGGTTAGGTAAATTTCAGGCTTGGGGGGAGGGGGGGGTGGTAACATATGCTGGAGGTGCTCTCAGGAGGTAGGAACACATTTGCATATTTGGTGGACATGCAAATATCTTAACATCTATAAAAAAAAAGAATTACAGAGATTCCCCTAAGGACCATGTTTGGTCAGAACACTATTCTCTCCCCTCAGGCATTTCTCCTACACATCGATTTGCCATTTCCAGATAGAAGTAAACAACTATTGTTTATCAATATTGTGCTGGCTTCTAAACTATGTCTGGCCAGGTACTGGCGAAAATCTGATATTCCAACTCGGCTTGAAATCCAAAACCAAATTGATTTCCAGGCCCAATCTGAAAGATGATTTATACCAGTGATAAGTTCACTCTGGATAAATATGAAAAAATCTGGCTACCATGGCTCCAGCATATTAACCCCTCTAACGATTAGAGTCAGTAATCTACACCTAAATTCCATGTGAGTTGATTGAGGCCTTATCCTTTAAAGATGGATCTGGAAAAAACCTTCCACCTGGCTGACCTGGGGTCTCCATAAAAATATAGAGTAATAAAGAAGATGATCTGACTGGGGGGCAGGAGACTGGATTCAGGGAGTATACAACCAATGTATGGAATGTATAGATGTAAGTGTCTGAGTAACAAGTTATTATATCTGTGAATTCATGGGACAAATTGCCACAGTTTATTGGATTATTAGTGTGTAAACCAATGTGGAACAGATGGAAATATGTGGTTGTTTAAAACAAATCGGTTACGTGAAAATATTTTATATGTATGTATTGTTTTTTTTTTTTTTTGGAAGATCATATAGGAAAAGCAAAAAGTCCAAGGTGCAGAAAATCATATGAAGCTCAATCCAGTTAAAACATAACGTTTAATCCAGAATAATAAAATACAAAATATGACAGTGGAAGCACAGGAAATCACCCAAGGCAAGCATCCTTATTGCATCACTCCTCCCCCTGATTAGAAAATGGTGCTTGTCTAATTAGTACAAAATAAACAATTAGACATAGAAAACACATTTATATACATACTTTAAAAAATAAAACAAATAAAAACAATTTGTCTTTATACATAAAAATATTCATAGAAAAGCAGAGGCATAAAGTGAAAGTAGAAAACAAGTGGAATATAGTAGAAAACACAGCCTCATAATAATGGATACAATTAAACAGGATAAACCTGACAAAGTAACAATTCAGTTTAAGGCTATAACCAATTGCAGCCGCAATGAAAGAAGGTATGCGAACGGCTGGGTAAAATGCCAAAAGAACAAAGGAAAGAGAAAGGGGAGGAGGGGGGAAGAGAGAGAGAGAAACAGCAAAAGGCAGAGAGAAGCCCACACAATAACACAGTGGATCATGAAGGCAAGATAGAAGGAAAATCTGTACAAAAAATTATTTGCGATGAACCACATGTAAGTGGAAAATATCAACAAAGCTATAGCCATTGGTATAATGAAATAATGAAATAAATACTGAAGTCTGCACAGCTATTTGGAACACTCATAAGTAACATGCCACTGTAATCATGACAGTGTAACAAAAGAAGTATACCGAAAAGTAAGCTATGAAAATACAAGTACAGTACAGAATAGTCTAATGGACCATACTGATAAGAAATAAAACAAGAGGTAAAGATAGTAGTACAACATGTAATACAAGTATTAGAAGTATCGCCTGTTTGAGTGGATAAAAATTGTTTTCCCACTGTCATATGCTGACAGCACATACATACATTATGGCCACATTTGTAATTGCCTATGACATTAAGCCATGATTTAGGGGTAATGTTCATCCTCTGTACAAAAGTGCTAGGAGCAAGGACATTCCCCAATGTGAGGGCTCGTTTAGCTGGGTAGATGCGAATGAACAATGTTACAGATACTATCGAACTCACGGCTGAAAGGAGTGACAAAGGAGGGTCTAGATACTCTTTCAGCTCTCTTCCTACGGTTGTTGTTAAGCAGATATTCACGCTTTATCCGATCAACAACCCTCTTGGCTTTCAAAATATCCACCTTAGGGTAACCTCTTTCTAAGAATCTAGTAATAAGATCCTGACACTGTAGTTGATAAATGATATCTGTGCTATAGGTCATCAATAATCTAATAAACTGGCCCTTGGGGATACCTTTAAACAAATGTTTAGGGTGGCAATATTTTGCTTGGAGCAGAGTGTTTCGGGAGTTGGGCTTCCTATTAATATCCGTAACTATGCTATGGTTGACTGGATCTCCTGTGAGTACAACATCAAGATAGCATATCTGACGATCTTGGATTTCATAGGTGAATTTTAGGTTAAAACCATTATCATTAAGGTATGTTAGAAATTCATTGGCTTAAATAACATCCCCTCTCCAGACAATGATCAAATCGTCAATATATCGGAAATAAGTAACTATTCCTCTCTGCAACGCCCTCCACTGGCTTTCCGTCTGCTCAATGATAAAATTTAAAATTCTGTCTTTAACCTACAAAGCCCTCCACTCTCTTCTCCTACATACATTTCCTCCCTTGCTAACGTTACCTCCGTGCACGATCTTTGTGCTCCTCAAAGGGATGAACACTTGTGATGAAAAGCACTTCGCCACTTGGTCCTGGAGAGGCCTGCTTGCCAGCCTCCTCCCCTGTGACTATTGCTGTAATTGCTGGGAGTGTCTGAGTGTATTGTACGTATAGATTGGTTGTTCTTCAAAACCCTGTGGGTGGTCCTATGTGTGATAAATGGGCATAAAAGCAGAGGTCTTCTTGACCCTCAACATGTAGTCCTATCTCGTGATTGGAGGGGACAGCTATACTCACACTGGGGATTGCTATGTTCTGCATACCCCCTTTAGCTTTAATCACTTAGCTCTTTTAAGAGCTTGTTCCTGATACGCTCTCCTGGAGGAGAGGTCTTCCCCACACGGTCCTGGATGACAGGAGCTGATGCAGGGTGGACAAAAGACGGCGAGACTCCAGTTAAGCTACGGTGGTTGTGGAGTCAGCGGAGGTTGTGGCCTCTGGTGCGGTGCTTGTGGTCCTCGGCGCAAGCTAGGAAGCGTCCATCAACGGAAGGTACTTGGTCAGAGTACGGGGAGTTCTGTTACAACACTCTCTTCTAATCTCATCACACTTCTCACTCAAGTCTCCAAGATTTCGCCCGAGCTACCCCCTCTCCCTTCCCCGGAGCATCCAGCTGTCGCCCTCCTTTTCAAACTTTAAAAAGTCCCTCAAAACTCATCTCTTTAGAGAGGCTTACTACCCAACGCACTAGATTACCAGCCACTTTGCCTCTAGCTGATCCCACCTAGCTGGAACACACACTCCCTCTTTGTCTTGTCCCACCTAGTGCCTCCCATCCACTCTACAACTTCAATCCCTCTGACCTCTTCAATCCCTTAATTGTCTCATGTCCCTATTCCCTCTAGATTGTAAGCTTACGAGCAGGGTTATCTACCTAATGTACCAGTCTGTTCTAGTTTGTCTAACTTAGTATGTAGTTCCCTTCTATGCTCTGGATAAAGCGCTACACAATTTTTTGGCGCTGTGCAAATAAATGTTAATGTAATACACAGTTAGTTTTGATGTCTGTCACCCAATCCTCTCCCCCAAAGTGATCTGGGATTGCCCCCGGCGCTGGGACAGGGGGCCCCCTTGCTTTGACTACTCAATCTTTCTAGCCCAACTTGATTCCTACTGGTTTCAGTTAAATTGACCAGACAAGAACCAACTATTGATAAAACTCAAGATAGTCGAAGTGCGAGTACCTCTGGTTTTTAAATATTGTCTCATGGAACGTTAATGGCCTTAACACACCTATAAAACGAAAACAAGTAATAAATGACATGCTCTTACACCTTCCATTGTCTTTCTACAGGAGATGCACTGGAAGTCATGGGATAAGTGTACTTTGAAAGATAGATGGGTGAAAGAATGCATTTATGCACCCTACAAATCCAAGGTCATGGATGTAGTAATCATATTTCATAAATCTTTCAATTACAAAATTCTATCTACAATCACTGATCTGGAAGGCAGGTATCTCATACTAACAGTATCCCTAGGGACAAAACTTTATCTACTTGTCAATATTTATGCACCCAATGCCCCTAATGCTGCTTTTTATTGCAAATTATCTGAATTGCTCTCTGACTACCCAGATTCAAATATTGTCCTGGGGGGAGACTTTAATGCATTACAAGATACCAAATTAGACAGATTAGGGCCCACGCCACACTCATCTAGTCGACCTCATGAGGGAATAATGCAACTGGCTGAATACTTTTGTCTGATAGACCCGTGGAGGACTCTCAACCCCTCCGTAAAGGACTTCACTTTTTTATCTGGAGTACATAACTCCATGTCTAGAATCGACTTCTTTCTTCTGGCGCCACACCTCCCATAGGCTGTAAAAACAACTAAGATCCATAATATCCAAATTTCAGATCATGCCCCAAAATAATTAACACTATATCTCCATCCTCCGCTAGAAAAATGGTACTTCCCCTCTTATTACTACATGAATCCAGATTACAAAAGTTTAATGGAAAACACCTGGGGACATTTTTGGTTCACATTTATTGTTTTGGGAAACAGCCCAGTTTCAAAGTAGTCGTAAGAGAACTAATGTTTTATTCTTCTAGAAATCGAAAAGACTGGCAACTCAAATTTGATGCTCTTAACACCCAGGTCTAACTGCCCTAAGACAATTTAAATCTGGCCCATCTAACGCCACTAAGGAACAATATGTCAAAACTAGAGAAATATTGGAAACCTTCCTGCTCAAAATGGCACAACACCAACTAGATCACACAAAAATAAATTCTACAGATGGGGTAAAAGGTTAAAATATAGATGCAATTTTTTCGGCTTATAAGACGACTTAGTTGGGGTGTCGTCTTATACGCCCAGTCGTCTTATACGCCGGAAAATACGGTACTATTGTTAACTTCATTGGATATAATTTTTTCTGGGAGTGGGGGGAGGGGGGGGGGTGGGAGTTGGGGTTGGATGTGGACAGACAGTTCTTAGGATTGTTTTCTGAGTTTTGCTAAAAATATATAATTTTTCAATTTCATACTGTAATTTGGAGATTGCAGGATTTCAAAATCAAGATCGCTATTTTTATATGTCCATGCAAATGTACTTGTACTGTGTAGCTAAGGAACATATGTTACCTAGTGATCTAGAAGAAAAAAGTGAAAAAGGATTGGGAGATGTTTTTTGTACGAAATTTGTTGGTATCTCAATTCTATTTTTCTGTACAATTGTTTTTGCAATAAAAAATAATTTTTTTAAAAATGAATTCAAAACAGAATACGCAAAGATCTTTAATTAATTCGCAAGAATTTGAAGAAGATGTATATCATGTCAAGTTATAACGAATTACTATTTTAAATTGTACCTCCTTTGAACTTAGACAATGTACAGATTTATATGTTTGATTCAGAGCCAACATCCATGACTGTTCAGTTACATTTATATCCTTTTCCCATTTTGTAATGGCCTGTACCCCTACATTTTTCTTGTATATCTGAATGATTCTGGAACACTTAGCAATTAGATGTTTAAAGGTGTCTAAGGATAATAGTTCTTCCAACTCTAATACATTATTACAAAAGGTTTTATCTTATTTTCCATAAGTAGGTCATCTATTCTACTTATACCTTATATCCCTTTTTTCAGGTCTACAATCAGCCATACTAACACTAATAGTTGATAAACTCAGTTTCTCATTTAATTGTTTAATTGTTAGATTAATCTTATTCTTAAATTTCATCCAAAATCTCAATATTTTTCAAGACTGTTGACTTGCACCCTTTACCTTGTTCTGTGCTACCTTCCTTACTAACTACCCGGAAGATTCCTTCAATATCCAGAAAACCAGAGATCTCTTTTTTGATGTAATACCATTTTTCTAACTTAGATCCTGAATTTTGAGAAATCAGTGCACGAGCTAGCATATAGGCTGAATGTTCTTCAGACACATCTGGAATAACCAAACCAGCTTTCCTAAGGTTCCTAACTGCTGTACCATATTTAACCCTGGGTCTTTTGTTTTGCCATATATATTTCCCAAAGGATGTCTGTAACATTTTTAACCAAATAGCTGGTATATTCATTATAAGCATCCTAAATATATATCTCTATTTTGGAAGGACATAAGCTTTCAGCAGGTTTATTCTTCCCCACCAAGATACCTCCTTTGTTTTCCAGTCCTTCAGATTTCTATTAGTTTGTCTCAATAGGGCCAAACAGTTTATCTCCATAATTTTAGACAGATCTGCCCCGAAATTTATTCCCAAGTAGGAGATCTCTTTAACCCATTTAAATCCCATATCTCTACTAATCCTTATTCTTAATATCTTTGGTAATATTCAGGGCCAATGCTTTAGTTTTTCCCCTATTTAACCTTTAACTTGAGACACAACTATAAATTTCTCTCTCTTTAGATCGAAACTTCTGGATCTTCTATCGTTACAAGACCGTTATCAGCCTAGAGATTGATTTTGACTTCTCCCTGCACTCTAACAATTCCTTTTCTTCGATTATTATTTCTTATAGCACACGCAAAGGGTTTGATTATCAAGATATAAAGTAGTGGAGGGCAACGTTGCCTGTTGCAGTTTGTTATCTTAAATTCATTTGACAAAAAAACTGTATTTTAGCAGATGGTTCTGAATATAGGGCTAGGAAAGAATGAAGGAAGTACCCCTCAATCCCATAGCCTATCAATGTTTGTTACACAAATGTCCAATTAACTCTTTCTCAATTTACAGAAATGTAGAATGTCTAGGAATCTCCTTATATTATTAAAAAATGACCGACCAGGAACAAACCCAACTTTATCTAGATTTATAAGACCCTATCTGCTAGCACCACCACAAAGATTTTCACATCAACATTCAGAAGAGTTATAGGCCAAAAATGTATTACTCTCAGGTCCTTTTTATCATGATTTGGTATTGGCACTATGTTTGCTAGACATGTGCATTCGTTTTCGGACGAATGCATTTTCGTCCAAAAATAGCATTTTCGGCCATTCGTCCGAAAAACGAATAACGAAAATGCTAAACTAACGAAAGACGAATGAACGAATGGTTAATAAACGAAAATCATTCGTCCATTCGTGCTATTGGCATTCTATAAACCGAAATAGAGTCGGTTTATAGAATACCAATAGCATTACATATACATTCCATAAACCGACATAATGAACGACTTTCGGTTTATGGAATGCATGTAATGCATGTGGAGTCCCCATTCATAAGAATTTCTTATGAATGGGGATCTCGTTCGGTTTATCGAAAGCCAATAGTATTACACGTATTCTATAAGCCGAAAGTCGTTCATTATGTCGGTTAAAGGGGGGGCGGTGGTCATCTTGAATAAAAAAGACTACCTATTGGAAGCAACCAGACAGATTTATGATATTAACACATACAAAAAGCTTCCCTCAGACCCCACAAAAATATTCCTACATGAGCTGAAGGACATATTAGACACTGGAGAGTTCTTGGGAGTGTTAGATGAAAGGGAAATGCAGTTTCTCTATAGAGAAGACCCAATTTTACCCATATTCTATTACCTCCCTAAAATCCACAAGGACCTACACAATCCCCCAGGGCGCCCAATTATATCCAGCATTGGCAGTCTAGGGGAGGGTCTCTCTGAGTGGACAGATTTTTACCTACAACCTATAGTGAGCACTCAAAGCAGCTGTCTTCGAGATACAAAGGACGTTCTAAACAAATTAGAACATATAAATTGGCAAGCAAATTTTGTCTGGGTAACAATGGATGTATGTTCCCTATATTCATGCATCCCCCATGATTTGGGCTTAAAAGCCCTCACCTACATGCTCAATAAACACAGCAACTATACACAAGACTTACAGTCCTTTATAAGACAGGCCACAGAATTTCTTTTGGTACACAATTATTTCATGTTTAACAAAGAATTTTTCTTGCAATGTCAGGGGACTGCCATAGGCTCCAAATTTGCCCCGTCATACGGCAACCTATACATGGCAGCCTTTGAGGACACATTCATCTTTGGCCAGGCGAACCCATTTCGTCAATGTGTCGTCTGGAATGGAGGTTCTACTTTACAGTTACAAACTTTTTTTGCTTTTTTGAATGACAACAATTTAAATTTAAAATTCACTATGAATAGTTCCACAGACAGGATCGATTTCCTGGATCTTACCCTAATGAGTCAAACATACAACAATAAAATAGAAACACAGTCCTTCAGAAAGACGTCAGCTGTCATAACAGATCAGTAGTACAAAACATCCCAGTGGGTCTTTTTGTTACTTTAAGACGTAACTGTTCAAACCCACACACATTTAGGGAGAAGTGCACAGAACTCTCAAATAGACTCCTTGAAAGAGGCTGTAAGCCCTGGATGATCAAAAGAGCTATCGCCATAGCCACATCCAAAAATCAGGGCGAGTTACTGACTACGAATACAAGTGGAAAGACCAAAACAAATCAATGTCAGGACATACAACCTATTCCGTTTGTGACTCCATATAGCCTAGAGTACTCTAGAATCAAAGAAATCATTCAGAGGAACTTACCGATATTATCGGCAAACGATGATCATAGATATGTACTCACAGCAGGAGTCCGGTTCTCTGCCCAGAGATCAAACACACTTAGGAACATTTTATCACCAAGCTTATTCTCCACAGAAAGTAATCTCCCAAAAAAGAATCAGGGACAATGGCTAGATGCCACAGGCACTTTTCCGTGTGGACATAGAGTATGTAAAACCTGCAAACATGTTACCAAAAAACAAAACATAACTTCACACGCCAACGGCAATATTTTTACCAATGCCAAATATACCAACTGTAACACGGCAAACATAATATATGTTATTTCATGCTCACACTGCAACAAACAGTATGTAGGAAGAACGACGAGGGCATTGAAAAATCGCATTAGGGAACACTTAAACGATATTGAGAGCAAAACTAATACCCCCGTAGCTCGGCATTTTCAAGCTTGCAATAATAGCAACACTAAATACTTCAAAGTGTCAGTCATAGAAAAAATAGAAAGAGGTCCACGTGGGGGAAGCACTTTCAGACAATTATGTCGACAGGAGACATACTGGATATTTCATCTTGACACTAGGTACCCGATGGGTATGAATTCAGAGTTTGATGTCTCTTATTTTTACTAAGACTTCATATAAGATACATGTGTATCTATTACATATTCCTCAATCTAATGCTAGTAAAAATTATTTCCTTCTAGAAACTACCTATGGTGTATTACATCATAAAAATGGCCAATTCCGCAGATACTTCAAGTGACACTATTTATTATGCTGCCCTAACCAGAAGAAGAGTTTATTATCATTTTTAATGTACACCTAAAACATGTTCCACCCATCTCTCTCTTGTACCTTAGCATATATTTGTTAATAAATAACCAATTTTTATTTAAACATAAAATAAATGTTTTTTTCTTAATGATATGTTTTTAACATTTTACTTATGCAGATACACTTGATATGAGTGGAACACAATTAATATGTTATATGTATTTTATGTATTCGTTAGATTATCATTCCTATGTCACATGTGAACAAATGTTTTTTTATTATTTTCTGTCACTAAGCCCACATGTATCACCAATCATGACACATTGTATCATACATAATCACCAATCATGTCACACTGTATCACATATAATCACATTATATGTCACCACACTTCACATCATCCCTATTTACACCCTTTTTTTTTTTTTCTTCACTTATCTTTTTTCCACATTCACTTATCTTTTTTCCACATTCACTTTTCACATATATTTTTTGTACTTTGTTGACACAATTGTTTTTACTTACTTTTTCACTATTTTTTCTTGATTTCACACACATCTTCACTTCATTCATACATTTTATTCAGATCTCTCACATAACACTGCACTACAGATTGTTACATCAGAGCACACACATGCTTTCACAATCATTCTAATTACTTTGATTAGTGTGACCTTTGTACTCAGTGGCTGATCACTTGTATTTATATGGAATGTATCTATATGTTTAGTTAAGCCTATGAATAAGCGTGGAGACACGTGAAACGCGTAAGGCATCTGTTTTATCTGTTTGTTATCCCTGATGTTCGTGATGTTTCCTTGATTTAATACAATCCTTTATCATTCAACCTACTCCGGAGTGCATGTCCTTTTGTTGCTCATTTTCATTGGATTACTTAGTGCTGCGGCTACAGCACGGACGGAGCACCCGGTGATTCATACTCGCTGAATGAAAGAAATTTATCAGCATTTCAGTGGAGCCGGCTTGTTTGTTTTTTTTTTTTTCTCTAAATTTACGGAGCAAGAGACAGACATGGCAAGGAAGAGGAAAGGGACACATACATAGGGGGGTAAAAGACGGGGGGGCGCCATGGGTAAAGCCCGCACAGGGCGCAGGGACACTTAAGGCCAGCCCTGATCCAAATACACAGACCCCAGCCTTGCTAAATAATGTAGTGATCCACCATTGACTGCTTTGTAAATGTGCACTTCCTAGTGAGTGCTGGTAGAGAGTGTTAAAAAACACCCCACCCTTGTAGTTGTCAGTGAAAGCTCAGGGGAAGCAGATCTGCAAATTTGTTTTCATTCTTCTTCTTTCCCTGGCAAATTATAGTGAAACCAACCCTGGGCCCTGTCCTAGAACAAATGTCAACTTCACTTTAAATAAGGGCCTCTCCTTTGTCCATTGCAACATACACAGCCTTCTACCCAAAACTGATGAACTAAGAGCATGGTGTCAGGAATACAAACCTAAAACTATTGTCATCACTGAATCCTGGTTAAGCCATAGAACCACAGACTCTGCAATACAAATACAGGGATATATCGGCTCCAGAAAAGACAGAAATAAGAGAGGAGGCGGTATTGTTTTATATATACATGAGTCACCAAATTTGATAGATCTTATGTTATCAAGTACCCCCTCTTCTTTTGAAGTTATAGCCGGAAGAATATTACACCCATTCTCAAAACCATTATTACTTGTAGGGATCTATCGCCCACCAAATTCCCCAGCTCAATCTCTTATTGACACCAACAAACTACTGGGAGATATTGGTGCCCTGAATAAGAAAAGTGAGCTGCTCGTTCTTGGAGATCTCAATGTAGACTGGTTAGACCACAAACATTTTAAAACATGCTCACTGTTCAAATCCATGAACCTAACCCAGCTTATTTCTTCTCCTACTCGTATGAATCCCAACAGCTCTAACCATACGCTGCTGTATTGGATCCTTTCATCTTGTCCCCAAAGAATCCATCAGTCTGGCATCCTACCCAATGTGTCCAGTGATCATTGCTTAGTGTGCTGTGTATGGAATGTAAGACCCATCTAAATCGACCCCTATAGCAATTGTTGCAAGATGTTTTAAGAAGTTTAATCTCCCGTGTTTTCTCAGTGACTTGAGCAACTGTCTGTTGAGCAGGCTAAGCTTGATACCCAATCTGGACTCTGCAATTGAATATTTTCAATTTGAGTTCATGCAGGTCTGTGATAAACATGCCCCGCTGCATAGAGTGAGAGTAAGGGGTGCCCATCTTGCCTGGTGAAAGGGTTAAATTGATGTTGAGAAATTCCTCTGCTTTACCAAGTGCAAGAAAAGGTCACAGTCCCTGAGGAGGTCAGATAAGACATCATGGTGTTAGCTGTTTATGTAAGAATGTCTTAGATTGCAATAAGAGGAACTAAATATGTAAGCAACTTTCTACTATTTTCTGCTTTAGTGACTTTATTGAGTTTTATTTCATGTTTGGTGCTTAGTGGCAATATGAGTGCATATTGTTCACACACCCCTGTGTAAACGCCCTCTCATGTACTTTATGCTATGTTCTGCATAATTTATAACCAATCAACATACAGGACGACACCTAAGAAACACGTGCCTTGTGTATTTGTTTTCCGCCTTCACAGCTCTCCAGATATCTGCAAACCTGCCACACATCAACGACCTTAGAAGTAATTGATCAAGAGCAGAGACCTGCCGGTTCCTTTCAATTTGGTGTCAGAAGTGAGATTCGGACATACAGGGTGAGTACAAGTTATACATGGTTGTATTTTATACTTCTGTGTCCATGCTCCCCTGTCTCTCCGAATCCTGTACCTAAGATTTTAGTGTTTTAAGTGAGCGCTGGGTTGTTGTTAAACACTTGTCACTGGGACAAGATAATATTGTGTTTATGGTACACAATTTAAAATAATCTATTTATCTACAGTACTTGTCAATGTGACAAGAAAATATTGTGTGTCTGGGACACAAATAATAGATATAGATATTAAGATTTCACTGGGAAATCGCTGAAGTGCGTGATACTGGGTCACGGCACAGTTTAACAAAACCTATTCAGAGATATATATGTATATATGTACATAAATATATACAGGTAATTATTAGCAAGTGTTGCTTTGCTTTCTAGGAAACTGTCATTGGTGTGTCAAAGGTTATTTGTACATAAGTTAAAGTATAAGAATTGCATTTTAATTGTCAAAATTATTGAAAAATCATTTAAAGTGTAAGATAAAAATTGCATGCTAAGTGTCAAAGTTCTTGGTAAATCACTTAAAGTATAAGGTAAGAATTGTATATTAACCCCTTGACTGGGAGAAACTCCCTTAACGACAAAGGACGTGCCTGGCACGTCCTGCATTGAATGAAGCGGTTTTCGCGATCAACGATCGCGAAAACCGCTTTAACAGTGCTGGTCTATTGCCTCGACATCTGCCTCGACATCTGAAATTTCTATTTCGGGACCCCCACGATCGCCCCACGGAGCGATCGTGGGACAAAAGTTAAGTGATTTAACAACTACAAGTTTTATATCAGGCAAAAGGAATGATGTTCCTTTGTATGACAATACAAAAGTGGAATTCCCATTATTACACCAAAATTTATGGGACCGCAGTATGTAGTTCAGGTATGATAATGTCATAATAATTAAAGAAGGCAAACCTAAAGGGAGAGAAAATTAACAAGGGTAAATCTAAATACCCTAAGAGATCTGTCCCACAGAAAGCTAAGATAGAGCCGCTGTATCCAGCACTTCCTGTTTGCTCAGAGCCCCTACAGAACAGCATGGCATGCACATTGTCAGATAAGGAATTAACTGCTGTGTCTGTGGCCATAAGGTATGTTTGATTTGTCTCCCTGCAGTACACAGTGTTTTAAGGGTATAGTAGAAATTGTATGTATAACGTATAACATTGCATTGTTAAACAGAATTATAAGTGTTAAGTATTTCTAGTGTTGCTGGGACACATGGATAAGTTAGAAGACAACCGTTCTGGGAACTGAAGCTGTGTAACAGAGGATACATATCCTTTTGTAAAACATATTGAAGATTAGAGTCTCATGTCTGTAACTCCCAAGTACACTGTATCTTGGTGTTTTGGATATGTTAGCTATGCAAGTTGATAAGACCATAGAAGCTGTGGCATATTATGTTTAATGTTGTCATTAGGATAATTGTCATTATTGTTTAAATATTTGCATATGCTATTCTTTAAGAGTTAATTGTATCTTTATAAGTGATGTCTGTGCAAATGGGCAATAGTGTTACAGTAAAAGTCTCTAATATTTTACCACAAGAGTAGAGACATGTCCTAGTTTTGTGTAAACAGCCCCAAAGCAGCAGTCATGTTTTATAGAGATGTAACAAAAGGAAGTGTTTTATATTTAGTAGAGTACAGAGGACGTATCTCATGGAGCACTCAAACGAGCGTTCAATAAAAATAGGCACGTTATGCCGTTAGTATAAATTTTGAGTGATTTGTGAGTGATGGTCTTCTGGGCTATATTCATCAGTGTGATAAGAAGTTTTATAGTAAATTAGTTCTAGCAGAAAATTAACAATAGTTACTGTAGTTGTGTTATTTTGGGTAAGCAGAGTTGTTTTACTTTGGCATAGTCAGTAATTTTATTAGTGGTATGCATGTGTTTAAAGATAAGCTGTTAAAGGCTTTGTGGGCCATGGAATTTTTAGTTGCTGGAGTTAGATGGTTTTTGTATTTTGTAAAAGGTCAGAGGTCATGTTGCACATACTTAGAAAGAAAAGACGTTATGGGCCAAGAATATGACAGTTAGGATTTACAAGTGAATATTAATTTGAAAAGGAAGACATAAGTAATAATGTGTATGGTATATAGCAATAAGAGGTAGAACTTTTGGTTTATACTGAAAAGTATTGATCAGTATTTTTAAATAAAATCCCTGCCCATCCAATATAATCTTTGGTAACTTGCATATACTGTAATTGTTTTTATCTTTGTGGTGTGACCAGAATTATTTTTACAGTGCTACAGTGCTACTTACATTGTTGGTGATATATGAATATCATTTTCAAACTATAGGGAAAGTTAGATTACCAGCTGGAAAGCAATACATATTTAAATAAATACAGAGCTAGCATATTTATATACAGTAAATATACATACACACACACATGCGTGATGCTAAAAATGTTCATTTGTTGCATTCTAGTTTTTGTTATAATTAAGGCAAAATACCCCATGTGATACATGGAGAGAGAATATTAAGATGTTGTTTAACATTTTAGATATATGTTTTTAATATATGAGAAGGTACGTACGTCAGTGATTAGTGGAAAGAATTAGCAAGTGTCATGTTCTTAAACATGCTGTGGTGTTGGAGGTGAAAGAGTTAATTATATACATTCAGATAGTTTTTGTTGTATATGAAAGAGAGAACTCACCCCCCCCCCCCCCCCCCCATTCGTTTCCCCTTCTATCTGCTTGTCTAATTGGAGATAAGAGAGTTGTAGCAGTGGCTGCAAAAGCATTTTTTTGTGAAGGGAGGGGTGAATGGGCACAAAATAGTATATTGTTTAATGGTCAAGAGATACATTTTGTTGTCAATAATTTTGATGAAGTATATGTATCAATTGTGAATTCTTTATAAAATATTTATTTTGACGTGTCACGCCTATTAGTTTTATTGAAGTAGCTCCAGTCTATACTGTTGTTGTTTCAGAGTTTACTAATAAGGACCAGCAAATCTAGATTATTACTGATGCATTTCCAGTAAGAGGTCTTAATCACTAATGAAATGCTAGTGATTATTAACAGTGAGTGATTATTATTATCAGTTGTATATTACACTCATTATGCTCAGTCAGGAGATTTATAAAAAGAATAATAATATTTTAAGAACAAAAGAGTGGTCTAGTTATTTTGAGACATGAGCTAAGAGTCATAATATTTTTAATAGTATTTTAATATAAAGCAAATAAGCCAAAATGTTTAATGAAATATAGCATATTACTAACTGGAATATTTTTAAGTTTTATTTTCATATAGATTGAAGCTGTACAGTCAACAAAAGACAAGTTCAAAGTGCACCAACGAATCTATTGCTGATAAAATATTATTTTTAAAGGAAAAAAAAGTTTATTTTAAAAGAAGAAATAGTTTTACAATACAAGTAAAGAAAGGATCCTAACAAAGTCTACTGGAATATTGCTGTGAAAATTGTTCAACTCAACTCCTGGATCCACATTATTTACGAAAAGTATATTCCTGTAATAACAGACAGGCCAACAAAGGAGCAGCAAGTTAGTGTCTTGATGAGCATAATAATCCCTGATCACTAGCCAACATAAGCCGAGTCTTCATCCTAAGGGTAACTCGCAAATAAATAGCTCAGGAGTCTGCAACAGATACAACAGTCTACAAAAGATCATCATTTTTGGGAAGTATATTTTCATGTGTACAAATGTATACAATTGTTATTGAAGGCTTGTAATCTTTGTAGTAGAGATTTGTGTAACTGTGATATTATAGGTATGTTTAGAGTATAGTGTATTTTTGCAGACTGACTCTACCAAAACGCAATTGAGTTGACCCATAAGAAATTGTATTTTGATATGTTTGTGGAATTTTATGTAGACAGTATATAAAATCTCAGGAAATTTCTCTGATATTTTAAATATGTTAGTTTGTTTTTGTAAGAGAGACTAATCAAGAAGGATTATGAATGTAAGGAATAGGTTAAAAAGTGTTCACAGGTAGTCCGTGAGATCCCCTGGGACTGGGAAATTGGCTAGGATCACTTGAAGTGAAACTTGTAAGTGGTTTGGCATGTGTGATATCAGTGTTGCTAATTATCTGTGTTTATGTTGTTTGTTTCAAGGGTCTCATCCTCAAGTGCATCCTGACCACTGACATCATGCCCCTACGAGAAGACTGGAAAATGCTGCTCAAATATTCCCCATTATGGAAGCTTACAGTGCAGCAAAGCTGGATGACCTACCAATCTGTGAAATCGAGGAAGTGTGCCTTATCACCTTGGATACAATGATTTGTTGACCAGGCAACTCCTGATGGTTATCCTTAAAGACAGACAATATCAATTTCTAAGAATAAAAGGGGAGAACAGTATGAATATTATATGGACTGTAGGGGCCTCTGGAGTCACGTCGTGGATGGGAGACCATATTGTTTTGTCCGCTGCCATTTCATCTGACTGCCATTTTGTGTGTTCTGAATGCATGATGTCAGTTTTGCTTCAAGTTATTTTAAAGTATTCTGCAACAAATTCCTGAACAGCTTCCGTTACTAACTCCTCCCCCACTTCCTTTGTGTAAGTTAACAGTTATGTGCAACAAAATGGAGAATCACTGTTAAAGTAACAGTAATTGTTTCCCCTGCAGCCCCTCTTTGTTCAGTAACTACTCACTCCCCCTCCCATCGTGTAACCAAGATGGAGCTGGAATGTTGGTGGGAGAACTCTGTAATGATGACATCACATCCTGTAGGGTGGGTTTAGACAAGACCCCTTAAACTATTAGCCAATTGTTGAATGTATACTGTATGTTTAACTGTGACTCTGTACATGACGTATTTCTGCTTTAAAAGGAATCTCCCACTCTGGGAAATAAAGGTTTGCCTCAGGTTTTTCACTGATCAGAAACTTTGTCTCCGGTGTGAATTACTTCTAGGGGAGAGCGCATTAATTAATTGTTGATCGCGAAAACCGCTTGTTTCACCGCAGGACGTGCCAGGCACGTCCATTGTCGGGAACAGAGTTCCCGGCAGGATATGCCTGACACATGCAATTTTGCGAAGGGGTTAAGGTCCCAGGGAAAAATGTTGGGTTTGAAAACATAGTGCACTATTGGTAATTTGCAAACCATGGTAAGGGTCCCTGGGGCGGAGTATCTGGAGAGTAGATGGGCCAGTGCTCCAACAGCACTAATTGCTGTTCAAAATCCAGGCCAGAGTTTGTATTCTACCCAGGAGCACCACAGGTGTGGACTGATTAAACCTCACCTGTGGCTAATCAATTAGCAGGCAGTTTGTGTAAAGAAGAGATAAGTCTGCTGCATTTAGAGAGACACCATTTTTTCTAAAGTCAGCTAGTAGAGCTGAGGAGTGTTTCTGTACATAATATACTTTGTTGTAAAGAGTGACTTATTGGCAAGTGGGTAACCCACCCAATGATAGATAGTTGCTGCTGTGATTAGTAAGTACTCAAGCAAGAGCAAGGTGTTTGTTGTGTTTATTATTTTGTTTGGTATTTCAAATAAATACTGGAAACTGAGCTGTTTGTATCCTTGACAAAACCTGAGGGAAGGTGTGTTACAAAGGCTAAGTCTGTATATCATTATTTGGGTTACTAATTATTTATCTTTGTTTATGTGACTGTCTGGTGCCCTAAATGCATTGTACAAATATTAATACATATTAATATTCTTTCAAAGTACTTCCCAATGCTTGTTTTACATTTTGCATTGCTTAAAATATAAAAAACGTACAATGAATTTTTGAAATTACTGCAAGAAAGCAGCACTGCCCACACTATCTGAGTAAAAGTATCAAATCACGCTGGAAAAAGCCTGTGAACTATACAAGCATTTGATGTCAACATGCACCAAAAAGGGTTTGGGGACTAGACTGTCCCTTTAATTATTATGACATTATTGTGTATATTATATTATAATATTACATAATAATATAACATTTTTTTTAATTCATTTATATAAATATATATAAACATATATATCATTTAATTATATATAATTTAATCAAGGCTTTCCAGGGGATTTTGAAGGGAAATCAGAGGAATTATGAAGCCCCTAGCTGACCCCAACACAGACTACAAACAAGCTCCATGAGTTGGGGTCTGTTAAGGCTGTGGTGGTATCGTACAGACTGGCGGCATAGATGCTGAGAGGGCAAGGAAGAGAACTGTCCAGGAGCTTCAAATAGGCGTCCCACTAAAGGATGACAAAGCTCCGGCAACCCCAAAGCTAATTTTATACTAAACGCTGAGTCCTTCAGCTCAGATGAGTATGATGACATTTATAATGATAAACGTTAAAGTGACTGTCTTGTGATGTTAAAGAAAAATCATATCATTTGTATGGAAATCTCAAGTCAAAGTTACCTTAGCTGAAGACCATCTCTGCAAATACAAAGCAGCAATCAGAGTTGAATGGGGCCTAAATTAGAAGGGGCTATAGTATAAGATACCAAAAATATTGTGAAGAGGAGTTGAACAAGCCAGTCTGTGATACTAAGACTGTTAATGAACACTCACTGGCAATTTGCAGATAAATTAACCTACATTATATTTATTATATGACATTAAATTATCTGTTTTGTGGTGATTATGAGGAGCTGAATAAGTCATGAATGACTTATCTCTGATAACTATATACAGTTAAAGCTGAAATTTTAGAACAGACTTTTGTCAGTGTTGTCACCACTGATTGAACTGTGAAGTTTGAGAGACACCCCTAAAAAGTGATTGTACTCTGTCAAGTCCTCCAAAAGGGCACTAGAGAATAAAGGTCCTAAAAAATACAAAGATAAAAAGAAGTAAAAAATAAGAAAATAAAAATGCCTGTCAACATTTTCGGTCTCCAGGGATGAAAGAGAATTCAATACATGAAATAAATTAAATTGCGGAAGGAGGTTTGGGGGGATCTCCAGAAATTACTCAATAAAGCACTTGGATAAGAATTTGCAACACTTATTAGATAAAATTACAGACATTCTTTAGATCTTAAACAAGACATTAATCAAAAAGTTACGAATATTGACCAATTATTAAAGAAACAGAGAATACTAGAGGACATCATTGCGGTTTTGGTAGAATGACACCACAAGAACAATATAAGACTACAAGGCTTTCCAGAATAATATACCAGGAAAATATTGAAGGAGTACATGCTGAATTTCTTTCATGAATTGGGAATGAGGATGGTTGTATTAATGGTGTGTATTTGAACTCCTTTTGGCTTTGGGAGACAATGAAAGCTCTCCATGACTGTATTAGTCATGGAGAGCTTTCATTGTCTCCCAAAGCCAAAAGGAGTTCAAATACACACCCCAAGAGACGTTATTATCTGTTTTCATCAATATTTATTTAAAGAGCAAGTAATTTCTAAAGGGTAATGTCTGAAGGGCAATATGTGGACATTAACCTCTTCAAACAATGCCAGCTTGGCTGAGCATGATAGGCACTGCAGTCCCCATCATAAATGCAGACTGGCTGAGCATGATAGGCACTGCAGTCCTACCTAAATTCCAGCATGGCTGAGCATGATAGGCAGCGTGGTCCCCCCCCCCAAGTTACAGTTTATTTAAAACCAATATGATTATGATGGTAAGTTCAGAGCCTGTGTGAGTATAATAGGAATTATAGTTATAGTGTGATGGGAATGTAATTATTAAAATGTAGATACTGGTGCTTTTTATTTATATTAATATTATACTTCATGTCCCCTTCATGAGTGAGCAGCACAGCCAGGGGAGTAAACAGAAAGGAACTTTTATTATCAGAAAAAGGACTTTCTTCATGACTAGCACAATAAATCATAGGCTTGGTGTCAGCTTCAGCAAGGCAGTAGATACAATATAATACTTACTGTCTTGCTGACAAACCATGATTTATTGTGCTCCATGGAGAATAAGTCCTTTTTGTGATAATAAAAGTTCCTCTGTGATCCCTTTCCCCGTCCAGCTCACTCTGCAGGAAGCTGCCTGCTCAGTGTGCCTGTTTCCATGGGGACACCTCCGTCTGAGAGAAGGAGATTAGAGGAGACCTGGGGGATGCTGGGAAATCCTACAGACAGCCCAGTGATTGATGGGAGAAGCAGCAACTTCCTTGATGAAGCCCAGATTGGGCGAAAAATGCATTGCAGCTTGTGACATCTGTTGAAGAGACTTGCCTTGAATCCGGAAGTACGCTAGAGACTATCCACCTCTGTGGCTGCTGTGTTTACTGTTGTGCACATCGTCAACTACCCGCACTTCGATAACGGAGGGATCGGTGATATGTGTTTTATATGCTGCTATGCTTTTATTTATTTTTTTATGTAAGCCTCAAATATATTTAAGGGGCCATTAAATGCATTGTATATACTTCCATATACTCCATCCCCTTCATTCTTTATTGGAAATTACATCATCCCCATGACGAATGAGCTGAGAGGAATTTCTGCCTACACTCAATACATTGCACCTTGAGAATTATAGGACTTATAGTCCATTTGCCTCTCACACTCAGAGCAGGTTATATTAGGCTCTATAAAGTGTGAGTGCATTTCCTTTGGGGGAATTATTTACCTACATGATTTTGTATATATAGGACTACACAATGTATTTGTATTCTCTTTTGTTTTGCATATTTTCATTGAGAGTGTCCTCTGACATATCTTATTGAAGAACCAACTATTTAGATAAGTATTGTGTCTTTTTAATTTTTTTATAAAATTTTTTATATTATTACACTTTGTTCACTGTTGTGTGCCCCTTTGGGGGAGTGGCACTAGTGTTTGCTGCACTTTTTTTAAATGTTTTTTTTTTAAATGTTTAATATTTATTCAATTTTTCAGACTTCATAATACAAAAATTAACATACCTACAATAATATACAGCATTTCTCAAATAAAGTGCATCTGTTAATCTCATCGCATATATTACTTGATTGTATTAATCTAAATTCCTTCTTTAGTAATCAACGTAGGCCACATATACATCATTGTTATTATAAAGTGCATCAAAATATCGGGTCCATCACTTTCTTTAACCCTTTAAGGACCAGGGATTTTCCTGGGCCAAGGACCAGAGCGTTTTTCAATTTTTAATACCCGGTTTTTGAAACATAATTTTCCTCTCTCTCATTTAACGTACACATACAAGTTATATGTTGTTTTTTAAAGGACAGTTAGAGCTTTCTTTTGATACCCTATACATAAAAATGATTTACATTTTAGTATTAAAAAATTAATATAAAAGAGGAAATTTTTGAGGAAAAAAAAGTTTTTCCCCATTATTTTCCCAGTAATAACCTACATAACTAGTGCAACACTAACCCACTTATCCCCCCTAATTAACTAACTAATAAAAAAGAAAAATATTGGTTCCCAAACCCCCCATAACAAAAAAGACAGAAAAAAACTCTGAAGAGTGCCATGTCAGATCAGTAAAAATCATGCAACAGGCATGCAGGGGTTAAATTTTATTAAATAAATATATTAAAATTACCTTTATTTATTAAAAAAAACTTTATAAATTGTAAAAATAAAAAAATCTGTTAAAAAAAACTAAATGAGGGCCATAAAGAGGAAGGAAACTGATCACAGTTAAAAACTGTGATCAGCAATGAAAGGGTTATTTTTTTTTTTTTTTTACCTTTGTATTTAATTAATTTATTTTTACTTACAGGTCACTCTCTGTGCTTCACTATAAGATTGTGAAGCACAGAGAGTGAATTAGAGGCAAAGTCAGTGTGTGAACACACTGACTTTGCATCTAATTTGCATGTTATCGCGGTGATCACTCAATCACCGCGATCACATGCCCGGAAATCGACCGATCGGGTCCAGGAGCTTTGCCTCGGGTGCGAGGCGTAGTCCTGGACCCGTTGCAGACTAGCTGGCGGTGCCCACGGAGCGCACCGCCGGCTAGACTGCATGACGAGTTAACTCGTCATAAGGTTGCTAACGCGGCAGCTCTTATGACGAGTTAACTCGTCATAAGGACGGGAAGGGGTTAAGTTAAATTATCCCATTGCGAGAGTTTTCTCAATTTCAATTAACATTTTTGGAAATTACTGCATACTCATACATAATACATAAGACATTACTTATTCATACATAATACATAAAACATTACATATTCATATATAATACATAAAACATAAAACATAGAATTGCATGGGATATCTCTTTGCAGTAATTATAGTATATCTGTGAGGATGAGGGAGAGCAGCTAGGTGGATCTATTTTGTTTCCGTTTATACATCCTTAAGTTATAAAATTTACAATTTTTCCAGGGTTTCTTAGTTTTCTTGATTAAATTTTACCCATTCCTCCCCTACCTCCAATGTCATCTTCGACTTGTTTTTTTCCATGTCTAATTGATAGAAAATTTGACTTTTAAGGGTCTGCCAATTTGGGGTCTCCTCTTTTTTCCATAGTCTTGCAATATTGATTTTTGCCACCAATAGAATCTGTATCAGTATATACTTCTGCTTTTTCCCTATTCCATACCCTACTAGATGTAATAAAGCTAATTTTGGATGGGAAACTATATGTATCCTAGTCACGTCTTGAGCTAACGCGAAAACAAGTTCCCAAAATGTTTTGACTGCAGGGCAGGACCACCATACATGTATATAATTTCCTATGGCTTTTTTACATCTCCAACACATAGGGGATGTGTCCAAATATATCCTATACATGTGTTTTGGTACCAAGTACGATCTTGTTATAATTTTATACTGCATTTCTATCAAATTTAAACATTGGGTGTTTTTTTTTGTTTCGGATATAATTGTTAGCCATTCACTGAGTGTTATATCTCCCTCTATATCCATTTTCCATTTATTTATTATGGGGATATTAGTTCTTCTGAGGAGTGCTCATTATTGCCAAAAATTTAGTTTCTGATTATTTTCTTTAGTGTGTTTTCAGATTTCAATAAACAATTTAATCCTTCTATTTCATGATCTTTCTTAAAAATGAGCCCGGAGACTTAACTTTTAATCCTTAGAAAGTTAAAAACTTTCCCCGAAGGGAAATCAAATTCATTGGTCAGAGTTTCAAATGCTTTTATTGCATGGTGTTGTATTATGTTCTCAATTGTTAGGATGCCTTTTTGTTTCCATCTAGTTAGATTTATATCATCAATATTATAGCTCAGAAGGTCAATATTGCTGGAAATCCTAACTATTTTTGACCAGTTTAGATTGTATTCTTTTTTAAATTTATTCCAAAATTTTATTAAGGTGTTACCTATCACGCATTTAGAGAATTGTTTATATGTTCTATCTTTATTTGTTCCTAAGTCTTTAGAATCTGTCCATAATATCAGCAACAGATCTTTCACCTCCAACATTTGACTTTCAATAGCCTTCCACGATTCTGTGATATTATTGTCTAGCCAGCCTGATAGGTGTTTAATCATAGCAGCTTTATAATAGATCTTAATTTCTGGTACTGCTAGACCCCCATCTTTTAGGCTCCTAGTTATCAATTTTTGGCTTATGCGTGGTTTCTTATTCTTCCAAAAAAATTTCATAAAGCTTCTTTGAATTTCTGCCAACTGTCGTTCAGTTAGACTAATTGGAATTATTCCAAATAAATAGTTCCATATAGGGAGTATATAGGATTTAATTATATTAATTTGTCCCCACCACGATACTTCTTGAGTTCTACATTCCTTTAACATACTAACTGTTTGGGCTAGTAGTGGGTCATAATTTATTTTTGTCAGATTGTATATATTTCCTGGGATTTTTACCCCTAAGCAATTTTTCTGCCCATTTAAATTCAAATTTCTTTTTTAGTCTGTCTTTACATTGATCGCTTAGGTTCAAGCCCATTATTACGGATTTGGAAATATTGAGACTGTAATTTGAGAGGAGACTGTATAAATTGATCTCTTTCAATAGGTGGTGTATAGAGCTTTCTGGGTGAGCTATTGTTAAGATTATATCGTCCGCATATAAATTTATTTTTGCTTCATTATTCCCATATTTAATACCTTTGATATTATCATTCTTCCTTGTGTTGTGTTCCTATGTGTTGTACTAGGGGTTCTAAGGAAAGCACGTAAAGGATTGGAGACAGCGGGCAACCTTGGCGTGTCCCATTATTAATATTGAACCATGAAGAGTGTATGCCTGACCCTACAATTCTTGCTGATGGTGTTGTATACAGTGCCATTATAGTTTTTAAAATCCAGCCCTTGAACCCTAATGAATTCATCGTTTGAAATAAAAATTTCCATTTAACTCTATCGAACGCTTTTTCCGCATCTAAAGAAATGATGCCCACTGGGGCCTTATTTTTGATAGAGAGATCAATTAAATTTATGATTCTTCTAATGTTGTTAGAAGCTTTCCTACCTGATATAAAACCAACTTGTTCTTCTCCTATCAATTTAGGGATCACTAATCTTAACCTTTCAGCGACAATTGCAGAATAAATTTTAGCATCACCATTAATTAAAGATATTGGGCGGTAATTGCGAATCTGAGTTCCGTCTTTATTAGGTTTGAGTATTGGCATGATGTTGGCCTACAATAATTCCGGGGTAATCCTTCCTTCTTCTGCGATATCGTTGAAGACTCGAGTTAAATGTTTTCCTATATAAGTTTTGGCTCTTTTATAGAATAGACCGGTAAACCCATCAGGACCCGGAGGTTTGTTTTTTTCAATTCTATCTATAGCCCGGTTAACTTCTTGCTCTTCAAAGGGGGAATTTAGATTTCTCAGTTGTTCATTTGTCAGGGTAGGGAGCTTAGATATTCTTAAGTGCTTAAATTATACATGGCTTCATAATATTTTCTAAATGCATTTCCTATTTCTTCAGGTGAATATAGTGCTTTTTGGTTAGATATGTTCTTATAAATTCTGTGCGTGGCACATCTTTTTTTTAGTTTGGCTGTCAGGATTTTATCCGCTCGATTTCCCTTTATATATGCCATCTGATTTAATTTTTTTAACTTATTTTTAACTTCTTCTAGCAGTTTAGTGTTTATTTCTTTTTTTAATCTAGATATCGTATCTGCTGTTGATAGTGTTGGAATTTCTTTATTTTTCTCCATTTCTTTAGCGTATGCAATATAAATATCAGTTAACGGTAATCCTTTTTCTCGTTTAATCCTTGCGCCCAGTTTTATAAGATGTCCACGTATAACACATTTATAAGCAAACCATATTGTTTGTGAAGATAGATCAGGAGTATTATTTGCATTAAAGAATAAAAAGGTAATTTCTTTAATATGTACTCTATTCTCTTCTGAATTCAAAAGTTCATTGTTTAGTCTCCATGGGCAACTTATGTGTTTATCAAAACCATCCCTAATATTCCATACTATTGCATTATGATCAGACCACGTTACATCTCTAATTCTGATTTTATCTACTGATTTGACATGATTCAATTCCATCAATACTAAATCAATCCTTGAATAAGAATTATGTGCCCCTGACCAATGGGTGTATTCTCTGTTGTCTGGGTGGTATACCCGCCAGGTATCTAACAAGAAATTATTTTTTATAAACATCTTGAAGTGCTGAGCGTAATTCAACACTCCTCGTGAAAGGGAAGATCCTTTGGGGATCCTTTTGTCTCTGCTGGGCTCCAATACCATGATAAAATCACCTGCCCATACTAATTGTCCTTTCTTAACTCTATCTGTTATGTCTACAATTCTATTAAGTGTATTTATATGTTCATTAGCGGGAGCATAAACATTCACAATAGTAACTAGTTTTTGATTTATTGTTCCTACCCAGATATGGTATCTAGCCTCGTTATCATTTTCTATGTACAATGACTCCCATCTAAGCGAATTTGCGAATAGGATTGATACTCCTGTTTTTTTATCCTTATCGAAACTTGCGTCTGCAATCAAACTGTAACCTTGTAGTTTCATCTTCTCTACATCTTTTTTTATCCAGTGTGTTTCCTGTAGGATGCAGATCTCGATATTTTCTCTCTTAAATAAATTAACTAGGAGTGCACGTTTATTTGGAAAATTCAAACCCTGGGTGTTTAGTGAAAGGTACTTAACCATTATCCCTATATCCACCCTCTGCTTTCTACCTCATCCTCCTCAGACCCCTTAATTCCACGCAATTCATGACATACAAAAATACTACATACTTAAAACATTTAACACAGACCTCAGAGTATACACAGTTCTCCCTTTTAAACTGTGTAGGCCGGAGAAAAAAAAGGTCCTTAAGACCTATTGCTTAGAGTGCTCTACAGGGGTGCGGGCAACTGCTACCTATTTACAGATACTACCCACTTTATGTTTATCATTCAAAAAAGCTCAGAATAGACTACCAAAATAAGAAATCCGGAGACAGGAGGGAAACAAAGAGGAAGACAGGGGCGGAGGGGGGGGAAGGAGGATAGAGAGAGAGAAATAAACTCTCTCCCTCTCTCCCCCCCCCCACCCCCCCCCCAGATCCAGGAAACGCCCCTTATCGGTGCTATATTAACCCCTTAACGACAGGTGACGTGCCAGGCACGTCACGGCAAATCGAGGACTTGCCGACAGCTGACGTGCCTGGCACGTCATGCACTAAATGGAGTAAAGAAAGCGACCAGGTAGAGGCATTGTGCAACACCCCCCAAATGTGCAGGGGCGCGCTACGATCACTCCCCGGGGTGATCGTAGCAGCCATTTAAAAATGGCTGCGCCCGCTGCACACATGTGCTTAGAAAGCGAACGATCGTTCGCTTTCTAAGCATCTGCGGTGTTGTTAAAGTGCCTCGCTAGCGAGGCACTTAACAACACCTTCAGCTGCCCCAGAGCCGATGGTGGTCGCTCTCCTGAGCGACCCCATCGGCTCAGTAGAAGGGAACGCTGCCTATACAGGCAGCGCTTCCCTTCTAATGGCAAGAGCATCGGAAGTGAAAGTATTTCACTTCCGATCCTCTAGGGGGAGCCAATCGATGCCGGCACAACAGATCTATGTGATCTGTGTGCAGGCATGTATGGTAAGTGCTCTGATGAGCACTTACCATACTGTCAAAGGCAATATTAGTAAATATTGCCTTTGACAAGTATTGATCTGCCTCCCTCACCTTACTAGTTATAGTAAGGGAGAGAGACAGATCAGATAAAGTAAAAAAATAAAATAAAATAATAAAAAAAATATTTCATAAAATTTTAAACACCAAGGGCTTTTATAAAAGCCATTTAACCCCTTCCCTGCCATTGATCGCTGTGTACGCAGTGATCATACACAGCAGCACATTTTTTGCTGTCTGCATTTTTTAGGGGTTCATTTTTTTTTTACTGTAATTCATTACAGTATAAAAAAAAGCTCTTTTAAGAGAGATTAACCCCTTTCTTGCTGTAGATCACTGCCTAAGCAGCGATCTGACGCAAATGCAGCAATCTTGCTGCAGAAGCATTTTTAAATTTTTTTTTACTTTTTTATTACACCCGTCACGTGTTAATTATACCCGCTAGGGGACTACGTTTAACGTAAAAAAATTTTTTTTAGCTGTCTGACCGCATGTATAGCGATCAGTAACAGCTGATAAGTGACAAAGGCGGGTTGGCGTTTGCTTAGATCAGCATCACCATTCGTCTGGTTAGATCAATATTTGTAAATATTTGATCTGACCCGTGTAGATCTGCCTCCCTCTCACTTGAGTTTTAGTGAGGGAGGGAGACAGAGCTGTATAATGTAAGTTTTTAATTATAATATATTTAATAGAATTGAGACCCAAAGGCTTTTATAAAAGCCGTTTCCAGTATTTAACCCCTTCCCTGCAATTGATCGCTGTGTACGCAGTGATCTTACACAGCAGCACATTTTTTGCTGTCTGTGCATTTTTTTAGGGGTTATTTTTTTTACTTTGATTTATTACAGTATATCAAAGGCTCTTTTAAGAGCTATTAACCCCTTCCTTGCCGTATATCACTTCCTAAGCAGCACATATGGTCACTGCCTAAGCAGTGCATATGGTCACTGCCTAAGCAGCGCATATGGAGCAATCTAGTCGCAGAAGGATTTTTTTTTGCTATCAGCATTTTTTTTGTCAGACTCGCTAGGGGTTAGTTATACCCACTAGGGGATTACGTGTATTCCTTTTGAAGCTGTCTGAACGCGTGTATAGCGATCAGTAACAGCCGATCAGTGGCAAAGGTGGTTTGGTGATTTCTCAGATGAGCATCACCATTCGTCTGGTTCGTAAATATTGTTCTGACCCATATGGATCTGCCTCCCTCTCCTCACTTGAGTTTTAGTGAGGGAAAGAGACAGATCTGTATAACATAATTTTTTTAGTCCCAAGGGCTTTTATAAAAGCCATACCCTTTGTATAGTGTAGTGTATTAACCCCTTCCCTGCCACTGATCACTGCACAGCAGAACCTTTTTTCTTGTCTGTGCATTTTTAGGGGTTAATTTTTTTGTACAGTACTACAAAGGCTCTTATAAGAGCTATTAACCCCTTCCTTGCTCTACATGTTCAAATTCCAAGTTTGAAAATCAAAAAGCGCACCTCTCAAATGTAGCCTTTCAACACCCAACAAAGCTGACAAAGCTATGCATGGGTGGTACCCCTGTGCTCGGGAGATGTTGCTGAACATATATTGTGGTATTGTTTGTCAGTGACACATACCGAAATATGTGAATTTGTGTCTAAAGTACAATGTATGTGGGAAAAAATACACAATAAAATGACTACCACAAACTTTGACAAAGGCTGGTGGTAGAATTGGTGCATGGAAAGTGTTAAAATAACACCATTTAAAATAGCCTAGGGTGTCTACTTTTACAAAATATATACTTTTTGGGGTAAAATACACTGTCCTACTTTAAAAAAAAGTCCCAAATGAAAGATGGGCTCAGGCTGGCTACACGTCAATATTCCAAGTTGAAAATGCGCACCTTCACAATGTGGCCCTTTTAGCCCCCAAACAACCCAACAAACCTATGCATGGGTGGTATCCCTGTACTCAGGAGATGTTGTTGAACACATATTGGGTTATTGTTTGGCAGTGACACATACCAAAATCTGTGAATTTATGTCTAAAATACAATATTTGTGAAAAAAAAACACACAAAAATTACTACCACAAACTTTGACAAAGGCTGGTGGTAGAATTAGTGCATGGAAAGTGTTAAAATACCACCATTTGAAATAGCGTAGGGTGTCTACTTTTAAAAAATATATGGGTTGATGGGGTAAAATACACTGGCTGGTTTCAAATATGTCCCAAATGGGACATGGGTGCAGGCGGTCTGCATGTCAAAATTTCAATTTGGAAAACCAAAAACTGCACCTACCAAAGTTGGCCTTTTACCCCCCAAACAACCCAACAAACCTATGCATGGGTGGTATCCCTGTACTCAAGAGATGTTGTTGAACACTTATTGGGGTGTTATTTGGCAGTGACACATACCAAAATCTGTAAATTCATGTCTGAAGTACAAGGTTTGTGAAAAAAAAACACAAAAAAATTACTACCACAAACTTTGACAAAGGCTGGTGGTAGAATTAGTGCATGGAAAGTGTAAAAATACCACCATTTGAGATAGCCTAGGGTGTCTACTTTTAAAAAATATATGGGTTGATGTGGTAAAATACACTGGCTGGTTTCAAATATGTCCCAAATGGGACATGGGTGCAGGCTGTCTGCATGTCAAAATTTCAAATTGGAAAACCAAAAACTTCACCTCCCAAATTTGGCCTTTTACCCCCCAAACAATCCAACAAACCTATGCATGGGGGGTATCCCTGTACTCAAGAGATGTTGCTGAACACTTATTGGGGTGTTATTTGGCAGTGACACATACCAAAATCTGTAAATTCATGTCTGAAGTACAAGGTTTGTGAAAAAAAAACACAAAAAAATTACTACCACAAACTTTGACAAAGGCTGGTGGTAGAATTAGTGCATGGAAAGTGTTAAAATACCACCATTTGAGATAGCCTAGGGTGTCTACTTTTATAAAATATATGGGTTGATGGGGTAAAATACACTGGCTGGTTTCAAATATGTCCCAAATGGGACATGGGTGCAGGCTGTCTGCATGTAAAAATTTCAAGTTGGAAAACAAAAAACTGCACCTCACAAATTTGGCATTTTAGCCCCCAAACAACCCAACAAACCTATGCATGGGTGGTATCCCTGTACTCAGGAGAAATAGTAGAATCTATTTAGCATGTTTTTTCGTTCGCTATTGTCGATGAGGAGAAGTTGTTTCAAATAAAAACAAAGATATTTGTTTTTTTTTTTTACCATATTTTATTATTTTTTTTTAATAATATGATAAGATATGATCAAAAATATGGCATCCATAGAAAGCCCTTTTTGTCCCGATAAAAACAATATATAATATGTGTGGGTACAGCAAATGACGAAGAAGAAAATTACTGCTAAACACAAACAGCACAGAAATGTTAAAATAGCCATTGTCCAGAAAGGACAAAAATGTTTCAAAGGCTCTGTCCTTAAGGGGTTAACTTTGTTTCCTTTTGCTATGTAACCTATAATCTATTATAATACAGAGATTTGTGCCATAACTAATGATTCTAGTATATTCCAAAAACAAATAGTTTCTCTCTAAGTGATGTGTCTTTATTAGTGTTAACTTAAATTCCCTTAATCTATGTGATACTATATTTAATTCCTATCTTGTGATTATAGTTATTACCCTTAAAAAAAATAAAAAATATAAAATCAAGTGATGTTTCTTTGTTAATATTTGACTTTAACTTTAATTCCCTTTATCTTTGTGATACAGTGTTAGTTTCTTATCTTGTGATTCTGGTTATTTCCCCCCTTTTTTTATAAGGGAGGGAAGAGGAAAAAGAAAAAAAACCTATAATCTAATATTCCCTATTCCTATTTCCATCCTCCCCCCCCCCCCCCCGTCTCCCTGCCCGCTTCTCCCTCATCCCTCGTCCTCCTCAATATCTTTATTATACAATCCTCTATTGCTGATCTAGCCATTCTCTTGCCTTATCTTGGCTTTTAAATAAATGTCTGATTCCATTCTTATAGACAATTATAGATGTGGGAAACCCGCAATTGTATCTTATCCCCTTTGTCCTCATTTCTTCTGTGATTTGGCTGACATTTTTCCTTGCCAATCTAGTTGAATATGACAGATCTTGGAATATTTTTATATTTTGATATTGTTCAATTTTTTCTTTCCGTTTAGAAATGATGTCATTAGGGCAGTTTTGGTTCTATATGATAGAAATGCAACAATTACATCCCTAGGGGAGGTGTCTGCTATCGATGGAGGTTTAGCTAACCTATGGAATCTTTCCATTACTGGTTGGGGAGGAACATTCACAATCCCCAATGAAGCAAAAAATGTATACAGATATCCTTCTAGTTCCTCCTTAGAGACAGACTCGGGAATGTTTCTTATTCTTATGTTGTTTCTTCGGGATCTGTCTTCTAAATCTGTTATCTTGGTCTGTAGTTGATCAGTTTTTTTTCTCTAATTGATCATATTTTTCTTTATTTTTAATTGAGTTGGATTGTGCAAGATCTATTTTTTCCTCTAGGGTTCTAACTCTAGATCCTAACTCTGTAATTTCGTTTTTTATTTCTGGTTTTATTTCGTTCGCATTAATCTTTATTTCAGATTTTATTCGTTCCCATTGTGAATCTAAAGCAGTTTTAAGAAGGTCAGGTGTAAGTACTGCTTGATCTGATTCTGATGATGAATTCATTAGTTCTACACTATTTGGGTGACCAAGGGTTGATGTCTCCTTTATGGTCAAGGATGGACTTGATAGTGAGTCATTTATAGTTTTTTGGCTTACTGGTGAGAAGAGGGCTGGTATTTGATTCATTTTACTGGGTGTTTGGTCCCTGCTTATTTTATCTCTTTCTTTCTTTGATAGAGGTTTCATTTTTGTTTTTGTTGCCATTTTTGACTGGTTCTCACCTTTCTTCTCTTTTTATTTTTATCTCTTCGCTTCCACTCCCTTCTCCTTCCCTTTCCCTTCACCAACCTTCTCCCTACTCTCCCTCCCTACCCACCTTCCCCTCTCCCTACCTCTCCCTCTATCTCCCCCTCTCCTTCCACCTCCTACTCCCTGTTATCCTTTAGCTTATTTATCCTTCTCCCCTCTTCCTTCCCTTTTTCCTCTCTCTTCTCCCCCTTTTCTCTCCTTTTCCTCCCCTCTCCTCCCTCTTCCTATCCTCTCCCCTTCCCCCTCTATTTTCTCTGCAAAATGTCTTGTTGCTTAACGTTTATTCTGTCTTCATATGTTTGTACTTATATCTTGCTTCCCCAATATCCTCTGTCGGATCCATATTATTTTAATATGACCCACTGATATTATACCATTAGCAGAGCGGACCCAACTTATTTCTTCCAATTGGGATATTTATCTGGAGGATCAGATCTATATTATAAATATACCTTCCCTCGCTCAAATTTTAGGACCACTCTATATACCTTCTGACAATTTTAATGTGTCTAAGCTAGAACTTGTATTGTACAAGCCTAGAAAGTATATATATACAAGTTATACTCTACTGTAGTTAAGGCAGGGATGAATACATTTGATACAGACTGGGTTTGTAAATCTATCCCCCATTAACACACTTTTAGTTAATTTCAATCGTATTTATGAGATCAATAGATTGACACTGTGCCTGCGAATTAATGAATAATCTTCTATCCGTTTTTCTCATATAAAGTATGTATCCAGTCTATTATATTAATATCTTTATACAAATCATTAGTCTTAAGTTCATACAGATATCTATTCAATTTATCTTGACAACTATCTTTTCATGTTTCATTTATATTTCGTTCACCATTTACAATAATACAAAAGATAGGGAAGAAAGTGTATTTCTCTCCAGACCTATCTGTAGATAGAAGGACCTGTAACAGGTCTGTTTCACTTTTGTCTAAGGATCTTGTATCAGAATGTTTCTGTACAGTGATAAAAGTTAAGATGATAGGTGTCAATAAACTTAATTAAAAATTATCGAACCCTTAATTGATCACATGTTTATCCCTAAGCAGTTCCAATCGTTGTTAACAATCCCTAATAAAATTACAAATCGGTGGTTCCAATTAACTTAGCCAACAATTATCAGGCCCTTAATTGACCACAATTTATCCCTAAATGTGTAAATCTTGTAGTCAGTCCTCGGTAGAATTTCAGATCTTTATCCTATATGTATATTTAGGAACAGAGGATGTTATTTTCAGGCATTCTCTGTACATATTAAACTGTTATCCACTCCGTTCAGTAGAGGCTTCTAGCCTGTTACTTTGGCCATCGCCCGATTGGGGGTTAACTAAGTCTTAAACTGCAGAGCATCCATTTAGTCAGCAAAAAAGATCTATGGATCACTAGGTTCAATAAGACTTAGCTTCATTCTGGGATATAGAGTTTTAGACAAGAAATTTTAACTTATCTGTTATTCACTCCGTTCAGTAGAGGCTTCTAGCCTGTTACTTTGGCCGTCACCCGATTGGGGATTAACTAAGTCTTAATCTGCAGAGCGTCCGTTTAATCAGCAATAAAAGATCTATGAATCAATAGGTCCAATAAGACTTGGTTTCGTTCTGGGATATAGAGTTTTAGACAATAAATTTGACTTATCTGCGCGTGACCTGTCCGTTTCCAGCGTAGCTGTTGCGAGACATCTTTCCCAATTTAGACTTCCGTCCACACTAGTCAGATGGTTCGAGTATTTTGGATGGTATCGTGCGTTTCCAAAGTCAGATCTTCATCTTCCATCGGTCGCGCACTTTCCCATCTCGAATTAGTCAGCTTTACTTCGGGTGGTCAATTATATCGTGCTTGTAGAATGTCGGCGAGTTTGTTCAGTTGCTCTTTCTCTCTCCAAGACTTCCCAAGTATAAGGATGTCTTTAGAGCCAGCCTTGCTTCGAGGGTAGGAATCAGGTTTCTTTATGAGCCATAGAAAGGGTCGTCTGCGAGTATCTGGTCCTATGGCGCCATGCAGTCAGTTCTCAGGCAGCGTTTTAGCATTCTCCCGGGAGAGCTCTCTATCTTACAGAGCGTGCGTACCTACGTCATTGCTCCTCCCCTCACACGTGTGCTGCACTTTGTTAAAAGATTGCCTATCACTATTCTATTTTGTTTTAAAAAAATGGAAAGTGACAGTCAAGTTTACCCTGTGCTGCTTGCAAGTTGCACCAAAGTTAAAAGAGTGACTAGACTGTCCCTTTAAGATGTTATGATATATGAATGGGATTAGATATCTCTGTAGATTAAATGTGGGATCGGCAGATGCACAGATGTTCAATATTTAGAGAGATATATTTTTGAACAAGAGAAGAAGGATCTGGTTATAAATAATTGAATATTGTGTGGCACATGACGGGAACTGCCGATCCATATAATGCGCAAAGTTAGAGGTTTTGGTGGATTTTAATAAGTTTAAATAGGATTTATTTAGTTATATTAGATATTTCAAAATGATGTATTCATTTAATGTTTAATACTAAATGGTGATTATCATAAATCACTAGGGAGTTTCACAACCTTCCTACTGTACGTTAGTAAGGAACAATTGAATGATATAAACATAATAAAAAGCACAATGATAAAAAGGTTAATGATTTAAGGGTCTATTTTAGTTCACGTAGATACACCACCTCAAATAGAGCCATCACAATTTAAAGCATGAAAGTTTACTGTGAGTACTATGGGGGTCATGTATGAAAATAACGCACATGCAAATTACGCCAAATACTGGGGCAATTGGCATGTGCAGCAAATTTTTGGAGTCTGTGCTATCTACACCGAATGCGTAGATAGGTTGTGTTGGCACATGTTGTACCAGCGCAGCCTATGTATATAAAATCAGGCGCTGAAAAGGATGTTGGTTTTCCATTCCTATGTGCTGCTAAGGTTGAGGAAACAGTGGTTTTAGACCTCACTGTGCTTCAAGCATTATTTGTTTTGTTTGGGTTAGGTAATGGAGGCAAGACAGTATAGGCCATGGAATGCACTATAGTGGACATAAGGTGGAGGTCTGAGATGCATCACAGGTGTACCCTGTATTATTAGTAAATTTAATTCTCCCAGATTGCAGCACAAGGTACAAATGCCACTTTGCACACCGCCAGCACATTCAGCTTCCCATTAAAATACAAATGAAACATAAAAACAATGTGGTAACGCATATGTTGTGGGTGGGTGTGTTGCAGTTCATGACACTTTGAGGAGCTGGGGTTCCCCATTGTCTTGAGACTAGTGCATATGAATAAAGCAGAAGCAAAGCATAACAAGATGGATGCCAGCAGCCTCCATTATTTGTCAGTTTTTGGACATCCTTCTGTGTGTTCAAATCTCATTCTGTGTCCCTGAGGCTAAAAGAAAGTCTATCACATTCCTGACTCTGTTATCTAAAACCAAATATTTTACTGATAAATTCATAGTATCACCGGAACAGATAAGGTGGCCCTTGTTAGTGGAAGGTATATGACTCTAAGCCACATCTCATTGTATTTATGCAGACACATCTGTGTCTACATAGATACAAGAGGAGAAGGGGCTTCTCTTCAACTTGCTAGCCCACCCAAACTGGCAGAAACTGACAGACACAGACACACTGAGATTACTTGGATTTTTGGTTTGAAGAATCAAATAAGGGTTATTATAAACACACCTAGTTGATTCAAATTGCTCATTAAAATATTTAATTATATTGCACCTTTACTAATAAATATGTAAAGTATAATTAATCCTACATATTAATTAGAATATTGTTTTTATTGTTTTATTAGTGTGGTATACAATTTATTATAAGTTCTTATCTAATGTGCAATGATAAAAAAAAAGAACATTGATAAGAATATTTACTCTAATTCGAAATGGTATCAACAATTCTATACATTTCAACATATATATTATCTCACATTATACTCACAATCCAGGCATAGCTATAAATCATGAATTAAATTACACACCCATTCACTTTTAATTGGCTAAAAGTTACAGAGAACAGGGTGTGCATCTGAGATAAGGTTTGGTTGATAAGCTGATACTGGAGGGGTAGAAGAGAGATATCTGAGAGACCTGAAAAGACCTGGGGGGACTGATTTTGGGAGAGCTGCCAATAGTGAGAGATGGGAATGTTTTAGAAAAGGGCTGAGTCTCTCTCCTTCTGGGGAGAACTCAAGAATATGAGGCTTTTAATAGCACATGTTCACTATAACAATAGACATCTCCATACACATAGTATTGAGCCTTAGCTCAATACTATGTGTATGGAGATGTCTATCTCCATAGACATCTATGGAGACATCACTCAATTCTTCAATGGAAGAAGTCTCAACTGCAAACCAACCTCAGCCGGTAATGTATAAATGTGGCAATTTGTTTCTAGCATAATCTAAATTTTTATGGATGTAATTAGCATATATATTTGGGTAAATTAAACTTAAATCCCACAATTTCTGGGATCTATATGTTTTAGCCTGGTGTTTATCTGTCATCCTGTCTGCAGTAGGAAGCCAGAGGAATATCCTATAGATATTACCAAGAATTAGAAGTTCTTATAGTCTAGCTATTCAGCCAAATATGTAATATCTAATCTCCAGAGATTATCTAAGATTCTAAGTCTAAGATAGACTACATACATTGTCATTTACCGGGCAGATTAAGAAACTTGAGTAGTTGTATGATTTAGTAATATTACCTTAACTAAGCAGAGTATATGCTGGTAATTTGTAGGTAATTATGGTGTACTATCAATTGGTGTACAGCAATTTTAACTATTAATCATTATCAATGTAGACGTGGTTGTACTAAATAAAATGCATGGCCATCTTGTGGTCAGAAATGTAACATAGTAAATAAAACTGCATGCATGTTGATACAGCTACAGAGCTGCATAATTCATGTTTTATTTTTATTCACCTCTGTTATAAGTCATACTTGTGAATTATGATTAACATCTACTGCTATTGCATTTTGTTGTTATGCTATTTTATCGTTTGATCTTTATTTTATATTCAATAAATTAATTATTATTTTATTAACCCCTTCCCAACAATGGACGTGTCAGGCATGACCTGCCGGGAACTCCGTGCCTGGCATGTCCTGCTGTGAATCAAGCGGTTTTAACGTTGCTGCCCCGAAGCACCGAAATTTCCAATATGGGGCACCCACAATCTCCCCACGGAGCGATCGTGGGAGCCATATTGACAGAGCTGCATGCATGGTTAAAATTAAAAAATTTTTTAGCATAAGGGATATGGTTAAAATTAAATTAAAATTTGTATATATTAAGGGATAGCATAGGGATTAGAGCTGGGGTTAAATTTAGTGTTAGGGTTAAATTAAGGGTTCGGGGTTGGGGTCAAAAGTTCAATATAGGAAAAAAACTATTTTTGATTTTTGCCCCATAACTCGCAAACAAATACCGAAAAATATGGAAACATGCATATTTCTGAACTCGGGACAACATTTAGAAAATATTTAGAGGGGGTATTTTTTAATGATTGTATTTGTGTAAATTATATTTTAGGTCAAAGTTAGAAAAAGTGGTTTTTTAAAAACTTTTCATCATATTTTATGATTTTTTTTTGTAGTAAATTATAAGATATGATGAACATAATGGTATCTAATGAAAGCCCTTCTTATGATGATAAAAACAACATATAATGTATGTGGGTACAGTATGTGAGAGAGAAGAAAATTACAGCTAAACACAAACACCCCAGAAATGTCAAGACAGCCATTGTCACCAAGGGAAAGTCAAGGTAAAAATGTCTTGTCACTAAGGGGTTAATAGAAACATAGAAACATAGGATGTGTTAGCAGATAAGAACCATTCGGTCCATCTAGTCTGCCCAATTTTTCTAAATAAGTTTATTAGTCCCCAGTTCCCGGTCTTATAGGTGGGATAGCCTTGTGTCTATCCCACGCACGCTTAAAAATAATTGTTGCATTGTATGTACTTTTGTAAAAACATCATCCAAACTCTCTATATACATTACAAATTCTTTATATGGGTATTTTTGGTCGGAATCATAGATATGAATCATCAATTTTTCATATTTTTAATGATTCATAATTGAATAACCTGTATTCATATTTTAATATCCAACACCATTCAGGTTGGATACCAATAGCATTACATAGAGATTCGGTTTGTAGACTTTTGGTTTATGGAATGTATGTAATGCTATTGGCTTTCTATAAACCGAAATAGAGTCCCCATTGATACGAATTGACCTATTTCAACTCTATTTCGGTTTATAGAATACCAATAGCATTACATACATTCCATAAACCGAAAGTCGTCCATTATGTCGGTTTATGGAATGTATGTAATGCTATTGGCTTTCTATAAACCGAAAGAGAGTCGGTTTACAGAATACCAATAGCATTACATACATTCCATAAACCGACATAATGAATGACTTTCGGTTTATGGAATGCATGTAATGCTATGAACGAATGAACGAATGGTTAATAAACGAAAATCATTTGTCCATTCGTCCATTCGTGCTATTGGCTTTCTATAAATCGAAATAGTCGGTTTATAGAATACCAATAGCATTACATGCATTCCATAAACCGAAAGTCGTTCATTATGTCGGTTTATGGAATGTATATAATGCTATTGGTATTCTATAAACCGACTCTATTTCGGTTTATAGAATGCCAATAGCACGAATGGACGAATGATTTTCGTTTATTAACCATTCATTCATTCGGTTTTCGTTAGTTTAGCATTTTAGTTATTCGTTTTTCGGATGAATGGATGAATATGCTATTTTCGGACGAAAACAAATGCACATGTCTAATATTTCTTTATTTCCGGTGTATGTTGAGCCGGTATCTATTCCTGTATTTGCATTTTCTCTATATCATCGAGCACCAGCCTAAACCTTATCTCTATTGCTCTATCAGTATCTAGTTAGGAGCTGTAACAGCTATTGTTGTGTATTGTATGTTGCAAAAATATTTGTCCATCGCTAGGAAGCATTTAACATAAATCACCATCAGCTAGAAACTTAAATAGCTATTGTTCTGAATTACATGTTGCAAAAATGTTGCTGTCATTACTTTGAAGGGTTAAACACTATTACCATCTGCTAATTTAGCATCTTTTGTCTCTCTGTCTACCTTGATCATGATTTGTATATAAAAA
The DNA here is from genome assembly GCA_036172795.1 of Pelodytes ibericus. Lineage (NCBI taxonomy): Eukaryota > Metazoa > Chordata > Amphibia > Anura > Pelodytidae > Pelodytes > Pelodytes ibericus. The sequence goes on from CM069860.1 coordinate 28,158,819, forward strand.
CTGAATTATATCAAAACAGGAGGTTCTTAGAGGGAAAAGGTAATAATAAATCCCCCTCCTCCAATTGTGTTTTCTTTCCGTTGGTAAATAGGGAACGGGACAACCTTTTGTTACAACTCTTTTTAAGCCATCACTAACCTGTTGGCACACTGTATCTTTTTGAACACACTTTGTAACACCTATTTGGTTTACATAGTATTCCTATAAGTGGTGCACCAGAAAAGCAATCTATGTATCCTCTGATTAAAGGGCTATATTGACAATCGGTTTAATTTAAGGGTGTACCCTCAGACTTGTGAGACCATGTCTTTCAAAATACGAAAAATAGGTGATTCTTCTCATTACTTAACATTGGTTGTATGTGTCACGGTTATTCTGGGTTTGTGGTTGTTTTCTCTTCAGCCTCTAGTGGCAGCTATTGTAGTGTACCCATTCTACTCCTGTTGCCAGCTGCCTCATTATCCTCAGCCCTTCCCTATTTAAACCTGCAGCTTGTGGCAATCAGTGCCTTTGTATTGCTTTGGTTGCAGCCTGTGATAGTGCCTTGTGTGCCTCACTAGCGTTTTGATTCCTGTATTGATCCCGATTTTCTGTTTGCTGACCCGGTTCGTTCCTGACTATCCCGTATCTCTCTAATCCATTTGTTCCTGCGATCCTGATTTACTCCATGTATGACCATGCTGTTCCTTACTATTCTAGGTCCGCTCCCTGCCTCGACTCTGCTTGTGACCTGGTTATCGGTATATCTCCATTCCGTGACCCAGCCTGTTTCTTGACTCTCCATTTGCCTGTCGTCCTGTGCTATCCTAAATGAGCTACACTTGCTGGGTACCCGGTAGTAAGTGTTTCAGCAAAGTCCTTGGTGACATACCACCGGTGGCTCAACCAAGGGTGTGTTGTCATTAAGGTGAAAACCAATACTTGCTACCTAAGGTACTTAGTGAGTGTCCCCGTAGCCTCATCAGCACTAGTGATCCATCTCCTGAACAAGACCGTTACATTTATCACAGGCCCATGTCCTGCTCTGAGAGCTGCCAGTCCAGTCTCTGCACCCTTTTCTCAGTTGCCTGTCCTGTCTCAGCTGCCAGTCTCCCCTGCCAGTCCTGTCGGTGAATTCCATCCAGTTCCATAGGCATCCTATTGACACTCTAAACAAAAATAATTGATGAATGGTTTTGACTGAGCTTGTGTATATCTAAATTTAATCATTATATATTGAGAGCTCCTTACCGGTGTGATTCCATACGTGAGACCATTTTTCTAACAATCCATAACAAATCTTCTATATTATTATTTAAATACCTAATGCAACTGTTCTACACACGCCATTTGATTATATTGAACAAATAAATAATCACTCAAAATTGGGGTGGTACCTAAGAATGTTTTTATCTATCATGTTTTGACAAGTTTTTCTCTCACCCACATATTGTCTTGTTATGTGTTTTCCTCAAATTTTATTAGTAATAGTCTAATTTTTTAGACACTCAGGTACGATAGTGGAAGTCAACGTCCCTACTTTATTCAGCACATCCTTGTGTCTCTTCCTTCTTAAATTACCCTCATGAGCATAATTTCCCTATAAGTCTTACAAACACTACCATTTTCAAAACCCCTTTATGGAGTCGGCAGTAGTCAACAGAGAATTTAGAGTCTATCTCGACTTCAACCACCTTCCCCTTCTCTCTTCCTTACGAACACAAACATCAGCTATCCGATCAACCCAACATCCATACACTCCTCCCACGACCCCCCCCCCCCCAGCATCCGCTATATCACATCCTGCTCATTGCCTCCCCATCTGTGTCCCTAGGAAATTTACCCAGCCATATTTTCCAAATTCCACAAAATACTTTTACCCTCTGTTGTACAAAGAAGTATCCTTTCTCCATTTCACACTGCAGATTTATTTGATTTTTGACCATTTCGATGTTAATAATCTCCTGTTAGTTCCATCTTCTGGCCAGAAGACACTGAATCACCCACATTCTATGCTTAAAAGGAATAAATGACAGATCAATTTGTAATAGAGCTCTTTGAGGTGAAGGGGTAACATTTCTCTCCAATATGTTTGAGATTAAACAGAAATGCTCCCATGTCTTAGTAATCCCTTTACACGCCCACCACATATGAACATATGTGCCTTTCTCCTCCTTACATCTTCAGCACACAGTGGGTAAACTTATTTATGCTCCTGAGGCTATTCACCCATTCTGATTCAGTTAATTATATGTTTAGATCTTGCTGCCATACTTTCCTAGGTCCTGGAGCAACCTTACTTGTCAAATCCTCTAGCAGATAGTATGCCTTTGTCAAACTCTTTCCCCTGTATGCTAGATCAAACATCTCCATCAGTTGGCTCGCTATCTGCTGATCCTCATACCTATAGAGATGAAATCTTAAGTACGAACTAATCCTCATTATAGAGAATATTTCCCAAGATATAATTCTGAACTCATCCATTATTTGGCAAGCTGTTTTCATTTTATTACCTTCTAGTAAATCTGTCACCCTACTCGTGTTGAAGTTCAGCCAATTATTTACCTTTAATTAAGGGATGTTATATTGTAAAATTTCCAAAGGGGAGCTCAGCAATATTTTATCTTTTAACCCCAGCCTCTCTTTAAAGGGGAGCCATACCTCCACAAACTTCTGGATCACTATTGGGAGCTGTGTATATCTTAGCATTTTAACTTTCTCTTGTTTCATCCATAACAAACACTCCAAATTTGACATCCCCATTACTTCTTGTTCGATATAATACCAATCTTCTGTGGTCATATTGCAATTTAAGAGCCTGGATTATCAAACTGGCTTGAGCGTATCTTAACAGACTAGGCACCCCCCAAACCCCCTCTTTTTGAATTAGTTGACAACACCTTCCTGGAAATCCTAGCTTTTTTCCCTGCCCATATAAATTTATCAATTGTCATCTGAAAACACCCAGCCCATATCAGTGGAAGTTATACTGGTATCATTTGAAGCTTATGCCTCTATACATACATATAAAGCCACTTGGGTAATACATATGATCTGACTATATTTATGCGACCTCACCAGGAAATAGGGAGTCCCTTCCACTCATCAAATAGGATCAAGAGTTCCTTCGTAAGGGACGTAGGACTTATGGTGGGCGTGTTGCAGGTGTGATCGCACAAGGGGGACCGATGAACCACTGAATCAAGGAAGTTTCTGTAGCGTGGAGTATATCCCTGATGGAACGTTTTGAGAGGGAGACCCGGTTAGGACACCAAATGTGGTAAAGTGTGCTAAACGTCTGTACTTGGCGACACCAGCTTGAAATCCCTTTCCTGGAAGCCCTTTGGAAACCCAGAGGAGATCCGTGAAGCTGCCCACCGAAGCCACAGTGTTACTCCTCCGACGGGGGTTTGACTGCGTTGTGGATCCACATATCAAAGGTGATTTCACTTGCATTGGAAGGTTGTTCTGCGGAGCTGTTGTCGGAGATTGCGGTGGTCTTTCCTCTGACGGGGAGTTTGACCTCGGCGCCATAGAGCAGTGTGCGAAGACCTTCGTGAAAACGCTGCGGCTTACTCCGGTGGGAGATCTCAAGACCAAGGAGTTTATAAAGCTGCCTGAATCCTCAAAGAGGAATATACTTTTTACAACCCGGGTTCCCATCTGGGAGAAAGAAGGAAGAAAAGAAAAAAAGAAAGAAAAAAAAGGGAAAGGAAAAAGAGCAACGCCGTCTTGAATGTGAAAATAGAAAATACATCGAACCAGGGAAAGAACTCTGTAGCGGGGTACAGAACCATCCATCGGGGAGCTTCATCAACTTCAGATGAAACGTTCCCTAGCTTAAATACCACCTCCATATTTATTGGATCTTGACTGGTTATTATTCCCTCTGTGTGAAGCCCTTGCTAAAGCTAAGGATCACAATAATATCTATTAGCTCCATTTCTTGGGACTTGAGTAAACTATCTTGGTTGGGGAGCTTAAGATAGAAATATAACTCTATTTGGACATTAGAAGACGCATTGAACAGAACTGCTCCTAAGATACGCAAGTACTAATCCCTCAAATATCCTGATGTGACTGTGAGGCTTGTTATATAGCTCTTTCTTTTTTATTTTACACCTGTAATGTTTGGTTACATTTCAGAAAAATCATAGCATCTCCAAATTTGCTTGCCTATACCACTTGTTACTAGTGCATTATATCAGAGTATATATACTTTATAAGCCTAAGTGTTCAATCTGCATTTGAAGAAGTATGTGTAACTATTTGTGAATTGAAACATTCTCATTGCCCTTGATCTGTGGGTTAGCGGATACTGTACACAGCTATATTTATTAAAAATTGTTTTTGCCTTCAACAGCGGGAAGGTAGATACGGAAAATACTTGCACTTAAAATTGTTATCTATTCCCCTTAGAGGTACTCACTGATCTAACTTTCCTTTGGGTTGGAACGGTATTCAAGTGTATACTGCTAAAATTGTCTGAGCTTTGAGTTAGAACGGGTTTGCAGGATTGTATCATTAATATTGTTTAAGCAGTGGCATGAAAGACAGGGAAACAATCTAAATGTAAAGGATAAGATTTTTTTTCCCCTTCTTACAGAAGCCGCAGTTTAACCATTAGGTACATTACTGACGGCATTTGCTTAAATCGAATCCAGCGTATAAAATCTATATTTATACAACCTCTAACCAGGTTGCTTCTTTTTCCAGAGCAATTACTGTTCGTTTATAATGAGGGGTTTCTCTCTTGTACTGTGCTCTAGGTACAGCCTTTGGCTAAGTAAATTGTGGAGATTTACTTAGCGAATTAATGAATTAGTGAATAAGTTCAGCGAATTTTTAGACATTTAGACATATTTTTCTATTTTTTTTTATATTTATACAACCTCTAACCAGGTTGCTTCTTTTTCCAGAGCAATTACTGTTCGTTTATAATGAGGGGTTTCTCTCTTGTACTGTGCTCTAGGTACAGCCTTTGGCTAAGTAAATTGTGGAGACACAGTTCAGCGAATTTTTAGACCGTTTTGAGTCTTTGCTCCCTACTTTGAGGTATACTTGATTGTTAAGGAAAATTGTACATATTATTGGACTAATAACTGTGATAACAGAATTCTCCCTTGAGGATTCTTTCTCCCTACTTTTTTATAAGCAAAAAAAAAAAAAATATTTTTCTATTATGCCCCCAAAGAAAAACCTACCGGTAGATAAATCAGATAAAACCAAATCGTTAAACTCTTACTACTCACCAAAATCGAATGTGGGGAAGCTCCAAACCCAAAGGAGATCCTTAACTCCCTCCCCAATAGAGGGTTCTCCCTTTAGAACTACAGTAGAGGAAACAGATATCACCATGACTGAGGTAGTAACAAACCTCACACTGACAAAATTAATGGACGAACTGTATGAAAAAATAAAGGGTGACTTCAAGCAAAATATATCTGAATTGGCTAAAGAAATTAGCTCTTTGAGTACTAAATTGCTGGACCATAGCAAAGAATTGCAAAAATACATGAAGAAGTGTCCCTGCTACAGGCTCATAATGAGATCCTGGGGAATCAAGTAAAATAAACTAATGATAAATTGGATCTTCTGGAAGATAGATCCCTCCGGAATAACCTCAGATTTAAGGGTATTCCTGAAAAAATTACTCATGACACAATGGAGCAATATTTGATAGAATTTATGTCCCAATACGTTGACCCTATGTGTTTAAACAACTCTCCCTTCGAAAGATTCCACAGGATCTATAGGGCCCAGGGCAGGGACGACACATCCCCTAGAGATGTTATAGTGAGATTCTTAAATTGCTCCTTGAAAGAACTACTGCTGAAGCAAATGAGAATAAATCCAGCCCCTAAGAATGACACATTTATGGGAATCTTGGTGTTCCCAGACCTCTCTCCAGCTACTAGAACAAACAGGTACTGCTTCAGAGGTATCACCCAACAACTTCAATTAAAAAATATCCCATATAGATGGGGCTTCCCCACAAGACTTCTTGTTTTCCATAATGGGAAAACAATCACTCTAAATTATCCATCAGATGATCTCTCCAAACTGAAAGACTTGGAGATTGTAAATTACTTTGACCTATAAACTTCTTTATGTCAAGGCACTCTCTTTAAATCTGTTGGATATTTGCTTAACAGAGAACTGCTTAGGAATGGTAATTAAGGCTTTC